>LNAC01000015.1:11361178-11393649 GCA_002007465.1 Ailurus styani | reverse complement strand
AGAAGCCTTCTGGGGAAAAGCAGCGGGCGGGAAAGCCCTGCGAGCAGAGCGGGCCGCTACGGAACCCCGGAACCACCTTCTCGCGAGAGCTAACTCCCCAAGATGGCAGCTCGCGAGCGCACGCGACCCACCGACCCTCCACCTGGAAACCCTCCTGCCAACATAGGCAATCCTGAAGGCCACAAGGCCCGAGCCCACCTCCTTTAGGTAGTTGCTGCTGCTTTTATAACTAACTTCTTTTCTATAAATGAACCTGGGGGGCGCCTGGGGGGCTCCGTGGGTTAAAGCCTCTGCCTTCGGCTCAGGTCATGATCTCAGGGTCCTGGGATCAAGGCCCGCGTCGGGCTCCCTGCTGAGCGGGGAGCCTGCTTCCTCCTCTCTCTCTGCCTGCCTCTCTGCCTACTTGTGATCTCTCTCTCTGTGTCAAATAAATAAATAAAATCTTTAAAAATAAATAAATGAATGAACGTGGACCTCTATTCGGCATCAGAAGCTGACATGACTATAAAGGGAGTGAGGTTAGAAGTAAAATTTTTTTCCAAAAAAAATATTTAGGTTAAAAAATGTTTTTGCCAACTTAAGCGAGTCTAAGTAAACAGAGGTCATTCAAAATTGAGGAAGCGATGTAAATGACACCCACTAGTGCCAGAAACAGGGGCTGTAGGTGACAGACCCACGGGTGCAGCGCCGAGATTCCCAGTGCCCGCTCAGTCCGCTGAGCAAGGTGCCAGAGGAAGAGCTCTCGGCTGGGAGGGCCCAGCAGGTGAGCAGGTGAGCAGCTGTGGCTCGGGGCACAGGTGACGGCAGCCACCGGCCCGGGGCACGTGCTGCAGGCGGTCACCGCTGAGACGAGCTCAGTCCCACGTCAGCACACCTGTCCGGGCCAAGGTTCCAACCGAGTGCAGCCAGCACGGGACAGGCGCCCTCCACGTGGAGTGTTACTTGTAACCAGCAGTAACCCAGCTCCCCGAGTGAGCTCCCTGCAGCCAGGGTTCCCACAGCCAGGGGTCCTGGGGTGGGGTGGGGGGCCTTCCTCTGCGGTTGGTCAAAGACTCAGAAGGTGAAGGCGGTGCAGAATTGAAGCTCTGGGCAGGCGGGGACCCTAAGCTCTCCTCCACAGTGCACTGGAACACGGAGGAGCTCAAAAAATATCTGGAAAAAAAAAATCCGGGCAGAGCTGCACTCGTTCAGTGGCAGCAATAAGGGCCACTGAAGTCACCCCGGGCCAGATGAACCAGGAGATCATTTTCCAAGCCAAGTCCTGTCTGCGCTGGGCCTGCTGGGGGGTGATCTGCCCTTCATCACGGCAGCTTTTCAGCATTCTCAAACTCTCTGTGGCCGCAGAAAATACGAAGAAATACAGGACCACCTCGAACGGTTTCTATGGGGCACCGTGGAGTTTAACGTTAGTAAAATTGTACAGTGTGATTCCTGCGTGTCCCACCCACCCACCCAACACACACACACAGAAGATCCAGGGGGGCTGTGCTCGAAGCTTCCATCACAGCAGACCCCGAGTGGAAGGCCAAGCAAGACAGGCTTTTATTCCCCGCCTGGAACAGGTCTGCTGAGATTTCCACCACAAACATGCATCTTTTCCCAGATCACGTCAACATGCAAATTTGTAAGTAAAAAACACTCACATGGGCCTTTCTCATTATTATGCTGGGAAACTATTTATGATGTTCATTTTTTTTAATTTTATTTTTATTCTTTGCCCAAGGGGTACAGGTCTGTGAATCATCAGGCTTACATCTTTCACAGCATTCACCAATATGATGTTCATTATTATACTGGGTTATACTGGGCAACCATGATGTTGTGCTGCCCATGAGGACTGCTGGGTTTCTTTTGTGGGGAGAAGAAGGACACGATCCATCTCTCTTCAATGGACACTCAAACTGTTTTCTTCAATACATATGTTAATATTGCAACCCAATTTTAGGCCCTGACAATATTTATGGCCTCATCAGGCCCAGCAACATTTCCTTGCCATTCCTCATAGGGACAGAGGACCAGCTATGTAGTCTACTCTGCAAATCAGGCTTCAGATTCTCCACAAAAGCCCAAAAGGATACAACGTAGCAAGACAAAGACTTGAGGGAGAGCAGCCAAGGTGACAAAAATGTCCTCTTTGAGGATCCGGTGGTGAACACCTTCCCCACTGCCGACCCCCTCTCTCTGCAACCAGTGGGGGGCGCCATCATGATTCTCAGGCTCTCCACCCATAAGTACCCTTCCATCTAAGCAGCATTTTCTTCTCAGCTGAGATGGTCTTAGGATTCTTTGTTTATTCACCTGTCTGCTTTGGAGGCTGGCTTTTTTTTCCCCAGGGGAAGGTGCCTAGACAAAACAGTAGGACCCTGTATTTGTATAAGGTTTTAGCATTCTCAGGGGCTATCACATGAAAACATTATCTCATGAAAACAGCCCTAACAGCTCTGAGAAAGAATCTCAAGGTCTTCAAGTGAAAAGTACATAAACTATTTTATTACCTGCTCCCACCGACATTTTTCTCCCTAATATTTCTCCCTGGTGGCTCCCATTTCTTCTGTCCCACTGAAAAAGCATTCATGGCTTTCTTCTGGTTTTTGCTTTTTGGCAGCATTTGCAGACATTAAGAAATGGCAAAGGGAGAGAAGGACATAACTGCAAAATGAGCAGATAAATGATCTATGCCATTTTCCTCTGTGGGTATCTGAATCACCCTGACTCTGTCTAAATAAGTTCTTCGCTGTAACATACCCACTTAGGCAGACTGTCCAAGACAACTTAATGACTCCTTCCCTGCACCCGACAGAATTTTCTCAAAACAAAAACCAAAACCCCCAAGCAAACCCGAGAGAAAATCAGCCAATCTTGCATGTGGGGAAAAAAAATTTAAGTGCTGCTACTGTTCTTTGAGGAGTATCAATCTAAAAAGTAATGCTATCTACACGCATCATTACAAATTCAGCTACAGGGAAGAGGAAACAAGAGAAAAAACATTTTCTAAATCTCTTGACTTGGGGCGCCTGGGTGGCTCAGTCGTTAAGCATCTGCCTTCGGCTCAGGTCATGATCCCAGGGTCCTAGGATCGAGCTCCGCATCGGGCTCCCTGCCGGCTTCTCCCTCTCCCACTCCCCCCTGCTTGTGTTCCCCCTCTCACTGTATCTCTCTGTCAAATAAATAAATAAAATATTTTAAATCTCTCGACTTTTCTGAATCTAGTTTTTCATGTCATGAATTGCTCTTCTCTGTAGTGGCAAAAACTTCTAAACAACATCAGAATTATATGCCAAAGTTTTCTTTTTTTAATTCCAAAGCCAAAAATAAATATTTCAGATGATCTATACCTGTTTCCTGTAATCAGGATGGATATTGGTACGATTTATAATAATTATGTTTCCATATTAACAATACCAGACTGTAAATTCCTTTCTTATAGAAAACAGAGTGCTTAAGTTCTGATCCACCAAAGTGTGAGGCTAAAAATACATTATAATTCATTTTGTCTATGAATGCTGTCTATACTGAATATAGTACCCCTCATTTGAAGAATTTCATTCCTTCCCAGTATTAGTTATTCTTTTGCAGACTGTGGCATTTTGATGATGCTACAAGTTTAGGAAATTATTCAGCAGAGAAAGGAAAAGAAAATGGGGGGAATAAAGTTAATGCCACTTATTGTTTACTTTAAAACCAACTATGTAAAAAGCAGGAATTGCTTAAAGTAAAATCATTCTTTCTCCTATGTGTCACTATTTGAGAATGACTTAAATACCTGCTAAAAGCAAAGAACTGAGTTAATTTTAAAAATCAGAAAATTAAATTTAAAAAGAACTCCAAAAGGTTATTAGATCTGAAAACCATTTTTACAGTCTAGAATGAAAACGCACATGACATGGCCACCAGAGGGAGCTATAACTCCCCAATACATCTCCGCGGCCACCCAGCAAGAGCCATCCATGAAGCCTTCCTTCATGGTCAGGGACGCTCACAATTCCTCTCCTCCAGTGAGCTTCACGCAGACAGAGTTAAGGGTGAGATATTAATGTTTTTGCATTTGTAGCAATTCCAAAATAGGAAGGAGCTGGAAATAATGCATACGCTAGTCAAAAATTTTATTATTAAAAATTGATAATCTGCACAAGAATGAGGGTCTTAAAGATATATACAGAATAAAATTAAATAAGAAATTATGAAATGAGACGGTAAGGAAAATATGAGCATGTATAAAATCAATGGGAGCACCAAAGCAGGAGAAAGAAACTCAGCCTAGTGGCAGCAGGGGCGCCCAAGGGCTGAGAGGCACATGCAATAGTTTGCCAAGCGCGTGGGCGGGGGTGGGTGGGGGTGATGGCAGTTACGGATTGGCCCTGGGCCAATGTGGGACCACAACACGAAGCAGAGGGAAAGTCCCAACACCATACCTCAGTGCGCCCACGCGCAGCTACGTGGGGTGAGCAAACAAAGCTCACCAGACCTGAGCAAAGTGGGCAAAGACAGAATCTGCCTGGGGGGTGAGCTTGTGGGGGTGCCACCATGAAGGACAAGAACAAGGCAGCTGTGCAAAAGACGACGACAGTGGTCATTCTGGACACCAGCAAAGGCACGGGAGGCGGAGTGTGGCTGCCTGGGGAGGTCAAGGCCAAGAGATGCCCTGGAGAGTGGAGAGAGGGAGCTTTTGTAAGATTAAGGAGCAGGGACCTTATTCCACAGCAATGACTGATGGGACCCTTAAGGATTCCGCCAGGAGCCGAAATCGGTCTATGCTTGAGAGAGAAAATTCTGTTTCTGTGAGGCGGGACCGGCAGATGTGAACAGCATCTGGGAGGCCCCCTACACAAACATGGAGACCAGGCTGGGGGGTGGGAAGGAGGGATGAACGCCAAGGACAACTCCCAGGTCTCCAGCTTGAATGCCTGGATGGTCACTGGAGCAACCAGTGAGGACAGTACATTCCAGAAAAAGAACAGTTTCAAAGATTTTGACATTCCACACCAAGAAGCAGCGTAAGAACAAACCAATGACCCTGAGTTACATGGTCCCCACCAGTCATTCAAATCTCAAGCTGATGTGACTATATATTTAATAATAGAAAAAAACGAAATCACACCACGGGGAGCCCGTAACTCTTTCCGGAAGAAAGGAATTTGCAAATTTCCTTTTTTATTCTCCGGACTGTCTAGATAACATTTAAAATCACTTCGACAAAATTAAAGCCACTGTTCACAATGAATTCCCAAGAGTTTACAAGTCAGAGGCAGAGAATATATAACCAACACTATCATTTTCTCACTAGCAAAACACAAAAAGAAAAAAGAAACCAGGATCAAGTTTTTAAGGTTCACCCATTTCTGATTTCCCAACCAGTTGCCCCCAAATGTGAAATGTGGCATTTCTTTTAAATGCTTCTGTTTTCCTACCATGAATGCTTACCTTCAAGCATCTGAAAAGAACAGAGACTTGAAACAATCATCAGTACTTCAAAAGCGGAAGCACAACAGTGCACCTTGAACAAGGAAGGAAAGAAACGCAAACAATCCTTCCAGCACTTTACTACCCATTGCTCCGGGCATGCCAGGAGGAATGACAGCACACGCTCATTAAGAGGCAAGGCGTATTTTGTATCTCTTGTATTGATATCATACAGAAGAAATACCAGTTCTTTTAATAATTTACTGAGGAGCTACACACTGCAGACTCCTTATTAAACATTACTTGCACTAAGGTCCTAAGTCTCAAAAATTCTCAGAGGAGAAAACGGGCCATATTTTAATTCCACTACACTAATTTAAGTTATGTGACTGCCCATCTGCTTGAACACGTATAAATTCAACTTTATTATTCACATATTTACAGACAAAGTAGCGAGAATCATTTTCTCTAGGACAGAAACATTTTGACAGTCGTACTCATTTGTAGACTTCAAAATCCACAGTGCCTATCTAAAAAGTTCCAGAAGCGGGGCGCCTGGGCGGCTCAGTGGGTTAAGCGTCTGCCTTCGGCTCAGGTCGTGATCCCAGGGTCCTGGGGTCGAGCCCCAGCTTTTCCCTCTCCTCTGCCCCTGTCCCCAGCTTGTGTGCGCTCTCTCTCAAGTAAATGAGTAAAAAGCTTTACACAACTTTTTTTAAATAAAAAAAGGAGATAGGAAGTTCCACAAATTATATCGTAAGCATGAAGAGGGGAAAGGAAAAAAGGCTCCTGCGAGATCTAGAAACTCCATTCCCCCACACCCAAAAAGTCAATACCGGCTCAATTCCTGTCTGTCATCGACTAACCGGCAGCTCCATGCAACAGTTTCATCTGACAATCATGACCACATTAACACTGGCACTCCCAGTTCTAAATACGGATGTTGTAGAGAATCAATAGCTCATACTCTCCGGGGCTGGCAACCCGGGGCCCATGGGCCACTGGCACACAGCCACACCCGTCGGACCCGGCCTGGCTGCCTCTGCACAGACTCCGGAAGGCCTCAAGCCCAAGCTCTCTACCTCCCGGCCCTTCCAAGAAGGGTGCTGGCCCCCAGTTTGGAGACCCACTTACAGCACTCAGAGGCAGCTCTATTTCCCACTTAAGAACCTGCCGGCTCACTTACCCTTATAAGCCATCCTACAGATTTTATCTTCCAGGTCCCTCCCCCAAATATAAACCTGAAGCAGAAATTTTATGTAACCTACTGACAATGTTTCTTAGAAAATGAAATATGGGGGCACCTGGGTGGCTCAGTGGGTTAAAGCCTCTGCCTTCAGCTCAGGTCATGACCTCAGGGTCCTGGGATCGAGCCCCACATCGGGCTCCCTGCTCAGCGGGGAGCCTGCTTCCTCCTCTCTCTCTCTGCCTGTCTCTCTGCCTACTTGTGATCTCTCTCTCTCTGTCAGAGAGAGAGAGAGAGAGAGAGAGAGAGAGAAATAAATAAATAAAATCTTTAAAAAAAAAGATGAAATATGGTAACAGGAGATTTGTATCTGAGAAATCTAGTATCGTGGGATNGAGAAATAAATAAATAAAATCTTTAAAAAAAAAGATGAAATATGGTAACAGGAGATTTGTATCTGAGAAATCTAGTATCGTGGGATTCCAGAGATCCATTTTTAAAAAGGTTGCTTTTACGAATAATAGCAGGGTATTCTCACCTTCAATAACAACATGTCTGTCAACGCTGATGCACCGTGGGCCCGGACGGCAGTATCCCCAAGGCCTCTGGGAGGCCCAGCCACTAAGCATGGGCTGGTGAGCCACCGCCACCGCCTCCACAGGGGAGCCACTGGCGGAGACACCTCTCCCTCCTCCTTTGATGAGGACCCGGCAGCGGAGGTCCCTCTCTGCCCTCCCCACGCCGGAGCGCCCCACGCGGTGCCTTCTGGCTGTGTTTCTGCAGGCTTGGCTGTGAAGTTCAACTTTCGTAAGATAAATATTGTCTTCATTGTCTTACACATTTAGAAATGCCTTCGTTTCTGACTCATCTCCAGTTGGCACACTGCCTTGCCTACACTTCAGCTTCTTACACGCTTTCCCAACCTCCCCCCCCAAAGGAAGATGGTGAGACAAATAGAGAATGCTCTGGGATGGAGCAAGACTGAAGGTACTGGGGTGCAGGCCGGGGGATGGGGGAGTCATCCAGGCGAAGACCCCCAGCTGAGGAGGGAGGGAGAGGAAGGAGTCGGGAGGGAGGGGCAGTAGGGAAGGGGAGGAGCCAGGAAGGGGCAGCCCATGCCCCCACGTCCCCACATCCATTCTCCACCAGTCTCCAGAGGTGCCCTCTCTGCAATAACATGAGGTGATTAAAATAGTGCCCACGGCTCTTGAGTAGCTTTAATTTTTCAATATTCTCAGGCTCCACTCTGACCAGATGACCAAAATTCATCACACATCTACTATGTGCTGCGTGCTCCTCATCCTCCTGAAACCCATCCAAACCTCTGCCTTACAGACTCAGTGACTGGACAACATCATTCTAGACTCTGATGACAATGAGGGCAGGACGTCCTCCAATTATTCCCTCTGCTCCCTGTCGGACCACGGGGCCGAGCACAGGCTCCTGTGTGATGGCCTCACGTTCGAGCATCAAGAGCGAAGGGCGAGCAGAAGACTCTGAATGAGGGATTCTCCTGAACACGGCATCGGAGAATGGTCTGTGAGTGTGGCCTGTCTGGTTCACTCCTTCGTTACCAAAACTGGGATGACCCAAAGGCCAGTCTATACAGAGAGTTCTACAAATCATCAGGTGGGCCCTGCACAGCACGGCTGGCTCAGTGATTCAAGAGCATTCTAAACAGTCTGAGGACACTAGCTGTGAGACAGCAAGCCCGGGGGGCTGACGCAGAACAGAAACACGCGGGCCCTCCACACTGACTGACCCATTTGCCACGTGTAACTGGCCCCTCTGGGAAGCCGCGTGGTCTGAGTGCTGGGTTCATCACAGCCGTGATGAACATACTTTCTAAGGACGTGGCACAGCCTCGTGCATTTCCAAGACCCGGAAGTCAACACAAACGCAGAAAGAGTGGTGTGCTTTGTACAGAGTCAGAAGAGGTTTCGATCTGAGAGGAGGAGGGCAGGATCCTTTCAGGTCCTATCAGAGTGGGTGTCCAGCTAGAATAAGTGGTCTGACAGTGAGGCTCTCTGGCGCGCGTGCACGAATAACCGTAGGAGCTCTTAGGTGCAGGGATTTTAAGACAAATACTCTTCTTCGCCCAGAGGCCATTAGTGTTGATGTTGTGATTCGCAGCAATGCCCTAGAGTTAAGGCCTTCAGAGAGGAGGAGGCCAATTTTGCAAGCGCCTGCAAGTCACAAACACCATCTCAGCCCGAGTGTAAGGTGCCCTACACCCACCTAAGGACCTCCGTGTGCTTGGGGGGGAAGGGGAGGTAAGTCCACGCTCTAAATTAAAGACCACCAGTGCAGGGGTCAAAGCCAAACACAGGTCCAACCTCCAGGAACCTCAGGGGTATGTCAGAAGAGGAGGTCGACTGCACAGAACAGAACAGGAGATGTGGGGGCCTTGGTGGCCAAGAGGTCATGGCCCCATCTAACCAGTGCATCTAGGAGATACCTCCTGCTCCGTGACCTTGGGTATCTAGATCGCCAGGAAATCTCCCAAATGTTGGCTTGGGATTTTTATGTGTCTTAGTACTCCACGGGCCAAACAAGCACACCTGTGAATTTAGTCTAGTCCATGGGGAACGACAGTTTGCAAACTCTGGCCTAACAACATCCTTTTATTTTTTCTTCCCTAACAACATCCTAAAAGGGCTTACAGTTTATCAAGGGGACTTGCAAGGTATGTATAAGCCTCAAGGTTTCCCAACTGGGTGAAAGGAAACTTAACACTATGCAAGGTTTTCAAAAAATGGCCCAAAAAACAAAACCTATTTGGAGAGAAAGTGAATAGTTATAATTTATATGCGTACAGTGTGTAGCAAAATATTGCCTCACCCATTTCTTACTGGTCATCTGAGGGAAAAGTCATGACCAGATGGAAGAGACCGGCCCCACATTAAATCTGGGGTCCATCTTGTCTCAGCACCACTGGTTGAGGACAACTGAACACTGTGTTCGTCCTGAGCAGACAGCATCCCCATTCCTGTCCAACACAAGCAGGAGGGGCAGAGGAGAGGGAGAGAGGATCTCCAGCAGACCCCGTGCTGAGCGCAGAACTGGAGGCGGGGCTTAATTGCACGACCTTGAGATCCTCACCTGAGCCTAAAGCAAGAGTCAGAGTTCTAACTGACTGAGCCACCCAGGTGTCCCAATCGAGCCCTTAGATGCAACCTCTACCATACAGGAAACCCAGGAGAAGAAAGAGAACATTAAATGACACCACAGGAAACAACCGAATGTGGGCAGACAACCTACTGACCATTCCACGTCATTTAAAAGGGGAAGAGAGGAGAATATTCTAGATTAACAGGAGTTTAAGAGACCTACCAAAACTAAAGGCATCACGTGATTCTCCACTGAATTCTGCTCAAAGGGCCCAGCTGTAAAAGGCATCGTAGAACCGGCTGGGGGGACTCAGGTCCTGGACTAGGTAAGAGAGGCCGTTCAGCCATCATTGTTATTGTGAAAATTCTATTGTGGTTATAAAGGAATGTGCCGTTTTTTCCGAGATGCAGGCTGAAGTACTTAGGGACTGGATGTTATGATGTCTATAATTCACTGTGGAATACTTCAGTTAAAAAAAAAAAAAAAGATAAGCCGATGCAGAAAAATGTTAACAACTTCAATCTAGACTATGGGACAGAGGTGAGGCGGGGCCACAGCATCTCCCCGGGGCAGCAACTCCGTCACTAGCCAGCACCAGGATTCCTTGCCCCATCCCTCCGGGGCCCTCTAGTGCGAGTGTGTGTGTGTGTTCGTTCCACACTGCAAATCACCACTGTCAAAAAAAAAAAAAAAAAAGGACACCAACCCAAAGAGGTGGACCTTGATGCTAACAGTTCAACACACAAAATACAATAGACATAAGTGTGAAATGAGAGTCTTGAAATCTTCCGTATGAAAGCATGAAATTCTCGTTCTCTTAACCACTGTTGCTCCATTTTAAAGAGCAGCTTTATGGTCTCAGATGATTCTAAGTAACCTCAAATGACCGATCACAATTCAGGAGGAAAGGAGGAAGATAGAGCTAAAACCTGTATTAAAAGGACCCTATTCAGTTACTACTTAAGCCTATGATAAAGTCCTGAGATACAGACTTACCTGAAGGAATACAGTTTGAAACTTAAAAGTATTCTAAGTTTGGGTAGGGAGGGAAAAATAATGAAACAAGATGGGATCGGGAAGGAGACAAACCATAAGAGACTTTTAATCTCACAAAACAAACTGAGGGTTCCTGGGGGGTGGGAGGGCAGGGACAGGGTGGATGGGTGACGGACATTGGGGAGGGTTTGTGCTATGGTGAGTGCTGTGAAAGGTGTAAGCCTGGTGATTCACAGACCTGGACCCCTGGGGCAAATAATAAATTCAAAAATAAAAAGTATTCTAAGTTTAAAAAAACAAAAAAACAAACAAAAAATACCAACCACAAACTAAGATCTTACTTGGCAAAGTCTATCCGAAATTCATTTACTTTATGATATTCACTTACAGTTCTAAGAACTTGGGTCAGCTCAGATATTATAGGCAGTTCCTTAAATCGGCTCTTAAAAAGTATGTAGCCCTTACATTTTAGGTTTTAGAGAGGCCCTGACAGTCATCTATTCCAAAAGCCCATCCAGCGGCTCAACATCTGTCACGCAGGTAGAGTCTTGACCTACCACTAGAAAGAGCAGTCCAATCTGATCAGTCTGGACAGACAGGGGTGGCACGGGAGTGGGGGGCAAACCAGACCGAGAGGCTGGCAGAACCTGATACCAACGGACTCGAATCCTACACCTTAACAGGAGGAGACTGGGACTGTGAAGAGGGGGCAAGAGGATTTCTCTGGTAAAGATGCCTCCTTGATTCCCCCACACCACACTTTACCTCACGAATGGACCCATTTCCAAAATGGAAGGGGGTACGCCATGTATGCCATGTTTTGGAACAATATGGTTTTACTTCCTTTTGGATGTCATATTGGCCTTCTACAGGTGGTATGCTTTTATTTTAGAGTTAGATCTTCTTTTCCTCAGCTTTAGGGGGGGAAAAAATCACACAGCATTTCCCCCCTACAGGCTGGATCATCAAGTTTGGAGGTCTTTTACCTGGGGTGACCAGTCTCCATATACATCCTATGTCCTGATCTCCCACATTTGACATAGCATTTGCTGCAGACAAAAGTGTCCCTGTTTAGTTGACAGAGTAGATGGTTGCCCTTCTTGACCGGAAGCTGTGGCCCAAAAGAAAACCTTTCTCTGCCAGTGCCTTTTCCACACAGACCAAATGCTCAGACATTCAAGGAGCGCAACAGCTCAATTACCACATCTTCTTTAAACAAGGGCTCTTTTAATGAAGTTAGACTTCGCTGGAAGGAAGCGGGAAAATGATCTTGTGTTTTCAGTGCAGGATTGGGACAAAGAATGCGGAAAAGAAGGGCATTTCAGGTACAGGCCTCTCTTGGGTGAATCGGCCACCCTGGCGGAGAGGCAGGCCCGAGACCAGGGTCCCACAAACCCCAGTCCTCTGAAGGGGAGCCTCAGGCAGCCCCCCACTTGGGAGAGATGGAGTGCTCACCACACCTCCGACCAACACATCGCGCCCCTCCCTCACCAGCCACTGCACCCCAACCGGCAGCCTGCCCCACGTCAGGCCAGGCAGCCCCCGTTGGAGACAGAGCAGCGAGAGCCCCAGAGAAGTAAATCCTGTCTTGGGGCTCTTGGATGGATCAGTCAGTTACGCATCAGTCTCTGATTTTGGCTCAAGTCAGCTTGGGATTCTCTCTCTCCCTCTTTCTCAAGAAAAGAAAAGAAAGGAAAGGAGAGAGGAGGGGAGGAGAGGAGAAAAAAGAGAAGAAAAGAAAAGAAAGAAAACCTATTTAAAAAAGCAGTAAATCCTATCTTTTCAAAACACCTGGGGCACCTGGGTGGCTCAGTGGGTTAAAGCCTCTGCCTTCGGCTCAGGTCATGATCTCAGGGTCCCGGGATCGAGGCCCACATCGGGCTCTCTGCTCAGCCGGGAGCCTGCTTCCTCCTCTCCCTCTGCCTGCCTGTCTGCCTACTTGTGATCTGATCTCTCTCTCTGTGTCAAATAAATAAATAAAATCTTAAAAAACAAACAAACAAACAATACCCAAGTCTATATGGTTCCTCCCATTATGAGTTTCTGACGATGCTGCTCGCCAACACTGGCCTTCTTCCTCCATCCGTTATCCTTTCCAAGACAGGGGCTCCCATTCCTGTCCATCCCTTCCCTGGGAAGGGAGAATGGGAAACACAGAGGGGGTTCAGTGACAGGCTGTAGGAGATGGGGGCTTGGGGGGCCTTACTGGCCTGGGGTTCAGAAGGACACGGACAGTGAGGGTCTCACCCCAGCAGAGAGCAGGAGACACACGCCACAAACCCACACCCGTGACTTCTGCCTCCAGTCACAGGAGAGCGGGCAGGCGAGCAGAGTGGCCACGGGGCTCTCCCCAGACCCCGCACACCAGCTACAGGCAACAGTGACCCCTGTTCTGTGCGAGCTACTGGGACACAGAAAGCTTCAGAGGGTCTGCTCAAGGTACCGCAGAGGAGAATGCAGATTCTGGGGCAGAGTAAGAAAGGGAAATATGGGGCCGTTCTAGCAATGCCACCACGGTGTGATCTGCACGCTGCCACCTAACCCTTCTGCTTGAGCTCACTCGCTGGCAAATGAGTCCTGAAAACCCATGGCGCTTCAGACAAAGCGGACCCTGAGCGAGGCACGGAGAGCAAAGGAGGAAGGCAGGAAGGGAGCACGGTGTATTCTGTATTTATTAAACTAAGTAAATAAAGGACGGGGGTGCCTGGGTGGCTCAGTCCGTTAAGCATCTGCCTTCGGCTCAGGCCACGATCCTGGGGTCCTGAGGTCCCGGGATCAAGCCCCACGGCAGGCATGCAAATGTTTCAATTAAATGTTTCAATTAAAAAGCAATCTGCCCAGTCTTGGTCACGCTGCTCTGTATGGTAAGCAACAGAAGTGAGAGGTCTCAATCTCCTGTAAATTTCTCACCTAGTAAGACACAGACAAGTGAAATACTAGAGCATTCATCTGGGCAGGAGAGAGAAGGAACCCTCCCACACCAGCAGCAACTCACGACGGCGCGTGCATGCAGTTCCCATGACAGCTCGGATAACTAACCCTCAATTAGTCATCTGAGGCACACGTAAGCATGGGGAATTTTAAGATTCATTTATTGGGGGGGGGGGCTGCAGAAGGAAAAGGGAGAGAGAGTAGCAAACAGACTCAACGCTGAGCACAGAGCCCAATGTGGGGCTTGACCTCACAACACTGAGATCACGATCTGAGCCAAAATCTAAGAGTCAGACACATAACCGACTGCGCCGCCCAGGTGCCCCAAGGACGGGGAAATTTTAACAAGATATCTCACGGATATTATCTTGCATCAACTTTATTGATGTATTTTTAATAATTTCTCTAGGCGCTACTATAGTAACTTCTCGGGACGGGAAAAACGGAAGATGTCCTTGAAGATAGAGGACAGAAAATCAAGAGGTCTGCCTACTCAGGGCAGAAAGGGGCTTCTGCAGGGCAAGCAGGAAGGTGAGGCCCCATTACAGAATGTCCAGCATCACACGAGGCCCCGAAGCCAGAGGGTGACTGCAGGCAACAGCAGGGACCCACAGGATGAAGTCAATGTCCTAATGACGGCACCCCAGCAACAGCTAACTGTCCCCAGCAGCCACCGCGGGCCTCATGGCTCAAGCCCACCGCACACCCAACTGCCACAGAGAGGGGTCCGGGGGCCTGCTCCCGCGCCACTGACATGCGTGCCCTGGACAAGCAGTAACCTTCCCGGATAAAGCTCTGTTGGCCGCAGGGGAGGTAGTCGGACAGGAACACCTGTAATGTCTCCTCCATGTCTAAAGCTCAAAAAGGTCTTTGTTCTCCAAAATCTGGTCCAAACCCCAGTTCTCAGTGGCTCTAACCTCACTGTGCTACTGGTCCAGTAACTTATTGCGACACCCAGCAGAGACTAGGGGGACAAGAGGGTTGATTTCAAGATGTAGGAGTATCAGGCACAGTACTCGAAAAAAGCTAAGGACACAGAAAGACCAGGCTGCCGGTGGTTCCAGACAAGGCACAGAAGTCACCAAATTCACTCACGCATTACCAAATCTCTCAATTCAGATTATACACGTGAGAGAATACCCAGTTCTGCTGGGAACAAAATAATGCTTTCATGTCTCCCTAAATTAGGGATTAAAAAAAAAAAAAAGGAATGTATTAAAATGAACACACATTCCCAAACCGTACTTTTCTACAGCAAAACACAGAAACATTGGGATCCAGTCTGTCTGTCTCCTCATGAAATCAAGCCAGACAAAGACAAGACCCCTGCACAAACACAGTCCCTGGCCCGGCAGCCTCAGCACCACCTCCCTCAGAAACTCTGGAGGTGGTGGGCCCGGCAATCTGTCTGTCTTCAGAAGGCCTCCAGGTGATGCTGAGGCTTGCCTCAATTTGGAAAGTGTTTGCCTAACTAGTCAGAAGCCTACAAAAAAAACCCCGAAAACCAAGCAAACATACCTGGCTCCAAAGATGTCCTTCTTGGCAAGATCAATTCCAGAAACCACCTTCACTCTGAGAATACGTGACTCTCCCTGTTGGAGGAGAAAAAAGAAAAGTTTAAGAAATGGACCTTCAATGGGTCACTGCCTTATCCAACATGCAAAAGTAATGATTCCTGCTGAGACCAGTACTAGGGACACAGAACCAATCAACTGAGCAGAGGCGATTCCTCCTCATGCTGAGGTTCAAAAGGCAACATTCCAGCTCTAAGATCCTTCGGCCCTAGAAATTTAGAACACCCTGGGGTGCCTGGGTGGCTCAGTTGGTTGAGTGTCCAACTCTTGACTTCCTGTCAGGCCATGATCTCAAGGGTCCTGGGATCGAGCCCCGAGTCGGGCTCCGCGCTCGGCAGGGAAGTCCGCTTGTCCCTCTGCCCTCCCCTGCCCCCATGCTTTCTCCCTCTCTCTTTCAAACTAATTAATTAATTAAATCTTTTTTAAAAACTTAGAGCATCCAGGTTAATTCAGCACAAGTTTAATTCAAACTATATCATGCAGATCAATTATGTGAACCAGTGAAAGATTTCCCAGTTCTGTAGCAAGAACACAAGCATACGTTTGAAACCACACAGATCTTTAACTTTAATAAAGAAGTTATTTAATAAATAGTTCCTTGATTTTTCACTTTAATAATTCCTCCTGGGAAATTTGTGCATGTTGCCTGAGACAGAGAAAAATTTCACGTGGTATGGTATTTCCTCAAAATGACAGTTTCATCGTGTTGGTACTAAAGCAAAAGTAATTCCTCAGTTGCAGTGAGGAAGGGAAAAAAAAATAAAGAGCATCATCTTAAGTAGAAACCATCTCAAACCATTTCGGAAGTCATTCATTCATTCATTCATTCATTCATTCATTCATTCATTCATCCACTTGCTTATTCATTCCAACATTCTCTAAGCAGCTCCGACTGCAACTGGGCATTGAGCAAGGTCTTAAAATATAAATATGAGTATGCTCATGGCCTCCTATGAAGGGTGGGCAGACCCACAGGGCGGGACCTTGTGATGGCCTCACACGAGAAGGCATGGATTAGAGCAACCGATAAGGGCTAAGGCGTTCAGGCTAGAGGAACTGGCTTGCTCTCAAGTTTCAGTTTTGGGTCACTAAGTGTCAACATGAACTGAAAGACAGAAATAAGTTGAATTCAAGGCATCTATGAAACAACCAGATTTGGGGGGAGGGGGGACTAGATACATGGGAGAGACGTCTGGTATGGGTCAGACGGGGAAGTGATCGGTGCAGAGTGGTAGCTGGTGGTTACAGTCACAGGTGCAGAAGAACATACCCAGGAAGGGTGAGGAGGGGAAAGGGCTGGGGGTGGAGCCCTTGGGGACAGGAGCGCCGAGGGGCA
This sequence comes from Ailurus styani, assembly GCA_002007465.1. NCBI lineage: Eukaryota > Metazoa > Chordata > Mammalia > Carnivora > Ailuridae > Ailurus > Ailurus styani. Next base: position 11,377,118 of record LNAC01000015.1, on the reverse strand, counting down.
AGAGAGGACTGTGAACGCCATCTAGCCATGTGTCTGGTCAGGACCCGGCTGAAGGAAAGAAAATCCAAACGATTACATTTGGATTATATTAAAAGAGGCAGGATGAAATCAAACATGGTGACAGGAAGCCAGTGAGCCCCGGTCATTTAGCTGCACACACACACACTACGCAACAGGAATCGTGCTGGAGACGGTTACTTTCCAGGATTCTTCCATCCCTCCCCCTCCCTCCCTCCAACCACCTACCCCTGGCGCAAGGCTGCCCACACGGGCACACGCAGCAGAGACACGAATAGGTTTCTCAACTTGTGTGTGCTTAGGATCCCTTTCCAAATAAGGTCTGCACCCCAGTTTGGAGTTCATGTGTTTGGCGGGCTTCATGAAAGGCGTAAGACAAGCCAGGGATCACTAAAACATGGCTTTGCTATAGCCTAGCAGTATCTCCAACGGCTGCCCAAAGCTTCCGGGTTAAGTGCCCTTCTCTTGGTTCCTTTAAGCAGGCACGGAAGCCCTGACCTTTCTCCCTTCCACTCAGCTCCAGGTCAGTCACCAGGGCCTCCTGGTTAGCACAGCTGTTACCTGGGCTGCGGTTCTTTTGACCTTCCCAGCACACTGCACCCCGCTGCCCACCAGCAGACCTCTGTGACGACCCACTCAACTCAGGGAATGCCCCGGCAGATGCATTTCTTTTACACGTGGGTAAAAATCTGGCAGCACCTTGTAGAACCTGTAGCACCGGGAAGAATTTAAGACCCGCTGGTGCGTACAAAATGCACACAAGCTGAGGATCGCGGGTGAAACGAGATCTTCATCTGCCAGACGAAGGAATGAGGAACCATTCAGAAGAAATGAGGACAGGGAACAGCTGGAGAGGAATGTACTCTTCTGTCTCCCTGCCTCCCCCCATCCCAGCTCTCCGGGCCTCCCCCACCCATGACAAAGCCTTCCAACCAGTGATCCTCCCCCGAACAACCCCACGCAGACCAGGGACAACTCGGCTGCTACCCGTGGATGGCGGACAGTGTGAAAGGAAGTGCAGAGTCTCCAGGCCAGTCCTGGGTGCTGGCGAAAGGATCTGGTCTTCCAGGCAGTGACTCCTTCCATAACCAACTGGGGCAGGGTAGCAGTCTTTCCACCCCGGGCCGCCCCCGGTCACCGAGTGGGGAAAATGAACAAGGGGCTATCTGGGATGGAAACCCATGAACAGTCGGTCACAGAACAAAAGGTAAGAATTCTGGTAAGAAAGGGTCTCTTTATCTCATAGCCCTTGCGAGTCTCGAAAATCCCGGGCAGTGTCTTAGACTTGCTAGCAACTTGATAGGGGGCTCAAGGCATCATGTCTGGATTCTAAGGAGTAAGATAAGCCCAGCTCATACCGGTTCCCTGAGGTTTGTATTAACGTTGGGTGAATGTTCTTTGTTCTTACACTGGGCAGACCTACTTTTCATAAAGCACACATTTTGAAGTCAGGGAACATTTATATGAATACATGAATAAAAATAAACTTCACTGAAGGAACAAGTAGACTTTTTATGGAAATTTATTTATCACTTGGTAAGCATGAGCACCTGTTCTAAGATCCAGGGTACAGCAATACAGACAGACCAAATGCCCCACTCAGCTTCTGGTGGTCTCGGAAGTGAGCTGTATGTCGGGGCTTTCAACAAGCTGGGGGTCTGGAGGGCAAAGGGTGATATACAACAGAGACTTTAAAATTTTGCATACATAGCTTTCCATTAAATAAATTCTCATTTAGAAATCAAACCTAAGGGCGCCTAGGTGGCTCAGTGGGTTAAAGCCTCTGCCTTCGGCTCAGGTCATGATCTCAGGGTCCTGTGATCAAGGCCCACATCGGGCTCTCTGCTCAGCAGGGAGCCTGCTTCCTCCTCTCTCTGCCTACTTGTAATCTCTCTCTCTGTGTCAAATAAATAAATAAATAAAATCTTTTTAAAAAAAAAAAAAGCATGTTAACTTCTGCCTTAAAAAAAAAAATCAAACCTAAGAAAATAAGCACAGATATGTGCACGAAGCAAAGAACAGCTTTAGCATTTTTCAAATATATATATATATATACATATATACGTATATGTATATGTATATATACATATATGCAAAAGTCCCTCAAAAGCAGACAGTTAAATGTTCACAGCAATTCTGTGCCATGAGCTACAACACTGTCATTAAAAATGCGTGCAATTCTGGGGCAGCTGGGTGGCTCAGTTGATTAATCGTCTGCCTTCAGCTTGGGTCATGATCCCAGGGTCCTGGGATGGAGTCCTGTGTCGGGCCCCCCGTGCCGGGGCTCCCCGCTTAGTGGGGTGTCTGTTTCCCCCTCTACCTGTCACCCTGCTCATGCTCATGCATACACTCTCAAATAAATCTCTTAAAAAAATTGTGTGAGATTCTGTAATGACCTTCATTCATTCCACAAGTGTTTACAAAGTACCGACCATGTGCCAGACACATTAACTAGGGGGTACAGATATGAATAAGACGGAGTTCTTGCCTCAAGGAACACAATCTAGAAGGCAGACAGAATATAAATATATACTGTAAAGAGGAATTTCTGATGGCGGTAAGTGCTCTGATGACGGCTCAATAAAAGCAACTAAGTAGAGGGGGAGAAGGAGGCTATTTAAGACTGGTGGTCAGGGGCGCCCGGGTGGCTCAGTGGGTTAAAGCCTCTGCTTTCGGCTCAGGTCATGATCTCAGGGTCCTGGGATCGAGGCCCGCATCGGGCTCTCTGCTCAGCAGGGAGCCTACTTCCCCCTCTCTCTCTGCCTGCCTCTCTGCCTCCTTGTGATCTCTCTCTCCTGCTGTGAAATAAATAAATAAAATCTTTAAAAAAAAAAAAAAAAAGACTGGTGGTCAGGAAAGGCCCCTTTGGAGAGGAGACACCTGAGCTGAAACCAAAGGACACAGAGGGTGACGCTGGGGGTGGGGATTTTCATGCAGAGGCAACAGCAAGTCCCAAGGCCGCAGGGAGCAGGTCTGGCATGGCAAGGACAGGCGAGGGCAGAGTGGTACGGTGGGGCCAGAGCCCAGAGAGGCCACCCTCCTCGGAAAGTGGGCCTTACTGCAACCATCTCCGGCAAGTTCTAAGCAAGGGACTGATAACATTTGACCTGAGTTATTAGAAGACCACCATGGTCGCTGTGCAAGACCAGTCTATAGAGGAACAAGAACAGAAATAGACCAATTACAAGGAGATCTGGCAAGAGATGGTGAGGGCTTCACACAGGATTGAGATGGAGAGGTGACCATGCTCAAAATAAACAACTTGGCTTGTTTAAAAAAAGGGGGGGGGGTTCGGAAATGGGTTATACAAGTGAGTTAGAGATAAGCGAGGCAGTCAATAGCTGCATCACTTTTCCACTTGGACTACATTTCCCAGCATTCCTCGCAGTTTAGGTGGTCATGTGACTAGTTCTGGCCAGTAGAAGGAGCACAGAAATGATGTAGGCATTTTCCAGACCTGGCCCGTAAGACCCTCCCACTCGTCCTCCTCCCTCCATTCTCTTCTCCCAGCTCAAGAGAGAAAATCCTGAAGGCCAAGAAGGGAAAAGCTCTGAAAAAGGAGCGTAGCAGGACAGAGCACCTCCAGTTCATCTTGCCCCCTCTACCATCACCTGCCCACCTTGCCAGGACAGTAAGTTGGAAACAGATTTGTACTTTCTTCCCACTGAAAACTGAAGGTTGCTATATCAGTTGGCCTTCGTTCATATACAATATAATCTCAATTTTTAATAAGTATCAATTATGTATAAGCACAAAAAAAGATATCAAAAGGATTACAGTGGCAGTGATTACCTCTGGATAATGGATAACTTTCAGATTATCTACACTTTTTCTTTTTGAAACATGTTTTCTTTGGAAATTAACTTTTGGAGAAACTCCAGAAAAATACATAAGGGAAAAAAGAAAAATTTAAAATCACAGGCTTAGAAATCCAGGTTTCTGTACTTCTAAAGTGAATAAACCCTTTGTCGATATAAAAACCTACAGGTTATATTCTAGCTGACCCACAAAGGTATAGAGCTGTCTGTCTGGGAGACGTGAAAAGGCCACTCTTCTGTAACACCCAGGCAACAGCTGGGAGGTGAAAGGAGGGAAGAGCCTTTACTGAGCACTTACTGTTTACTAGCAGCTGTGACAGGAAATTTCACCTCCCTCTGAAGTTATGGGGCAGGGGAGCAGGAAAGAGAACGTTACTCTATAAAAATTGCTTTCACACATGGGTTTCAGACATACAGCAAAAACATATCTGGGTTTCCTATCAACAGTAAGTGTGTATACAGATAAGCAATCATCAACACCCTGGAAAGATACACATGATCAGGTGTGTGACTACTTTTATCGGTTACAATGGGTGACAAGTCGAGCAACTGGACTTTCTGAGGCATTTTATTACTTTCATAAAATCTACGCATGACATTGCGGGCCCTGGTTACAACTCCAGCAGAATTCAATATTTAACTAAGGTGGCTTACAACCACGAAGATATTCCTCGGAGTCGGACTGTGCGAAGCAGAGAAAAGTGCAGGCAGGGAAGAGTGGAGGCTGAAAACTGCGGGTCTGCTCATGACCCTCAGGGTCTCTTCCAGCTACTATTCATCTGTTGTCACACGGTCATTGCACAACAGAGGCAATTCTATGCTCTTGACGTGTGTTTTTCTTTTCCACTTCATTTTCTAACACTTCCTGAAGCCCTAAAACGAGATAAGGTGCACAAGCCACAGCTGAGTGCACTGTGCAACTCCCAACTTACAGACGGGGGATCCTGAAGGCTCGTTTGTAAGGCAGCCATGTGCAGCTCGGAAGCCTGCCCTTTGTATAAACTGTGGGTAAGGGGTTACCAAATCCCCGAGCCCACCCACAAAGCCTATTAAAATACATCATCTAGGGCACCTGGGTGGCTCAGTGGGTTAAAGCTTCCACCTTCGGCTCAGGTCATGATCTCAGGGTCCTGGGACGGAGGCCCGCATAGGGCTCCCTGGTCGGTGGGGAGCCTGCTTCCTCCTCTCTCTCTACCTGCCTCTCTGCCTACTTGTAATCTCTCTCTCTGTGTCAAATAAATAAAGTATTTTTTTAATAAATAAATAAATAAATAAATAAATAAAATACATCATCTATCAAAATCACTCCTACCATAAAATAAACCTTAAGTTCCAACTCAAAGAAAGATATTAGAACTTATATTTTCTCCTAAGAATCCACCTCGAGAAGCGAACTTTTTTAAAGATATTTATTCATTTGAGGGAAAGAGAGAGAGCAAGCAAGCCAACATAGTGAGGGGTGGCGGGGGGTGGGGGGAGGAGCAGAGGGAAAGGGAGATAGAATCTCAGGCAGACCCTACACTGAGCAGCGAGCCTGATGCAGGGATCAATCCCAGGATGCCAAGATCACAACCTGAGCCGAAACCAAGAGTCAGGCACTTACTGGACTGTGCCACCCATGCACCCCAAGAAGGCAACTTTTCATATTTTCGCCCTTATCCCTCACAGTGGCAGCTGTGGCAGCAGTGGCACAGTGGCAGCACCACCCGACCCCACCCCCGCCGCAAAAGGTGGGATCTGGGTTAGGAAATAGTGCTCTTTGCGCAGGATTGCCCACGGACCCCAGCTATCACATACACCATCCATCCTTGTAGACAAGGAAGACCTATGTCAGGGACTTGCACGTCTTAGTCCTTCATCTGTAAATTAATTTATGCATTTATCTTTCATATTGTACAGTGTATTTACAGCTCTATTACCCATAACACTTGCAGGCTCGAAGTAAACACCTCCTGGTTTAAAGGGATGATCAGGGATGCCTGGGTGGCTCAGATGGTTAAGCGATTGTCTTCAGCTCGGGTCATGATCCCAGGGTCCTGGGATCGAGGCCCACATCGGCCTCCCTACTTAGCGGGGAGCCTGCTTCTCCCTCTGCCTCTGTCTGCCATTCCCCTCCTGCTTGTGCTCTCTAATTTTTTTTTTAAAAAGTATTAAAAGGATGAAAATAATGAAACAAGATGGGATGGGGAAGAAGACAAACCATAAGAGACTCCTAATCTCACAAAACAAACTGAGGGTTACTGGGGGGTGGGAGGGTAGGGATAGGGTGGATGGGTTATGGACATTGGGGAGGGTTTGTGCTTTGGTGAATGCTGTGAAAGATGTAAGCCTGATGATTCACAGACCTGTACCCCTTGGGCAAAGAATAAAAATAAAATTTAAAAAAAAAGTATTAAAAGGATGATCAATATCTTCATACACTGAATCTAAGTTCTATGTATGTCCATTAACTTCAATTGCTTTAAAAACTAAATCAGGGGGCAACTGGGTGGCTCAGTCGTTAAGCATCTGCCTTCGGCTCGGGTTATGATCCCAGGGTCCTGGGATGGAGCCCCGCATCGGGCTCCCTGCTTGGCGGGATGCCTCCTTCTCTCTCCCACTTCCCCTGCTTGTGTTCCCTCTCTCGCGGTGTCTCTCTCTGTCAAATAAATAACTAAAAAAACAAAAAACAAAAAAAAACCTAAATCAGCTACCATATAGGAAGTGCCCACAGTGAGCCTCAGACATACTAGATACCACACCTCTTCCCATTCCCACCTGCTGTCGCTCCAGCTATGAGCCAAGACCCCGTGCCATCCATCTCCTTAAAATCTTCTACAACCCCTGTCATCCCCGACCTCATCCCTTATTCCTGCCATCTTCAGCTCCGCCTTTTCCGGCTCCGTATTCCTACCCCAATTCCTCCTCTCTCAGCCTTTTCCCCTCTTCCCTCCCTCGATGGGTCCCCGGCCTCACACTGCTGCCACCTTCTCCGACCTTCCTGCTCTCTCCCAGTTCTCCACTCTGACCTTCTCACTGTTCATTTGTGCTGAGTGACATTTATGTTCAACACACTGTGCTAGAAAGAACCCAAAAGTAAACAAGACACCTTCTTCTGTGCCCAGGAGAGGCTTACCATCAACTGCAAAGGTCAGACACACACACACCTGCATGACACCTGTAATACAGGAGGGAAGAAACCTCAGATACGTAGGCTGAGGACAAAGACACAGGGGGTGACAGGAAAGGAGCCCAACACCAAACCTCACGTCCAGCTTGAGCTCAGGTTAACCCTGATGACAGCAAACAGCCCAAACTCACAGGCTCATGCTCTGTGGCTGTTCACCACTGTCACCCCAACGCAGAACATTCTCAACAAGCCAAGTTCCAGTGATAACAGTTCCAGAGAAAAATGCAGAAACAAAGGACTGTACACAACCTATATTTCTCCACCTCTGCTAGATTATGGCCGTTATTATGCCAAACAAGCAAAAGGGGAGAGGAAAAAGGATGGCCCTCCAGAGCAGAATTCTAATTTTAATGCTCAAGGTGACTAACTTTCAGAAATTATGTTGTTTTTTTAATTTAGAGATTTTAATTTAGAGATTTTAATTAATTTTTTAATTTTTTAATTGAGAGAGAGTGTGAGACTGGGAGAAGGAGGAGAAGGAGAGAAATTTCGGGCAGACTCCCCGCTGAGCACAGAGCCTGACAAGGGGCTTCTGAGCTGAAACCAAGTCCGACGCTTAACCGACTGAGCCACCCAGGGGTCCCTGTGTTCCTTGGTTTTAAGATACGTCCACAGCTTCCTAAAATTCTGCCCTTCAAAAGGCAGGGCTTAGTATTCCCCTCTCGCTGGAGGCTGGACACACTGACTTCTTTCTAATAACCAGAATATGGAAAAAGTTGAAGACTGGGTCGTTAAAGGCACTGTGTAGCTCCCTCCTCTGTCGGATCACTCCCTCCGGGGAAAGCCACCCACTGCCGTGTTGTGCAGACACTCAAGAAGCCCTCCGAGGTGTCCAGGTAGTGACGACTGAGGCCTCCCGCGAACGGCCATGTGGATGAACCATCTTGAAGCAGGTCCTCCAGGCCCAGGCAAGGCTTCCGAGGACAGCACTCCTCACTGACAGCCTGGCAGTGAGCTCTGTCATCTGCCGGTAACTGCAGGGCACGTGTGGTGATCCAACCCCAACCCCCGTCACCTCACTGCTCCTTCTCCCGAAAGCTCTGTGCATCTATTCTGTGCCAACCCTGAGCACGTGCTACTGGCGTGTGGCAGCTTCTCTCCGTCCTAATTCACCTGCCACCTCATTAGTCCAACCTTTCTAGAATGTCCTTTCCCCCTTCCAACAGTGGGTCTTCCCCAAGGATAAAAGGATCTAATTAAACCCCTCAGCACAGCAATGAAGGCTCACCACGACCAGCTTTATTTCTACTACCTGTGTTCTTTGCAAGGACCCAACCGCCTTCCTCGCGGCACAGGCCCACACACCACCCATCCGTCCCTATGCTCTGCTCCCATCCACGTCGTCAGGCAACCCCAAGTGCTTACTCTGCCCTGAGAACAGTACCGAAAGGAGGAGTCAATGAGACAGAGTCCAAGCCTACAGGACTTTGCTTTCTATGTCCCAGGAGAACAACATACACACCATTACACGACGACACAATAAACTTAATTGCAGCAGTGAATGGTAATCTACAGGAACTCAGAGGAGGAAGAAATGAAGGTACATGTAAGGGGCGGGGGAAACCGGCCAGAAAGCTGGAGCAAGCCTCAGATGAGCAGACACGTGAGCCAGGCCCTGAAGACTGAGAAAAGGGGAGGAACAATCTTTCAGACAAAAGCAGCAGCATGAGGGTACCTCGAAGTGACCAGCAAATCAATGTGACGGGGGGAGGGCAGAGCTGCCCAGGCCTGGCTTCATCCTCTGGGCGCGACAGGGCAGACACCCCAGCACACGAGGGACAGGCTCACTGGGAGGCAGGAGCAGAGAGAGTCCGGAGAGGGGGAGGACAGGACACGAATTACATGGTCCGCTACACCGTTCTGGCGGAGAGTGCAGCGTGGCTCTGGGGATGGAGGCCACGGGACGGGTTCCAAAGCTCCCGGGGGGGGGGGGGGGGGACANNACAGCACGGCTGGGTGACAGGCTGGTTTCGCAAGGCAAAGAAGGCACCCCCTCAAGTTCCCAGTCGGGTGTAATGGGGGCTGCTGCTATCTGATGGCAGAAAACAAAGGAAGGAGAGTGAGTCTGAGGCGAAGGGAGATAGGAGAACGTGGATTTCTTGATCCGAGGCTCCCTTGCCAGGGTGCAGGCAGAGATGTCCAAGAGGCAGTCAACATTCAGAAACCAGAGCTGGGTACGGAGGTCAGAAACGGACACTGAACATGGGGGACCCCGCCGCTTCCTCCGAGGCCGGCTTGGGACTGATCATCCCGTCTGGCGCGTAAGTGATAAGTAGTCACTGCAGTCTTTCTCCTCGGTAGGTAAGTCTTATTTTCTCAACTGTATGGGTGCACGATCCACTACGGTAACTGCCCACTAAGTGGGGCGATTTAAATCGAATAAAATCTGCCGGGCGCGGTGGCGCGCGCCTGTAGTCCCAGCTACTCGGGAGGCTGAGGCAGGAGGATCGCTTGAGCCCAGGAGTTCTGGGCTGTAGTGCGCTATGCCGATCGGGTGTCCGCACTAAGTTCGGCATCAATATGGTGACCTCCCGGGAGCGGGGGACCACCAGGTTGCCTAAGGAGGGGTGAACCGGCCCAGGTCGGAAACGGAGCAGGTCAAAACTCCCGTGCTGATCAGTAAATCGAATAAAATCAATTACAATTAAAAATCAGTTCCTTGGTTAACATGAGCCACATGCCAAGCACCCAAGAGGCCCACATGCCTAGCGGCTGGCTGCCACGCCCGACAGGCAGGCGCCGAGGATGGGACCTTTCCACAATCACAGGAAGCTGGATGGGGCTGCTCTAGAGGGCACGACAGCTCCAGGCAAGAATGAAGCAGGGTTTCAACATCATCTTGTCAAAGGTGGAAGAGCGGGAAGAAGGAAGGGAGAGAGCGAGGAAGGGACCCCGACTCCTAGCCCAACTGTAACGCAGTTCGGCTGTGGAATCCAGTTCCCTGGAAATGAAAGGAAGGGGGAGCAACTGCAACCCCAGGTCGAAGGGCAAGACCTGCTCTGCAACGTGGGAGACCAGCATGCAAATCCACAGCTGGACAGCTGAATGAAGCCAGCGCGATACAGGGCATTAGTCCCTGCATCTAGACTTTCCTATCAACATACAAACAGAGGGACAACAGGGACAGCGGCCTCACCAAGGGCGCAATGGAGACCTTGGAGGCTGATGAGGCCAGAATCCTAACCGATTGCTCTGTCCGTCACCGCGGTCACAGGGAAACGCACGCGGGAGGCAAGAAGAGGGTAAAATCCCAGGATCCTGTTCTCGGTCCCTTAAAGAGAAGACATTGTGGGCAACAGCGGGAGGAAAGGGCACATAGGAAAAAGGCGGGGAGACCAGAGGAGGGTGGAGAGGGGACGGCCCACCACCAAAGCCCTGCCTGCAGGGGGGGCCCGAGGCCCAACGGCCGGCAGGGAGGACGACACTGCGTGACAAGGGAGGAAGCCGCAACCACCTGCTCCACAGAGGCAAGGCTGTTGGTGGAGGAGCACCTGGAAGCTTCTGTCAAGCCTCATGCCAACTCCCCGCTGAGTTCCCCTGCCACAACTAAGATGCCTCCGAGTGTTAGCTTTCCATCTGTTTCTCTCAGTGACATCGCTAGAGGTCTTTGTTTCTGACTTCTGAATAGAGTCGAGCCATGGCATCCGGGTTCTTTATAGATCTCACCAGTCTGCCATCATTTCACCTGGAAAACTGGTCCCTAAGTTAGAGGGGATGGGGGAGCAGGCGGGGTGGGGGCCGGGATCCGTCGCGTGCTGAGCGGCGCTCGCAGTCCTACAGGCCTCACCCCTAAGAGGACTCAAACGTACACCTCAGCAAGAACGTGAAGCCTTCCATGTGTGGACGGAGTTTCAGAGTGGCTCTCAATGAGAAATGTTCAGTTCTCGAATGCCAAGAAGCCCCAGTAATTGACCATTCACACAGATCACGCAGAAGGGAAAGGAGGGCGCCACGCAACAGCGTCCGTGAAATGAACGAGCAGGCAAGAGCTCCGGCACAAAGCACTGAGCCGCTCTCTTCCGCTAATTAAAAATTCTCTTTATACCAGAAGAGTTGGTCAAACTCCATGTAAAAGGTCTTCAAAGAATCCATTTATCAATGGTGCTTCTGTTCCCAACTTCTAATCACAAGACAGGAAACATGTTTAAATTCCCCCAAGATCACTAACACAAGAATTATCTTCTGTTTATAGTTCTAAAAATGATCATAATAAACAACTGCACTTTGTTGAAAGCAAAAAATCGTAGCTCAAAATCTAAAATTCTGTATTTTTCATGGCAGCCCTGACTCCAACCTCTCTCCTCTTCAGTAAAGTGAAGTCTGGGTTTCTGGAATGTGTAGCTGGACTAGAAGGATCTGGGAAAAAGGTCTGGGTTTCAGGCGGCAGGGGCTACTAAGGGCTCCCAAGAACACAAGCCACGGAGTGAGTTCCGTGGCCCCAGATCTGAATCTCCCCAAGTAGGATCAGAAGCGGGACTCATGTCTGCGTGCCAAGGGCTCCTACCATCTTAAAAAGGACACACCTGAACAAAGCTGGTAAGAAACTCGTTTTAGTGTTGAGTTTTAGATTTTGCAGTGAGGCAATGACCTGTAGCAAGGATCTGAAGCCTCAGGCCTGGCATGCTTCCTCTGTAGGCCAGCTCAACAGGTGCAAATTATGATCAATCAAAAGGCCGTGTGTGTTGGGGCGCCTGGGTGGCTCAGTGGGTTAAAGCCTCTGCCTTCGGCTCAGGTCATGATCCCAGGGTCCTAGGATCGAGGCCCGAATCGGGCTCTCTGCTCAGCAGGGAGCCTGCTTCCTCCTCTCTCTCTGCCTGCCTCTCTGCCTACTTGTAATCTCTCTGTCAAATAAATAAATAAAATCTTAAAAAAAAAAAAAAAGGCTGTGTGTGGAGAACGAGGCTTAGTCTGAGTATCCACATACACGACACGCTACAGTCGTCTCTACAACACAGTGACCCTGCCCCTCAGAAGTGCTTGAGCCCCAAAGCTCTGGATAGCCTTCCAACAAACACCAGCACCGACAGAAACCTCTCCAGGCTTCCCTTTTCCCGAGCTCCAGCCCACCTGTCCCCTCCCAGTCCCAGGCTCTGCTCCTACCACACGATGCAAGTAATGAGCCCCCACCCCCCAACGGGAACTAAATGCCACTCCCCGTCCTGGAGATCAGGTCCAAGTCACCCACTGCAACCGTGGGTGTTCCCAAAATCTCCAGCCACGTAGTTACGGATCATTTTGCAGTTTGCTCCCACAAATACCTTATTTGCTCCCAGCTTAATCCTCAAGAGCTTACTGTTCTCGATTCCTGGAGAGAGAGGATCTGCAGAAGTTAACTACCCACGCTTGCGCTCCAGCCTGAAGCCTTCCTGCCCTCAGGCTTCTGACTTCACTTGAGGCCAGGGGGAGGAGGAGACTGGGGGAACCAGGGCCCCAAGGCCCCCAAACGGGGATGATTCCAAGGACAACTAGCTTACTACTCGTCCCAAGGAGTCACTTCCCACAGCGGCTAACAGAATCTGTCGTCATCCCAAAGGAATCAAACACAAGAAATGGGCAAATGTCCCAACTTCGACAGAAGAGAAGCTATGAATCGTACTATAAATGACACACTTGGGCTAGGATAGCTCTCCCTGCTGCCAGATCCACCAACTTGCTCTTCGGTTCCTATGTCCTTCAGCCCTCCGCTACCGTAGCATGTTCTCTGAAAATGTCTTTCCAAGGCTCCCAGGCTGGTTAAGTCCTCCCACAAAAGGCTCCCACAGTGCCCTAGATTTCTTCTCTCATCCTTTATGGTTGCTGCTTTTAAAATTAGCTATCATGGAGCGCCTGGCTGGCTTGGTCACTAAAACATGCAACTCCTGATCTTGGGGGCGGTGGGTTCGAGCCGCACGGTGGGTAGAGATTAGTTTAAAAAATAAAATCCTAAAGTAAGCTATTGTGCCAAAGACAAAGCTCTCGGGAGGCAGGGGCTAGACAGCAGATCACTGGGAGCTGCAAGACTCATTGTCCACACGCAGCCTGGTCAAGGCCAAGGGCCCAGAGAGCAATCCCTCGGCTTGCTTAGCTCGGCTTTCCAAGACTCTCATAAAGAGCTCGGCACCCATATGTTCCCCGAGGAGTTAATGGCTGGGTGAATAAATGACATCAATCCAAAACAAAGTTCTTGGGTGAATTACTAAATAGTCTGCAAGCATCCAGAAAAGGAAAACAATCTGCAGCTCAGGTCTGCCAAGAATAAGACCTGCAAACTTACTTCCTTTTCCGATAAGATTTACAGCTCCAAGGCTGCACACCTAGTGCAGAGAGACTTTGGCCAAACCACGATCCTATTCTTCTAGACAAGGTGACAACAGGAGGGTGACTGATACTTAAGTTAGGTGGGACTGAGCTGCACCTCGTTAACGCCCATCCCAAGCAGAATCATCAGACAACTCCAGGGGGGTGGGGATGCAGGGGTGAGTGAGGTCACAGGCTCTATAATTACCTCCATCCCGGGGACACACTGTGAGCCTGGAAAATGTGGATGAGGGTATGGATGGCAGGCTGATGCAATTTACAGCGGACATATACAACTGGATAAAATGTCGGGAAAAAAGATTACATCAGAACAGGTGACAGGTCAAACCTTGAGGGTGCAGTTTTACAGGGGTGTGTGTGCTCGGCTGCCTGACTCGGGGCAGGCAGCAGGAGGGAAGAGCATCGTTAAGTGAGAGAAAAAAAAATCTTTGAGGTTTTGGGGTGCCTGGCTGGCTCAGTCAGCACAGCATGACTCTTGGTCTCAGGGTCGTGAGTGCCAGCCCCAACTTGGGCGTAGCGCTCACTTTAAAAATAAAATCCTGGGGGCCCCTGGGTGGCTCAGTGGGTTAAAGCCTCTGCCTTCGGCTCAGGTCATGATCTCAGGGTCCTGGGATCCAGCCCCACATCGGGCTCTCTGCTCAGCGGGGAGCCTGCTTCGTCCTCTCTCTCTCTCTGCCTGCCTCTCTGCCTACTTGTGATCTCTGTCAAATAAATAAATAAAATCTTTAAAAATAAAATCCTGGAGATTTCATTTTATCTCGAGCTCAATATGACTCAACACTGTGGCAGTAAACCACCTGCATTACTCAAGGTCCAGAGCCGGGAAGCCACACTGCACCCTGGGCTGGCCTTCTGGTCGATTCCAAGGTGCCGGGCTCAGGAGGAAGCCGGTTGTTTTGCTTTGTCTGTACCACCGAAAATGTAGCAACCCTAAGAATGAGGGGGTGCTCTACAGACAGCTTTGCAAGCCCCAGCTGTACGTGACGAGGCCGGGGGGAGAAGGCTTTATCGGGGGCGCCAGCCTCCATGAGGAGAAAGAGGCGATGTGTGCATGTGTTGACACACACGTATTTGTTGGCCTGTGTGTAAGGAAGTCCGCAAAGACACAAGAAAATGGTTCCACTGACAGACTGAGGACTGAAACGAGTTGGCCAGGGACCAAGGCATGTGAGAGAGACAGACACACAGAGATGCCTCACCGCATAAGAGCCTTCTTGAAGCTTGAATTTAAAACCAGTTAAATATATTAACGACTCAAGAAAATGGTTTTTTGAGTACCCAGGATAGTTAATAACCAAGCATCACATGAATGTTTAACCTGGCTTAACAACAACGAGATTCTTTCTGTGGGAAGGGGGGTGGGGTGGGGTGGCAGAAGCCAAGGTATTTTGTGTTCTGAGGCTGCAGAGGGCAAACCTCCAACCAAGGAGTGAAGGCTGCGGAAAGGCAGATGTGCCTTACAGAGGGAAGGAAATTCTGGATTGTTAAGCCTGGTCAAACACACAGCGCAGGTGGCCTCCTGAGGCCCAGAGCTGACCGGCTAGCACCGGAGCAAGAGCAAAGGCCTGCCACCTGCCAGAACGATCACCAGGTATGGGGGGGGAGGGGGGGGAGGGACAGGAACCAGTTGCTCCCTGACGTCCCTTCCCAACTTCGGGGTGTGATCTGAGAGGGCCTGCACCTGAGGAGCCTGAAACTCACACCAAGAAGATTCATGCAAGATCACACTACACTTTCTATATATATGCACACACACGTGTAATTTTTCTAAGACAAAATTACAGCCCCGTCTCTCTCACAGTGAAACACAAAAGGTGCTTCATAAATCAGAAGGCTTCTTTACTTGGGATCAGTTTCAAAACATCATGAATGAAATAACCAACAGAACCAAGAGCACGGGTGATCAGTATGTTTTTTTGGTTCTGTTGCTGTTCCTGTTTCACATCGGTGGCTAGCTGGCTCTATTCGAGATGTTGAAAATTCCTTTTCTGGAGAACAGCAGAACTTCTACCACGGGCTGGGGGCTGGAGTCGTTCTCAGAGAGAACACTCTAAGAGGGCGAGAGGTCCCCGTTGCAAGGAGCAGCCGAAGTTCGCTCGGCGGCTACAAAAGGCCCAACTGGAACAGCAGCGAAAAAGCACCACCACCACCAGCTCCAAGGAGCACGGCGAGATGAACCGCAGCTAGGGAACAGCTGCAAATGGAAGTGGGCTGTCCCATCAGAAACTTCAAGAAGCCACAGCGACCAGTGCCCCGAAGCTTGGAATGCCACAGGAGAGCAGGTGCCGGGCGACACGGCTAACGGGGTCTGTGTGACCGCTCGTGGCCTGAGGCCCGCAGGAGCAGCCCCTTTGAATCCATCCTAATTCCTCACCCCCCTTCTGTCACCTCTGTGGCTGGAAGCCAGCCACACACCAGGAGGGAGGTTCATTTCATACCGGTATACCCAAGACAAAACCTTCACGGTCCCTGGCCTCACATTTAAAAGGAGACAAGTGGGCGCCTGGGTGGCTCAGTCGATTAAGCCTCTGACTCGTGGTTTTGGCTCAGGCCATGATCTCAGGTCTCTGGGACCGGCCCCGAAGTGCTGGCGGCTCTGAGCTCAGCAAGGAGTCTGCTTCCCCTCTCCCCCCCCCCC
>LNAC01000015.1:11286595-11361009 GCA_002007465.1 Ailurus styani | reverse complement strand
CTCCCCCCCCGCCTCTTCCCCCCTCCTTGTCCCTCTTTCTCTCTCTCAGATAAATATCTTCAAAAATTTTTAAAACAAAACAAATAAGCGAGATTATTGATCTTACACTGGGCAGAATCTCTGCTTCTTTTAAGGCAGAGCTTACAGCCTTAAAATGTGCAAATGTGCGTTATCAGACGGAACATTTCAGCTGAGCCTCGTTATCCAACAATGCCATTTGCTCACAAAGACCTAACATTAGTAATTAAGAAAGCGACAGAAATTCTATTTCCTAGCTTATTGGAATTTTACCTTATGTTTTGAATCATGAATTTTTAAAAACTATTCCTAAAAACAGAAAGCTTCTGTTTATCAGTTTCCTCACAGAAATAAAAAAATTAAGACTAAACGATTTTATCTCATTACCCGCTTTGATTTGTTTTATCAAAACTATCGAAGTCAAGGGGCGCCTGGGTGGCTCAGTCGGTTAAGTGTCTGCCTTCGGTTGAGGTCATGATCCCAGGGTCCTGGGATGGATGTGCTTCCTGTCAGGCTCCCTGCTCAGGCTCCCTCTGCCTCTGCCCCTCCCCCTGCTTCTGTGTGTGTGCTCTCATAGAAGTAAACCCTAAAAAAAAAAAATACAGAAAGGAAGAAAAAACCTTCCGTTCCAGATGGTGGTTGGGACTCATCAGGTGTTAAAGGAAGCTATGACTGTCACCTCATTCTGAACCTTATGGTTAGCGCACAAAACCCTGCACCTCCCTTCTCACACCATGGTGTGCTCACTCTTGAGAGACTTCTCACAGCACAGGGTTCTGTGGGGCCCAGGAAACACAGAGCAAGTCCCATTCTGCAGGTCGCCAAGTTCATGTATCACACGGTCGGGCAAAGCAAGGGTGCCTGTGCAGTTTTCACTGTAGGGAACTTTCCTTGGACTTACGGCCCTTTTTTAAGTCACATGTCACATGTTCATTTTTATTTTATAGTAAAGATTTTTATTTATTTATTTACTGGGGAGGAGTGAAGCAGGCGGGGCACAGAGGGAGAGGGAGAAGCAGACTCCCTGCTGAGCAGGGAACTCAACTCAGGGCTCGATCCCAGGACCCCAGGATCATGACCTGGGCCGAAGGCAGACTCTTAACCAACGGCACCACCCAGGCGCCTTCATTTTTATTTTTTTTAAGATTTTCTATAGCACATTTTTATTCCATTCTTTTGTCAATCAACCTCTGTTCAATGCTGGGTTTTTTCCTGTTATTTGAAGTTAATATTTAATTTTGAGGCCAAGCACTGTGTACTTGGTTTAGACTGTTGATGCTTGATGTTTACTTGCTTTTCCTTTGACTCTTCCAAAATGAACCTTAGGAGACACAAATGTCAACCTCTTCCCGGTGCTAACTTTAACCTTTACAGCTACGGGCCCTGGGATACAGTCTGTACCTTCGGCGAAGCCTCTGCTATTCTTCAGGACCATCTATAAAGAGCCTGTTACATTTGTGAGGTGATTATTTAATTCTCAAATGAGAGACTGGAGGAATACAGATACCAATGTATCCACAGGATGAGAAAGCCTCTGATAGAAGCCATTCCACCCCCAGGGGTAGAGGAGCCAGCCCCCCGGCCCCCCACAGCCTGGGCTCGCTCATTTCGCCCCTGTCCCCTGAAGCCCTGAGGACACAGGAAGACCATCAGCCTCCCTCCAAGTGCTGTTCACAGCTGCCAGACAATCTGTGCTTCCCCACACTGGGCGGGTGCTCATTCCCCGCAGGATTCTACACAGGAAGATGTACTAAGAAGCCACGGGACCAGTGGGGAGCATCTTCTTGGAGCACTGATTTTTCTGGAAGTCTCAATGAGTTGGACAGTGGTTTTCAAAGTGTGAACCCCTGACTACCAGCACCTCCATCCCCTGGCAACTGGATGGACATGCTCAAGCCCCACCCAGACCTCCAGAATCAGAATCCGAATCTCTGGGCTAAAGCCCAGTGATGTGTGTTTATAGGCTCCGGGCTGATTCGGAAGCACCATAAACTCTGAGGAACAAGGTCCTATTAAAACAAACAAGGAAGTATCATGGAGTAAAATGAGCATTTTGCACCAGCTTTGAAGATCTCCCATTTCCAACTGGCGGCTTTGGACTCGTCTGCAGGGACGAGCTCAGTCCCCTCTTCCCAGGGAAAACTCGGAGGGAAATGTGTGCAGAGAGCCAACAAAGCTTCTAAATGCCCAGGGCTCCCAGATCTGCACCTCCCAACCCCCCTTCCTCTGGCAGCCCAGTCCTGAATCAATCAATCAATCTCTCTCTCTATCTCTCAGCCAGCAATGCTGGCAAGGGCGACTAGGGTCATACACCGAAAGTTGAACAGATCCTGTGTTCCCCGTTCCTCTGCTCCTAGGCCTGGCAGCCCCCCAGTAAGTTGTTTTTTTTTAAGGGGGGAGGGGCAGAGGGGGAAGGAGAAAGAGAATCTCAAGCTGACTCCCCACTGAGCGTGGAGCCTAAAACAGGACTCAATCCCACCACCCTGGGATCATCACCTGATCCAAAAGCAAGAATCAGATATTCAACTGCGCCCCCCAGGCGCCC
This sequence comes from Ailurus styani, assembly GCA_002007465.1. Lineage (NCBI taxonomy): Eukaryota > Metazoa > Chordata > Mammalia > Carnivora > Ailuridae > Ailurus > Ailurus styani. Next base: position 11,358,446 of record LNAC01000015.1, on the reverse strand, counting down.
CCCCACCAATAACTCTTATCAAGAATCGCTCTGGGGGGTGCCTGGGGGGCTCAGCTGGTTAAGCAACTGCCTTCGGCTCAGGTCATGATCCCAGAGTCCCAGTATCGAGTCCTGTATCGGGCACCCAGCTCCATGGGGAGTCTGCTTCTCTCTCTGACCTTCTCCCCTCTCCATGCTCTCTCTCAAATAAATAAATAAAATCTTAAAAAGAATCCCTCTGGGAAAACACATCAACAGGACACTACCAAAAGCTCCTTTATGGGGCGAGAGTAGAGGAGGCTTCCACTTTGGGTATAATTTTCTATCACATCTGAGTTGTTGTTTCACTTACCTTTACTCTTCCAAACAGCACCTCTTATACGTTCAAAATAAGAAATTGGAATGTTAAAAAAAAATTCGATTGTTTTCATGAGGAAGTAGAACCACTTTACGACTCAATAGCTTCTTTCTGTGTCACCCAATATTTACTGAACCTCGCTGATTCCGCCCTTCTATCCCACGGAACAGATTACTCGATCTCATCAAATGCGTGTGAGCCATCCATGCCCCGGCGCCCTCCCCAGCGGTGATCAGTGATCTCGTGCTCTCCCTGGGCCCAGCCAGGAACCCGCGGGCACCCCGGTCACCCCCGTCCAGGGCTCTCCCTTGCACACGGTCTGCCCGGCGCACACGGCCTCCTCTTGGCGCTCGCTCTCACATCCCTAGTAGCACCTGACCCGACGGGTCCAGGCCCCCTCCCCGTCCAGGCCCCCTCCCCGTCCGTGTACGCCCGCGCAGACCTGCGGGGCCGGTCCCAGGCTCCAGGCTCACCCTTCAAAGCCGTCTCGGGGAGTTCTGTATTTTTACACTGGCTCCGGGCCTTCCTGCTTAGCAACCATTACTGAGAACCTGCTCTGCACCAGAAATTCAAATGCTGAATTACTAGAACGCATCCCTGACCTGAAGCAAACCATGACACAGGGAACATCCAAACAGGAGGAGTAAGAGGAACGGAGCCGGGACAGACCCCAGAGGAGAAAGACACAGGAGGAGAAAAGGGGAAGGGCCGCGCAGGCACAGGGAAGGTGGTCTGCAAACAGCATGTTCCCTGGCAGGGTTCGCCCGAGCGGGCAGCAGCCCCCTCTCCGGGCCGGTGGTCTGTATGCAGAGGGGGCATCGGTGACATTATCATTCTGGGTGAACATAAAAGCCAAGGAAAGACTCCAAAAGTTAAGTTTGCGCAGCAGAAAACGACACCCGAGGGGGTTATGAAACTCCCTGTAGGGGTTTTTCAAAAGTGGGTTTAGATTCTAATCTCTCTGCCTGGCTGAGGAGTGGCCTGAATTCCCCAAGAGTCAAAGTTCAAAGTCCTCTTGAAGCTGGTGGAGTCTGGGATTTACACTAACTTACCTAAGCAGGGGAGGGAAGTGAGGAGAGACCGCAGGAGGCAGGGGGTCACTCTGGTCCACCACCCCCGATGAACTTAGCCCCCACCCCCAGCATGGAAATAGCACCTCGGCCTTGGTGCCCACCGCCCCCCGCGGCCATACACCGGCCAGCAGGCAGGGCCAGCCCGCTCACAGAGGGACCAGTCACCTGGAGGAATACCTGCATCCCTCTCAGAAAAAACACGGGTCCTCTAGTCTCCCTCCCTCCTCTCCTAAGCAAATACTCAAAGCAATCTAGCGATCTCAGATCTAAAATGGACTTTGTCAGGCCAAGTAATTGGTGCTTTTAATTTTCTCCCTTTAAAAGGTACCAGAAACAAAGGTTTCAAAGCAGTAGTTAGAATTTATCAACACAAAGGACCACTGCCCAGGCCAGCAGGGTAGACAGCAGGTAAATGGGTCTGTCAATTGCAGAACGAAAAAGGACCACCCCCTTCACACAGAATGCTGTATTACTCAGCAATTTTACATTTAATTTCTCATGAAAATCTTTTAACTACTAAGGACATATATAAAACCTAACGGAAAACCCACCTTTCTTCCCCCCCCCCAAATCTAACAATTCTATTCAATATTCAATACCGGGAAGAGCCTTACTCAGACAAAATGCACGGAAATCAATTCCCATGCCCAGAAAAGCTTCAATTCTCACTCAACAATTTAAGAGAAACATTCACAGATGTCCATTTCTTCTTCCTTCAAGAAAAATTCTCAGCTTCTGTAGTGTTCGTACATCTTTAAATCCACACATTTTCTTACATTTTCCCCCCAAAGCAACATCTCCATTTAAGAAAACCAATCAGGCCCATTTGGACTCCTTCCTAAGAAAGTTCCCAATCCTGAGATCTGAACAAAAATCCTTCCAGAAAGAAGTAAACCAGGTTAGTGTGTTGGAGACGAATTACCAGCTCAGGAATCTCGAGTAACCCAACACGACCAGGGGCTGTGGAAGAATTCCCCGTGTTAAAGTGTCCCCGGAAGGCAAAGCCTCCTCCCGCACCAAGAAAACTCTTACCAGGTGGCATTAATTCCTTCAACGTGAGGCATTTAGGAGACTACAAATACGCTAAACGTTACAAGTGAGGTGACTCTGGAAAACCCAAGGGCATGAGCAGTTCTGAAGAGTATGCCAAAGTCCGGGCTGCCACCGAGGGTCACTTTCCACTGCCAGGTGACAGGCGCAGGGGAGCACCCTTCACTCGCCTCCCAGGAACGCGTGCCTCTGGTTTGCTCCTCTCCAGAAACCCAGGCTCTCGTCCCATCTCCCGCCACACGGCAGGTGCCCCGGGAGCTCGCCACCTGGCCCCACCAGATCCTCAGAGCCCCGCAGGGCGCCGTCTTCGGGAAACGGAAGGACGGAGATAGCACTCGGCGCAGGTGACATCTGCGGTCAGCGCGCCTCCGCCTTCAGTAAACCTGGACACCTTGTCTTTTTTTTTTTTTTTAAGATTTTATTTATTTATTTTGACAGAGAGAGATTACAAGTAGGCAGACAGGCAGGCAGAGAAAGGAGGAAGCAGGCTCCCCGCTGAGCAGAGAGCCGGATGTGGGCCTCGATCCCAGGACCCTGGGATCATGACCTGAGCTGAAGGCAGAGGCTTTAACCCACTGAGCCACCCAGGCGCCCTGGACACCTTGTCTTAAAGGAACACTTTCAGTGGTCAGCTCTGCCCTCTGCACGGGCTTCCTCTTTGCCGCTTCCAGGTAACACAATCACAGAACTGGCAGGAGGATTCTCAGAAAGAAACTGCACTGTCCCGCGCCAGGCAAATACATGAGGTTCCTTGCATGTGTGAGGCTATTTGTAAGTATCACTTGGTGAAGAACATCACTGATATTCTCACCAATGTCTCAGAAACAATCAAATAATGAAATCTTAAAATACAAAAAAATAAAAATAAAAAAGGAAAAATTTAATTATCCACTGCACACTGGTCTCTTCTCACAAAAAGAGTTAGTGTCATGGGCTGAACTTAAGTTAGCGCATTAAGTAAGTTAGTGTCCCGGCCTGAACTATATGGCAACATCTACCTCTCCCCCCAAATTCGTATGTCGAAGCCCCAACTCTCTGTACCTCAGAATATGACTGTTCCGAGAGCAGGCCCCTAAAAAGGTCATGAAAGCTAAAAGGAGGTCATGTGTGTGGCCTGGACCCCACCTGCCCGGTCCCCTTAGGAGAGGCGATGTGGACACACAGAGGCACCAGGGTACGCACACGACACAGAGGAAAGACCATGTGCGGACAAAGGAAGCACACAGACACCTAGAGGCCAAGGAGAGAGGCCTAGAAGAAACAATCCCACTGGCACCTTGATTGTGAACTTCTAGAAATAAATTTCTGCTATCTGAGCCCCCCGGCCAGTGGTATTTTGCTCTGGCAGCCTGAGCAGACCAACTGAGCTGGGAAGAGAAAACAGGACTCAAGTGTCCAATTGGTTAAGCAAGACAGTAAGATGTATTATCAGTCAAAACAGTCTTCAGACAGGTGATTCCAAGGGGACAAGGGGAGAGAGCTCCTTAGGTCCTGCATCCTCCCTGGGGCACACACCTTGACAGGTGAACCGAACCCCAACCCCCCACCACCACCACCACTGCCGCCGCATCAGCCTGGCCCCTTCTGCAGGGCGCAGCAGAGGTCGCCAGTTGAGGTGGGCCTGGCACGATGGACAAGATTTGCTGGCAGAGGAGACACGGGTAACAGAGAGGCCACACGCATGAAGAGGACATGCAAACCCCAACTGAGAAATGAACAACAAAAAAATTGGACAATGGGCGGGAGGCATCAAGCCCACACTATGTAATCAGCAAATGCACATTTGAAATTATGGCCAATCTCCCTCATTGCTGTATTCACATTATGACATGACTTAATACTTTTTAATTTAGGAAAAATCAACCATTTTAATAATTCTGTTTATGCAAAAAAAGAGCACTCGGAGCGTGGTATTAATAACCAGCAGGACAGGTCACAGAGGGGAAGCTTAGGGGAAGAGCCGTACCTGGTCCAAGGCCGCGTGGCGTGAGGGGCAGCAGCTGGGGAGACACTCGGGTCTGTCTACAACAGTGCTTCTCACCGGGGGGCGACTGAGCCCTAAGAGGGGACCTGAGCAAGGTGCAGAGACCTTTCTCATTGCGGTGGGGAGGTGCTCCACGGGTATCTCCTGGGTTTACCCAGAAGTGGCGCTGCTGAAGCAACACACACCACCGCTGCCCCCTCACCAAGCCCACAGGGACCCCCTTTCCCTCATCCTACCCCGACTAGTCAGTAAGAGTCCCTCCTGCTGTATTACCCACAGACCACCTGACCCGGCACCCAACACCCTTGTCTCCTATCCCTTCTTCAAAGGTCACACTGGAGCCTGGGTCACCACCTTCCTCTCTGGTCCCAATCTGCATTGTCCTAAACGACGTCAGGGCCCACGCCCGTGGGACACCCTCAGTTCCTAAATGGCCTGTGAACCTGAAGCATGTGTGCCCGCATCCACCTCAACCACCCACAGCCTCACTGGCCCTCGCCACCACTCAGGCAGCTCCGCCTCTGCAACCGTCATCCTGGCGTCCCCACACCCCAATTTCAGTGTCCCCAGTTCCCTTTCCTGAGGGTCAAGAGACCAACCGACGTACTAGGAGCTGAAGTCAATGCAAATGTTCATGAAAGGTTAACAACTCCAAAAGCCCAGCTCGAAGTCAACATTTTTCCACAAGGTCCCTCGTGGTCCTCACAGCGGCTGCGAGGTGGGCACTACTCCCACCATCCCCACGTCCTGGGGACAGAAACCAAGGGGAGAGAGCTTCTGAGGAAACTGCTCTTGGTGACTGAGCCGATGAGTCCTCCAGGCCCCAAGAGCTTGGACACAAAGCACAACTGCTCCCACCTGAGTCTCTGAAAAATGCTTTCAAAAGCACTAATATTCAAGGGTTGCCAGGAAAAAAACAAGAGTATAGGTCTTCAGCCCAGCAAAGTGACAAAGAGCAAGAAGGAGCGACAATAGCCAGGCTGGTAAAAATGTCGGGGGCGGGGGTACAGGTACTCTGTTAGAAGGAAGACTGAAAACTGATACAGTGTTTCTAGAAGGCAATTTGGCAAAACATAAGAAAGGTGTAAGTAACAGAGAGCTTGATGCAAACAGTCCGCTTGTAAAAATCCACCTGACAGAACCACCCAGACAAGCGGGCAAAGATGTATTTACCAGAATATTCATCAGGAGGGGGGGAACCAAACAATTCAGCAAACATCACCTAATGGGGCTAGTTAAACCCATCAGACTAATAATTATTTACTATCATTAGCATTGTTATGTCAGCCAGGAGTAAGCTGCAAATGCTCTGACATGGTTTTTTTGGTTTGTTTTTTGTTTTTAAAGATTTTTTATTTATTTGACAGAGAGAGATCACAAGTAGGCAGAGAGGCAGGCAGAGAGAGAGGAGGAAGCAGGCTCCCTGCTGAGCAGGGAGCCAGATTCGGGACTCGATCCCAGGACCCCGAGATCATGACCCGAGCCGAAGGCAGAGGCTTTAACCCACTGAGCCACCCAGGCGCCCCTCTGACATGGTTTTATTTAATCCTCACAATTTGGTGCTCTTTACAAACAAGGAAAATGTTGCCTAAGTCATAACATAAACCGGTCGGTCGTGCCCTTACTGAGTATTCCGGCTGGAATCCGACTCCAGAATCCGCACCACAGAGAACGATGGAGTCGAGTTCTATCTGTTAATACAGGAATACAGAATTCACAGCAAAAATAGAGGCGACATCAGAACAGAGCAGAGGTTGATTCCAGATTTAAGTCTTTAAAACGGCACGCAGTGCTGGCTACTTAGGGTCCTCTCCACGCCCAATCCCCCCTCCCCTTCCCTGCCCTGGCAGCTGGCTGAGGACCCCACAAACTGCACTCCCCGACTCTCTTTCCAGCTGGCTCCCTGGCAGGGCCCAGAGGAGGCTGTGTCCTCCCGTCTCCGCACGGTCGGTGTCACCGGCCATCAGCAGTGACTGCAGCTCCAGCCAGCAGGGTCCTTGAGTCCCCACCCCCAGAGGCTCCCACAGCTGGAGCCCCCGCCCCCATGCCCGCCCAGGGGCTCAGCACCCTCCCGGCTGGGCCTCCTCACAGCGCTGAGTTCAGGTCGCCCCAGCTCTTCCCTCGTTCCCGCAGCCCTGGGGGAGGGGGGCACCTGCTTCCTGCACGGACCATGTCTGGGTTGTCTCAGATTAACCACGGTGACCCCCTTTCCTTTCAGCCGCCACACCTGTGCCAGCAGGCCTGGGGGCCAGGGCCCTTCTGCCGGAGCCTGACTGACACCAGGCGCACACAACCACTCAGCAGCTCGGCGGGGGCGACTCCCCAGCTCCCACGTCACGCCAGGGGCTCCTCCAGGGGCCTGGGACACAGACCGGGACAGACAGCCCCCCCTCTCGCTCTTGGGGCGTGTGTCTCACCAGCAGGTCTGCCTGCCTGCAGAGAATGGGGTTCACATACACTCAGAGAGGGCCTGCTCACACTTCCACCGACTGAGAGGGTGGGTCGTTTTTCTCTCTTTTCTCTCTCTTTTTAAAAGATTTTATTTATTTATTTGAGAGAGACACAGTGAGAGAGGGAACACAAGCAGGGAGCCCAGTTCGGGGGTCGATCCCAGGACCGAAGGCAGACGCCTAACGACTGAGCCACCCAGGCGCTCCTCTCTCTTCTTTTTCTATGGGTTTTTTCGCTCCCACTTTGACTTTTATAATCAGAAAATTCCTCTGGCTGGCTTATTTCTGATCCCGGGAGAGCGCGGTGGCATGACGGGCACGGGTCCCTTCCAGACCCTGCCTGTCATCACTGCAGATAAAGAGGAAGCGTGGAAGTGAACAAATCTTTCTTAGAAGACTTACAAGAATTACTGAAACGTCCAGTTCTGGAGTTACCGTCAATGACATAGCCCGAACCCTTTCGGCAGAGTCAGGCAGCTGCGATCCATCTACCAAGGTTGAGTCCAGTGTTACATGTCAGCCGTGGAGGGTACTTTTCAGCTCTGTAACGCTGGACACGGTATTAAGCCTCCGTTTCCCTATCACCAAATGGGGATCTAACCCTCTGCCTGGAAGCCTTGAGGGGACATTCTAAAGGAAGTGAGGACCGTCAGCAGCTGCCACGGGAGGGGGCACCAGTACGAGTCACTTCCAAGTCAGAACCGGGAGCCAGGCCTCCTGACCGCTAACCAGAAACGCGCGCCCACGTGTGCGCCCAGCCTCTTACCCATCAGCGGGCTGGTTTTTCCTTCTGATCCAACCAAGGAGTCTGGTCTCCCCTCTCCCAATCTCTGTTTCTACAGACTCTGCCTGCATCCAAACATCGGTGGCTTGATAATCAGACACCCGAGATAAAGACTCCTCTTAAATAGAGTTAAAACTGTCAGAAAAAATAATGAAAGGCGACGCCTGTCATTTTCAAGCTGCTTCTGTCATTGCACAAAAGATGTAAAATACAATTCCCATTTCAAGACTCTTCATTATCTGGGCCTCGGCGTTCCTCAAATATCTGGCATTAAAATGCTAAGTGGAAAGCTCCTTTCCTGATCACAGAGACTTGGGTAAGCCAGTAATGAGAAAGATATCGAATGCAGTTGTTTCTACAAAACAGAGTAGAGCTCAACGTAAGATTCCCGAAACTCCTTTTAGATAGCTGGAGGTTCAAATTCTGCCGCTCGGAAGCTGTCGAGGTTTACAGCATGAGTGAGCCCAGCTGCCCTGCTACGGCAGGTCGGAGGAATCTGTCAGCACCGGCTCCGATATGCCCCAGTGGAAGACACGCGATATTCCTTCTGAGAACTGCAAGACATTGCAGGCATGAAGTGAGAATCAGAATTTGAAAGTGGGTGATTGAAATTCAATTAGAAATTCTGCTGGGCTGGGAAGCCTGGGTTAAGCAGCTGCCTTCAGCTCAGGGCATGATCCCCAGGGTCCCGGGATCGAGTCCCACATTAGGCTTCTTCCTCAGTGGGGAGCCTCCTCCTCCCTCTGCCTGCTGCTCCCCCGGCTTGTGTTGACAAATAGTAAGACTTTCTTTAAAAGAAATTTTGCTGGGCGCCTGGGTGGCTCAGTGGGTTAAAGCCTCTGCTTTCGGCTCAGGTCATGATCTCAGGGTCCTGGGATCGAGGCCCGCATCGGGCTCTCTGCTCAGCAGGGAGCCTGCTTCCCCCGCTCTCTCTGCCTGCCTCTCTGCCTCCTTGTGATCTCTCTCCCTCTGTGAAATAAATAAAAATAAAATAAAATAAAAAAAGAAAATTTGCCAGGGGCAAGAGAGACAAAGCTGGATCTGCCTGTGCAGATCTGGAATTTGCCAGGACCAGAACCCCATGCTTGCCTTCACAGAATGACTGTTTCCACAGCCCCGTGAGTTGCAGCAGACGGAGCAGGAATGGGAGCGCCGAGCCAGGTTCCCCAACCACAGGTGCCGGCTCCCGGATTCAATTTAGAAATGTAGGGACATTTTCAAATACCTCTATCAGGTCCATTTAATCTAAATGATACATATACATACGAATGCACATATATGTATTCATAACACCAGTTACGACACACATTAGACTAGCCAAGAAGCAAAAGTAGAACTTCATGTGAATTATGATTATTTGTATAGGAAATCGGGACCTGCTTTCACACTCGGAGGAGGAATGACAAGACTGGAGTAAACCATCACCAGATGAAGTGAGCTAGCACTTCAGTGTTCAAAATAAGGACAATCTGCAGCTGGATGTTCAAAGAAAGGAGCAATCTTTTGTCTCACATCCAACCTCACCCCTGATGGATGAGAGGAATTTTATTTGATGCTATGATTCAAGATTATTTATTTCACCACAGTCCCCAACAAATACTCCTTGCCTCTCTGTATAACACTGGAAAAGAGCTCTTATTTTCTCTAACCTGAATAATTTATACTGTTTTCTCCCATAGCCTCATGGCTGGGAGACAATCAAAACCACTTTTAAAATTCACCAGCATGTGTCCTGTACCATGAGGACCCAGATCACCAGCAGGAAGGCGAGGACCCCCCATCTGCTGATTGAGTGCTAACCTAGGCACCAGCCTCCTATGCCAAGACCATCATCCCCAGTAGCCTGTCAGCAAAGTGTTCGTGCCCCCCTCCCCCCCACGCAGGAGGAAACGGAGGCCCAGAGGGACTCACGGTGGAGGAGCTGAGCCTCAAACTCAGGTTTGTTTGCCTGCGAAACCCACACTCCTCCCCACAGCGCCGTCATCAGAATCGGTGATCACCAACATGGTAGTTGGTCTACACGTCCCCCAAGGCCTTTGACAGTCTCGGAAAAATAAGCAGTGACTCAGAGCAAAGACAATTTCACCTGTTTTATCGCCAGCAGAGACGTGCGGGGGGGCGGAGGGGAGCACGATGGATTCATTCAAGAGCAGAGCTTTGCTGCAAAGGGGGCACTGGATGAATTACACAAGGAAGGCATGCCTCTTCCAGAAAAACACTGAAAATACACCACTGAAAATGGAAAGGAATCCTTGGCTCAGAAGTGGACAAAAGAATCCACTGATGACTATACAAAGGAACCAATCTGATGGGAATTTTTGCAGCATGCAGCACCAATCTGCATTTTTTGTAATGACGAGGGGACAGGCTGTGTATTTCCCAGTGCTGGCTGCCTTTTGCAGGACAAACGGAGAGCTTTTTATGAGCTTTTTAATGGGAATTAAGATTTTCATCAAGTTCAAAAAAAAAAAAAAATCCACTGCCTGAAACTTGAGCAGTCCTAGATCTTTGCAACTGAATCTCCCTGTTACTTGCCAGGAAGCCCTCTGGAGCCAGGTGCAGAGACCCCATAGCTGAGCCCACCTTCTGGATGCTCCCATCTGTCCCTCACCTGGATGACCTGCCTAGCTCCTTGCCTGTGTCCCCGCCCCTGCTCCTGCCTTCCCGCAGGACAATGAAGACGGTACAAGGACAGGGGAACCAAAATACAAATCTGAAATCAACACCTCGAGGAAAACTCCATCTCCAGGGGCCCTAACAGGTCTACAAAGCCTGAGCTCACCTGTATACTCACCAGCCTCACTCCATTCTTTCCACCCCATGCTCTGATTTTTGGTGGTAAGCCTCCCCTCTTCTGGAGTTTGCAGGGAAGATGTGTGAATACAGCTGTTCGGAAACAGAGCTCCTTAGACACAGCTGTCCCTACTCAGCCAGACCCATACAGCTCTACCAGAAAGTAGAACAGACATCTTTAACCTGTCCCTAACTACCACCAGATTCAGGGGTTTTTCATGTCTTTTGGGGGAGGGGGGAGGTAATTGGTTTGATGCTTTTATAACAAATATGCATTAAATATATTTTACTATAAAATAATAGGATGTATTAAAATGATAAAATGGATTATCCTCTAAGTATATCCATCCCATTCTCTCCATGTCATCAAAACGAAGTTTCAGTTCATTAAGGATTATGTCCCTTGAAATGAATAACCAAGGGTGCTGACAAATGTAATTGAGAGTCCCCTGTTCTGTGGGAGAGGCAATAAGGAATCCTATTATCTGCTCCAAATTACCCTCTCCTCCCAGCTCACCCCTAGGAAATGTGCCACTCTTGCTTTTCAAACAGAGTAAAAGGAGTTTAATTTGCATTGTTAAATGACCGATCTATTAAGTGAAAGTCAGTAAGTATGAGCATTTTAGCTTTAAAGGCTACACTGGCGATCTGAAGGCAGAGTATGAGGACACAGGAGAAATGTGCGGAGAACACACAGACAGACCCCGGCTGCGGTGATCTGTGGCTCCTATGAAACCCGAGACCAAGGCCGTGAGGTCCTCGTGAGATTCTGTTCTCCTGCTGCGTCAGCTGTATGGTACCCAATCGTGTCCCTTAGGCAAGAGCGGAGGGGCTGGAGATGCTTAGATCCCACATTCAGTCATTTATCAAAAAAGTAAAGGGACTGACTTCTCAGGCCAGGTAAGTATCCAAACCGCAGACGTGCACTTGTGATGTGCTGAGCCCTCGGCCTGGAGCACCTTTCCCCACACACTCCCAGCACAGGCCCTAGCACCCTGCACCCTCGGTCCACTCAGTGATGGGAACGCTGCTGCTGGTTACCCCATCATGTATCTCCTCTTGATTCCTAAGTCTGCCTTTTGTTCTTTCTGAAGAGCTTCGGGGAGATGGGAAAGGAGGGAGAAAGGAAACGTGGAGGGGGGGGAGGAAAGGGGGACTGGGAGGGGAAGGGGGGCCGGGGGTCTCACCCCAACAAAGCTACAGCCCTAAGTGGTCCTCTAGCTCGGTGTTTCTCAACACAGAAGTCATACAACCCACGGTGATGACATCAGTTTAGTGTATTGTCTTCAATGAAACAATCAGAACAGGGTGAACAGCAGCACTGAGAAGTGTCAAGAAACCAAGGAAGAGAAAGGAGCCATCCAGAGGCCCCAAGGTCAGAGAGAAGCCAAGGAGATGCCGGCAGGGGGCTCCCGTCCGATCCGGGGCAGCGGGTCTGGGAGAGATGTCACCAGCACAGAACACCTACAGGGGCTGAGATCCGGAGGAATCGCTGGGGGAGACCAAAGCAAACAAAATACCGGACGAGACAGGGACAAGCACCGTTGTGCAGAGATGGCGTCGCGATCCACTCCTCGGGTCAGAGTCCAGACGAAGTCACCACCAGGTAAACACGGAAAACCCATCTGAGCGACATGCAACAGACCAGTGTGGACGGAGGGAGGGCCGGGGCCATGTCGGGGGAGGGGGGAGAGAGGGCAAAGCCCTAACTTCCAAACCAGGAATCCAGTTTGAAAATTCAAGTAGGAGCAACCACATCATGTTGAGATTTAGAGACACAAGCTTAAAGAAGAGAGGACAGTGGTTGCCTCTCAGGAATGGGGGGTGGATCCATATTTGGGGCCTCTCCCTCATTTCCTCCATGTGATTACCCCTGTCAACCGTGAGCCTCTCTTGCTGGCTTTCAAGGCCTCTCCCAGAGAAAGGACCTCGTCCCCACCAGCCCCCCTCCCCACCTCCCGCAGAGTCCCAGGAGCTTCCTGTTCTCACAGGCGCTTCCCCGCTGGAGGACAAACAGAACCCCTTTCGCTGGTCTTGGAGGCGGGTCGACTTTCTGAAACAGAGTTTGGTTATCCAGTTTCCTGTGTTAACGCGAGAAGCCGTCTGAGTACCACGGCCCATAAATGACGCGGGGGCACGTCTGTCCCCAGGACAGCCCCAGGGCAGGGCCCGCACCCTTGAGGGAACCTCGCACCCAGAAGGTATAGCTTTCAAAAGAGTCAAGGTGCTCTTTGCTTTTTCGAAAGCCACATTTGAATACTACTTAAGTGATCACAGTTACAGTAACCGTTTCACCAGATCAGACACCTGATGACCCTTGAAGTCGATGTAAATACACAGCAAGCCCCTGACTTAGAATGGCTCGACGGAGGATTTTTCAACTCCACAATGGAGCCAAAGCCCATTCAGTAGAAACCCTACTTGGCAGTTTGAATGTGGATCCTGCCTGGGGCCGGTGACATGCGGTGAGACCCTGTCCCGTGACGCTGGGCGGGGGACAGGGACCTGACTCCTCGTCAGCGAGCATGGGGGTCAACGCCCGACCCCGCCGCCCACCGTCTACACCCGCACGGCACTCTGTCCTCCCCCGCGCGGTAGTCAGCCCGTGCAGGGGACGTCAGCTCCTGTCAACCCGGCTCTTCGAGCGAGGGTTGCCCAAGTGCAGGCTCAGGTCGGTGTTCGGAGCGCTGGTAAGGCAGGCCTGGCCAAGCTCTGAGGCTCCGCAGTTTGGTGTAGTAAATGCATCTTCGACAGGGTATTTTCCGGCTCGGGATGGAGATGCCAGGATGGAACCCCATTTTAAGTGGAGGAAGACCGTAGTTACAATAGGTTACCCAATGTTTAAGGACACAGGGGAAAGTCTAGAATTTTCAAATCTAATCCATTTCTTAATTTTATTTTTCTCTCTGTGACTTAAGAAAATCAGCAGGGCGTCCGAGTGGCGCAGTCGGCTGGGCCTCCGACTCTTGGTTTCGGCTCAGGCCATGATCTCAGGGTCGTGAGATCAAGCCCCGTGGGGGGCTTTGTGCTCAGCAGGGAGTCTGCTTAAGATTCTCCCTCTGCCCCTCCCCGCTCATGTGGTTGCTCTCACTCAAGTAAATAAATAAGGGAGGGAAGGGAGGGAAGGGGAGGGAGCGGAGGAAAGAAAGAAAGAAAATCAGGCTTTGATTCCATCTTAGTGGCAAAACCTGTCAGCGAGTGCACACAGCATTAGGGGAGAACAGGTTCAGTTTTGAAGGACTCAAGGAAACAAAAATGTGCCCAAAGGAAACTACTACAATAGGGCTGAGTCTGGAACAGCCTCTCCTCACCCCCCCCCCCAGCTCAATGGCTTCTCTGGTTCCTTCTGGAATGCCCTTGCTCCTTCAATTTAGAGCTACCTTAAACCTGCAAAGCTTCCTCATGTCCCTTGTCCCTCGTATTCCATAAACCTTTCCCCCTTCCTACTTCAGACCCTCCTCAAATCCCCCTTAGTCAAAGTCATCCGCTGTGACTACAGGAGCTCCCAGGCTCCCACCCATTCATTCTCCACCTGTTCCCTGCTAGCGAACAAAAATCGCTTCAGGACAGAGAACCTGGGGTGCCTGGGTGGCTCACTCGGTGAAGCATGGGACTTCAGCTCAGGTCATGACCCCAGGGTCCTGGGATCGAGCCCTGCATCGGACTCCCTGCTCTGCGGGAAGTTTGCTTGTCCCTCTGCCCCTGCTCCCCCTGCTTTNAAAAAAAAAAAAAAAAAAAAAAAAAGGAAAGCTTTTTCTCGCTGACAAATAAAGTCTTTAAGAAACAAAAAAAAGACAAGACCTTGAACCTGACCTGAACCAGAGTTCTGCCAGCTTCAGTTCTGGGGAGAGAGGCCACCGAGCGCACAAGCGTCCGAGCCAGTCCCCGAACCCGGAGACGGTCTGTGGTTAAAACCCCCCTGCCGGCAGCTTCCGCAGGCAGACTCATCCTGACTCCAGGGCAGGACTCGGAGGAAAGTCCTTCCCTGAAACCCCACTTTCTCTGTTCGCGTAGAACAATCACCCCTTTCTCTGCCAAGTGATTACATGTAGGAAACTGCTCCCCACAGGGAGCCAAAATCGGTAGGACCCTCCGCAGTAAAAACACAGGGGACAGCCTCAGCCCGTGAGCGGCTCGCTCCTTTATTTACTTGCTTTACCTCGAGGCACAAAAAGCTTCAAGCTGAGTCTGCGTTTTGCAATCTCCCTTTGGTTCCCTGGGGGTTGCGGGGAGCACTGGGTCTGCCAGTCCAGCGACCTTGTGTTCGGCCACCGTGGGGAGCCGGGGGAAGCAGGCCAAGCGTTCAGCTCCTGGCCAACCTCACGAGGGCCACTGACATCAATGAGCAAAACGAAAGTCCAGTGTCTTCTTCAGGAAATGGGTGAGGACTGTCTGAATAAGCTGGGCTCTCCCTCCATGAGTCCTGCTTCCGCTCTTCCCCGGCTCTGTCTGGCTTCTCCCTCACTGTGCGACCCAAAGGCAAACAAAACCACCCCACAAATCAAGGGGGGGAAGGAACACTCAAGTTCACGCACCAGGAATACCAATGAAGAAAACTTTCTAAATGCGTTAACTCCAGAAGAAAAGCCAAGAACCAGGGGGGAATTTACTAGAAAGAGGTTGGCGGCAGCCAAGTAAGCCGAAGGTTAGTTTTTGCAGAACGCCTCAGACCACAACTTGGAATTTCACACTCTGCACCAAGAGAACTTCCACACAGAAAGAAAAAGTGATTCTTCTCGCTCAGTTCAAGGTCAGATGGCCTCCACCTCAAGGTCAACTGATAATCAGAAGGGCAAACCAAGAAAGAAGGCACCACAAACACAACCCATCCCTGCCTCTCAGAGGCACAAATGCTCATGTTTACAACAAATTGCAGTTTAGAAAGCACATTCCCTGAGTGTGAGAGAGTCAGGAAGCTACAGCAGGAGGCCCAAATCATGGACCTCAAGACGCTGGGACATTGTCACCTCATCAGCCCTTCCCTCCTCATCTGGAAGGCTCAACATTCACTTCTCCTTCATCCACTTACATTCACTACAGGGTGTCAGAAGGCTCACTCTGCGCGGGCACCACAGCAAGGGGTCGCTGCCTTCAGGGAGCCGGAAATAGGTAAGCAGGCAGTTCTAATAACATGGGAAACCCTTGACTCCAGGATACAGAGGGCGCAGTCCCATCACAGCAACCCTAGTTCAGAATGGAAAGAAAACATAATTCTGAAATTCCACTCACGACACGGAATTGTTCTGATGGATTTGGGTGACACCTGACAGACAAAATTAAGAAAGTGCATTCTCTACACCTCACAATCTCATCCCCCAAAAGGGGATAAAATTAATCCCAAGACTCGTTAGGAGGACGACAGGTCCTCACCTTCTCCTTGAAGCACTCAGAACACAGGAGAGCAGAGTGGATGCTTCCTATGCTGCTGGCATTCTCATCACCACAGGACACACGTCACGTAGTCTACGTGCATGGAAGGGAGATGTTTGTTTCATGGTGTTACAAGATTAAGAAGGGGCGCCTGGGTGGCTCAGTCTTTAAGCGTCTGCCTTCAGCTCAGGTCACGATCCCAGAGTCCTGGGATCGAGCCCCAAATCGGACTCCCTGCTCAGTCAGCGGGAAGTCTGCTTCCCCCTCTCCCTCTCCCCCTGCTTGTGTTCCCTTTCTCGCTGTATTTCTGTCAAATAAATAAATAATCTTAAAAAGAAAAAAATCAACTTGCAGTTTTGTTTACCTGATTTAAATACATGGACTTTTTTCCATGTACACACACACACACACACACGCACACACATGCACACACGCTTAGGTTAATGCTAAGAGCATTCGATCGATCTACAATAAAAAACATTTGAATTCAAGTCCTGACCCAGCTATTTCTTCTGGCACATAAGCTGTAAACAAGCTTCTTTATATTCCTCTGGGCTCCAACCTCCCACAAAAAGGAAGTGACATCTACCTCCCAGGGGCGAGATTCAATGTAGGGCTCGAGAAAACCCTTTGGAATCCCTGGAGCTGTGCAAACATTAGAGAAGTAAAAATAACCAGCATAGAAACTTCAGGAGCTCAGTCTCCTAATTATCCCTTTCCTCAAAGCTTTCCCATGTTAAATCAACAGTAGTATTTAAGCCTATAAACCCATAGGAATTCCATTAGGGTCAAAACCATGGATCTCCCAAATAAATTAGAAAAGGCATCCATCCAACTCTCAGCTGTTACTCATGTTCCATTCATTCATTCATTCATTCATTCATTCAACAAATGTTGACTGAGCACCACATACCAGACACTGAAAAGGAGGAAGCCCTATAGCACCACAAGTAACTAAAATCGGCAAAGAGGCCCCCCCATCTGGTTTTGCAATGCAGACTATGGTTTTTAAAGCCAGTATTAAGCTCCTGAACAGGAGTTAACTAACATTTAATGATTTCCTAATACANGTTATTTGAGTTTAATGATTTCCTAATACATGTCTTTAATATATAAAGGTTCACAAACCTCTAGCTGCCACATCTGTTAAAATGACTGCCTTCTGACATTTTTCATAAAAATTTAGCTTTAATGAGTTCAAGTCACAGATACTCTCATCACCTTCAAGAAACAAATCAAATCAAAACAAAAAACCAGAGTAATACTGAATGATCAGTTCAGGGTCCTCAACAGCTCAGGAAGGCACCTGAGATCAGCCTGAGCACCTACCATTTGCCATGCACCATGTACTTACCAACTCATAAATTCCATAATGCCAAGTCATATCATCATGCCATTTTGTGGAGGAGGAAACCAGAGACTATGATAGATTATTTACTAAGAGCACTCTGGAACAGAGAGAGTAACCTTGCCACTGTAGAGGGTAGTAGTAGAGAGTTCAAAAGTAATCACCCCAAATTACTGAAGTACCTGTTATGCTGCAACCCAAAAGGATTTGGGGTTTATGATCCAATGATCATAGTATTATATATTAAATTCATATCTGCAAATAATCATTTAAGTGCACTGTCCCTTCTACCAATCCTATGTGACCACCCCACATTTAATTCATCCTATGGAAGTCCCACAGGTTTTCCTTTCCTAATGCCCTTTCCAGTGAGTAGCAAAACAAAACAAAACCCTTTTAAAGTAAGAGCCTGCAGGGCAGGACAAGGCTGAAAGGCTTTTAGAATGCCTAGTGGGGAAGAACAGAACTTCAGGACAAGGTCAAGCAGCCAGGATCTTCTGTTTCTCTCCTGGTGCTTTTAGAGTTACTTAGTCTTAGTCCTTTGCTTCAGTGCTTGGGGGGGGGGGGGCGCACGCAGGGCCATGGAGGGTTCTGCTGGCAGAGAGAAGGAAGAAGACCTGTGTTAGAACAGAAAATGCATGTTTTCTCCCATCTTTTCGCAGCAACACAGTCAAAATTCTACATTGTTCCTCCCACAACCCTCCAAGTATATACCAACAGGAGTCCAGGAAGCCTCTGTTCGTAAAAAACAAACAAGCAAAAAACAAACAAAAAATTCAAAGAGCATGGCTTGGTGAAAAGCGCCAGGCCATGTGCAAAGCAAACCACAGTGAAGCCACAGATGCACAAAATGAATCTGGGCCTGTGGGGGTTACAAGGTCCATCTAGGGCTTTGTGACAGATCTTCCAAGATTTACATTAGTGCATGTGTGCGCATGTGCGCGCACACACACACACTTTAATGTAATCATTTATCGATCCCCTGTCTTACCAGGAACGTTATTTTAAAACTCTAACACTTAATGGGCCAAAATGAAAAGTGGAAACTAAGATGGGTGCTTTGTTGAAGTAGAGAAGCTTCCAGAATGGAGAAGATGACCAAGCAAAATGATGAGCCAGAGGAACTATGAGTTTCCATTCCTTCTCTGATCCCAGGACACGATGCACATGCTGTGCTCGAATTTCAGGCCAGTATGTGTACTGAAGCCAAACGCAGATGACTGCTGGTAGCTCATCCTGAATCAAGGGTTCTGTTCCCCTCCTAGTACTGGTATCTGAGAACAAGGCAAGGCTGATCATGACCTCCTCTGTTAGACTTTTGTGGAATGTAACAAAAGCAACTGGCCAGACAAGTTTCTGAGGACTTTCTCTATCAGCAGTCTGGGCTGAACCAACCACATAGATACATGTTCAATAAAAAACATTAAGCACATGGCACATTTTTTTTTAAACACTCCCATGTGTCATGTGGAGTTTGTACGACTGCGAAAACAAATGCTAGAAAATCTAACCCCCCTGTGAAACCTCCCCCTTGATAAGAAAAATCGCATACATGCATGACAGGCACTTCATAGCTTGGAACTAACCACCCGGTAGTGGGTATGTAAGCACAGCAGGCTGGGTTACTGTAGGTAGGAAATCATTAACTGCGTACAGTGAGCTCACTCTCCACAATCCAAAGGCCAAAATCAACCAGGAAAAACAAAAGCATCACTGCCCTCAACATCCGGGAGGGACTGCACTTTATGCTCCAGGCATTTCAATGTGCTCTTCAGCCACAGTGCATTAATCAGGGAAGGTTTTTAATCCACGGAAACCCAGCATTATGTAATGGTAAGAGCAAGTCCTATCTAGCCATACCTGCCTCCCAATCTAGAAAGGCAAGGCAAAGTCAGATCTCTTGCACTGGCCGTGGGTCAAGGCAGGAACCTCAGAGAAAAAAATAAGGGTAACCAATGGAAGAAGGAGAGAGAAAATGCTTTAGGTTGCATTTTGTTGTTTATACTATGGAATTTACATTTTTGGGCTTGAAACTTCCAGTTGCCTAGATCTTGTATCACGCATATACTCAGAGGCAGCTGGACATACATATTCCCACCCGCCCCCATTAAAACTGTTTCAGAGACTGGGTTCTTTCACCTACTGAGTTTCCTAGAATAACCTCAACCAGGGATGCTGAGATGACTAAATGAATCCTAACGGAAAGTGAAGCTTCGTGCAGCCAAATTACCGTATTTAATACTGGAACAGCACCGCCCAGAACTTTCTAAGACATGTGCAACGCCCCATATGACAGCTACTAGCCACATGTCATTACTGAGCACTTGAAAAGCAGCTGATGCCACGGAGGACCTGGATTTTAACTTTTATTTAGTTTTCACTCATCTCAACTAGCCTCCCATAGCTAGTGCTTCCTGATTGGCAGACACAGCTCTAGGTCCCAGGAGTGGCAGAGAACGCCATCCTAAACAGTGTTCCGAGAAAAGCACAGAAGCATCAGCAGGTGGACAGAGAAAAAGGTCACCCCAGCTGTCCGGGTCTTCCCCGGCGGGAACGGGAGGAGACGTGAATGCAGAGAGAGAGATGCAGATGTGCTCTTATCAATCCACGAGGAGGCAGGACAGGGCCGGAGAAGCAGCAGAAGCAGCACAGAAGATGCCAGGGCGGAGGCGAGCCAGGTGGCAGGAGAGCTGTGCGGGCTGACGTCCCTGAGGGGGCGACAGTGCCCCACAAGGAACCAAGCCTACCGCAGGGGCTGAGCAGGGCTCCGCGGAAGCCTCCAGGCTTCAGACTGAGGTCGGGTGTCCCCCACCCAGGTGACGGGGAGGCAGGCAGGGGAGAACGGAGGAGAGATCGGAGGGGGTGAAGTTATTCAAGAAGCGCTCGAAGACGCTGGACAGATGCCATCGGAGGCAGGACGTCCGGGTGTGACAGGAGTCCTGCTGGCACCATTCTGCAACACTGGCGGAGACTGTACCCGGGGCTGCTGGGGGGGGTCTCCTCAGGAAGCACAATGGGGTAGGAGGATCCAGGTGGCCGAGGTGATTACAGGAGGGAACCGTGAAGTCCAGGCCGCGGACAGAACCCACCCAAAGATGGGTGGCACGTGGTGGGGTCCCCAGTTCTGCAGAATGCTCAGTGGTCAAGTGACAGATGGACGTGGAAGCTCGAGAGTGTGAGACTGAGGAGCGAGGGGCTTTGTATCACGATCCCGATCCCGATCCGGACAAGGTGGACAGAACACCCGTCGGGTAGAGCCTCCTAACTCCCGGGCCACCCCCAGCCCCACAGCGCAATGGCCGCTTTAAGCCAAGGTCAGCCACCACCAGAGGGCGACACAGCCCAACGACCGGAGCAAGTTGCAGACACGAATTTTAATTAACAAAGCTCTCAAGTTCAAACTGAGCGTGGAATACTATAGTAACACCCAAAGGAGCGCGTGTGCACAGGTCCAGAAAAAGCCCTCAAAGGCTTTTAGGCCAAACGGGTTAACACTGGCTCACCTCAGACCAAGGGGGGTGGGAGGGGGTGGTGCACAAAAAGGCTCACTTTCACTTTCTCATCTATACGCTATTTTGATTATTTTTCAAGAGGGCATTCACGTGTTATTTGTATCACTTAAAAATACATTAAAAATCAGGGGCCCCTGGGTGGCTCAGATGGTTTTTGGCTCAGGTCATGATCTGGGGGTTGTGAGATCAGGCCCCACGTCGGGCTTCCTGCTCAGTTCAGAGTCAGCCAGTGATTCTCCCCGTCTCCTCCCCCGCCCCACCCCTCTCCTCTCTCTCTCAAATAAAACCTTTTAAAGAAATTTAAAATAAAGAACATTAAAAATTAGAAGGTAACTGAGACCCATTAAAACAAAAGTTTAATGAGAAAACAAAATTAGAAGGTAGCAATTATAGACAGAAAACTTATTCTAGGAAGCAAACTTTAGAAAGAGTCAAAATAACAGCAGACGCTACTCACTACAGACAGACTGGAATGGCAGAACTCAGGATCTAAAATCCATCTCACCTAATCCTGGATTTTGTCCTGGAAGAAAACAGTGCCTCAAGGCATTAAATTTGCTCCAATAACAGGGTCAAAATTAAAGTAACACCCAAGTTTCATCCAGGATCCTAACACATAGGAATCCTGCTTCATCCTCTATGAAAACACTGCTCCATGTTCAATCACCAATTCTGTTTCTTCAGTGTCATTCCCATCTCTCCCCTCCAAGAAGGGGGGGTGAGGGGATACTTAGAGATCATGTACCTGAAATGGTGAAGTCTTCCTTCTGTTAAATTTAATTTTAACAAATACTGGTTGATATTTTCACCTCTTGGTGGAAAACATCATCGTCACTTGACTAGAGTAATAAACACTAGAAACCTAGCTAGACCTCGGGTACTTGGGTTGAGTGTCCAACTCCTGGTTTCCGCTCAGGTCCTGAGCTCAGGGTCATGAGATCGAGCCCCATCTCAGGCTTCACACACAGCACTGAGTTGGCTTGAGATTCTCACCGCCTCTCCCTCTGCTCCTCCCTCCCTAGCACCCCCCGCCCTTCACACTCTCCCTCCAATAAATAAAGCTTTAAAAAAAACTTTTTAGGTAGTCTCATCTTCCAATCACCCAGTTTATTAAAATAGCACAAGTGGAATACGGTAATGATCACTCAAGCATAAAGGGACTGCCCAGGGGAGGGGGTGAAATATTACCTGTGTTGCACTAAGGAGTATTTTCCTGAATCTGAAGGTGGGAAAGGACATGGTTTAAGGAGCATCTGCTGAGCACTCGCTGTGGGCTAGGCATGTGCTAAGCACAGTTTATGCTGTTACTGTGTTCTGTCCTCAAAAATCCAATGTGGTAACTACAATGAACTTCCTTAAAGAGGGAGAGAGACCACAGGTAGCCAAAGAGTAACGCAGTCAAGATTCAAAATCAGGTGTGCCTAACCCACCCCCGCTTCTCTGGTCCTAGCCCCTGGCAAGCAGACTGGACGGCATCCTCTTTACTTGCCCTGATACACACCCCACTTGCTCCCCAGCCCCTCTGTGCCCTTGCTTTCCCAAGACTGACATTTTTATTTGGGTTGTCCAATGTGGCCAATGTCCATGCAGGCAGAAAAAAGGGTTCATGGGTTCAGATCCTGAAGACAGCAGGCGAGGGAGGGATCCAGGGGCAGGCAAGGATCCGATGTGGGCAAGAAAGAATCTTCCTTCCTCAAAGGATCAGTAGAGATCTTAAAAGATCAGCAATCCTCTTAAAGGAGGATGAAGAGCAGACAGGAATAGACCTTGGCTCTCAGCTCTGGCTGCTTAGAATCACCTGCGCAGTTTCTAAACACAACCCACCAAAGCCCAGCCTGCCAGTGACATCAGGACCTCTGGGTGTGAGCCCCAGGGCCTCAGTATATTAAGTTTTAAACCTCCCTCAGGTGACTCTAATGCGAAGCTGGAATTAAGAACCACTGAGCCAACTCAACAGCTAAGAGGACTGCAATCAGGCGATAACAGAAGGCAGGCGGGCAGGATTATGGTGTCAGAACTAATCTGGCCAAAGCGAGCAGCATGCCCTTGTGATAACGCCACATAACAGCTCGCTGACGTTCACCAGCAATTTTCTGCAGCTAGGAGCAGAAAGAACACAGCAAGGGAACCCAGGACAGCAGGTCAGTGGATCAAGATTAAAGGGTATGAAGGGAGCACAAAGGCACGGCGGCAGCAGCTGAGGAAGGAGTCCAGGCTTGAATACGGAGGTGAGGCCCCAGTACAACCGACAGAATCCGAGGAGATTCCGGCTGGGGGCAGGCTGGGGGCAGGCTGGGATGTCAGCATGGCCTGGGCACCCTTCCAACATAGGAGAGCCATATGCGGGTCATACCCCTATTATTCTGGTATTTGCGGATGTCTCCCAAGTGTTTCTGGTACCCCTGTCCCACTGAGACCATGGAGACAGAAGGACAAGAGAAACGTGGTGCACAGAGGGTAAGGCCAGGGAGGGAAGACTGCAAAGTTGAAGCACCTCCAAAAGCAACAAGGGCTTGGGTTCAGGAGAAGCGCCTCTGGACGGACTTCAGTGAGAAATGCTAAGGTCAGAGGATGACAAAGGCCACCACAGGGGTGACAAAGGCCACCCACAGGGGTAGCAAAGGCCCTGACAAGGATGGCGGGGGTGCAAAGTGATGAAGGGACGCAGAGGTTTGGCATAGGTGGGGTGAGGTGAGGATCTCCAAGGGAAACCCTGGCTCAGAGCAAGGCCAAAGGGGACCTGGAAGACGAGAAACACACGTCGGCCGGAAGTGAAGCCTTCATGGGAGGGGGGGGAGGGAACAATGTCCCAACAGTTATTTTAGGTGAGAAGAGCAGTAGTTTCCCTCAGCTGGAAAATTAGGAAATCAGGCTTCCTCTCGGCCCTAGTGGGCCAAGGCTCCCTAAATATTTCAGGAAATTCTGAAAGATTTGGTGAAGAGATTATTTGACCAAAACAACAACAAAACACAATGAGAAAGGAATACACGTTCAGGGAGTAGGGAACAGGCTTAAACAAGGACAGAGCAGTTCTGAGAACTTGTTTTCATCCGAGAGAGGGAAGATTTTAAATTACTGTCCTAAGAAAAACATGTTCTGACTATACACCAAGTGTTGTTTTAGCGCATCCAGGAGGCTGACCTTACAGTGAAACCGGGAAAGGAGATGGAAAGCCAAGTCGGCCTCAGCATCTCACCTACCCACGGCTGACTGAGACAGCCCACCCTCGGCCGGCAGCCCCATCGCACACGCCTTGGGCACGAGGGAAGCCCCAACAGACACGCGTCATGGGGAGTGCATCGTGCAGCACACACCCGAGTCTGTCCCGCCGGGTAACAGCACAGTCCATGAACACATAAGAGCATTCACTAACAGGACAGACGCCGACGTTGAAGGCATATCGAGTTTTAGGGTTTCCTGCAATGCTTTTGAAATTCGTGCAGTGGGGCGCCTGGGTGGCTCAGTGGGTTAAAGCCTCTGCCTTCGGCTCAGGTCATGATCTCAGGGTCCTGGGATCGAGGCCCGCATCGGGCTCTCTGCTCAGTGGGGAGCCTGCTTCGTCCTCTCTCTCTGCCTGCCTCTCTGCCTACTTGTGATCTCTCTCCCTCTGTGAAATAAATAAATAAAATCTTTAAAAAAAAGAAAAAGAAAAAAATCTGTGCTGTGCTTCGGGGCACTTTCATGAGCGAGGAGTGCTAGCTGACTGTGGCAGGACACCAAGGGCTGTGGGGCTGTGTGGCCTCAAGCTTCGGGGTGTGTCCTGTCTCCTGGGGTGTCACTCACAGGAAGTGTGGAGCCGCTGTGAGAGAAAGAAAATGATGAAAACCACCTGCTGTAGGAGAGGCAGCCATGACCCGGAGGTGGAGAGAAAAGGCTTTCACAGAGAGCCTCGGGAAGAAGGCAGGCAGCATTCTGTGTCACAGGCCAGGGTGTTGGGGTAACCAGAAACAGCCGCATCCTTGCCCACAACCGGAGGGAAATAGTCAAGAGTAACTGTCGCCCGTGACTTTTCATGTACAGACCCAGTGTCATGAGCACAGAAGTTTACCTTTTCGATTACGACAGGATTTCTCCCTAAAGAGCAAAAAAAATGGCTGACAGCTTCCCAGTAAATAAAGATTAAAAGTAGAGGAGCAAACACCACTGACATCCAAACTCCAAAATGTACTTACATCAAATTTGGAAATGATAAAATATAAATTGATTGTATATTATCTTCAATATAAACTGTTCTGGTTGGTAATAAGGATGGGCTGTTTTTCCTGCTCAAAGGAGACCAGGGCCTGCATAAATTCCGACCCCTCTCTAATATATGTGCTGATTTCAATCAGCATCTGCAACCATGACCTTAAGTGTATCCGGAGAAAGTTCTCAGATGGAAGAAGTAGTTCTACAAATGCTTTGAACTAGGAAAATCTGAGTTTTTTAACTCTTAGTTCATCCCTCAAATATTTACTAAGCACTTGGTTTTTTTCCTTAGGTACTGAGGCTGGGCTTCCTTCCCACCCTGAAACTCCCTTCTGGAAAGAGGGGACACCAACCAGCATGCTCCTGCTTTACTTGCCCTCCCTCAACCCAAAGGCAAGAAATGCCCTAAGTGTGGTTAAGGAACCAGGCCAAACCTCTTCTTCTGGTTCCATCTTACCCTTCCATTTAGAGATCTTCCCTCTACTTGGTGAGGCAATCGAAGTCCATGATGGTCCTGACCAGAGTGGGAATGAGGGCGTGTTAGGTCTGCCCAATTCTGCATTACCAAGTCCACTGGCCTGGCCACAGAAGCCACATTCTCCTATGTCAAGCTTTAGCCCTAGTAAAGATAAACTACAAACTCTTCTGTGTCTGAGGATAGGGTGTCTTTGGTGGACCCTCGTGAGCCCTAGGAGGGAGGGTACCAATGTACAGGCCAAGGAGTTAAGAGGCCAGGGGGTGGCTCCAAATTGTGAGTGCAAAGGCCTATCTGGAGAGGCTGTTTTTCAAAAAATTTTTAAAGATTTTATTTATTTGACAGCGAGAGAGAGGGGGCGAAGCACACGTGGGGGGCAGGAGGCAGAGAGGGAAAAGCAGGCTCCCCGCTGAGCAAGGAGCCCAGAGTGGAGATCTCGATCCCAGGACCCTGAGATCATGACCTGGGCCACAGGCAGGCGCGTAATCCACTGAGCCACCCAGATGCCCCTGGAGAGGCTATTTTAAAATGCAAATTCCCAAGACCTGGGCCCATAAATTCCGATGAAGCCACCAGGAGGGCTGAAGCATCCGCACCTCCAACAACCACAGCTAAGCCAAAACCACACTTGGAGAAAGCCTTGGGAGAAGTTCATGGCTCTTCATTTCTGGGCTTAAAAGCACAATAGGTTAATAATAAATCTGAGCTTCTATTTCTGTAAGATGAAATGATTTTTACGGTCGATTCAGTGACCCACAGAAAATGCTCTCAGGACAGGGAGATGGCAGGTGAGAAATGAAAGCCTGGGCGCGCTTAAGTAACCAGACACCCCAGTTTGTCAACCAGTTCAGACGCCAGCAGAGTCACCCGCAGACCAAGGAGGCGTGCGGGGGAGAGTGCCGGGTCCCCACATGAGCACAGAGACCATCAAGAGGGGACACCGCGGCTCTGGAGATAACGTGGCAGCACCAGCTATGATCACGTTCCCTAAAAATCACTGGGTCTAAACATCTTTCTCCTCCAACCACTCCCAATCTCCAACCCACATGTGCCGAACAAATGCACTGTCATCTAGGGCCCACCAAACACACACACTGCACTGATTTTTCTAACCTCTTAGCAGAGGAAAAAGAATCCATTCCAAGACCTGTAATGTCAAGACTGCACAAAAGCTCAAGTTAAAACTCACAACTTTGTATTAATATCATTCGCGGATGTGCTCCCATTTTATCAATGCTTGGCTTATTAGGTCCCAACCTTCCAACTGCATTCTTAGATACCCCGTCCAGGATGGACCTCCTTTCCATTTAAGAAGCGATTAAAACAGAACTAATAATGCAAGTATAGGTCGATCTTTCAATGGTCCTAAAATCCTAAGTCTTCCTCAGTTAGGGAGGTATCACCTCCCCCTCCCCCAACACAAGCACCAGACAGAAATTAGCATTTGATTGCCTCTCAGAAACTTCTACAGTTACAATAAACCTTTAAACTAATCTTGGGAGGACCCCTGGACTTACCCTGTGGTATTTTAGCAGGCTGCATAAATGAGACAAACCCGAGGTAACCCACTGTTTTCTAAACAAACTAGTCTTCGTGGAAAAACTTCAACCTAATCAGTTCATGAACACTATTTCCCCTAAGAGTGCTTTTAAAAGCCTCTATCATTTTAACTACAAACGAATTCCAGTAGAGGACTATTTGCATTCCCAGAAGGTAATTCCATGCCATGATTTTAAAGCACCTACTGTGTGCTCAAGAGGGAAAATAAATCTAAGGTCAATACCGGTAAAAATCAATGAGCCAATTGCCTAGTATCAGAAAGTGTTAAGATTAAGTCTGCCACTGTGGGAGGCAGAACAACGGCCCTGAAAGTTGGCCATGTCCTAATCCCTAGGACCCATGACCATCTTAAGGGGGAAAGGGGGATTAAGGTTGGTAACCAACTGACCTTAAAACAGGGACAGGACTGTGGATTATTCAGACGGGCACAATGAAATCACGAGGGCTCTTACAAGTGGGAGAGGGACGCAGGAGGAGAAACAGAGGTACCCCCCAAGGAACAGTCAGAGAGGCTATACTGGGGGCCCTGAAAGTGGAGGGAGGGAGGAAGGAAGGAAGGAAGGAGGGATGTCGGTTCCCCTAGAAAGAAGCTGGAGGGGGCAAGAGGTCCTGCCCCTGGAGCCTCCAGAGTTAACGCAGCCCTGCGGACACCCTGATTGTGGCCCAGCGGACTTCTAACCTACAGAACTGTAAGACAGTAGTTCGTGCTGGATGAAAGCCACCAAGTGGGTGATGACCTACATCAGCCACAGGAAACCCACCTCTGATGCGACAGAAGGTGCATCCCTCCTTCCTCTGAGTACCGGAATGACTTCTTATCCCCATGAAGTGCTTACAAAAAGAAATACTTGATTTTCAAAACCAAGAGAAAAAGATAAAGGCGTTAAAAACAAAACAAAACAAAAAAACCTTTACCCAACAACTACTGCCTAGCAGCAAAACTGTCACTAGAAACCACACTTCAGCTCCCCACAAAAGTAACAAATTTGCCCAAGTGTCAGAAGCTTGCGAAAACACATTTTCTAATTTGGTTGAGGAATTTTAATTATGGAAGGGCCCCTCAAATATTATTTAAGAGAAAGCATGGCCCTGGCTCAGCAAGGACTTCTGCCAAGCCTTCACTAGTAGGCTTGCAACGAGGACAAACACCCCGGAGACAGCTCCCCGCGACAGAGACGAGCAGACTGGACCTGCCAGGAGCAGGAGTGTGTGCGCCCTCACGGAGAGTGAAGAAGAAAACAAGGGTGCAGGAGCCCCAACGTACAGTCCCAGCTCCGATGCCTCCAGTGGGGTCCCTGGGCAGGTGGATCCCTGACCCTCTGTGTCCCTGCAACCATTCTCGCCACCACTCCCACCCCCGAACTGCAATGCATTTGACACACCGTGTCAAAGTGAATTTTTTATTTATCTTTTTTTTTTAAGATTTTATTTATTTGTCTGTTGGGGGAAGAGAGAGCACAAGCAGGGGGAACAGCAGGCAGAGAGAGCTCCGATGCCTCCAGTGGGGTCCCTGGGCAGGTGGATCCCTGACCCTCTGTGTCCCTGCAACCATTCTCGCCACCACTCCCACCCCCGAACTGCAATGCATTTGACACACCGTGTCAAAGTGAATTTTTTATTTATCTTTTTTTTTTAAGATTTTATTTATTTGTCTGTTGGGGGAAGAGAGAGCACAAGCAGGGGGAGCAGCAGGCAGAGAGAGAGCAGGGTCCCCGCTGAGCAAGGAGCCAGACACGGGGCTCGATCCCAGGCTCCCAGAATCAAGACCCGAGCTGAAGGCAGCCGCCTCACCCACTGAGCCCGGGCGTCCCCAAAGTGAATTTTTTTAATTGGATGATGTTGCTTATAAAAACCCTTCAATGAGATCTCACTGTGTCTTGAATAATGTCCAAATTACTAGCATGTCCACAAAAAAGCCCTGCTCGATCTGGCCTTGGTGTCAGGCCTCCTCCGTTCCCCTTCCCCAGCCTCCACCACCCTGTCACCATACTTCCTCTAAACTGCTAGAACTGCCCTGCCTCCCACGGTCACAGCACCCTCCCCTTTCCCTGGGTCTCAGATCAAGTGTCACTTCCTCAGAGGTCTTTCCCGACACATCCCCCACCAAAAAGAAGGTAAAACTCAACCTGGGACTCCCGGTCATTCTCCTACAGAGAACCCCTTGCTTTCACAGCCCTTTAAGGCCTTTATTCCTGAAAGGGCTGTCCCCAGCTAGCCCTGACCCCCCCAGGAAGGCAGGCTCCCTGCTGGACACCAATGGCAGACCAGTTGCTCCAACGGTCTGTTCACTTGGCACATGAACTCCAGGGGATCCCCATTTTTAAAATCATGCCCATTTTTAGAAACCATGTGATTTTACAACATGGATATTCAAACATACACTGAAAATGCATTGGACTCTGCCCACCATACACTGAAGTAGGCTCAAGAATGAAGACCGAAAGGAAATGCCACCAGAGCTCCTCACTTAAATGACAGGAGGCGATATTCCTGCTCACTCAGGACTAATCCTCATCTCGGTTTAAGCTTGAACATTTCTCAACCAGAAACCATTGGGTTGGCCAGTGGGTCAAGCTGAAGAACCCAACCCTGAACAAAGTATCACATTTTAAAACAGAGACTGTAGGTCTGCTGATGGAAGGTAAGCATCTCCCTACAAAACATACACACTGACAACATGAATATAGGAACGAGAAGTCACAAAAGCATGCGTTGCCAGTGAAAGACAGTGTGTGTGAAGACAGGAAGGCAGAACTATGGAATCTGAGTTTCATGTTAAATGATGTAAAAAGAACACACAATACCCACCAGGATGGCTCTAACCAAAGAGACAGACAGTAAAATCAGAACGCTCATTCACTGCTAGTGGGAACGGAATGGTGTAACACGGCCCAGCAGCTCTTCACAGTTAAATGCAGAGTCAGCATAAGACCTAGCAATTCCACTCCTAGTACAAACCCAAGAGAAATGAACACATGTTCACAGAGTAACGTGTACGAGACAACGAAGACACAGAGATGTTCACAGCAGCATTATTCACCACGGTCAAAGTGGAAACCACCCCAATGTCCACCAGCTACCCACAGAGATATAGACGGGCCAGCACTGCTTCCATCATGAGAAACTATATGGTAAAAGACACCGTATTCCATACCATGGAATATTCTTTGACAGCGAAAGGAAGGAAATAACTGGTCCAAGCTACAAGACGGATGAGCTCTGAAAACATCCTGCCAAGTGAAAAGATGGCGGTCACAAAGGACCATACACTGTAGGACTCAACGTATATATACGAAAGGTCCAGGAGAGGAAAACTGTACAAAGTAGATTAGAGGTTGCCTGTGGCTGGGGAGGGAGTGTATAGGAGGAATGGGGTTTCTTTTAGAGATAATGGAAATGTAGAATTATGGTGACATGAATTCACCAATCTAGGAATCTACTTAAAGCTACAGAACTGTACACTTTCCATGGGTGAACTGTACGGCACATGTATTATGTCTCCATAAAGCTATTTTTGAAAAAGAGCATGTGAGTTTCTGACAATTCATTTAAAAATACAGGTGAAAGTATAATGGTGACAAAGAAATGCTTTCAGTTGCAGCTGAATTGATCCCTCCGTGTGTGTGTTCACTCTCTCTCTCTCTCTCACACACACACACACACACACACACTGAGTTAGAGTCTAGAAAAGGAGAATCAGCAAGGTTCAGCCTCTCATAAAACAACTTGAGTCAGGAGGGGCTAGATGACGGTAAAAGACCACCACTGACACTTCACATCTTAAAAGCCTAAAGCAAAGGTTTCTTCACCAGTGCAGGGCCATTCCCTGTTGACCTGAGTCTGGTCTGTGCAGGCACTGACCTCGCTCCAGGACCCAGGCCCCCTGCACACAGCTGAAGTGCCCTGTGGAACACACGCAAGTGTGCCACAGTGAGTCTTATCTTGGCTGAAAACCAATGGGAGTCTCACGTCCTCACTTTCTAATTCATCCCTAGGTGGTCACATCACCATGTCTGAGCTCCCTGGGGCAGGGAGACGTAATTCCACCATCTATCTGTAGAAGAAAGGTCCCACCTTTGTGAGCCACCATAACAGCTACCACAGACACCAATCTCAAGCTCTACTCCCCAGGGCCAAGTCTCTCAAGAGAGAGGCAGTCACATTCACTGTCCTTTCTTCTGCAGATGGTTCCAGACCCAGAGAAGAAAAGGAAAACAAGTGCTGTCCCCTGACAGCTCCGACTCAACCAATCTAAGATCCCAGTATCTGCTCACCTCCCACACACATTCAGCACATGTATGAATGGCACCGTCACCCACCCAGACACCCAAGCTAGAAACCCAGAGTCATCCCCACCCCAGCCACATCCATTCTGACGGAAACCACTCCCAACAATTCTGGACTCTGTCCTCTCCTCCAGGCTCCTGCACCTGTAGCCAAGCTCAAGATCTCAGCTTTATCTGGATCACTGAAAAATCTAGAACTCTTCAGGGGTCTCCACCCTGCCTCCTCTCCAAATCCTCCTCCAACGCCACCATCGGGAGTCTTCCTCCATTGCAAATATCGTCATGTCACTTCCCACCTGAAAATTCTTCAGCAGCTCCCCGCTGCCTGGGAGGTCTGTCCCCCTTCCATGTCTTGTCTTCCTCCACTCATTCAAGCACTGCTGCTCCCTAATCATGCCGTGTACCCTCCAGACTCCTGCACATGTCGCTAACCCGGTCTGAAATACATTTTCCACTCCTCTGGGTGATGAATCCCTCCCAGAAATTCAAATTTCAATGCTAGTGTTTGCTCCCCTGTGAAATCTCCTCTCTCCTAAAAAGCCACCCTCTTCCACACCTCCATGGGAGCATAAACACACCGAGAAACACTCAGTTGCCCCCCCCTGGTCTTGCCCCCCTGTCTGGGAAGCCCTCAGAGGGCAGGAGCCTTGCCTTTTTCTAATCCCTAGCACTCAACCACTGGCTGGTGCTCAGACGTTTATATTGTTGTTGAATAAATGAATTAATCCAAAATTCATTGCTATTTATTTTCCTCTATTAAAAAATCTTTTTAGAAGACCCCTAATTTACCTAGTGATATCCTCCTTCAAATATCATTATGATGAGTGCTCACCATGGCAAAGACACAGTGCTAGAACCTTCCCATACATTAGCGTATGCACGCTCTCCGTCAACTCAATGAGATATGTATAATTATCCACTTTCCACAGCTGAGAAAATTGAACCTCTGCCAATTTATGTCATATGGTAACTCTGACAGAGCTAGTACAAGTGACAAAGCCAGGATGAAAACCCAGTCGGTCTCAGCTCTAAATTTAATTCTCGACTGCTCCACAATTTGCTGATTAAAATAACATTTGTTAATAAAATTAAGGCATATTTAAGAAATTTAATTTTCGAGGATTTACATAATCTGTTTCTCTACAACCACAGACCAAAACAATTCTGGCGTCAGAAGCTACCTTGAGGGAATCTACCAGGAGACCCAAATTCTCTCTCCCCCAACAAGAACCGCACTATGACACCAGCTAGATGTCAGGCCCTCTGTAAGTACTTTGCTCACTAAAGGACTCTAATGCCTAGCAAAACAAAACACAGCTTTCTCAGGCTCCCATTTCCCACCCAGTCAGCCACCCAGTGCCTCCTACCACACACCCAGCTCTATCCCAATCAGGGTACCCGCAGACCCCACATCTCTGCTCACTCTAGATCACTGCATTCTGGGGATGCTCTTCACACAAAGTCTGCTCCTTTGTCCTGGGGAAACCATGTTTGGAATCAAAACTCAAAACCTAGACCAACTATCTGCTCTGTCCGTTCCAATGCTCCTGACTCTGCCTTTACTCCGATTCCTGCCTGTAGGGCTTCCATCCCTCTGGTTTTACCACCAATCATTTCCTGCTACGGGCTGAAGTGTGTTTCCTGAAAATTCACATGTTGAAGTCCTAATCCCCTCCATCTCAGAACGTGACTGCACTGGGATACAGGGTCTTTAATAAAGGGGTGATTAGGTAAAAGTGAAGTCATTAGAGTGGGTCCTAGTCCAACACCACCCGGTGTCCTTAGAAGAGAAGAAGGACATTGGGACACGGGTACACAAGAGAAAGATCACATGAGCACACAGGGAAAAGTCAGCGTCTACAAGCCAAGGAAACAGGTCTAAGAAGAAATCAACCCTGCTGACACCTTCATCCTAAACTTTTAACCTCAGAACTGTGACAAATAAATGTCACTTGTTTAAGCCCCCAGGCTGTGATCCTTCACCATGGCAGCCAGACTAGACTAACACATTTCCAAATCTTCTCCTGCCACATCAGTCAAAAAGCCAAGAGGAAAGGGTTTGGAGACAAGCTCAGACCCTGCCTCAGCCCCTTTCCACTGGTGGGACTCCTGCCACACGGTCAAGACACAAAACGCAAAGTAACTGGGACACCACCTACTCTGCTTGATCATTTTGAGGAGTAAATGGGATCATGAATTGTCATGCCCTTTAGTTCTAGGACTATAATTTTGTTCAATAAAACCTACCACCTGGGGCATCTGGGTGGCTGGGTCAGTCACGCATCCAACGCTCGGTTTTGGCTCAGGTCATGATCTCAGGGTCAGGCTCTGCACTCAGCAGGGAGTCTGCTTGAGATTCTCTCCCTCCCTCTCCCCCTGCCCCTCCCACTCTCCCGCTCTCCCTCCGTCCACCCCTCCCTCTCTCTAAAATTTATCTTTAGGGGTTTAAGCAGCAGTCTTTAGGGGATTGTATTTTTGGGGGGGGTGCTTTTTTTTTTAATCTTTCCACACAGTGACAGATGCAAAATTATCTTAAATACCTACAGATAAATTAGATTTAGAGCAGGATTTTAAAAACCTGACCTGGAGTTAGAGGCAACACTGAGCAGTGGGTACACAAAGGAATGTCCACAACCCCAGAATAAATCCCACCCACCGTTCTGGGCACAGGCTCCCAGTGTGAAAGCTGAACTGGACGGTGTCCCAAGGGCCTCAGGTCACCTCTGCAGCAAGAATGCCCCCATGAGGGGCTGCACCTGGCTGAGGGACACCCGATGCCGGGAATCAGGCCTCCAGGGAAAGGCAGGCCTGTCCTTTTTGCTGGACACACATCAAACAGCCAACCTAAGAGCAGTTTTCCTTCTACAGGGCAAATGGGCTCTGCTCCACTGCCAACTGCTGTGGCCACTAATTGCTGGGTGTCCCCAAGTTGCCTTTTTCAAGACAGTTCTTGAAATCTAAACCCTCTGGAAGGCTGGCCCTGGAAACGGCGGGGGTGCTTTAGAAGCACCGCTAGATGATTCCTGGTGGGCTGGCTTTCCTATTTTTCCCTCTACGAAGCACCTCCAGTGAGAGACATCCAGGACGCTCGATGGGAGAGTGAAGGGTTTGTACGGCAACAATGTCCTGTAATGGACAAAAATTGCACAGACCTACATACATGGTAAAATACATGTACACACAGTCGCCAACTCTTCACGGCAGCACAGGGCTAGAGAAGTCCCCACAGAAGCGGAAACTGTGTGAAGTGCTACTAATCAACAGGAAAAGTTGCAACTGTCCCATGACCCTTAAATGTTTGCCAGAACACTGAAAACTCACTTATAAATGTACAGGGAAAAGAAGAGTCAAGCTAATATTTAATTACAATATCATTTAGAACACCAGAAGTTGAAGTGTTTGATTTCTTTGTTTAAAAAAAACAAAAACCAAAAAAAAACCTAGGGCGCCTGGATGGCTCAGTCAGTTGGCGTCTGCCTTCGGCTCAGGTCATGACCCAGGAGTTCCGGGATCAAGCCCCGAGTCAGGCTCCCTGCTTGGCGGAGAACCAGCTTCTCCCTCTGCCCCTCACCCCGCTCATGGTCTCTCTCTTGCTCTCAAATAAATAAATAAAATAAAATAAAAAACAAAACCTGTCAACACTTTAAAAGTGCTTGCCTTCTTCTTGAATCATTAACTTACAACAAACAAAAAAATATCTTTTCTCTACCTTTGGCAAACTGTTATACTCTTTTAACTGAAGTGAAATTCAGATAATAAAAAAACTAAAATGTTGACTTGTATATTTTAATTCCAGTGTAGTTAACATACAGTGTAATATTAGCTACAGGTGTACAATATAGTGATTCAGCAATTCGGTACATGACTTGGTGCTCACCACAAGTGCCCTCCCTAATGCCTTTCATCTATTTCACCCACCTGCCTCTCTTCTGGCAGCTGTCGGTTTGTTCTCTACACTTGAGTTTCTTGGTTTGTCTTTTTCTTTTGTTTTACTTCTTAAACTCCAGAGTAAAAATCATAAGGTATTTGTCTTTCTCTGACTTACTTCGCTTAGCATTATTTTTTTTTTTTAAAGATTTTATTTTTATTTATTTGACACAGAGAGAGAGATTACAAGCAGGCAGAGAGGCAGGCAGAGAGACAGGGAGAGGAGAAAGCAGGCTCCCTGCTGAGCAGAGAGCCCGATGCGGGCCTCGATCCCAGGACCCTGAGATCATGACCTGAGCCGAAAGCAGAGGCTTTAACCCACTGAGCCACCCAGGCGCCCTTCGCTTAGCATTATACTCTCTAGCTCCATACATGTTGTTCCTAATGGCAAGATTTCATTCTTTTTCAGGGCTGAGTAATATTCCATTGTAAGTATACACTCCTCTTTTTTTATATTGACGAACACTGGGGCTGCTTCCATAATCTGGCTATTAGACACATTGCTACTATAAACACAGTGCCGCATGTATCCCTCTGAAGTACTGTTTCTGCATTGTGCAGGGGGTAAATACCCAGTATTGCAACTGCTGGACTGTAAGGTAGTTGAGGAAACTCCACAGTCCACGGTGGCTGCGCCAGTTTGCATTCTCGCCAATAGTGCAAGAGGGCTCCTTTTTCTCCACATCCTCACCAACACTTGTTGTTTCTTGTATTTCTTGTATTTTTTTTTTTATTCATTTGACACAGAGAGAGAGATTACAAGTAGGCAGAGAGGCAGGCAGAGAGAGAGGAGAGAGGAGGAAGCAGGCTCCCTGCTGAGCAGAGAGCCCGATGTGGGCCTCGATCCCAGGACCCTGGGATCATGACCTGAGCCGAAGGCAGCGGCTTTAACCCACTGAGCAACCCAGGCGCCCTTCTTGTATTTTTGATTTGAGCCATTCTAACAGGTGTAAGGTGATACTTTATTGTGGTTCTGATTTGCATTTCCCTGATAATGAGTGATGTTGAGCATCTTTTCATGTGTCTATTGGCCATCTGTTCATCTTCTTTGAAGAAATGTCTGTCCCTGCCTTCTGCCCATTTTTTCATTGGATTATTAGTTTTTTGGGTGTTGAGCTGTAGAAGTTCTTTATATACTTTGGATACTAACCCTTTATCAGACATGTCAGCTGCAAAGATCTTCTCCCATTTAGATTACCTTTAAGTTTGGTTGATTAGTTCCTTTGCTGTACAGAAGCCTTTTATTTTGATATAGTCCCAATGGTTTATCTTCCTTCCCTTGCCTTGGGAGACTAGAAAAATGCTGCTATGGCCAAAGTCAGAGAAATTACTACCTGTACTCTCTTCTAGGATTTTCATGGTTTTAGGTAAAAGTGAACAATTTAAATTTAAAGTGAAGGATTCAGGGGCGCCTGGGTGGCTCAGTCATTAAGCGTCTGCCTTCAGCTCAAATCATGATCCCAGAGTCCTGATCGAGCCCCGAATCAGGATCCCTGCTCAGTGGGAAGCCTGCCTCTCCCTCTCCCACTCCCCCTGCTTGTGTTCCCTCTCTTGCTGTGTCTCTCTCTGTCAAATAAATAAAATCTTTTAAAAAAATAAAGTGAAGGGGCGCCTGGGTGGCTCAGTGGGTTAAAAGCCGCTGCCTTCGGCTCAGGTCATGATCCCAGGGTCCTGGGATTGAGGCCCACATCGGGCTCTCTGCTCAGCAGGGAGCCTGCTTCCTCCTCTCTCCTCTCTCTCTGCCTGCCTCTCTGCCTACTTGTAATCTCTCTCTGTGTCAAATGAATAAATAAAATCTTTAAAAAAAAAATAAAATAAAATAAATAAAGTGAAGGCTTCAGAGGCATTTAGCACATTCACCATGTTGTGTAACCACCACCTCTGTCTAGTTCTGAGGTATTTTCAGCACCCCAAAAGCAGTTAGTCCACCTTTCCCAGCCCCTGAGAACCACCAATGTTCTAGCTCCATGGACTTATCTCCTCTCCTCTAGATACTTCATATAAATGGAATCACGCAATACACGATCTTTCATACCTGGCCTCTTTACCTTAGCATCGTGTTTCCCAGGTTCACTAACATTGTACCACGTATCAATACTTCAACCCTTTTTATGACCAAGTAATATTCCAGGTGTGTGTGTGTATACCACCATTTGTTTACGCCATCATCCACGGATGGACACTTGGGTTCTCACCACCTTGTCACACAGTGGGTGCTCAGCGAGTGTGTGCCCAGAACAAGTTGGATACAATGGAGGGAGGCACTGTGCCCTGTATGTTTATTTCTCCATGGAGCAGACTTTGAAAGAAGGGGTGTGGCTGGTTCCCCATCATGAGGTACATAGTGATACACGTAGTGCTTCATGGACTGACACCCTGGCAGCAAAGTGTGTGTACTTTCTGCAATTACAGTTAACACAATGGGATAACTGAAATTTGAACTGTATTGTGGGGGACTGGTTATCTTTTAAAGGGTAATCACTGAAATTCACGCCTTCAGAACTTTGCCAAGTAAGGACTGCCTGTATACGTGGGCATGTAGTAACAAACATATATATGCACATGTATATGCAATATATTACTAAATGCAGTACATGGCTCGAAAATAAGTAGCATTGCAACAAATCAGCGACACCACTGCCCCATGGAGAAATACCCATGCAAGCTACAGTGCCTCCCTCCATTGCATCCAGCTCGCTCTGGGTACATACTCGCTGCGCACCCACTGCGTGACAAGTCAGGATAGTCCTCCCCTCAAGCAGCAGCCTCTTCAACTTTTCTCACTCACTGTGTTCTTAGACACCCAGTCAGGAGCTGGTTTTGAGCATATGAACACAGGCTGAGCAGCTCGGAGATAGGAACGGCCACAGGATCAAACCTTCAGTATTTTTCATGAGTTTTTATTTTACATTTCATATTCTAAGAAGGAAAACAAAACGATGTCAAAATCGGTCCTAAGGGAGGGCCCTGAGAGACACTTCTCTGAAAGTGCAGGATGTTTACTGTACAGAATTTTGTCCTATTTTCAGAAGCCAAGTTTGTTGACTTTCCAGGCTCTGATCGGGTTACAGTGTAAGTTTCAGATGGGTGAGCTGTTACACTAGTTGGAATTTTTTTAAAGTCAGATTTCCTAGGACCTAGGCCTCTAAAAATCCACAGGTCACAGTTCCCCAAGGGCTCAGCCCTCCCCTGGTGTGAAGACTGCCTCGCACACAACAGAAATCCATCAGGATGGCCCCAGTGATGAAAGGCAAAGAAGAGGAAGTGGAGAAAGGGAACTATATCCCCAACTCTATTTCAAAATTAATTACCAGAAGCTTGAAAAAAATGTTGAGGAAAAGAAAAGCAGAAAAGGGTTGACTTAGGCTTGGAGGTAGCTAAGTAGATACATAAAAAAAAAGAAAGAAAGAAAGAAAGAAAGAAAGAAAGAAAGAAAAAGAAAAACACCAACCAAGGAGCATGTCACATAGGCTCTGCCGCCTGCGGATCGACAGCAGCAGCTTCATAAATGGGTTAACCGTTTGCTTCTACAGCAATTTAAAAGAATACGCTCATTCATTTCATCATGAATAATTCACCCACTTTCCAAGAAGCACCCAACATGATCCCATTCAACAGAAAGAAAGTCTCCCACCCCGGCCCCTCCCCTTCTCTTGGTTTACCACTGACCCTTGAGATGAAGTAATTGACAAGGGCAGAAACGAGCATCTGAAGGGGCTTAAAAAGACATCTGTCCTAGAATAAAAATGCATGTCATAGGGAGAGAATTTCCATTTGTGAATATAGTTTCCTCTTCCATGATATCATTCAGCAATCTACTGATGTGTGGGTATGCGAAAATCTAATTTGTAAATGGACACTTGCAGGACCTCAGAGCGATGAGCAACACAGTCGCTTGTTACTCAAATAACACTTGACAGTGGGTAAACCGAGAAACACTGATTTGAAACCTCAGCCCTCATTACCCAAAACAAAGCACTGGCTCTTTCCATGACCAGGCACTCCAGACACCAAATGCAAATTAAACCAAAAGAACAAAAACCGTATTCACAGAGCACAGATTGCAAAAGCCTTGTTCTAAGTTCAGCCATTCACAGACCCTAAGGAGGACAACACTGAGAGAGCAACAGAGCTGGGTCGGCGCGGAACATGCCCAGAAGCCGTGCTCCTTCTTCAACCAGAAATGCTGGATTCCACTTATCCAAGGCTCCTTAATATCTGTCAGCCTCTTGGTTGGCTCTATCCCGCTGAAAACGGAAATTTCAGCTAAAAGAATAAGATGTGCGTTGTGGCTGGCATTTTTTGAAGCCATAAACTTCCTAGATCTTAAGTCAATGGTTTCTTTTTTGCACCCTGATAACAGCTTCCTCCTCCAACATCCATTTCCATCAACTCCTCTATCGGCAAGGTGGGAAGGAAGTATTCCCCCTCAGGGTTCAAAGGCAAGCCAAAAACAACGTTTTGTTCTAGGCCTTTTCCCCCCATCAGGGAGAGTCTGCTTTATAAAAAAAAGTCAACCCCCAGAAGAGAGATTTGGATTATTTCAGCCAATCTGCAATGGGCCTGGACGGAGAGGTATTCAGGCCTGGAGTACCAGGCTACATTCTTAGTGTGGGAAGAGTTCCCAAGTGTGTTTTAGTCCTCCCCATCAAACCTGGGTTTAGGATCATGGGCTCATGTGGAAAGATACTTTGGAGCCTGTTCAACAGTTATCACCTTGGCAAAGTCCCCTGACCAACCACCTCTCGCAAGCAAGTGCCAGATAATTTACATTATACTCACTCATTACTCTAGCCTGCTGCAGGAGAACTAGCTTTGAAAAGCTACAGTCTAACAAAAGAATCCTCAGCTTTCCAAGAGGAGTTTCAGGATGCTAAGAGGCCTTAGGGACGCTGCTGGCCCAACAATGCGCCCCACCCCCCACCCCCAGGTGCTGGCTGGTGAAAGACTCCAGCATCTATTCCCAAGAACCCTCAGCAGCCTGCAAAGGGGGGGGGGGGGGGGGGGNGCAAAGGGGGGGGGGGAGGGCGGCTTCCACACGCTAGCTTGAGAACACATCACCCTAGCCAGCTGCTCTCTCTATCCTAGCTGCCGGAAGACCCCAGCCACCTCAAATCCATTTTATATCCCTTCCTTCCTAATTCCATCAACCATTCTCATTTTACTGGGCCTATACTTTCATTCTCAGCTATCTCAGATTATTTTCTATGGCAGGCAGAATATCAATCAAGAGAAATGGAATTATTACCTGTCTTACACGGCAACTATAATCCAAGCTGGAAAGTAAAAGTCGTCAGGACAGCTCATCTAATGAGAGTGACCTGGGGCTTACTGAGAACACCTGCTTGCACTGTGGTTTGGCATTTACTAACAGACACGGTGGGGCGGTCAGGGTATCACCAGCTCTCTTCCACGTGTGGGGACACAGAGGCTCAGGAATGAGTAAGCTGACATGTTTTTGAGTCTTGTAAGTACAGCATGATGGCTGTGAACCCTTTCTCCTGACCCCACCGCCCTCTGTGCCCCCACAGGGAATGCCATACACCCAACATTTGCTCCTCCCCAAAATTCACGTGAAATTCTCATTCCCAAAGCCTCTGGGAGGGGATCAGACCTCATGAATGGGATTATGCCTTTACTGAAGTGATCCCAGAGAGCTTGCTTGCCCCAGGTGAGGACCCAGCGAGAAGGCAGGGGCCTCCAGACCACAGCGCAAGTCCTCACCGGATACTGAATCTACCAACACCTTGATCCTGGGTCCCCGGCTCTAACTGGGAGAAATAAACTTCTGTTGTTTATTATTAGCCACCCAGTCTGCGGTATTTCTGGTAATAGCTGCCTGAATGGACTGGAGGAGGAATCTAGAATGAACGGTGTTCGTTTCCTCTGGTGGGGTTCCAGAAATGATTCGGGGAAGGGTGTGG
This sequence comes from Ailurus styani, assembly GCA_002007465.1. Taxonomy (NCBI): domain Eukaryota; kingdom Metazoa; phylum Chordata; class Mammalia; order Carnivora; family Ailuridae; genus Ailurus; species Ailurus styani. Next base: position 11,317,385 of record LNAC01000015.1, on the reverse strand, counting down.
GTTTGCGTGAAAAGACAGGAGGCGGATACAGCAATGCCAACACCTGAACAGCTCTAGCTCCCTGAACACACAGCCGGGGAACGATGCTCCCAGCCACTCGGGACAGGGCTTCTGGGACCCCACGATGAAAGGGCCTGAAGCGGAGCAGATTTGGGAAATGAAGGAAAAAAGAACATGAAGAGGGGAACCGGGGGGGGAGGGGGTGCCATGGCTCCGAAGTGACAGCCGGCATCCTGGAGGCAACACGTTGTGAGGCCACTGCGTCCACCCTTCCCACACCTGCAGGGGGCAGCGACGCTGTCCAACCCCGGCCCCTGTCCCCGGCTGCTGGCACTCCCCACATACCATCGGGCCCATGAACTCACCCCTCTTCACTTCATACGCGGCCCTCCTCCCCCGGACTGTGACCTGACCACCCCCCCCACCAACTTCTAGTGGCTCTGCACCCTGCCTTTGCCAGACTCCTTCCCATGATTCTAGGACCACTTTCTGGGTAAAACTAAGACATGGGGGGGGGCACTCACCAAGACAACTGTTTCCTGCCTCTAAGTGCTTCCTGTAAACCCCTCCAGCTTGCAACTACCTCCCCCAGGGGGGGGTCGGAGAGGGCTCGTGGCTGGCTCTCCCCATCCGGGCATCACTTCAGTGTGTGTCCCTTCAGAAGCTAAGGGCCTCTAGCTCAACTAAAACTTTAGGTAACACCACAGAGAGTCCGGATAAAGATGGGCGAATTCCTGCCCTAGGACCACAAACAGACACGGATAAAGCATGAGGCTCTGGCCTTTTGCTTCTGATGATCTTCCCAGTTAAAAGCAGAGCCCCTAAAAAAAAAAAAAAAAAAAAAAAAAAAAAAAAAAAAAAAAAACCCCCCGGNGAGCCCCTGGCCTGGTACAGGATTAATTCCGCTACACCTGCTCTGGGTTCGCTGTTCACCCACTGTGGGACTGGAATGCTTCTCCCACTTGGAATGGTCCCTGCGTAAACCACCTGCTTGCCAACCGCAAACTGGCCGGGAGAGGATTCAGCAGCTTCTCCAAGTTCTAAATAGCACTTAACGCAGAGCTGGCACTGAAATATTCTTCCCTCTGAGAGCAAGTTACAATGGCCGTGTTTCTTTCCCATTAGAATGAAAGCCGCAGAGCTTGTCATAAGCCTTAGAAACAGAACAGTCCCCATGCATTTGCCTTTTTTTTTTTCTTGGTATCTTAAGAATTCTAAATGGTTTGCCTCGAGATGCCATGCCTGATTTGAAATTTTATGAAGCACTGACCTGAATGGCCTGAAGATTAGAACCTTAAATGGCTATTATAAACTCCATAGCAGAGAAAAATCTCAAACTTCTAATTGCCACCTGCTTTGCCTCCACATGTCACTGTACAACATTGATAATGACTTTGCAAGGCCAAGAAGAATCTGTGCCCGACACACTGCACTCCATGATTTATGGGCATTCAGGACCAATCGATTGTATTTTTCCACTGTAAAGGAAAAACCCATCACAGCAAGTGGGAGCATGGACCTGGTTTCTGAATTTGCTGGCGCTCTTGGTTTTAAAGAAAAACCACAATTGTGCAATCTAGATTCACCCTGAGGCAGGGATGCATCGGGTTAAGCACGACCTCGGAATGACTTACCAAAGTCATGGAACCACCCCGGTGCAGGATTCACAAGTAATTCTCCCGTTTTCAGAGACACAGCTGTCGGCTCTGAAGTACCCTTGCACATGAACACCTTACCCAATGTCAGAGTCTACCAAGGAGTCCCCACTGGGAAGAAGCAAGCTCATCCCAATCAACGCGGCTCCAAAACGCAAACACCAAATGGAAATTCGCAAAACCTAAAGCCTAAGACTCTAGATCATGTAAATCAAAGCTTTCTGACAGAATTTTTCTTTTTGAGAGAGAGTATGCACATGGCAGGAGGCAGGGGGTCTGCAAAGGGAGACACAGAATCTTAAGCATGCTCCATGCTGTTTAAGTGTGAAGCCTGACACGGGGCTCAATTCCACAACCCTGAGATCATGACCTGAACAGAAATCAAGATTCAGATGCTTAAATGACTGAGCCACCCAGGCATTCCTTGCTGGCAGAATTTAAAGTACAAGGCACACCTTATTTTAGGTTCAATGTGAACAAATGCTCCTAAGAAACAGAAGAACTATGGACACAATTACAGGGAAGGAGCAGAGACGTCAAACCCTGAGGATGTCAAGCCCTAGGGTCTCAAAAGCCCAGGAGGTGAGGATTCCCGGTGATTCCAGGAGGCAGGCACTGGCTGACCTTGTACCACAGAGTCCCTCCCTAGGCCTGTCCCTTCTGCGTCCAGGCCAGAGTGAGCTGGGGATGGCCTCTGCCAGCCGGTCCCCTGCATCTGCCCAGGCCTGCTCTCAGCCCCACTCCCCTGACACCGGTTCCCTGCAGGGACGCTGTCACTCCCCGGCGTTCAGAGCTGCGCCTGTGCTTAGCTACTCACAACGGCTGAGAAGCCCGAAGGATGGGTCCGTCCTTCCACTTTCCGAAGTCCAGCCTGCCCCGCAAGGTCAGCGGAGACCCAGCTGGCCCACAGCACAGCCCGGCCTCAAGGGGCACATCCTCCCTCCCACCCAGACAGCAGGGCCCCAGCCCGCCCCGGCCTCTCTGGGAGCACAGGTGTGCAGGACAGGGAGCACAGCCGTGCGTGAGACAGACAGTGAGCAGGATGGGAACGGGAGGGCCTACCCACCCCACCACCCGCCGCCTGCAGACCTTCCCCGGCAAGCCCCTGGCAGCCAGACTGCTAAGTCAGAGCCCGCTGAGTAAAGCGGCCCTGGAGCCCCGCACGGCTTCTAGCTGCAGAAATTCCGGTGGACAACTGGCCTCTCAGTGGGGAGCACGGAGACCAGCAACGTCGCGCTGCGGAGCAGGAAGGAAGAGGACGAATCATGCTCACCTCCTAACAACATCCCAACTTGTAAAAATCTGGAAAAATGTGAGACTCTGTGTAAACACACAACCCCTGGGCATCTGAAACCCTAACGACACACACAGCCCCTTCTCATCTGTCAACACAGCAGTCAGGGAAGGCCGAAGACACCCAGAGGAAAAAACCAGCCCCAAGCCCTTGTTTTTAGGCCAGGAACAAGGAAAGCCCTTCTCTCTGTTCTTCCTGTGGGCCCTCTTTCTAGGTATTCACCGGAGGCAGGAGCAGTAAGGCGGGACAAGCCATCTTCGCAGGTGAAGCAGGGTCTCTGCCAAGCTGCACCCCTGCCACCTCGATTCCGGGCCCCCAAGATCCCACTCTGTCCAGTCTGGCCTCCCGCCACGTGACCCCTTCCCCGGGCATGCCACTCACCACGAGGCAAGTCCACGGAGAGGGGGGTAGCAAAGATGGGCCCTGAAGGGTGACCAGGGAGGAGCAGAAGCCCATCAGGCAAGCAAGGGAGGAAGGGGGGCACCCCAGGCAGAGGGCAGGGCTGGAGAGCGCGGGCACACGGACTTCCAGGCCACGTGGGAGCAGCGCAGTGAGGCGGGGCGGCCAGAGGTAAGGGGCAGGACTCCCAGGGGCCTGAGGGGAGACGCACCTCGGAAGCTGGGCCAGGGAAGGAGGCCCTTATTCTACAGGAAGTGGAGAGCCAGGGCTCAGGCTCCATCTGCGCCACAGATGCCCCACCTGCAGCTATGTCGGGGGGAGGACGAGGGGACGGAGTCGGGCTCCAGGAAACCGGGCCATGGTCCCGCCTCAACAGCTCTGGAAGCCCCGCAGGTTGGGGCTGTGGGTCCTTCTCCGTCATCAGGTAGGGCGTGCAGCAGCCTTGAAAGAATTGCTCTCATTTGTAACAATTTATTATTACAACCAACCTCGTTTAGGTATCTTATATACCCTTCATCTACAAAATTTAATTTCCAGAGTGTCAAGACGTTTATGATGTTTTGAGAGTGGACAGAATTCCCCTCCAGCGTGAGTTACACAGGCCTGGCCTCTGAGTCGGACAACACGAAGGCACAGTCCAAAGGAGGATAGGGCCGCCGCGTCACAGGACGTTTCTTCAGGTGAACTTCCCGACCTGAGAAGCGAATACACAGGCACCACAGGGGCTTGAACAGGCCACCTTCGTTTTGGGCGGGGTAGTAGGGCTCCCCCCACCCCTGGCCGGGAGATAACTATTTGCTATTCCTACTTTTCAAGGAAAGTTTGCTAAGCTACGATACTAGTTAGGCAAAGGGACAAGGATAATTAGGACATTATTACTAACCGACTCCGACAGATCGGAAAGCAGGGTAAGAATAAGTGTTCAACATCTTAGACATTTCGCCCCAAACATCTTGCTATTATTCAGGAAGATCATGTAATAAACCCTTGTTGAAAACTCCTTGTTGAAAGCACCATGCTAGACACTATCAAAAAATTAAATCACTATATTCGGCAAAACCCCATGTTCCCAAAAGCTTACAACCTAGAAAGGAAACTACTCCCATCTCCACTGCACAGAAACCCATCTGCCTAAGTGACAATATTAATATAACTCCCACACACACACACCCTGTACCTTAAAACCAAATCTGAATGGGGGGCGCCTGGAGTGGCTCAGTCAGTTAAGCATCCGACTCTTGATTTCAGCTCAGGTCATGATCTCAGGGTCCTGGGATGGAGCCCCGTGTAGGGCTCCACACTCGGTGCAGAGTCTGCTTGAGATTCTCTCCCTTCTCCCTCTGTCCCTCCTGCTTGGATTCTCTCCCTCTCTCTGAAATAAATCTCAAAAAAACCAATCTGAATATATCTCTGAAACACCATTCAAAAGAGGAAATAGATCTTTTTCCTTTGGTACCAGGAAGAAGACTTTTTTTTTAATCTGAACTCTTAAATTCCACATAAATGGAAATTCCGATAACCTGTACTGCACGGGGGCACCTGGGTGGCTCAGTGGGTTAAGCCTCTGCCTTCGGCTCAGGTCATGATCCCAGGGTCCTGGGATTGAGCCCCACATCGGGCTCTCTGCTCAGAGGTGAGCCTGCTTCCTCCTCTCTCTCTGCCTACCTCTCTTTCTGCCTACTTGTGATCTGATCTCTGTCTCTGTGTCAAATAAATAAATCAAATCTTTAAAACAAAAAACCTGTACTGCATGTATTTGAAGTACTAATGCTTTTACGGGCGCCTGGGGGGCTCAGTTGGTTTCAGCTCAGGTCATGATCTCAGGGTCGTGAAATCCCCCCTGCATCAGGTGCTGTGCTCAGCGCCGTGTCTGCTTCAGATGGTCTCCCCCTCTCTCTTCCTCTCCAGCTCATACTCGCTCTCTCAAAGAAATAAATCTTTTAAAAAACTAAAAATAAAATGCAATTGCTTTTATGCTTTTTAAGCTGCAAGCTCTTCTAGATCAAGAGCCTTCTTCCACCCCTGGCCATGACATCTGGTGCAGCACTAGGCCAAGCGGTGGCTGGAATCCCCTCTACCCCACCGACCGCCCCCAAGCAGGGGAGCAGCATTTCCCATAAAATGTCTGCCCCACCCCATCCCACGTCAGAGCCTCAGTCCTCCTCCTACTGGCCTTGACCTGTCTGTCCGGCACCGTTATGCCCTTTGGGGCCTAGGCTCGTGGGGGCCCACCAGACCCAGCTCTGCCTCCCAGCCCCAAATATGAGATGCTCAGCAGTCTCTGCTGTGTCCTACACACAATCCCCCACCCGGAGCCAACTCTCCACACAGAGACCAGACCCGTCTGTGAGAGGCAGTCCTGTCGTCCGTCCGTCAGACTTACAAAGCCTCCTGTTGGTGCGCCCACATTTTTCTCTCCTATGTTGCCAACACCCTCCAGCTAGTCTCTGGGTTAAGATCTCACCTATCCTCCCCTCCCCCGCACACACACTTTTTACCCACATATTTAACCAGGAGCGGACACAGAGCAACAGAAAACACCTAATGCACGGAAGGACAGGATCACAAGTTCCAGGGAGGACACTTAACTGACGAATGTGACAACCCGTACTTGGAGCCAACACACAGGGGTGCAGGGGCAGTGGGGGAGCAACACAGGCCCTGGGGCACGTGGGGGCCTTGGGGGCCGGAGTCTCCCCAGAGTGCAATAAGCCCACAGTCCTATGTGGTTGACAAAGGAGCTTCTGTGGTCTTAAACAACACACGACGATATTCTGTGCTTATTTACGTGCAAAGTCTCGCGCCACGGTCTGTTCCTAGAACACAGCACGGCAGCTAGAGAGGCAGATCCTGGGGGCCTCCAGTCAGACAGAAACCCGGCTCCTCCTTTCATCAGCTGCACAAGTGTGGGCAAGCGACATAATCTGAGACTCAAATGCCTCATTTATAAAATGGGGATAAGTCTACTAGCTACGCTCCCTTTCCCGCCGGAGTGAAGATTAAAGAGTAAATCCCTGTCAGGCCCTGAGCAACAGTACCTGGTACAGAGTGAGCCAATGAGCAGAACAGCTGTTAGCTGTTTGTGGGTCTCTACCCGGCACTGACTGCACACTGGTCCCCATCAAGAAACGCACACCCACTATCTCATTTCACTTCATCTTCAACTTATGAATGTGCAAACAGAGGGCAAAGAACTGCAAAAAAACTCAAAATCTAAAGAACTCCAAGGCCTAAGCTCTATCTACCCTGCTGCACTGAGAGGCTCCAGAACCTTCCCTCGCTGTGGCAAGTACTGACCACCACACTTGACGAAAGAGCCACGCAAACTGGTACCCAGCCAGCCAAGAGCAGTGAGGATGGTAAAGGGCCCGAAACCCGGTGGGGAGAACCGTATGGGGAACAGGAGGCCCTGAAAAGGCTCAACCTGGTTCTCTCTTGGCTCATCCGATGATTAAGGGCCAGTGTATAAAGTTTTCAGAGAACTGATCTGCCCCTGTTATCAGTCTCCTAGGGCTAGGATAACAAAATACCAGACTGAGCAATCCAAACAGGAATTTACTTCTCACTGTTCTAGAAAATCCAAGAGGTATGTGCAGATGTGACTTCTTCTGAGGCCGTTCTCTTAGGCCTGCAGAAAGTCACCTTCTTGCTCTATCCCCTCTCGGGACCTTTCCTCTGTGAATCTTTCCCCTGTGAATCTTCTTACTGTCTCTTCCTCTAAGGACACCAGTCAGATTGGATTAGGGCCCACCCCAATGGCCTGCTTTTAACTTAATCACCCCTGTCTCCAAATATAGGCACATTCAGAGGAACTGAGAACGAGGGCTTCAATGGGGGGAGGGGACTCATTCAGCCCATAACATCCTCAAAATAAGGAAGACCTTTTTCATCTCCTGCTGCCCTCCAAGGATGGAATAAGGTGCTTCAAGAGGCAGCAAGTTCCCAGTGGGCAGGGAAAGGCAAGCAGCAGCACCAAGATAATACTTGAGGGTAAGGTCACTTGCCTGGATGTTGGGCTGCAAGATCTTCAGGCTCTCATCTAAGCTGTGAAAGTCTAGGGATCAGTGCCCTTTAGGCAGTGGGTTTTTTGTTTTTTAAACGACATACCTCTATAGAAAAGATTCTGCAGAAAGAACAAGAAACAAAGTTGGAAATCGCAAATGCAATGAGTCATGGGTGTTCTCTGGTAATAGCACCATGACGGGAAAGGTTTATTCACCCCATGAAAATGAAAGGAACCGACCGCAGCTCCCAGGAGTTCACGTGCCAAAGAAAAGGAAGAGGTGGCACCAGCTGTACTCAACAGCCTTCGTGACCCAGGGACAAGGCCTTCTGGGTCCCCCACGCCCACAGTCATTTATACTTAAAGCAGTACTTCTGCCAGGCCCCTCAATTAGTCACATACAGTTTCAACCAATCTGTCTGAGAGCCGTGGACAAGGACCACCAAGGATGACACGGTCTCGGAGGAAGAGGAATGGCAGGTGGTCCCAAGAGCGCGAAGAGAGTCCCCGGGCAGGAAGAAAGCACAATCCCACAGGTCTTCCAGTCGTCTTCAAAGGCCAGGAACTCTCAGTGGGAGCTCTTATTCTCAATGGATAGTCTCCCATTACCTGCCTGAAACCATTTCAAACCATTCAAATTTGAGACCTGCAAAGATTCAATGTCATTATTTTGTCCTATGATGTCATATGACATGTCCTATGACAAATGTCATATAAACATCACACCATCTCATCCACCACCCAATCAGCTACTTCCCAAAGACTTCTCCAAACTCAGCAACTCCTATTAGTTATGTTTTCTACCATCATTGTTTTCTAGGTACAAACTATAGAATTGGGAAATAAAACCTGAATGGATAAGAAAGCAAAATATGAATTGGGCTTTCTCCAAGGCCAAATCCTCCTAGAGAGAAGGAGGCTATACTTCTTCCTACTGGACTGTGAGCCAGAGGACAGTGGGGCCTCATCTGCTTGCACACCTTGTATCCATAAGCCCCTGAAACACAGTCCAGCAAATGAGTGGAGTTCAAGAAATATGTGTTGCATTTAAGAATATCTGGTTCTAATGCCCACAAATAAATTGAAATGGCTCACAGTAAAACATCAATAACAGAAATATGCAAGTCAGGATGATCAAGATCATTGCCACGTCTGAATAAATACCACTTCCAGTGTCCTCACAGCCAGACGACAATGAAAAGAAACCAAGCTTCTGCTCACACCAATCTCTGGAGAAAAACCGTTACTCTAAAAAATTCTACAAAGCACACCAAGTAATCTAATAAGCAAGGTACCCCTCTGCACCTATTAGAAATGCAGTGTTGAAGCTCACAGGCTTCTTTCACTTATCCATTCATAAAAGCTGAGGGCTTCTAAGTAACAGGACAGAAACTAGACGACCTGTGTATGAAGCAAGACATTCTCACAATCAGTTGACATAAATCAGTGGATTTCACAGAAATGGTGTTACGTCTCCAGCCTAACATCATCATCTCGAGGCCTCCCTGCTAGGGAGGTGAACTCACACCCTCATGTGGTCACCTTACACGGTAAGTACTGCTGATCAATAACCAACAGGACATCGCGGGAATGACAAACTGGGACTTCTGAGATTAGCTCATAAAATACACTACAGCTTTCGCCTCTCTCTTGGATCTCACCTTCTGAGGAAAGCCAGCTGCCACACCACGGGACCTTTAAGCAGTCCACAGAGGGGTGGGGTCCACAAGGCAAGAAACCAAGTCTTCCTGCCGACAAGCGCTAACTTGCCAGGCATGGGAGGAAGCAGGAACGCCAGCCCCACTCAAGCCTCCAGATGACTCCAGCCATGGTCACCATAAAGCCCAGGCCTCCAGAGAGACCCTGAGCCCGCATGCCCCCCACCTGAGCACTCCCGCATCCTGAGCTGCACAGTCTGTGAAAGGATGATGTCTACCGTTGATAGCCACTGAGTTTTGGACTAACCTATTTGGCAACAATAAATAAATAATACAGATTCTGGCCACAACAACTGACGTGCTGCTGTCATAACCTAACATGTGAGAGTGGTTTTGGAACATGGCCACAGAAGGAGGCTGGAAGGACCACGGTGTTAGAAAAGCCCAAGCGCAGCCCTCAGGGTCTTTCAGGAACCTGTGAGGGATGGTGTCAAGGGAGGCAAAGGTCAGAAGTGGGCTAAAACACAATATCTGGGTTACTAAGTAACAGAAAATGTAGCAACACTGTTGCCTATGGTCATGTGAAAAGTCAAAAATGTTAACTAATGAAACAAACAGGAGGTATCCATGCAGAGTGTTGAATGGGCCACCCATAGTCTTTTTAACTGCTCCAAAACAAAACAAAACAAAACAAAAAAACCCCACACAACCCTGGGAGAGAGCCGCTCAAGCAAACAAGGCAGCTTCTAAGGAGTAAGGAAGGGTGTTGTCCCCTAACACTCAACAGTAACACATCAGAGAGAGCAGCTTCTCTCTTTCCAGCAGAGCTGTGGGTGTGGCTTTTGTCTAATAAAGTGAACTCCAATAGGATTCAATGGGCATCCACAACATCTTTAAAGGAATTATACTTGCAGAAACATCAGCTTGAACTGACAGAGACCTACAGAATAAAATTCCTTTGGCAAGAAGCGGGGAAATCTACTCAGCTGAAAACAAAGGCTTTTATGGAAAAGGAAGGATGTTATGGGACATAATGGTTTCCAGATGCTAAATTTTTAAGTTCTTAGTATTATATATTAATAATATACTTTTTCCCAAAAACACAGAATGAAGGTTATTCGTCTAATTCCCTCGGACTCAAAAGTGACTTTTTCATTAGAAATGAGTAAAGTCAGGGCACGTGGGCGGCTCAGATGGTTACGCATCTGCCTTCAGCTCAGATGATCCCAGGTCTTACACATCACACCCCACATCCAGCTCCCGGCTCAGTGGGGAGCCTGCTTCTCCCTGTCCCTCTTCTGCTCCCCCTGCTTGTGCTCTCTTGTTCTATCAAGTAAAATCTTAAAAAAAAAAAAAAAGTAAAGTCAATAAGTGGATTTGTAGATAGTCTGCTTATATGTAAGACATCAGGTGGGTGACCCTGTCCTGTACATGGCCAAACACCCTGAAAACTAGAAACCAAGGACTCGAGTTTTTCCGTAACATTTTTAGATAATGAAATTTTCTTAAATTATTCATATAGTTCACAAAATATGTATTAGATGACCCATTGTAAAAACATCCCTCTCACCCTGACCTCCACCCTGCCAGCCCCCGCCCATCCCACCCACACACAAAACACCACAGGAAACCACTATTGCCAGGTTTCTTGGGAATGCTTCCAAAGTTTCTTTCTGCAGATAGAAATTGAAAATCTCATCTCATATTCCCCCTTCTGACAAAACAAGCAGGATCTATTACATACTGTTCTACATCTCAAGCAACTCTAAATTAGCTGGAGAGCCGTCCACTCCAGGCTCTACACTCTGACAAGCAGCTGGATGATAAATGTTCTGCAGTGCTCCGTGCACTTTAAGGGTTTTAAAGGATTAAAAGTCAAAATGAAATATGTATGAAATTCAACAGCTCAAACTCCACAATTACCTATAAGCAAAATTTACCCAAACCAAGGAGTATACCCCGAGCTCTGATGGTCATAAACAAGGTAAGATAAAAAATACTGTGAATCCTAACCATCCCTTATTAAGAAACCAGCTGTAAAATCTACTAAACTGTACCACATTAACTAATGCAAGTGATTAACAAATACAGTGGTCTCCATTCCTAGGGTTGGGCTCCTAAAAACTCTTAGGAGAATCTGAGGTTGGTGTAAAATAAAAGACTCTTTTCAAGAGAGAAAGGAAATAATTGACTACAAAGATTCAGCTTAGAAGAACACTATGTACACTATTACATTTTTACTTTAAAACACAGACAACACACTGAGTAAGTAACAATGGTACCTATATCTTCATTTGCCTACATTTCCCTAATTCACATTACTGTGTTTGCAAATGTCAAGTTTCAAAACTCTGAAGTCAACTCAGACTCCTCGGTTCTGAATCCTGCCTTTACAAGGTCTTCAATCCTTGTACCTTTCCTATGTTTGCTTCATTGTCTTGTACTGTATGTATCTCCCTCCTTCCAGCCTCTTCTCTCTGCAGCACAGCAATATGGACTTTTCTCCTTCCTGTTTACTATGTCATTCTCAGTTCATCTTCCCCCTGCTGGTCCCCCACTGGCTGCAGACCCAAGTCCACACTGCTGACTGTGGCACCCAGACCCCCAACTGACCCAACTCCACAGGTCTATGCACCCCTGCCTCTGCTGTCAATCCTTAGGCCCTAGAAAGATCTGCCAGGTCACTGGCCCATACCCCTTTTACCCTGCATCTCCATTCACATATGTTCCTCACCTCAACCTGGTAACCACTGTACTGGGCTGTACCAAGTCCCCCCAAAATTTGCTGGAATTCTGATGCCCAATACCTCAAAATGTAACTGTATCTGGAGGGACAGCCTTTAAAAGGTGATTAAATGAAAATGAGGCCATCAGGGTGGCCCCAACCCATCTGACAGGCATTCTTAGGAAAAAAGGAAATTGGGCCACACAATGAGACACTAGGGATGCGCACACACAAAGCAAAGGCCATGTGAGGTCACAGGGAAAAACCAGGCCTTTTGCAAGCCAAGGAGAAACCAAACCTGCCAGCCCCCTGACCTTGGACTTCTAGCCTACAGAGATGGGAGACAATAAATTTCTGTGATTTAAGCCAACCAATCCGTGATATTTTGTTATGGGAGCTCTAGCAAACTAATACAACTACCCTCACCTTCCTTTTTTTTTTTTTTTTGGTTTTAATTAAGATTTTGTTTATTTGTCAGAAGAGACACAAAGCATGCACACAAGCAGGGGCAGTGACAGGCAGAGAGAGAAGCAGGGTCCCCTCCAAGCAAGGAGCCCAATGCAGGACTAGATCCCATGACTCTGGGATCATGATCTAAGCTGAAGGCAGATGTTTAACCAACTGAGCCACCCAGGCAGGCATCCCACACCTCCACCCTCCCTCTCTATGAGCTAAAGCTCATGTGATTTTATTTAAAAATATGCCATAACATAAATACACCACACATACCATACAATTCACCCATTTAAAGTTTTACAATTCAATTGTTTTCAGTGTATTCAGAGTTATGTAACCATGAAAACTAATTTTAGACCATTTACTCCCCTGAAATAAAAACTGCACCTATTTTCCTCTTCCTTACCCCTAAATAACCACTAATCTATATTCTATCTCTATGGATTCACCTATTCCAGACATTGCGTATAATAAAATCATACAACATGTAGCCTTCTGTGGCTGACTTTCACTTAGCACAATGGTTTCAAGGTCTATCCATGCCGTAACAACTGTTAGAAGAACTTCATTCCTTTTCGTTGCTAAATAGTAATTTATTGAATGGATATACCACATTTTGTTCATCTAGACAACAGCAGATGGACATTTGGGTCGTTTCCATTATTTAAGCCCACCTAATTTTTTTAAGCCTTGCTTCCTCCCCAGTGTGAACATTAGAAGTCGACTCCCTTCACTCCCAAAATCCCAGAAGACAACACATAAATTACTTATCCAATATCCAGTGTCAAACTGTTACACAATAAGCATGAGTTAGTATCCTACTATGACCTGCAGCACTTCCTGTATGTACAACCATTCAATAGTCTTCTTTATGATCAGTCCTAAGTTCATTCAGTCAATAAACATTTGTTGAACATTTACTACATTAAGGTACCATGGCTAGATCTACATATTCAGTTAATAAAACAGATGCCTTACTACCCTTATAAATCTTATTGCGTGTGCTTTTTTTTTTTAATAAAGATTTTATTTATTTGACACAGAGATAGAGATCACAAGTAGGCAGAGAGGCGGGGGGGGGGGGGGGGGNGCGGGCCTCGATCCCAGGACCCTGAGATCATGACCTGAGCCGAAGGCAGAGGCATTAACCCACCGAGCCACCCAGGCGCCCTTGTGTGTGCTTTTTTAAAGATTTATTTGAGAGAATGAGAGAATGACTACGTAGTGGGGACAAGCAGAAGGAGGGAGAAACTCAAGCAGACTCATGTTGAGCGCAGAGCCCAAGGTCGGACTCGATCTCACGACCCATTAGATCACCATCTGAGCGGAAATCAAGAGTCAGACACTTAACCAACCGTGCCACTCAGGTGCCTGCCCCATATGCTAAGTCAACTCCTGGACACTGGTTTGAACTACATGGATCCAGTTATACTTATATGACGACCTTTTTTCAATCCAGCACTGTAAATTTATTTTCTTTTCCCTAGCTTACTTTACTGTACCAATACAGTATCTAATACATATAACGAATAAGATAAGTATTAATCGCCTATGTTATCAGTGAGGCTCTGGTCAACTGTGGGCTATTAGTAAAGTTTTAGGGGAGTCAAAAGTTATATGCAGCTTTTCAACTGGGAAGGGGGAGGGTCAGTGTGATTAGGGAACAGAAGGCAAGGCGAGGATAAAGCAGAAGCTGACACCCCACAACCTCCCCCTCACCCCACACCTGGTTGGGACCTGTGTGACATTCTTCCAGGAATCTCCCAATAATCTTAAAGCTAATACCTTGCTAGAGCAGAAAAACCACCTTAACTTGACAATGCCATGGCCTCCAGTATCTTGTAGGTCTTCTTTAGCATATGAAAGTTCTTTTAAAACCTCACTTTCTGTTTACCCACCCCCCCAATCCCATAGTATGTAATGAGCCACCCTCCCCAACCCACCCGGGCAGCAGTTCTTTCTGCCCACGGGTCCTGTCCCCGTGCTGTAATAAGCTACTGTTTTGCACCAAAGACGTCTCAAGAATTTCTTCTTGGTTGGTTGGCTCCGGACTCCACCCCACCCAACCTCACCTATATTCCAAAACCCCATCAAGTGCCCATAACCCCTGTATTGTTAAAGGGTCAAACTTCAAATTTAAGTTCCTCCTAAAAATGAATATGCTCTTTGGCTCATTAAGAGAAACTGATAACGGACATCTGCAAGGAAAGAACACAATGAATAAAAATGCTTCCCACCGCCTGTTTTGTAACATGGGAAATACCAGAAACAACCCGAGTCCAAAAATATGTAACAGGCAAGTAAATAAGAGAACATCCATATGATGCAATGATCACTTATAATAATGTTTACTCAAGTTTTCAAGGAAACGCTGATTTTATAAAAAGGTAATGTAAAAAATGCATCAACAGAGGCAGTTCAATCTGTAAACTACTAGAAGCACTGAAAAATTGTAACATCCATCAGCTCTTTTTTTTTCCTCCTCTCACATTTTTCCAGCTATGAGAACATATCTCTTAAAAACGTCAGACTGTTTAGAACTGGAGTTTCTATCTCAGTCCGAGCGCTCAGGAGGGAAGGAGTCAGGGGATGAGGGCAGCTGTGGACACATGGGGTCACTGCGGTACATCCAAGCTGGGAGTCTGTGTTTTATACCCTTCTCCGTCTATTACATTTCACAGTAAAAAGGTCCAAAGACGCTTAAGGTACACTCCTTAAAGGCAGAAATTGCCACAACTTAAGTCACTGTATTTCCCACATCCTTTGCACACCCTACTACTAGTTACATACACCAAATACACACTACGTGCGTTTAATAAATACACCATCGACCAATTTTTACACTTGAACAACTAGCGCACTTACTCTCCTGGGACACATAACTGTTTCTGCTGGGATGGTAAAGGCTCTTCCAGGTTACAGTCGGGGCCCCTCCACAAAACGTGTACTACCTAGGGTTTTATAACGTGTCTCGCGTCTCTTGTCTCTTCAAAGCTCAATCTGCACTATCGACTGCGGGAAAAGTCAGGTCTCCCAAATGGTAGGTCACCAAGTAACATAGCAAACAGGACAAAATGTAAGAAAAGCAGACTGTACAGGAACAAGAAGGAACAGTGGAATGTACCATACCAAGATAAGGAAGGAAACCAATAAATTATGGATACAGTCCATTTCCCCATGCAAAAGCTAAAACCATTTTTCAAAGTCCAAAAAAACAAACAGCTGAGATTATGAGCTGCGTTTGTTAGTCCTGGGTCTCGATCATTTTCTGTGCCATTCCTTTCTAACATGAATGACATGCATTACTTCAACTCTTAAAATATAAACAGCCTGTCAAGTACAAGGAGTGATTATTAGATTAGGTAGTTACCATCAACTCTAAGGGAGGTGTCACTGGGGAAACAGGCAATTCGAATTCTATGCAAAACAGATTTGTTAGGGAGAATGGCCTGGAAAAAGAAGTAATAAGTAAAGCAGACTCTGCCAACTCTTAATTGTTTCTCTAATAATTAAGGTAAATACTCTGAAGCAGGTACAAGGGTTCAACCTGTACCACACAGTTCAGAAGTAGGAAGTGGAAAAATGAAAATAAACAAAAGCTTGAGGTTCACATCAGGCCAGGGAAGACAGGATGGTTTATTTCTGGGTTTTATTTTGCTCTGATGGTTCATTCCAGTATTCAGACCCTCTATGTGTGCTCAAAAGTCCTTTTATACAAACAACAATAAATCCCCTGCTTAAAAACACTCGCTGCGTTCCAAAATTTCATTTGTGAGCTTTTAGTTATCTGAAACTTGGAATCCATTTCCCCCAAACACAAATGAGTTTCCCAAGTTAGTCCACAACTGTCTTTTTAACTCCCCACATAACTGAAAACACCACCCGCTTCTACTCTCTGAAAGCAGCAGAGAACGATGTCATGGTAATAGTAACATACGGCAGCTGTACGAGCCCAGGCGACTTGTTATTCCTGGAGTTAGGATGCTTGGGAGTCTGGGAGCTCACATTTCTCTGACATCTGACAGGGTCTTCCCCCCTCACCCACCCTAACACCCCTCTCCTCTCCTACAGCAGAGTTTTTTGGGTTTTTTCTTAAAAAGCTTGACCGAGGGGCGCCTGGGTGGCTCAGTCGTTAAGCGTCTTGCCTTTGGCTCAGGTCATGATCCCAGGGTCATGGGATCGAGCCCCGCATCGGGCTCCCGCTCCCCCTTGCTTGTGTTCCCTCTCTCGCTGTCTTTCTCTCTGTCAAATAAATAAATAAATCTTAAAAAAAAAACTTTACCGACTGCTCTGTAAGACTGATGCTCTCTCCTCCCAGACGAGGGTGGCCGGCCACCAGAACTTCCTGTCTCACCTCACACAAGGTGGCTGCCCGGGGGCCACCCCCAGGCTCCACTGCTCACTCTAACAGATAACGAAGGACTGTTTTCTCTCTTCCCGCCTACTTATACCTGATGGCTAAAAAACAAAAAAATCCTCTCTATTTAGAGCAGCCAAACACGGCCCCTCCTATCAACACGGGGTACGCTTCCCAAACGAGCTGCGGGTACAGGAATGAAGGACTTCTTGCTGCTCCCCATCCTCTGGCTTTGCTCGCTGGAGTGACACAAGTCTTGCCCGCGACGGTTTTTCTGTCACAAACTATCCATGAGGTGGCTCACGCTAATGAATATAAAGCCTCTCACACCCTTCTGGACCAAAAATGTCTCTAGAGGAACTGGAGTATCTCACAGAAAGAATCCTACTTTACTCTCCAGATCAAAACCACAAGCTTCAGCTAAACTCAACACTGCAAGAACCAAAACCCTCAAAGGTTATATGTCAAACCTAAAGCTTTTACCAGAACTCAAATGCCAGTGAACCGCTGCTCATCAGAAACAACTGTGGACATGCTGGAGCCAGGTATCCAGGTAGGCCCCCCCCACCATCTAAAGGGAGCACTGAATCCCAGGCCCTCCCCACCGCCCCATTCCCCTGCCCCCTCCACTGACGCATTCGCTCAGTACTTACTCACACCTCAACCAGCTTAAAACAAAGTAACTCCTATGACCCCACTCACGGCAAAAGGCTTCTCAAATTACACACACACACACACACACACACACACACACACACACACCCATCAACCCTCATCCCTGAAGCTCAAGAGGCCCCCAACTCCTCTGCGGCCTTCTGCAGGACCTCAGGCAGGGGAGGTGGCCAAGTGTTTAAGATCCCACCAGAGGACTGTGTACCTCGCCAAGGTCTGTCCCTTCCTAGCCACAACCAGGGACAAGTCACAAGCTTCTGAGCCTTGGTTTCCTCATCTATGTAATGGAGGGGACAGTAATACCTACATTACAGGGTATTAAAAAGGATTACTTTTAAAGCCCTGCGGAAAGGGCCCGGAACACAGGAAATGCTGTGTTAAGTGGAAGAGAAAGCACGGCCATTTATCACACTCTGATCATTACTGCCATTCCATTCCCAGAAGCTTTCCTTCCAGAAAGCTCACCACCACAGCATGCCAGAGACAAATGATCTTTAAGATTATCGAAGCACCGGGCGCCTGGGTGGCTCAGTGGGTTAAACCTCTGCCTTTGGCTTGGGTCATGATCTCAGGGTCCTGGGATCGAGCCCCGCATCCGGCTCTCTGCTTGGCAGGGAGACTGCTTGTAATCTCTCTCTCTAATAAATAAAATCTTAAGAGAGAGAGACATTGTGGAGTCAAATTAGAAGAGCCCCATCAACTTCTCAAACCCCCAACTACTGAGACAACACCGCGCCCCCCCCCCCCCCCCCCCCCCCCCCCCCCCCNATCACTTCCCTGCCCACCTGCATGACAGGCCCTGTTCGGTTTGGTGCTAATTACTGCAATCCCAAAACACTGTTTTCTCCGCTTATAATCGTTTTAGATTAAAGGAAACTTAAAGGCCACAGAAAACATTACTTTTTCAGGCAGGGGAGGTATGAGATAACTGACCTTTCACCCAGCTTTTGGAAATCAGATTTTAAATGAAGAACTTTCTGGAGCAGAGATCTGTATTTTGTGGACAACAGGTAGATCCTAATCACAATACCATCTCTAATGGTCCCCCATCCAACTCTTAAATCCATCTCATGGTTTAGTTTCCTTTTAGGCCAAAAGAAAAAAAAAAAAAAGCTTCTCAATCTTCAGCACTCCTAACATTTCAGTCCATGAAGCCCTCACTGTGGGGGCTGTCATGTGTAACAGAGAATATTCTGCAGCATCCGTGGTCTCCCCCCACTAGATGCCAGCACCCCCCCCCACCAGGTAGGACAACCAAAACACTCCCAGTTGACAACCAGTGGGATTTTTTTTTAAGAGTTTATTTATTCATGAGAGAGAGAGAGAAAGAATGAGGAGCGGAGGGAGGGGATCCAACCCAGGACCCTGAGATCATGACCTGAGCCGAAGGCAGAGGCTTTAACCCACTGAGCCATCCAGGCACCCCAGTATTTTAATGGAATATTATAAGAGAAAGCAGAACAAAACTGACCACCTTTCCTAATTTTGTTTCATTTTTCTGGGTAAGAAGAGCCCCAGGCCTGAGGCAGCGCTCTTCCCAGGCTACCGGTGCTTTAATCCTGCAGTGTGCTCAATTTTAGAAAGGAAGGGTTTGCTTTTCACAGGACACGAGCCACCAACTCCGCCTCCCACACTGCAGTTTATACAACTCAAATTACTAGCACCATGCCAGTCTGGCCTCGTCCCAAATTACACCATCTTCAGCTCACATACTTGCAGGCTTCTCAACTTACCAAAAAATCCTGACCACAAAAAATGGACAGGTAACATTTCCACCAAACCACAACGTGAGCAATCAAGGGAAACACTCTTTGGTAATCGAGTGCATGACATTTATCAACTGGCATAATCATTTCTCCTGGTAACAGCACTGGTTCTTTCCCGCAGCACTCTGTGCCCTCCCCCCCGCCCCCGATGATTACTTTGTGCCATAACCAAGTTCATGATCAGCTAACGGAGGAAAAAAGTTCTTAAAACCACTTCCTGGAGTCTCAATCTTTTTTATCTCCTTTTCATTGTCTACTACAGGAAATCCCCGCTACTAAATGTTCCGGGGTCCTGAGACTGCTGGATAAATGGGACCTGTGCAAAGCATTCGCCCTCCCAAGACAGCAATGGAGAAGATGAGTCCATAAAATAAAGTATTTGAGACAAGGAAGGTCATTACGTAATGATCAAGAGGTCAAACCAACCGTAAGATATAACATCTGTAAATTATGTATGCGCCGAACATAGGAACATCTGAATATATAAAGCAAACAGTAACACACTTAAAGAGAGAAACAGTAATAATACTGGGAGGCTGTGACACCCCACTTATACCAAATACACAGATCATCCAGAAAGAAGATCATTAAGGAAACTGATCAGCTTTAAATGACGTGTTAGATGAGATGGACTTAACAGATGCAGGCTGAACACTTATTCCATCCAAAGCAAAATACCTTCTCAAGAGCACCCAGAACGTATGGGAAATGCATGTTTTTTCTTATGTCCTAACAACTGTCTGTCCATCCAACTCTTCACCAATGGAGACGTCTCCCTTTCCAGCCCCTCCTGCTTCCCTATTTCCCAGCATCCTGGGACCCTGAGCCCACCACGTGCCACATACTGAAACATTTATAGCCAACCGGCTGGAGGTCTTTGGATCCTCTCTTCTAGGTCCCTGTCATTTGGGTCTCATCCCCTTGCTTTAATAGGCTGCGCTGTTTCTTCCCTGACAGTAACTGGCCAAGGACAAGAATCTGTCTTACTCTTTAGAACAAATTATCCAGGCAGGGGGCACCTGGGTGGCTCAGGTCCCAATCCGGGAGTCCTGGGATCGAGCCTCATGTCGGGCTCCCTACTTCTCCCGCTCTCTGTCCCTCCCCCTGCTCACGGCTTGGTCTCGAATAAAGAAAACTTAAAAACAAATTATCCTTGCTTCCTTTGTAAACGTTTGCTCAGCGCTGGGGTCTCACGGCATCCATCAGACAGAAGCTTTTTGATAGCCTCAAATTACCGAGTATCATCTCTACAGCCTTCTTTTCCTCACTGTGCTAATTTACTTCACATGATTCGGAGAGGATAAGAGCAGAATGACAAGGTATGTGGAGAATGGGGAGAAACAGGGCTATATCCAACACTGAAGGAAGCTCGGGCTCATGTATTAGGTCGAGATAGACCAGTCAGTGGCCCTCGGCCCCTCCACTGAAGAAGAAAAGCACACCCCCCCCCCATGCTGCTCCCTTGATCCAGTGACACGGAAGCAGACCCTGCCAGGGACAGTAGGGAGGACGGGGAAAACAATGTGCAAATTTAAGAATTCTGCACAAGGAGCAAAATGCCTAAAGTGTGCACAAGCCAGAGAGTGAAGCCTAACACACTGTTTTCCTAACACGGCAGCTGCACGTGGATGTGTCCTTATTCTTAAACAACCTTGAGATTTAACTCAACATTCACTCTTTTGAAGGATACAAATCATTGATTTTTAATTTATTCACAAAGCCGGGCACCTTAAATCCCAAAACATTTGCATCATCCCAAAAGAAACTCTGTATCCGGGTGCCTGGGTGGCTCAGTGGGTAAAGCCTCTGCCTTCGGCTCAGGTCATGATCTCAGGGTCCTGGGATCGAGCCCTGCATCAGGCTCTGCATTGAGCATGGAGCCTATTTAGGATTCTCTCTCTCCCTCTCAAAAAATTTAAAAAATTAAAAAATAGTAAAAACAAACAAACAAAAACAAATAAATGTGTGGCCTTTTGTGCCTGGCTTCTTCCACCTCCCATAATATTTTTAGTGTTCACCCATGTTGTACCATTTACTCCTTTAATGAAAGAACATACTCTGTTGCATAGATAGAACACATTTTGTTTATTCATGCATGTCCTACCACTCTTTGTTGAAAAACAACAGATCATAAATCTTAGGATTTATTTCTAGACTTTCAATTATTCCACTGATCAATATGGCTTACTACTGTAGCTTTTGTAGCAAGTTCTTTAAACTGAGAATTTGATTCCATCTATGTTCTTCTTTTTCAAGATTGTTTTGGCTATTCTGTGACCCTTGCATTTCCATGTGAATCTTAGGATCAAGCTTGTCAGTTTCTACAAAAAAACGCCAGATGGGGTTTTAAAGGGATTTCACAATCTGTAGATAATTTGGGAAGTACTGCCAGGTTAACAATGTTAAGTCTCAGTCCATGAACATGGGTATACTTGTCAATGTCCCACAAGTCTGTCTCTACAGTTCTGTTCATGTTTCTATTCCTTTCTTCTTGTTCCTCACACTGGAAAATCTCAATTAACCTGCTTTCAAATTCACGGATTCATTCCTGGACCAGCTCAAATCTGTGGCTGAGTCTCTCTAGTGAATTTTTTCTTTTCAGTTACTGTACTTTTCAACTCCCGATTTTTTAAAAAAAAAATAATCTGTATCTTTCCTTACATTCACTACTTGGTGACAAATCACCCCATTTTTCCCTTTAATTCTTCAGACATGGTTTCCTGCAGTCCTATAAACATATCCATCACTGCTGATTTAAGTTTGTGTAGATGACCCAACACCCAGGCTTCCTCCAGGACTGTTTCTATGAACTGTTTTCCCTTTGTATGGGCTGGTCGTATTTTCCTTTCCTTTCTGGATATCTCGTAATTTCTTGCTGAAAGCTAAACACTTTGAAGAACACAATGTTTCAGTTCTGGAAATCAGCTCCCAGAATCAAGATGGGTCCCCAGGTTTGTTGCTGTTCTTGTTTACAGAATCAGCCCAGGAAAATCACTCAATGTCTCTATTCATGTCACACGCAGCCCCTGAAGTCTCTGCTTTAGTTCACTTAGTTGTATGCCAATGACGGCACGACTGTGAACCGATAACCTTCCAGCCTTTACCGAGGGCTTCTGTGTATATGCAGGGCATGCCTTCAGTGCTCTGCCAGACAGTGTATAACTCTGCCTTAGTCTTCACTTCTCTGGGCACAGAGCATCAAAGTCAGGCAGAGGTGAGATCTTAAGAGTCTTCTCAGGTCCTTCCTATGCATGTGCAAAGCCTTGTACATTCCCAGAAATAGGCTGGAATTCTTCCAAAGCCCCTGATGGACATTTCATTCTCAAGTTTTTCTTTTAGGATGCTTTGGTCAGTTAATGGTTGGCCCTAACTAGCAAGACCATCCTCAGGGCACATGATTAAACAGTTGCATCTGATTGTTTCCAACAAATGCTCAGTGAGTAGAGCCCCTTATACAAAGTGAAGGCAGTCAGGTCAAATAAAGAGAAGCTGGAAGAATGGAGCTTTTTAAGCAAGCTGCCAGGCAAGTCAGATACTAACATTTCCTGCAGGAGCAGGACTTTTCGGGAGCTCCAAAATTCTGTTCTGCCCCATCCAGGGGCTCCTAGACTGCTGGTTTTCACAATTACCATACCTGCAAGGCCATCGGCTTTTGTGGCCACAGTGCAGATGGGGGGGGGGATTTATACAAGTTAAAACACCA
The DNA here is from genome assembly GCA_002007465.1 of Ailurus styani. Lineage (NCBI taxonomy): Eukaryota > Metazoa > Chordata > Mammalia > Carnivora > Ailuridae > Ailurus > Ailurus styani. The sequence goes on along the minus strand of LNAC01000015.1, from coordinate 11,294,697 downwards.
CTGTTCCCACTGAGGTTCACTATTCCTATTGAGAGACCTTCTTGTTTTTCTTGAACAAGTATTCCTCGAATTGTTCCAAGTCTTTAGTGAAGTTCTGAAAAAGTTGGTATTGTTAGCTTTTGTTCTCAAAGCATTTATGGCATACATGTTCAGAGGCCCTTACTCTGCCCATTCTGGAAGTCTAGAGCCCTTCTCTTATTTTTGCATGAAATCTTAGTGGGGTATTTACCATCATTTAAGACGTATTACTACATCTCCCAGCATTACAACATTAACGCTTCCTACTGGAGTTCTGAGAGACGGCTACTTTAAAAGTATGCATAAGAAAGATGTGGACAGTTTATGATCACTGCCCTCTATCCACTCAAACTTTATTCCTGGGGAATCACTAGCATCCACCCCTTCCTAACAATCAGGCTAGGAAAGAGAAAAATTATTAGAATCTAGAGTACTTTTTTAATAATAATTTTCCCACCCTGCTAAATAAATTTAGGTCAACTTCAACTTCTGAGAGTCGGTTCCAGGCAAGATGGCCCCAAGTGTAACTCCAACGTTGCTGGTGCTCGGGTACTTTGGAAAAGGTGTGGAAATAATGCCTTAACACTGGTGCTCATCATGCCATTAACACTTGCTGAGCAAGGGCATAAGGAGATCGTCATAATTCCTGATAAACCATTCGAGAGAAGAATAGGTAACAAGGAGCTACAGAGGAACACATTCTTTTCAAAAGGAGAATGATCCAGTGCCTTCAAAGGCCCCACTCTATCTCCTACCAACAGGGAATTCCCATCATTTCAGGGCCAAACTTGGTCCACAGCCATCCACCACTGACCTCTCTAAGTGCCTACCCTTTCTTGGATGAGTAATGGGGGGGGGGAGGGTAAGCGGGGAGCGGACAGTTTGCCTTGTAGGTTTCCCTTCAGTGTCCCCTACAGCAATGCTGAGGCAACGCCCACCACCTAACACTAGAAACTAAGAGAACTTGTTCACAGTTTATCTCCTTTATCACTTATCAGAATCCTATTTACTCGTCCTCACTGAGCTCCTCCACTCTGCAGTAACAATCCTCTTTCTCTCTGCCAAGCCTACAAACAAATCGGGATGGAGAACGCCCACAGGGCTGCTTCAGTTCTTTGTGTTTAAGAACCGTGCAGCCCTGTGGCCCCTGCACGTGCAGCCCTGTGGCCCCTGCACGTGCAGCCCTGTGGCCCCTGCACGTGCAGCCCTGTGGCCCCTGCACGCCGCCTGCTGCCACCACCAGTTGTCCTCCAGAATCCTCGCACTCCCAGCCTGGCTCAGAAGTCCCAACTCCCCAGGTCGCCTCCCTTCACCTCCAATCTGCAGCACACAGGCAAGGCAAGCCGGCAAACCTGCCGTTTCTCGCTCCAGCTGCCACTCCTCAACAGCTCCACTGGGATGCAAATCAGACGTTAGAAAGGACAGTCTGTGGGCAGTCACGAGGGCACTGAAGAAAGGACTGCCAAGTCCTCACAGAGCTTACCCTTCCTACTTCGGGCTTAGGCTCAATTTCTTCGCTAAAAGGCTCCATCAGAGCTGCGCAACGATACCAGGATTTTCTATCACCTCCCTTTATGGTCGCCCTTCATGGCCCGAGGTCACCGTGGTACTAGGGGCGCACACACACCCTCAGAATCAGATCCGAACACATGCAAGCATGACAAGTGAATCTGGACTTTCATCCAGACCTGTTTTAAGCTACGACTAGACGCTGCTTGCTCCAAACCGTAAACCAGCACACGGAGCGTCCACACCAACTAACTGGCTTCCACGGAGCTCTGCTGGGTGCTGGCGAAACCTCCCTCATTCCGCTGCTGTTCTTTCTTGGTGGAAACTGAAAATGCATTTAAGTTCACTTGAAAAGAAAGGGCCTTTAAAATGCTTACACTGGTGAGCGTATCAAGGATCACTGAAAGATGACAAATTCTGAATCCACCGTGGGCGTGCAGGAGGGATCTAAGTTTAGAAACCTCGCAGAAATCAACCCCATTCCCAAGCCAGCGAGTCGCATTCTAGGAGAAAGTGCTCGCTCAGCCAGTTACTGAATTTCCTAGTGCCTAGAAATCGATGTCCCAAGTAAAGCCCCAAACCGCCTAACTTATATGAAAACAGGCTTCGAAACAGGATTTACAGAAGGCTTCCAAAAATATCACAAGAGGTAAGAGGAAACAACTGAAGTGACCGGGGGCAGGGCGCGGCGCAGGGGGAGGCACAGAGGGGGATGGGTCTATATTTCTACTGTATGAGAACGCAGTAGTTTCTGCTTTTACTTTTGTTAAAGATTTATATGAAGTTTATTTCCTTTTTTTTTAAGATTTTATTTTTTTATTTGACAGAGAGAGAGACAGCGAGAGAGAGAAAACAAGCCACGGGAGAGGAAGAGGGAGAAGCAGGCTTCCCACTGAGCAGGGACGGCAATTCGGGGCTCGATCCCATGACCCTGGGATCATGACCTGAGCCGAAGGCAGACGCTTAATGACTGAGCCACCCAGGCGCCCCTAAAGTTTATTTCCTGATACTAACTCTACAAGATATGCATCTTAAAGAATATGGCCGGTTCTTTCCGAATCCAGCATGAGTAACTCTGGCATGCCATTCTAGCTACCCTGGGACTCGAAACACTTATTTCAACAGAAAGTCCTCATTTGACACCTTCTCAGACCTTCTCTACTGGAGGAGTGGCCATCAGAGCCCATATCCCGTTACATCCAACACCCTGAGCGGTGGGCAAGTATGCTTTCCCAGGGGATAAATTTAATTTCCAGAAACAGCTACAAAGCCGGCCACAGTGACTAAGATGAGTGTTCAATCCAGTTAAGAGCATTTTAATGAGGTGTTACTGCAAGGCAATGAGGCTAATGTGGACAGCAAACTGGCTGAAAAGACAGTTCTGCAGAATAAGGATTACCAAGAAATTCACTGACCTACAGTTACCCTCCCAAGAACCCACCATGAATGGCAATGCTCATTTGGATGGGTGGCATCCAGTGATCTGTTAAGAAAATGTTCCTTATGTTATGGTCATCCCCGGTTAAAAGCAAAGGGAGACAGGAATTCTTTTAAGGCAAGAATACCAAAGCTCTTCAGGAACTGTGTGCACGTCCGCGTAGCCAGCACCCCAGCTACATGCCGTGAGGAGCACAGAGACCAGAGCTCTGCCATGCTAGGGACTCCAGAGCCCATCTCTGATTTGTGGTTGTCTTGAAAAAGAAAAATCCAACAAAAGCATTTACCACTTGGAAAATCGGCAAGGTCATTTATGGTGACAGGGGAAAGGGCTGCTAAGGAATGGAAAGATGAGACTGAATGAACTGTGTTATTTTTTTATTTATTATTTATTCATGATGGGGGGGGCAGAGGGAGAAGCAGACTCCCCACAGAGCAGGGAGTCCAACACAGGACTCGATCCGGGATCACAACCCAAGCCAAAGACAGATGTTCAACCGACTGAGCCACCCAGGTACCCCTGAATTATGTTATTTTACCAGGGAAATTTTCAGGACCAAACTGTCTTTAACAATAAAGGTAAGATTTGTGCAAGATCTTAGAGCAACAAATGCTTAAGATGTATTAGCTCTGACTGACAATACATTGCTGGGGCCAGGTGAGAGTCCCCCACATTCTGACCCAGCACAGCTGTGTAACAGCAGAGCCAGCAGACAGAATATACATCAGCTTCCCAAAGAGGCTCCCCTGCCCATCAGAATCCCCTCCCTGCTGGATCCAACTTGAGAGCAGGGACCACCCCGGGCACAGGAAGCCTCCAGCAATAACCACCTTCAGACACTAATCCAAGCACATTCTAGATCACCTACATGACCACCTCATGGAGCTGGGTACTCCCACTGATTTCTGGAGCTTCCACTGGCACTTGTGTTCATGGTCAAGATGGAAGCAGGACTTCTGTTGGGTCTGCAGCTAACAAGACTTGAAGTCAAAGACGCCTTCATGCTCAGCACACAGTACAATAGAAGTCTGAGTAACAGAAGTAAAGGAAAACAGAATTAAATGATGACCCCCCCCCAACTCCCCCCACATGGTAGGTCAGGAAAGGAAAACTTGTCCTAGCTGACAGTACTTCCTGAGCACAGATAAAACAGCTGTGGTTTTAGTCAAACAGCATCTCACCTGTCACATTAAAATCGGAGTTCAACTGAATTACGCTGGGAATTAGATTTTAAGGACTCTGTACATTGGTTTTGGTGATCATTACGGTGATCCACGCACTGTAAAACACGTCTACTCCTTTTATGTTTAGACATATTTTAAGACACATAATAAAAAATAATTTAAAGCAACACGTGGAGTCCTCACTAATGGTTTCCTTCTAAAGGAGGTCTACTTCAGGGGCGCCTGGGTGGCTCAGTGGGTTAAAGCCGCTGCCTTCGGCTCAGGTCATGATCCCAGGGTCCTGGGATCGAGCCCCACATCAGGCTCCAGCTGAGCTGGAAGCCTGCTTCTCCCTCTCCCTTTGCTTGCTGCTCTGTCTACTTGTGCATCTCTCTGTCAAATAAATAAATTAAATTAAATTAAATTTAAAAAGGAGGTCTAGGTCTACATCATGTTGACTGTGATCCCCGTCCCCCCCGCCCAAAAAAGGAAATGCAGTTACTTGTTCTTCCCAAGGCAAGCAATATAGAATAAGGTCTTCCTCGCTGGGAAGTCTTGGGACAGAAAACCGCTCAGCCCCATCAGTTAAAGCACTGAGTTATATAAACATTAACACAGTGAATAAACATTACGTTCGTTATTTTGATGGTTATGTCTCAACACTGACACATATTTACAGGAGGGCCTTCACCGATCATGCCTTCAGTTTATCACAACTTCCTATTACTACTTTGAGTTACACTTGGGAACCTAAACAAGGGATCTGGAAAGAGGAGAAATGGAACGAATTCGATGCTGAACGTGCTGTAATCGAGGCTAGCGACCACTAACACCAAGATGGCAGCAAACAATGAAGTTTTAGGTCCTCCTTGTCTCATTTTCACGCTGATTTTGTATCCATCTGTGCCAGAATGAAAACATGAACTCTCGCAACATAAAGCTTGCGGCTCTGCGGTTGGTTTGCCAAACTGCATGATGGGATCGCCCTTCAGTACTCCCCTGGGCACGGACCCTCAGCAGGACAGACCACGCATCAGCAGGTGCGGCAAATAGGACTCCCCCAAAGCACTGGCTGGACCGAAGAGCCCCATCTGTTTCAGGACAGCAGATCCGACGGGGGAAGGACAAACTTCATGCTCACCAAATGGGCCCACCAGCCCAAGTGCCAGGACACTGTGTGGCCAGCAAAAAAATGAGACTACACAACACAAAGACTGTTTTAAACCCACAAATCATGCCCACGGAAGTTCCTATCCCAATGTCAGTGGGGCAGCAGCCTCCCTCACATCACCATCCAAGACCAGATCTTAAAATCTATAACCCTGAAAATACCAACAATAGGGTATCATGGAGAGTTCAACTGTGAAAACTTGGGTCTCAAAGCTCTAATGGCAAGAGCTACCAAGGAAGGCGGCTCACACATCCAAAATCTGCCCAGGAGCTGGATGATAATTAGAAGCCCCATGACAAAATGAACAACTGGATCCTGAGCTACCAAAAGCCGTCGAGTCATTCTAGACACACTAAAACGAACTGATTCTCAAAAGGGCTCCTTACCTCCAGCAAATCAATGTATTTTTACATTTAGCTCTAAATCCTGATCAGTCCTGTAGGATATTCCAAATTCCCCTCTTCATGTTATCCCTTCCCAAAGGGATTCTTGGTAATTAAATTACTAAGAGGGGGGCTGTGACAGTTCACATGCACAAGGAATAAACGGGGTTTGGAATTACAATTTCTCCATTTTAGCTTACCATAAATTAACAGTAGTTATTTTTAAAGGAGAAGATAGTATGTGTTCCCATATTTAGACCTGCAGGGGGAAGCCAACGTCTAAATGATCATATTTCTGTGAAATCCTCTCTTGTAAGACCTTCAGGATCGGAAAATGCAGAGCTCTTCGATCCTCTGCAGAGCTGAGTATAAATAACCACCTTCCTTCCTGCCTCCTCCAGCCTGGAGCCAACGCTATAGAAAAAGAACCCCTCGGTCCCACAAGCCTCTTCCTTTGCAGCAATGTGAGGAGTAAGAGCAGCAGGGAGAACCGAGAGGCACGTCTGGATCCTGACATGGGTTCAAATTCCGACTCCGGCACTTACTAGCTCCCTGGCTTTGGCCCTGCTCCCCTCTAAGCCCTGGTTCTCTCGGTGGAAAAGTGTGAAAGATGGGATTTAGGGCTCACGACTGGTTCACGGGGTAAGCTAGCTAACTATGTAGAACTGACATACAGTGGAGTGGGGCGCTCGACCTTGGCCTTCGTGGCATTCAGGGCCAGCTATTACTTCCTTGTGGGGGATGCCCTGTGCCTTGTAGGATGTTTCACAGGATCCCCTCCCTCTAACCCACTGGAGGCCAGTAGCACCTCTCGAGTCGTGACCACCAAAAATATCTCCAGGCATTGCCAAATGTTGAAGGGGGCATGCACCGGTTTAGAACCTTTCTATTTAGGTATTTAATAGACGCGACTTTCGGGGCACCAGGGTGGCTCAGTCAGTTAAGCAGCCAACTCCTGATTTCGGCTCACGTCTTGATCTCAGGATCGAGCCCCACATTGGGCTCTACGCTCTGTGGGGAGTATGCTCACGGATCCTCCTTCTCTCTCTCTCTCTGTCCCTCCACGTACGCCCACACTGTCTCTAAATAAATCTCTTAAAATAATAGTAATAAAAAAATGTAGGTTTCTCCCGTCCTCCCGTTATGTAGCCCCTGGAAACAAGAAACGTGGGTGATTATTCTAGAGTCCTTCCTTTTTCTCACCTAATCAACCAGTCATCAATCCAATGCCACCTGCGTCCTAAACACCTCCCGCATTGATCCCCCTGCTGGTTCCCACGGTGATCTCCATCCTCTCTACCGGGCCGGCTGCATGCCCGCCTGCCGTTACTCACCTCACGCCCGCTCTGCCCTTGCTGCACGGTGAGCACCAGAAAAGCGCAAATCGACACCAGTTTCCCAAAATACCCCGTTCGTTCACATGGTCCACAGGCTGTCCACACACAGCCACTTCCTCTTTGCCTTTGGGTCTGGCCACCAGGGCCTCTGCGGTGCCCTCCTCCCCTCCCTGAAGAACTGCCCGGAGACCCCGCGCCGTGGTGGTGCCACCCACGGTCCCAGGAGCCAGGCTGCCCGATTCAAGTCCTGGCTCTGCCACTTACTAACTCTGTCATGCTCTGAGCAAGTCCATTAACATCTCTGTGCCTCAGTTTCTCACCCTGACCCGGTACGACAGAGCTTAGAGGACCCCCTCAAAGAGCTGATGTGATGATTAGGGGAGTTCGTTTTTGTAAGATCTTAATATCAACACCTGGCATGTGGAAAGTGCTCAAATTTTAGCTGTTTGCTTATTTGCATCTAAAACTCAGCTCATGGGGCTCCTGGGTCGCTCAGTCGTTAAGCATCTGCCTTCAGCTCAGGTCGTGATCTCAGGGTCCTGGGATCGAGCCCAGTGTTGGGCTCCCTGCTCAGTGGGGAACCTGCTTCTCTCTCCCACTCCCCCTGCTTGTGGTCCCTCTCTTGCTGTGTCTCTCTCTGTCAAATTTAAAAAGCAAAAAATCTTAAAACTCCGCTCAGAAGCTCACTGTTCAAAGCTGGACACCCTGGCTGACTTTTCCACCCACCTTCACAGCCCAGACCCAAAAGCAATGTCCTGTACAGTTGTTTCTGCTCCTTCACAGCCCACCACGGGCGATCACTGTCTGCCAGCAGGTCTTAAACAGATCAGACACCTGCCGGGAGCCAGGGTTGCATGCCCCTGGCTACCTCCGCCCCCTGCACAACATCTGGCCTGGGAGGTATGCACTCTAGCCAAAACACTCACAGATCAACCATCTCAACAGATCAGCTGGCCCCCCTCCGAAAAAAAAATCATTTTTAAGATCTTTTTGAATCCTAAGTTGTTCGTACCATAGAGATTATTCCTTTTTTCTAGTCTATGCCATAACCTAGAATTTGGGGCGGGGGGGGGGGGGGGGGAA
>LNAC01000015.1:11271324-11285174 GCA_002007465.1 Ailurus styani | reverse complement strand
CCCACCGCAGGCGTCCTGGCCAGTTCCGCCCCAGTGACCACCCTCCTCGCCCGGGGCCTGCCAGCTCCTCCACCCCAGTCCTCACCTTCCCGGGTCCCGGGTCTCGGGTCTCAACTAGACACCCGGCACAACAATGTCCCAGCCCCGCCTCGAGAGTGCCACTGGGTTCTGGACACTCGTATCCACCTGCCCCGCTGGGACCCCCCCCAATGCTTCGTACGTGTATGACTTTGAACCTCATCAACACAGACCTTTTCATCTCCCGATTTCCCCCCAATCTCGTTTCCAGTCTTCCTCCCAGGAACAGACATTCCACCTCGTTGCTCACACCAAAATCCTAGGTCCTGTCTCTGTAACTATCAAGTTCCAGACAATTCGTCTCCAACCCATGCCGAGTCCATCCATTCCGCCTCCCCCTGCCGAGCCCCGGCCCGCATCCGAGCCCGCCACACCTCCCCACCGACCAGTACCCCAGTTCCCTGACTGGCCTCCCTTCCATTCCTGTCCTGCCCCCAACAACCCCCTCTCCAGAGTCGCTTCAAGTCACAAGTCAGACCCTGCTACTCCCCTGCCAAAGACCTTCCAATGGGTTCCCCCTGCACTGAGGAAACCCCAGCCCTCCACAGTGGCTGTCAAGGCCATTCCCGATCTGTCCCCCGTCCCCCTCTGACCCCACTGCCTGCGAGGCCCCCCGGGCTCCAGCTGCTCTGGGTTTCCTTCTGTTTCTCCAGCTCATTTTCATCTTGGGGCTTCATGGTTGCTCTTCCCCCATCTGGAATATTCTGTCTCCACACCTCAAGTAGCTGGCAACACCTCAATCCCTATCATATCCCCTATTATACTGCAGGCCCCTGGAGAGTACCTGCACCTCTACATCACCGGGGGGGGGGCATGGACGGCTCAGCCCCCCATCGAGGACACACAAACACGTCACAGCCTCTCCCTGATGCGGGGACCGCGACAGCTCAACACACACCCCGCATCGCCTCGCTACTGCAAACGCTCATTTAACATTTACAAGGGGCCTCACTCATGCTTAGCGGGGTCTTCTTTCGGGGAGGGGGACGCCGCGCTGGCCAGCATCCGAAAACAGCTCCTCTGTCTGGGGATCCCCTACAGTGCGACTTCTGGTGAAGGCCAAGCCCACCTTCCACGACGGAAACCAAAGTCCCAGAAGGGGAGGAGCGAAGCCTTGGCACCCGCGCCCCGGGCAGCAGGGCTCGCTGGCACGTGACGGAGCCGGGCCGGGCCGGGCCTCCAGGAGGCCGGCTGCGGACAGAAGCAGAAGGCCGCTCTCCTCACACAGGCCTGCTTTCAAAACTGGCCCTCGGCTGGTGCCTGGGAAACTCGAATGCTCAACGGTTCGCTCCAGATGAAAAATGCTCCCTCAATGAGAAGTATGCCTCGCTGTGCCTGGACCGCGCCAAGCTCGTGGTTCAAGCCGAACCCGACTCTCCTTCCTGCAGCTGGGACTGGCAGGACGTGCCAGACAGAGGGTGCCTACAGGGGCAGCCCCCCGATAAAATCCCTGGGCGTGGGGTCTACGGAGATCCCCCGGTGGACGACACCGCACACACGGTGTCACAACTGCGTGCAACCCGCGTGTCTCCACTGGGAGAGGACTCCCGGAAGCTCAGAACCCGGTTTCCTCTGGAGCCCAGTGAACGCAGCCTTTCCTCTGGGTTGTGCTCTGTATCCTATTACTCTAATAAACTGTGAGTAGAACCATTGCTGGGTCTTGCATCGCTGAGGCCGAGTGGTTGTGAGGACAGGTGTGGGCACAGGTAAGAAAGAGGGGAGCAGGTGCAGGAGGCGGGCCACCACGCAGCATCCGGGGACAGGTGGAACACGGTCACCGGTGGCATTCGGTGTCAGGGGGCCAGGGTTCTCTGGCCATGATTTGGGGTGCCCAGCCTTCCTTGGCCCCAGACTATGTAGTCAAGCCTGGGTCCCCAGCTTGAGACCACAGGTACTTCTGTGCCATCCAAAATGCCTTCAATCAATCTCTTTCTGCTTAAATTCATCAGAACTGGTCATTGTTGCTCTGGACAATCCAGAGTCCTAAATACAACAGATTTTGTATAAAAAGGGCTATACACAAATCCAAAATGGCTGAGTCAGGGGGCAGGCAGAGAAGGTCCTGTGGGTCCCACAGTCCCAGTCTGGGGAACTTGGTCATTCTGAAGAAGCAGAGCAAAGGCAGAGTGGGTTCAGGTGCATGGCTGGCTGCTGCACCCAAACTTTGTGTCTCTTCATTCAAGGCTACTTTCAAACTGCCTTGACGCAGAAGCCCTGGGAAGGAACAGGGAATGAACAGGGCACAGAGACCAGTCACTAAGACGCGGAAATCCCCAGAACCACAGACTTCATCTAGCTAAGGTTACCAGCCCGAGGAATTGACTAGAAGCAAACAAACTCAGATGCAAAGTTTTCCCAGGAGCAGTACCACCAAAAATTCAGGTCAGATGACACTAGCCTGTGGCTGTTCAAGCCCCAAACACACAACCCGAAAGCCCCAAACTCACCCCCAGCAGGAGGCAGGAAGGGGCAGCGTGCCGGTGCCCGCCCCAGCCAGGTACAGCTGCAGAGGACAGGGACCATGGGAGGGTCTCACACTGGGCCTAATCCAGCAGAGCCGGAAGCTGCCAGGCCATCTGACCAAGCCAGGGACTCCCGGCAAGTCCTGATCCGCCAGCCACCACCCTGAGTTTTCTCATTTTTCCCCCTCTCCGAGGGGGGAGGTTTACTACTTTCTTCACCGTTGTAGGTTGATGTTCGGGGGACCAAACCTACTCAGCCGTAAGTCACTAAACCATTAAAAAAAAAAAAAAAAGAACTCCTTTCAAGTGTTAAGAGAAGGGACAGTGTATCACCCAGAGATCCTTGCAATACTTAAATGAATATTTGGGTTGCCTCCCTAGAGAAAGGGAGCATGAGATCTCACAGTGCCATGGTATTTCTGCAGGTGCACATATCTGAGGTGGGTGACTTCCCCCAACATGTGGACCGCAGGGCCATCACCGACCCCCCCCCCAGCTGGAGGGGTAGAACCTTAGAAGACTAAAGGTAATTCCATCCCCTCTTATCTTAGAGGTAAGCTTCCGTAGCCAATGGGACACAAGAGGTTGCCTAGGTACTTCTGGGAATGAAATTGCTTTCATCTTAAGAGAAAGACACAGGAGGCCATTCCCTCTGCTGTACACGTAGGGAAAAGAGCACAGCTCTGGCTGTCACTGACAGCCCCCCAGGACCCACAGGGCTCTGAAAGGGACTTGACTTTAGACAGTGGAGTGAAGGATGAAACTTGATTCCTCAATGACATCACTGAACTGGCCCATGTCCTTACTGTCCAAGGGGGCGCTTAAAGACACAAAACTGAGCGAGAGATAACATTGGTCTCCATGACAACTAACATTAGTCTACCATAATACAAGGGCCTCGGTAATACACAAATTGAGATTGGCCAATTCAGGCACCGCAGTTCTGTAGGCTGTAACTCTGGGGACAGGAAGGAGGGAGTGTGGCATGAGTGCAAGGAACCCACCACATTAAGCACACAGATCAGCTGAAAGAGGCATCCTTATGTCAGAAGTATCAGAAGGGGGGGGGGGCGGTGACTTGATAGAGACAAGTGTCAGATGACACGTGACATGACATTGGTCAATTGCACCCTTTTGTTCGGGAAGGGACCACCATGAACCGTACTCGGATGCACAGATACTGGACCGACATTACAAGTCTGCTCCAAGCAGCTTCCAGATACCAAGATACTTGCACTGATGAGTGTAGCTGGCACACTAGTACCATTCTGACATCGAGAACGGTTCAGTGCTGCCCCAACAAGATGCTAAGGCAAAACCCAAAGACACAAAAAGAGAAACAGATTTCAGTTTGGTTTTTATAGTGCACACCAAAAATTTCAGAAAACATAAAATGCTACTAAAGATTTAAATTACTTCTATGCAACTGTAATGCATAGAAGAATGAAAATACAAATTCGAAGTATCCAGGGTGGAGAAAACCAAACCTGTTCTATAAGCTACAAGTGAAAAAGAAGTCTAATTTCCTGGTCACTTTGCCTGAAAAATGTCCCATCCTTCACCTACCCCTCTGCTTCCCACCTTGGCAGGAAGCTCCTCAAAAGCAAGAGTGGCAACCTGACGACCGTGACCTTGACATCCTTAAATACAGCACAGCAGGCCCTTGATGAACATATGTTCAACTGAACACACACTATCACTATTTGTTCTGAGCAAGTGCTCTCATTTTTACCCAAAGCCTGAAGTACTACAAGAATTTGGGAGGTTTCTTTCTATTTCACTTTGAAATTTACTTTTATATTAAGGAAAATTTCCCTGTAGAAAAATACAAGAAAAAATATAAAAAGGTAATGAAAATCAGCTGAAATCCCTTTGCTCAAAACACAGCCACCATCAACATCCTGGGGATACATCCCCAGTCATTTTTCCCTATGCATACTTTTTAAATTTTTTATTTATTTGACAAAGAGCACACGCAGGCAGAGTGGCAGGCAAAGGAAGAGGGAGAAGCAGGCTCTCAGCTGAGCAGGGAGCCTGATGCAGGGCTCGATCCCAGGACCCAGGGATCATGTCCTAAGCCAAAGGCAGACGCCAACTAAGCCACCTGGGCGCCCCATATGCCTAACTACTTTTAAGCACAATGAGACTGTACTGCACCCACTATTTTGCAACCTGCTTTTCCCAGTTAGATGAGTGACCTCTCCACATTATTAAATACACTCCAATACCTCTGGCCCCCCGCCAGCCACGCCCATGTCTGCAGGATGCTCTTCAAAGAAGGAAAGGAAAAGCTCTCGGCCCAAGCTCAGAGTGTTCTTTTTCACTAATAGCAGCCCGTGAAATGAAGACATCTCTTCCAATGGCAAGCGCCCCGGCACATACCAATTTCTCAATTATCAGCATCAACATACTCGAGAACTCAAATATCAACTCGGGCTTCAGCTCCCTCCAGAGCTGAAGTCAAGGGCCACGTGCATTTATCCTCCGGAGTCACTAACAGATGGGGAGGAAGTACAGGCGGTTCAAAGTTCAGAAGCAACCTGCCTGCCCTTCTGCTTGCATCCAATTATCACACCCCAGACCCGAAGCACAAAAGGAACTGGAGGAAGATAAAAGGAAGCAAAGGGATTCAGTTTTGCTTTTTCTTTAAACCTCACACTCCTTCCCCTTTCCAACCCAAACTGCCAAAGATGAAGTTGGCACTAGGCTAACACCCGAAGATGAATCACTTATTAACTGAGAGAAAAGGGAAAAAATGGAGCCTTAGAGGGAGAGAAAAAGAAAAGCACGGGTTTTCAACAGACTTGGATTCTAAAGGTAGTTGGTAGATTGGAGAATAAGTTATTGGAGCTTTTAATTCTGTGAGATACACTTGGAGAGCTTACTAAGCCAATTCTCTGAACAGCTTAGACTTTTGTTTTGGGGGGTAGGGGTGTAAAGAGGAGGAACACCACCAGGCCAAAGTGACATCCAGTATTTAAAAAAACAAGACAAGGGCGCCTGGGTGGCTCAGTGGGTTAAAGCCGCTGCCTTCGGCTCAGGTCATGATCCCAGGGTCCTGGGATCGAGGCCCACATCGGGCTCTCTGCTCGGCAGAGAGCCTGCTTCCTCCTCTCTCCTCTCTCTCTGCCTGCCTCTCTGCCTACTTGTGATCTCTCTCTCTGTGTCAAATGAATAAAAAAAAATAAAATAAAATAAAAAAATAAAAAAACAAGACAAATACGTGCAAGTAAAACTAACCCATTCAACAAACGTCTTCGTTTAAAAAGGAAAAAAATCAAGAGACGATCTTCACCTTCTCCATTACCTCTGACCCAAGCCTGTCTCCACTAGAGTCCTCACGCCAGTGACTGCTAACAAAGTTGCCAAAAAGTCCACGGAACATTCGAAGTCCTATAGATCACTAGCTAAGTCTGTATTTCGAGACATTAATTCATAACAGATGTTCCACAGAGGCGGTTCGGTGGGACTCCCCGCCAGATACGAAGGTGCTGGCAACCTTCCCCAGTGACAATGCTCCTGCCAGGAGGGCTTCACCCGCGTGGAAGTCCAGTCTCACAGCGTGCTCTAGAAGGCACACTATGAAACACAATCCACAGCTGCATCCACGGAGAACGAGAAGAGCCAGCCTCAAATGCAGCTGGAAAGTGCTAACTGTGCTAACAGAGGCCAGAGCAAGACTCACGGGCACAACTCAGCCCTTGTCGCTGCACCACAGGGTCCCCGCTGGGGTCCTCTGGAGGTGGCCAGTCACGCACAGAGGTAGACAGGTAGTCACGCACACGGACAGACAGGAGGCGGGCACGTGCCTGAGCCACTCATGCAACGCATGCGAACTTCACTCCGGTGTGCCGGGAAGCCTCGGTCCACGGAGTGCGGACACACTGCAGGGGATGGGACACCACACTGACCAGCCATGGGCAGGCCATCCGCTTCGTGGGACCATGATCCCTACGAGCCCTTCCAAGTTCCGTCCTGGATTTCACATCGCAGCAGGTTACGCTAAAACAAAGTCACTTTTCGGGCATCTGGGTGGCCCAGTCGGTTAAGATCTGACTCCTGCTTTCTGCTCAGGTCATGATCTCAGGGTCCTGGGATCGAGGCCCACATTGGGCTCCCTGCTCAGCGGGGAGCCTCCTTCTCCCTTGCCCCCTCCCCCGCTCACGCTGTCTCACTCTTTCAAATAAATGTATCTTTTTAAAAAAATTCTTAAAAAAACAAAGTCACTTTTCAATGGTCCCTTTTTCTTGGTGAATAGGAGGTATAAAAATTCGAAATCTCTCAGTGGATGGCTGCCTGCCAAGAAGTCACCCAACACTGAATTTGATGACAGTGAGGGAATTGGATAGTCTCACCATTAAACTTGGCAAGTTCTGAATCAGTACAGGACTCGAGTCAGGGACAAAAAGTCGATTAGAGGGTCAAATTTAAGCTAGTTACCCCAGATACGCTAATGGAATACAGCTTTCCTCACCTAAATTATTACAGTAATAGTCGGCATTCAGGCCACTTGGGTTCAGAACAAATCATTACAACTCTAACGAGCCCCTATGTATTCATGAAATATGTGTCCCAGAACTTTACACTGTTGGTTTTCTCTCTGCTAGAACCCGAGCCACCGTCTTACCTTCAGGAATCAAGAAATTCTCCAGCAATCAAATATTCGGGAGTGGTGATAATTATTAGTTTCTCCTCAAAGTCAATGCCAACAATTCCAGAACAGTCTGTACAGAACTCGCATTTTTTTTTTAACAAGTCCCTCCGTGCCCAAGAACAAAGGACGTGACCGTGGTTCTCAAAGGAACTTTTCTGTGCATGTTTGTGGCGGGTTTTTCCCCCAGATCCAAATGCCTGTTCCTCTTCCAAATTTAATACGCCCTGGGTAAAAGGATGTGTTCTTGGTACTGCTCACACAATCACTTTAGGTGTTTTTAACTAAACAATCTTTTTTTAGGGCGCCTGGGTGACTCAGTGGGTTAAAGCCTCTGCTTTCGGCTCAGGTCATGATCTCAGGGTCCTGGGATCGAGGCCCGCATCGGGCTCTCTGCTCGGCAGGGAGCCTGCTTCCCCCTCTCTCTCTCTGCCTGCCTCTCTGCCTCCTTGTGATCTCTCTCCTGCTGTGAAATAAATAAATAAAATCTTTAAAAAAAAAAAACAAAAAAAACAATCATTTTTTAGTTTGTAGGAAAATATTGGTTTCTAAATCTAGTTTCTTTTATCTTCCTCTCTGCCAACAAGCAACTCGGGACCAACAGTGGCATCGTGAAACAGTACAAACATTGCCACCTACAGTCAGAAAGTGAGATAAAATCCATTTATACGCTGACCTGGAAGGGAAACAATACAAAAACAGAAAGTAACACGTGGCCACCCTTCTCACAGCCCTGCCAATCCTACTACTCTAATACTTATTTTCATCATTATTCCTACATTATTTTGATCCTCTTTAATACCGATTTGTCAAAAGTATAGTTTGCTTTATTGCCAATTCAACAGAGCACAAAGCCAAAACACTTCAAAGACCTACAACACCAAAACCACCTGAAAACTCTTAAGTTAAAATCTCATTTGGCGGCTATTCATCTAGGACCCAAAATTCAAGGGTACCAACAGAATGTGTTCAAATAGACCTTTTAACGCAAAAATTTTAAGATGATCTCAATGTGTCCAAGAAAAACTGATTTTTTCCTTTCACGGGTCACACACTACCGCGCTTCTATGTTGTTGAAGTAACTGCAGGACCCAGGGAGACAAGTAAACTAGCGATGAGCATGACGTGTCTTCCCTCACAGTGAGCGCAGAAGCCAATTCCACAGAAACTCAAAAGCATTGCCACCGTGATGTGTGACATCATTGTCTAACGTCAGGGATTTCTTCCTGGAGATGTCTCCTAAATATACGGCAAGCATACGGATGCTCCCAATATCCCAGAACAACTTCGCTCGAAGTTTCCTGGAGATGTGGGTCCTCGCTGCACTGAGGAGATGCCCAAGTACCGTTCAACCACTTCTCTTTAAACGGTGTTCTGCTCCAGCAAAGAAACCAGCACGGCCTGGGGATTCCCGTTCTGCCGGTCCTCACCCCTTCGGAAAAAATTATTTTTATTCCTTAAATTAAAGAAACTGCTTTTCAGGAACGAGGTAATTTAAAGCCTTCTGACTTAAACGGAATATAAATTAAAATGTCAGTTTCTACAAATGCCATAGAGCCCTTGAAGAAAATAAAAATCTAATGAGGGTAGAACATAAAGACAATACATTATATTCGCCGGTTTATAAGATTGCTTTTAAATATCACAATAAAAGCTAGGTCCTTTTAGGGTTTTTCTTAAATGTCAGCAATCACAATGCAGACTGTAACTCGAATATGCTCGCGTCCTAGGCGTAAAGCACACCAGCCCGCTCGGCTAGGCTTGATTTGAGCACCTGGAATTGGGACAAATGGGCAAGTCTTCTCTCCCTCTACAAAACTGCGGTTCCGCATCCACCTTTAGTCCACACAATATTTTAACTAATTTCCAAAAGCAATCTTGTGATCTCATTTACCACAGCTGCAAAGATGGCATGCAGGGTTTTAAGTAATCTCTTGAAGACGCAGACCACTTTTTAAAAAATTAAGGACCACTCGGAATTACTTACAGAGATGGTTATTCCGGTAGCCTAGCTTGTAGGCTCCCTGTTTCTTCTCTGCCAATGCCCAGGTAAGAGCATTTCTCAGAAACAGAAAAACGTGGGCGCCTGGGTGGCTCAGTGGGTTAAAGCCTCTGCTTTCAGCTCAGGTCATGATCTCAGGGTCCTGGGATCGAGGCCCACTTCTCAGAAACAGAAAAACGTGGGCGCCTGGGTGGCTCAGTGGGTTAAAGCCTCTGCTTTCAGCTCAGGTCATGATCTCAGGGTCCTGGGATCGAGGCCCACTTCTCAGAAACAGAAAAACGTGGGCGCCTGGGTGGCTCAGTGGGTTAAAGCCTCTGCTTTCAGCTCAGGTCATGATCTCAGGGTCCTGGGATCGAGGCCCACTTCTCAGAAACAGAAAAACGTGGGCGCCTGGGTGGCTCAGTGGGTTAAAGCCTCTGCTTTCAGCTCAGGTCATGATCTCAGGGTCCTGGGATCGAGGCCCACATCGGGCTCCCTGCTCAGCGGGGAACCTGCTTCCCGCCCCCCAACTCTCTCTGCCTGCCTCTCTGCCTCCTTGTGATCTCTCTCCCTCTGTGAAATAAATAAATAAAATCTTTTAAAAAAAAGAAAAGAAACAGAAAGGCAGAAATCTGACCAGCAACTGATGTGAAAGCCTTGAAATGCAGAACCTACTGAAACTGATGGCTCAGGGTTATCCCAGGTTTCTGATGAGAGTCGGGAATTCTAAAACATCCTGAAACAAGGATGCTTCAAAAAATTAATGGTGTATCATAGTGACACCAACTTTTTTCTCTGTCTTAGCAGTACATAAAATAATGGGGCACCTTAAAGTTGATGACATCTTAAAGAAAATATACCTATGCCAACGGTTAAACTGCAGGAGTAAAAGGAAACTTAAAACAATAAGTAGTGGGGATGCTAGCAAATCACATCTCCAGGGCCACCACATGGACCCACTAGTTGTTGCCATGTGAGAATGGAGGCCCAAGGAGGTCAGATTTTTGCCATTTTCCGTAAAAATCCCCAAGCTTGAAAACACAGTGGAGACCACACCAAGCAAACCTCCTGGTCAATTCAGACCTAGAAGTCTTCTGTTTACAACTTCTGATCTTTATCTCCATTGCAAATCAACCTCAACAAGCTAGCTATGAAAACCTATCAAGATCTTGGAAGGGAGGAAGAATGCTAAAAACTAGGGCTGTGTAATCAACAGAATGGATGGAGTTCGAATCCTTACCCCATAACTTCCTGTGTGTCCTTAGGCAGGTCACTTAACATCTCCGAGCCTCCAGTGCTCATCTGTAAATCCTAGCACCCCTTAAGGGGGCGGGGGGGGGGGTTCATGAGGATAAATGAGACCACAAGTACATAAAGCCTTAACACAATGCTAGGTGCAGAGGAGGCAACATGAAACATTAACCAACTATTCTCGTTTGTAGAAAACACAGAGGGAGTGTCGAAGAACTACCCCATGTCAGCCCGGCCTTCATTTCTGTGTCAACCTGGCCTTCATTTTTATGCCATCTGCCTCACTGTAACCACTCCAAAAATACCACATCTAATAAGAAAGCTGTCGTTCAGACTTTAGTTTTTATTTCACCCAGAAGTCTTCTTAATAAAGGATACCTTTCTAAGACGTTGTCATAAAAGACTTCAAAAGGTTAACAGTAGCATTCCCACATAAACTGCCAAAATGTGCTACAGAATGCCAAAAAAAAATTAAATAAAAACAAAAAGCAAAACAAAAAATGCCAAGGAACCAAGCCAGATGCAGCAACTAGTCCAACTGTTCTGATTCCAGACCAAATCTGATGCGGGGCCCTGCATCACAAGTTTTGCTAATTTGCTCATCTCTCTAACACCAAAGTCCTTCATCTGATGGCAATTTCAAATCTGGTCTCCCTAAGGTGACCTGATTTAAATCAGTAAATAGGAACTCTACCTCATCGAGGAACCTCAGCCAGAAAGACACAAAAAAATCAACAGTCCATGCACTCACACAAGCAAAGCCCATATTTAACCCCTTCCATTCTATAAGCTGGAGACACCTGGCAGCAAGGTCCTCTGTCTCAGCACCCCGCCGCAATGCTTCGTCACCAGCAGTATTTAGAGCAAAAGAATCTTTCCCAGATGGGCTAGGACACTAAGTGCACTCCAAACACATAATGCTTTTCATCAACTTCCAATGCAAATACAAGCTTTTAAGAAATGTGCTAGGTATGGACGCCTATTCTGCTAAGAGATGTGTAAGATAACTCTAATGTAGCCATCAAAATATCTTACGGTGTGATGTCCCACAGGACACCAAGTGCACTCATATTTAACACACTTTGGAAAACCAACCCTGCCATCGGTTTCATCAGCCGGGCTGCCTTAAGAGTCTGTTAAGATCTTTCATTTGTTTTCTTACGCTAATTCAGGGGGACAAAACAAGCTGTGCAAATTCAACAATTTGTTAATATTCTACAAAGGCATTCTCTGGTTTTCCAAAGGCTAACCTGACGGTGCGTAAACCTCCCCTAAAAAGCAAATACCATAGAAACGTGAAGTCATCAAAACAGCCCTCCCTTATTTTTTTCTCACTGGGAGGAGAAGCTGAAAAAAGACAACAGACGCGACTGGTCTTTTGTGATCTAACGTCCTGGGGAGCTCCACAGTACCAGCCACACAGCCACCACGCAATCAAGGAAACGTCTTCACCACCTCGTGTTGCTCCCCACACAGCCCAACACCCCTGTAGTAACGAACCGGAGTGAACCCATTCACAGACACAAACACACGCACACCCCAATTCTGTGTATATTCCATCCTTCAGTTTCACACTGGACACCAGTGAAGAATACCTGAGTCAACTCATCGAAGAAGGCAAGATGTATGCTAGGTAGATGGGGACACGAGGCATACATGTAAACAAAGAATAAACAAGAGGGACATGCACTGGCCTCGTTTCTCCAGCTGAATTTCCCAAGACACTCTTAATGTATTTATCTTCAGCGCACTGTTAAAAATCAAGTAATTTGGAACTAGAGAGAGACCAGAGCTGAAGTGCAGCTGTCTTCCCCCACAATACCTCAAAAGCCCTTTGTTTAGGAATGTCTGTATCTCAGCACCTTTCTAAAAGCTCACTGCCTGCCATCTACGGTTGCTAATTAAATGGAGAAGTACAGAATGAAAGGGAAAGCTCCTCAAAGGGTAGAGGAGCAGGGGAGAGAAGCCTGGGAGAGGAGAACCCCCTGGGTGAAAGAAACAATGATCCTTTTCACCCACCCCCAGGTAACCGCACCAAAAAGGGAAATTATTTTACACGAACACAGCATGGCAAGATAATTGAAAACGTAAATCACAGATTATTTGCATTGTGATCATTCTTTGATAAACTACATACCACAGCAAGCCTTACCTAGTCCTGTGAAGGAAGAAAAAAGGTCATACCCCCAAACACTCTCCCCACCCCACGATAACTATTCCATTACACACTCACAAAGCACGCGCATGCATGCACATGCACACACACACGCCCCATACCAGAGCAGGAAAGCTGGTGAGACAGAAGCAATAACGTGGGCAGGTCTAGATTACAGCCTCTAACCCCACCCCCAACACCAGAGAAAGAGGGGACCTCAGAAAAGAAAGGAGAGGAAGAAAGAGAAAGCCAGAAATCCCTGAATTTCCAGGCATCAACTTTTCATGAAATGCACAACCAGGATAGGAAATACCTCCCTGCTGAGTAATGCTTCATGGGTTGTAAATTCACCTCTCCAAAGGGGAGCCAGACCTGAGCGTGCACCCCGCCAGATGGCAAACCCCTCCTACCTGCTCCATCCAGCCTGCGGGTCACGCCGCGCCGGCGACAGGCCTCCCACCCCCCTTTTTGGCAGAGCAACACACCAATAAGAGCCGAGAGTGGCTGGTCGAGAGAGGGCTCAGCGGCGATGGAGCAGGATCGTTTCCAAAGGGGGGAGTGGGAAACCGCGAGGAGAGAGCGAGGGTAAAAACAAAGCTCTTTCCACTCGAACCGACAGCCTTGGGGGCGTGGCTTACTTGATTTGCTTTATTAATAAAGGGGATCAATTGAGCTTTTGTCTCTCCACCTACCCCGGAGGTGCCGGGCTTTGAATCCTTGGGAAGGGGGGCGGAAAAAAAAAACAACCAGGGCAGGGCTGCAAGCTTCCTCCAAGTTTCCAGCAGCACCTGCCACCACGCTGGCCGTCCTCCCCCACCCGAAAAACCCCCGAGATCCCCACTCCCGTTCGGACGCTGCAAGCCCGAGGGGCAGACACACCCAGCTCGAGCGTCTGGCCCCCTCCCGGCGGGAGCAGCAGGGACTCCTCGGAGCACTTGCGGACACTATCAGCGGAAAGTTCCGGGGGGCGGGGGGCTGAGAACAATTCAGGCTCGAACCCTCCGCGGGCCCGGGCTCCCCCGCACGGCGCGGGCCCCCAGCCGAGACCCAGACGGGACACACACCATGGACTCCCGGGCTGCAGGGGCGAGAGGCGGAAAGTTGCCCAACAGCCCGGGAGCCGCGGCGGCGAGCGGAGGGGGAACAGGGGCCGGAGAGGCGCGCGCGCCCTCCTCCCTCCGCACCGGGGAAGCGGCCGAGCGAAGCCCGGCTCGAAGGGCGCCGCGCCGCTCTATTTACAAACAATGCACTCCGCTGAGGGGGGAGCGAGCG
>LNAC01000015.1:11244226-11270215 GCA_002007465.1 Ailurus styani | reverse complement strand
GGGAAGGGCTGCGGGGGTTTGCGCGGGGGGAGGGTTGGCCTTCCGAGCTGACCCCACCCTCCCCTTCCAGCTTGCCCTGTTTTGGGGAAGGGGCGGCGTGGGCATTTGGGGGGGCTGAAGGCATTTTCCCCGAGGCGGGGGCGGGGGGGAGCGCGGGGACCCGCTCGGGTCATTCCTCTTCCGTATGACTTTCTACCCAGACCCCTGAGCTCGCCGCAATTGTTAAAGGGGGAAACGTGGATGTTTCTAGACCCCTTTAAATTCTTGGCAAGCCCAGCCAGCCGGACTTGGCTACGGTGTCAGCTCCCCTGGCCAACCCGCCCGGCCCGGCCGCCTGCAGGGGAGAGGCTGCCCCGGTGTGGCCGCGAGTCGCCACTGCCTGTGTCAACCTTACAGGGCACAAAACCAACACTGCGCTGCTCTGGGTATGCACCCACCCACTCGAAACATAACAGCGTTGTTCTTTGAATAAAAGACAGCTCATTTGTGAGCCGCAACGTGAAATATCAAGCTCAAGTTTAAGGTTATCCTCTGCATATGCAAACCCTCAAGGCGTCTTATTAGCCACCGTAGGATTCTTCCCACACCCCAGCTACTGTTCTTCCATAGCAAGCAGTTCGTTTTCATCCTTCAGATTTACAGGAACGCCAGAGACTACTTTAAATAAGTGAAAAATTCATCACTCGACTTTTTCCAAGAAGCCTTTCCTTAAATTTAGATGGTAAATGCAGTTGCGAGTTTTTGGTGTGTTTTGGGGTTTTTTTGGTTTTTTGTTGTTTTTTTTTTTTTAAAGCAGAACATGCCATTTTCCTCTGAGAAGAAACCTCGGGATGCCTACTTAGGATTAACAGGGTGCTTTCAGAATTCTTCAAGTAAGAAGGGAGAACTCAGTGATCCGTAAGTATCGTTATGCCTGTTGCCAGCTACTTTACTAAAATATCCACTGTAGGCTCTGCTAGATGGTTTTTTCGAAAGAAAATGGGCGTATCCAACCTAATTTAAACTCTCCTTTGCCTCAGAAACATTAAATGGCTTCAAACAATCTGCGCTGCATATGATGGGTTTCCTTTCAAGACTTGATCCCATGGCATCAGCACTATACTCAGAACCCTTCTTGTCCACCAAAGGCGCGTCATTACATCAACCGTACTCAGATGCCAGAAAAGCCCACTGAGGGGAAGGGAAAAAAAAAAACCTTTAGGGAGGAGCATAGAAGACAGGTCTCCCTGTTCATTCTTTCCAAGCCAAAGTTCTTGCCCCTTTTCGGACCTAGATTCTTCCTCTTTTGATAAACAGAAGGTTCTCTGAAAGACACACCTGTGCATTTGCAGCACAATTGTAACGCGCTCTTCATGGTGTCTGTGACTCCTACATGATTCACTACTTCTTTACCCTCACCAGCCAGGCCTTTGTCAAGCTTCATGCCCTTTATGGAGGGGGCAGCAATTGGTTTTAAAGTTTTCTAATAGAGGGCGCCTGGGTGGCTCAGTGGGTTAAAGCCTCTGCCTTCAGCTTGGGTCATGATCTCGGGGTCCTGGGATCGAGTCCCAAATCTGGCTCCCTGCTCAGCAGGGAGCCTGCTTCCTCCTCTCT
Organism: Ailurus styani; assembly: GCA_002007465.1. NCBI lineage: Eukaryota > Metazoa > Chordata > Mammalia > Carnivora > Ailuridae > Ailurus > Ailurus styani. The sequence goes on along the minus strand of LNAC01000015.1, from coordinate 11,268,622 downwards.
CTCTCTGCCTGCCTCTCTGCCTATTTGTGATCTCTCTCTCTGTGTCAAATAAATAAATAAAATCTAAAAAATAAATAAAGTTTCCTAATGGAGAATCATAATATCTAATTACATAGGACACCGTTCCTACATCCTGGAGGTACAGAGTCTCAGCCTTTATCTCTGGGGGAAGCCGTAATTTTGCAGGAACTGTAAAGGTGTGGCATGCTTCCCCCCATCCTCTCTTCACCCATCTGCTCCCACGCACCCCCACCCCCACCCCAACAGCCCGCATCCCTGGCAGTCTTGGGTCATATCCTTGGCTTTCCCTCAGGGATGGCAATTAGAAACAACATGAAACTCGCCATATGTCCTTGTATTATAGGAGTGTTTATGAAACTGTGATCTGTAACATCCTTCGATGGCCCCTGTAAGAAAACTCAAACGAGACATTTCAGACCTCTGAAGAAAAGCTTGCTTTCTTCCAAGGAACTGGTAAGCTTTTACATACGGAAGATAAGAATTATTTCAAATGATTGTTTTTCTATTTACTTTGGCCACCACGAACCTCAGGACCAACTTTATGGCCTTAAGCCATAAAAGAACCTATAAAAAATGGAATCAGTCCCCCGTGTAATTACGTACCAGCTTTACCCCAGTGCAGTGGTACTCTATGCTGAATGCACATTGTTATCATCTGGGGAGCTTTCAAATCACCCAGCGCCCGGTACGAAGTGCTCAGTTGCCAACATAGGAGACTAGGATTACCTTGGTTCAGGGTAGGAGCGCAGGCCTCAGTGGTTCCAATGGTTTCCCAGGTGATGCTCATGTATATTTTCTCTGCGAGTGGTTCCCAAACTTTACTGCACACAGGAACACTTGGGGAGCTTTAAAACTATTATTCTCTACCCCTCTCCCCCATATACTGATCTAATTGATGCGGGGTGCCACGTAGGCATCAGGATTTTGAGAGGCTCTCTGGGTGATGCTAAGGCACAGCAAAATTTAGGGATCTCTAGCCTAGACAAATATTCCTACTCTTTACATATTTTCTCTGATCCTGACTTTTTTAATTTACAAAATCGTGTTATTATAAGCATACTCAAATCCTTTGTGGAAGGAGATAGGATGTAAACAAATATATTTAATGTGACTAGTATTGCTGATCAGTTCTACCTGCCCCCACCACTCGGAAGTCTCAGAATAGCAGTCCAGTGTGTTGGGGATAGTGTGGGGAGGACAACTCTTAAGAAAAAACATTTTGGGGCGCCTGGGTGGCTCAGTGGGTTAATGCCTCTGCTTTCGGCTCAGGTCATGATCTCAGCGTCCTGGGATCGAGGCCGGCATCCGGCTCTCTGCTCAGCAGGGAGCCTGCTTCCTCCTCTCCCTGTCTCTCTGCCTGCCTCTCTGCCTACTTGTAATCTCTCTCTCTGTGTCAAATAAATAAATAAAATCTTAAAAAAAAAAAAAACATTTGGCATTCTCATCCAAACTGTGGTGCATCCTCCAGTCGGGTTCCCATCTACCCAACAATTACACAGAAACTGACTTGTGGCTTATTCTCTAGAATTTGTTCCGTGTTGTTCGCTTTGGAGGCTGCCTTTAAAAATCTAAGATTTGGGGGCACCTGGGTGGCTCAGTGGGTTAAAGCCTCTGCCTTCAGCTCAGGTCATGATCTCAGGGTCCTGGGATCGAGCCCCGCATCGGGCTCTCTGCTTGGCAGGGAGCCTGCTTTCTCCTCTCTCTGCCTGCCTCTCTGCCTACTTGTGATCTCTCTCTCTCTCTCTGTCAAATAAATACATAAAATATTTAATAAAATAAAATAATAAAAATATAAGATTTGATACTGTAGGTGTTTCACAAATGCTCTTCATTGGGTCATCAGAAATGAAAAGTTAACAAGAACGATTTTAAAGTACAATGGGTGATCACAAATAGGGAACCTTTTAATGTTAAGCTTCTTTACAAACTGAGTTGGTTTAGCTAACTATGTGTATCTTGATCCAGGCTGGGAAGTACCAACAGCTGAATACAGACTGTCACATATTTGCATAAATTTCATATAAATAACACTACATTTTTCTCTTCCATTTTTTGGTGACTTGGGTTCTTTAAAAAGAAAGCCCATGAAACAGGTCTTTTGAAGATGGCCACATACTTGTAAAAACTGGTGTTATCGTGGAACTTTGCTGCATTCATTGACCTATAAAGCTCATAGATTTAAGGTGTTTATGATTACACACATGATTACACACAAATAAACCATGCTTCAAACTGTTAGAGTACAGAGGTGGGTAGCAAGAGAGGCTTGTAAATAACTAATCTTTCTGTATAAAAATAGCTAAGCTTTTTAAGAACCACACCTTAAACACCTATGTGCTCTTCATTCTAGAGCTCCAAAAATATCTGAGACGTAGGTATTGGATTCCTATTTTTTTTCCTCAGTGTGACTAAACACTTGCCTCTTAACTGGCTATATTAGCTGTGTTCCTTTTTAAATAATATTTCTAAAATATCTAGATTTGTTTCCACATTTTTACCATATATTTCCCTTTTAAATAAATCTTTTTATTGAATTGTGCTGTTGTTTTCTTATTATATTTGTTTCCCTCTCCCAGCTGGGATGTTCATTGTTGCATTTCTATTCTTTTACTGTTTATTTTTAACATTTTATATGCATGCCTAACTTAACAAATCTGAAGTTAGCATCTTAATCCCCCATCGAAACAATAGAAGAAGCTTAAAACACTATTTTTTATTAGCTCTTTCCATGGTATTCCTATCCAGTTTCATTCCATCCTTTTTTAAACCACCAAATTAGTTATTTTCATACCTTCCCCCCCCTTTTTTTCTAGTTTTAGCAATGTGTTTTGTGGTTTCGTTTCTTTTTTTTTTTTTTTAAAGATTTTATTTATTTATTTGACACACAGAGAGAGATTACAAGTAGGCAGAGAGGCAGGCAGAGAGAGAGGAGAGAGGAGGAAGCAGGATCCCTGCTGAGCAGAGAGCCCGATGCGGGCCTCGATCCCAGGACTCTTGAGATCATGACCTGAGCCGAAAGCAGAGGCTTTAACCCACTGAGCCACCCAGGCGCCCTGCGTGGTTTCGTTTCTAAGGATTCCTTGTTGCTTCTTAGACATTCATCTGAGATCACTTTCCTTCTTCCTAAGGAACAGACTTTTAAATTTTTTTTAGTAAAGGCTCATTGGTGATAAACTCTCCAGCCCCACCCCTCTAAAGTCGTAAGTTTATGGTGAATACTTTTGGCAGCAACCGGAGGACAGGACAACCTTTAAGAAAAACTCAATAGTCTTATCCAAAGTGAAAGGAGGATCTCATTCTCTACACTTTGAAGAGGTTATTCCTCTGATTTCTGGCTTCCATTGCTAGTGATGAATGGGCCGCTCTTAGTCTAATTATTGTTCCTGTGTAGGTCATTTGTTTCACTTTAGCTGCTTTTCATTCTTGGTGTTCTGAGCTTTCTGTAATTTGCATGTATGTGGCTCTCCTCTTATTTATCCTGCCTCATCTACTTTGAGCCTTATCTGTGGATTTAAGTTGCTTATTATTTCTGGAAAATGCTCAGCTTTCATCTCTCCAAATATTGCTTTCTCCATTCTCTAGATTTGTCCCTCCGGGATTCCAAGTGATCACATACAGACTTTCTCATTCTATTGTCAGTGTCTCTTACCCTCTTTAACATATCCCACCTCCTTGTCTGTCCCTGTTGCAGTCTGAGGGGTTTACGCAACTCTCTCTTCTGCTTTGCTAAATAACTATGGAGTCTAGTTTTTGTTTAGCCCATTGAGTTTTTAATTCAATAATTATGTTTTTCATATCTAAAAGCTCTATTTTCCTACTCGGCTTCTTCATTTTTGATAGTGTCTTATTTTGTGTTTCCGAACTTCATTAAACAAGTCGTAACTAATTTTTATGCTTTGCTAATATTTAAAGTTTGGAATGTGTCTCTTCTGGTTTCTGCTGACCCTCACCCATAATGACTTCATTCCATGTGTTTATCATTCGTTAATGTGGCTGTGAATTTATTTGGTTAATCTTAGCCTATGGGAATCTGGAGTGGATTTGTGTTTGCTTCTTCAAGAACCAGGGGCACTGCCGCCCTGAGATCACTTTATCCTCATTTCAAAGCTTTGATTTCAGACAGGAGTCTCAGGTTCAGCCACTATTGCAGAGCCAACCCTGCATTTCCTGCAGCGTTCTTTAGTTTCAGCTAACTTTTTCAGGATGGAGGAGTAGAGCCCATTCACGACTGTTTCCGCAAATACTCACTTCCTCACCTTCAGGTGGAATAAATGTTCCTGCCCCAGTGATATCACACCTGACCTTGTAACTTACTCTGTTCAGCGGCTTATGAGCAGAAACCACAGGTAGCCAATTCAAAATAGAGATAAGAGACTTTGCAAGTTTTGCCACTTCCTTTGTGCCCCACCCTCCACCACTAAGAACATTACAGCCCAGCTGAGGGTTGCTCCTAAGTCCTCATAATGACACACAAGAAACAGACCTGAAGTTGACCTGCAGCCTAGAGTACCATCACAAACTTAGCTGCCAATATGCAGTATGAATCAGAAATAAATATCTATTATTGTAGCCACCGGGGTTTTGAGATTTTTCCTACACGTCTTTATTGCAGCCTAAGCTCATACATGGAACCTTCGGGGATTAGTTTATGTTATAACTGCACACCTAATGATACATTTAAAAAGGTTAAGGTAAGGGGCGCCTGCGTGGCTCAGTGGGTTAAGTGTTTGACTCTTGATTTTGGCTCCGGTCACGGTCTCAGGGTCATGAGATTCAGCCGCATGTCCAGCTCTGCACTGGGCATGGAACCTGCTTAAGCTTCTGTCTCTCCCTCTGCCTCTCCTCACGCTCTGTCTCAAAAAATTAAAGATAAAAACATAATAGTCAAGATGGTTTATAGTAAAGAGAACCTTCTGGCAGCCAGACAACCATCATGCCGGGTGAGGCATGACCTTATTTATAAATGGAGGGTTTGAAATTTAATGTAGTTATGGGTTTCTGCCTAAAAGAGGCAAATTTGTTCTTTTAAATAATGCGTTTACAGTCTCATTCATGCCCATTAATGTATTCGGCCAATTTTAAAGTCAGAGACCAAGTTCTTTTTTTTTTTTTTATAGATTTTATTTATTTATTTGACACAGAGAGAGAGATCACAAGTAGGCAGAGAGGCAGGCAGAGAGAGAGGAGAGAGGAGGAAGCAGGCTCCCTGCTGAGCAGGGAGCCCGATGCGGGCTTCGATCCCAGGACCCTGGGATCATGACCTGAGCCGAAGGCAGAGGCTTTAACCCGCTGAGCCACCCAGGCGCCCCAGAGACCAAGTTCTTATTTCCTAGAAACTAAGAAGTGTATTAGTTCTCTATGGCCCCTGTCACAAAGGACTCTATGCTTGGTGTTTTAAAACAGCAGAAATTGGTTCTCATACAGTTCTGAAGACCAGAAGGCTGAAATCAGTAACATCGGGCGGAAAGCAAGGTTCCTGAGGCTCGAGGGAGAATCTTCTGTCTTCCTCTGCTCACGGTTCCCCTCCACACCCTCTTCAAACTCTCTTATTGTCCAAGCCACCACACCTCTTTCTATTCTCCTGCTAGTAGTCAAGGCTCCCTCTTAGAAGGACGCCTGGGATTACCTTTAGGGCCCTGCCAGATAACCCGGGAAAATCCCTTCACCTGAAAAGCCTTAATTTAATCACACCTGTGAAGTCTCTTGCCAAATAGAGTCCCATTTACAAATTCCAGAGATTAGGACCTAGATATTTTTGGGGGCAGTTCTTCAGCCAACCAGGAAAAGTGTGGTGGTAAGTTTCAGTCTAAACTTTTCCAGATGGCACAATGCTCAATTTATTTGATCTGATTTTTTGGTAGAAAGAGGAATAATTATTTTCCCTCTTTACATTTTCATTTGCCAAAAGCAAAATAAATTACATCCTTCAACTCAGTGGTAGAAGGTGTAAAACAGCTGCTTTAATTAACAATTTTAACAAGTTCATTGATTGTTTAAAAAAAAAAACCTGAGTGACCTGAAAACTCTACTTGACTTTAAAAAGGTGAAATGTGGGGCGCCTGGGTGGCTCAGTGGGTTAAAGCCCCTGCTTTCGGCTCAGGTCACGATCTCAGGGTCCTGGGATCGAGGCCCACGTCGGGCTCTCTGCTCCGCAGGGAGCCTGCTTCCTCCTCTCTCTCTGCCTGCCTCTCTGCCTACTTGTAATCTCTCTCCCTGTATCAAATAAATAAATAAAATCTTTAAAAAAAAAAAAAAGGTGAAATGTGTCTTTTCATTTTAGAACTCTTTTACCCCACTAGTAAAAATTTAAAAGTATGCTTCTAAAATGATATTCTTGGCATTTATTATTCTATTAGAAATAGAAAAATTGAGGCAAACTCATTGAACTCAACCAACAGGGTCCAAGATTTCCCTCACAATGTTGAAGCAGCTTTCTGCCGTTTGCTGGAGGAAGGGTGAAGGGGAGGAGGAGCAATGGGATTATTTCCCAAAAGATCTAGTTCCAAAAAACTGGAAAAGAGAAGGATAATTTCACACAGTAGAAATCTTCTTGAATTACCAGTGGTTTTACACTTAAGGAGTTAGCGCTAGAGAGAAACCAAACCAACTTGCACAGCTATTAGCAGGGAGCAAACATCTTACATCTTTCTCTACAATGTTTGCCCTCTCTCACCTCCAAATGTGACCCCATGGTCTCACTGCCACCGCTTTCCCCGACCTCTACTCCTATCTCTTTCCACCGTCCTGGACTGTTCTTCAGTATCGCCACTTAGGAGGTTGTGATCTGATCCTAAACACAGATGAGTTCTCCACCCTCTCTAGGCTTGGTTTGCCAGCAGCTCTAGAACATAACCTCCGTGAATGTTCCACGGTCTCATCACGTGGATGCCATAGGTTTTCGTGAGAAGCTCCATTGCCTTTCCAATGGAGGGCAAGATTTGAGAGAACAGCATTAAAATACTAGAGAGGAGGGCGCCTGGGTGGCTCAGTGGGTTAAAGCCTCTGCTTTCGGCTCAGGTCATGATCTCAGGGTCCTGGGATCGAGGCCCGCATCGGGCTCCCTGCTCGGTGGGGAGCCTGCTTCCCCCTCTCTCTCTCTCTCTGCCTGCCTCTCTGCCTCCTTGTGATCTCTCTCCCTCTGTGAAATAAATAAATAAAATCTTTTAAAAAATAAATAAATAAATAAATAAAATAAAATACTGGAGAGGAAACAAGCCAAAGGTTTGGCGACATACTCTGTTGGCCAGATGGTGGAGACACAGAATTCCGCCCCCCCCTCTTGCTAGTGAGCGTGCAGAATAATCCCTATGGAGAAGAATTGGTCCGTGTCTTGCAAAAATTACACTGATCTGCTAATCCGGTAATCCCACTTCTAAGACTAACACCTATGGGAAAATATGAAGCTTTGTGCATTTGAAATATTGAAAATTGGAAATAATCCCAGATGGCCATCAATAGAGAAGTGGTTGAATCAGTGATTGACACATCCACACAATGAAGTACTGTGTAACTGTAAGAATAAATGGGGGGTACCGTCCATATACTGATATGGAGTAATCTCAAGGATATGTTGTTTAACTAAAAGAAAAAAAAAAAGCAAAGTGCAGAACTGTATTTATCCTGGGCTACCATTCATATGCAAATAGGAAAACATGCCTGACTCCAGAAGCACAGATAATGTCCTCAAGGCTCTCATGCTTGGCTCCGCTCGGTTCTGCTTGGCCTCACTCCACAGTCTGGTTCTTTCCAAATGAAGAGATTGCTTGCTACCCCTGCTCCTCAGTCAACGAGGGAAGGCCCCGCCTGGGTCACAAGCCTGCCCCTGTGCAAGGGAGAGAAGAGGACCAAGTAGTGACAGCCCCACTAGGACCAGATGGCAGGACAGCAGGGGAGGTCCCCAAATGAAATGGGGCCACTGAACATACGAGGAAAAGAGGAGCCCGCAGCAGGATGAGACCTGTAAGAACAAGACAGTGGGAAGGGACCATCTCAAAGTTTGTCCACATTTCAAATTCCGTGGAATAGCTGAGCCTCCTTCCCTTGGGGGTACCAGATAGAAGCAGCTGCAAATATTTCTTCAAACTTAATAGTCGAGAACTCATAGAAATCCACTAAGTTAATTTGGGGCTGGCATCATAGTTTGCTTCTGGTTTCTCCACCTCACCTACCAGATTTTTCCAGGAATCTGAAGCCTATTGGCTGGAAACAGAGCAGGAATTGAGAAAGTGAACGCTGAACTGTGAAACTAGAATCGAAGCAGCAGGACTCGCGCCGATACAAGGACAAAACAGCTTTTGGTATTACGTTTCACACCCAGAGACCTCTCCCTTTGCTTCCCCGGTGTGGATGCCTCTGGAATTCTCTGGGGCCAGCTGTAATGGAGAACGGTAAGGAAGGGGAAGGTGCTACTTATTTGAAGAAGGCTAATGACTTCAGCAGCACTTTGGGACAAGCTAAGAGCCTCTGGCGAGCCTTGTAATGCACTGCCGGCCCAATCTTAGCATTTCTGAGACTAGCAGAGCATCCAGGGAAAGCAGAATTTCTGGGCATCCAAAGGTTGTGACCGCAAAGCAACTCAGGTTATCTGGAACCATCCCATCTGTTTCAGTAGGAAAACCATTCTTGCAAACTACTTTTATGAAATTGTACAAAAGCAGTTTCTCTTCCTTTCTTTCCCTTTCTCCTAAAACCAGACGTCTTTGGACCATGGATCAAGAAATCTTCTGCTTGCCATGGTTGAAACAGTGCCTGGGGAAATGGCCTTTTTACCTGTGGATAGATAATTCCAGTAAGCTCTGCTAGCTAATGGTCACTCACTCTGCATGGCCCCAGGATCCCCTCAGGGGAGCCTCAACTTCAATTACTATAAAACAAAGAAAACGCCTATGCTTTTACATCAGAAATGTCTCATAATCATGTAAACTCAAGTTCTTTTCTTAAAAATCAGAAATCTGTGGTTTTTAAATCTTTGATCGATTACCCTATGTTAGAACTGCAGCGCATTAGATGATACTTTATGTGGAAAACCCAAAAGACTCCATCCCAAAACGGCTAAAACTCATACAGGAATTTAGTAAAGTGTCAGGATATAAAATCAATGCACAGAAATCAGTTGCATTTCTATACACCAACAACCAGACAGAAGAAAGACAAATTAAGGAGTCAATCCCAGGGCGCCTGGGTGGCTCAGTGGGTTAAAGCCTCTGCTTTCGGCTCAGGTCATGATCTCAGGGTCCTGGGATCGAGGCCCACATCGGGCTCCCTGCTCGGCGGGGAGCCTGCTTCCCCCTCTCTCTCTTTGCCTGCCTCTCTGCCTCCTTGTGATGTCTCTCCCTCTGTGAAATAAATAAATAAAATCTTTAAAAAAAAAAAAAAAGGAGTCAATCCCATTTATAATGGCACCCAAAACCATGAGATACCTAGGCATAAATCTAACCAAAGAGGCAAAGAATCTGTACTCAGAAAACTATAGAATACTCATGAAAGAAATTGAGGCAGACACAAGGAAATGGAAAAACATTCTATGCTTATGGATTGGAAGAACAAATATTGTAAAAATGTCTATGCTACCTCGTGCAGTCTACACATTTAATGCAATCCCTATCAAAATACCATCAACCTTTTTCAAAGAAATGGAACTAATGGTATCTTTATTTTTATTATTTTTTTTAAAGATTTTTATCTATTTTTGTGACAGAGAGAGACAGTGAGAGAGGGAACGCAAGCAAGGGGAGTGGGAGAGGAAGAAGCAGGCCTCTCGCCAAGCATGGTGCCCCATGTGGGGCTAGATCCCACGACGCTGGGATCATGACCTGAGCCAAAGGCAGAAGCTTAACAACTGAACCACCCAGGCACCCCGGAACAAATAATCCTAAATTTGTATGGAACCAGAAAAGACCCTGAATAGCCAGAGGAATGTTGAAAAAGAAAAGCAAAGCTGATGGCATTGTAATTCCAGACTTCAAGCTCTATTACAAAGCTATAATCATCAAGACAGTATGGTACTGGCACAAAAACAGACACACTGATCAATGGAACAGAATAGAGAACCCAGAAATGGACCCTCAAGTCTATGGTCAACAAATCTTTGACAAAGCAAGAAAGAATGTCCAATGGAAAAAAGACAGTCTCTTCAACAAATGGTGTCAGGAAAATTAGACAGCCACATGCAGAAGAATGAAACCAGACCATTTCCTTACACCGCACACAAAAATAGACTCAAAAAGGATGAAAGACCTCAGTGTGAGACAGGAATCCATCAAAATCCTTGAGGTGAACACAGGCAGCAACCTCTTTGACCTCAGCGGCAGCAACTTCTTCCTAGAAACATCACCAAAGGCAAGGGAAGCAAGGGCAAAAATGAACTATTGGGACTTCATCAAGATCAAAAGCTTTTCCATAGCAAAGGAAACAGTCCACAAAACCAAAAGACAACTGAATGGGAGAATATATTTGCAAATGACGTATCAGATAAAGGGCTACTATCCAAAATCTATAAAGAACTTATCAAACTCAACACCCAAAGAGCTAATTCCAATCAAGAAATGGGCAGAAGACATGAACAGACATTTCTCCAAAAAAGATATACAAATGGCCAACAGACACATGAAAAAGTGCTCAACATCACTCGGCATCAGGGAAATACATATCAAAACCACAGTGAGATACCACCTCACATCAGTCAGAATGGCTAAAAATAACAAGTCAGAAAATGACAGATGTTGGCGAGGATGCGGAGAAAGGGGAGCCCTCCTACACTGTTGGTGGGAATGCAAGCTGGTGCAGCCACTCTGGAAAACAGTATGGAGGTTCCTCAAAAAGTTGAAAATAGAACTACCCTATGACCCAGCAATCGCACTACTGGGTATTTACCCTAAAAATACAAATGTAGTGATCCTCAGGGGCACATGCACCCCAATGTTTATAGCAGCAATGTCCACAATAGCCAAACTATGAAAAGAACGTAGGGCACCTGGGTGGCTCAGTGGGTTAATGCCTCTGCCTTTGGCTCAGGTCATGGTCACTGGGTTCTGGGATCGAGTCCTGCATCGAGCTCCCTACTCAACGGGGAGTCTGCTTGTCCCTCTCCCTCTGCCTGCCATTCCCCCTGCTTGTGCACTCTCTCTCTGTCAAATAAATAATAAATAAAATCTAAAAAGGAAGGGTGGGCTCGAGGAGAAAACAGAAACCATCCAACAGGCCCCTCACCACCACACCTGCAAACATCTCATCCACATCCAGTCCCACTGCCACCTTCTTGTCCGTTCTCCTGTTCTGGATGAGTCATCTCAAGGAGGCCTGGAGCCCATTGCTCCCAGTTATCCCCTCTTTTGCCCACTAGATCCTTTTAATCAACATTTAAATTTTCTTCCAACCTAAGAAACAAAACAAAACAAAACAAAAAACTAACCTTAAAGACAAAGCTTTCTCTGAACTTCACATCCCCTGCCTATCACCAGCTTGTCTCTATTCTTCCCTCCACAGTCAAATGTCTACACCTGCTGTCTACATTTCCTCACAACCATTGATTCCTGACCCCCCCAGTCCGGTTTCTAATTAATTTCGACAATGACATGCCCGCAGATACGCTTTTGTCTTTTTTGTCCTCTCGATTGCATCCTCCACGGAGTGCTCTTCTTTCCTCTGGAAACTTTCTGTTGTCCTTCCTGGGCTCACGGACAAACAAGCATACTCCCGTGGTTTCCCATCCACCTTCCTGGCTTTTCCTGGTCCCTTTCCATCATGGGCTCTTTCTCCTCCAGCCTGGGGGCTCTCAAAGGACTCATTGCTGGGCCCTCTTCTCTTTGTACCCTTTATGATGTCCTCTGCAATGTTGTTTTCTCCTCTGCTCTCAATTATTCTATCTCCACCGAAGACTGAAATATACATCTCTGTCCCAGGCCTTCTTCCTGATTTCCAAACCTGGGTGTATGCTTAAAAACATTAAAAACAAAACAAAAAAAACCCTACACACTTGAGGCTGAGTTGGGAGAGTGTGCAACTCTTGATTTCCCTCCCAGACGAGACGTCACCCAGTTCTGGAATGGTTGCGAAAATCTCAACACGAAATTCATTTCTTGTTTAACCTAGTTTTGCAAAACGATGCACACTAAATAGAGCTCAGGAGCTGGGAGGGACCCTGTATCAGAATGAAATAAACTGATGCATAGAAATCATGGATCCAGGGATGAATTAAGATGGCTTTTCAATCTCCCCCTTATTCATTCAGGATTTAAGACATTCCTGCTCAGAGTTGAACTTCATGATTCCTCTTGCACCCACGGGGCTTCAACAAATTCATGGAACATAACACATAGCTCCTATCCCAGGGCAAGAAAGGAGAATGTTTTCACAGTGGCTATAAAATCAGACCGTGGTCGGGTCCCCCAGGAACGAAATAAATAACTGTTATCAGTTAACAAAATCATTTGATGAAAATGCAAGCAATGGCCTGAACTGCCTGGAAAAATATCACCAATTCCCACTGTTTGGGGGAAATAATCTCTAAGAGATACCATGGCATTTCTAGTAAACAGAACTTCATATTTATTAGGTGATCAAAATAAAATAAGACTTCTGCATGGGAAACAGTCATGGGTTTACTGTACTTGGTTTGGAAGGAGGCAGAGATCTATGGCAGTTAGCAGAAGAAACCACGGTTAGAGAACACGGCCTCACGGAGAGTTCCATTATTCTGAAGAAATGTACTTGGGAAAGCTTTGTGATGCAGCCCACGACAACCCTTACTTCCATCATAAAAGACTTCACCTTGGACCTCAGATAATCTTGCTTGTTTATGACCTGTTCAGATGCAGGCAATTAAAGGACTTGGGGAACTGAAATATTTCCATGGCAACAATTTTTATGAAGAAAAGAAAATGCCAGAATTCTTTTTGATGACCAGATGTTCTGAAATAAGTACTTGGGCAAAAAAGTTATTCAAGAGTCCTGTTTTGGGCGCCTGGGTGGCTCAGTGAGTTAAAGCCTCTACCTTCAGCTCAGGTCATGATCTCAGGGTCCTGGGATCGAGGCCCGCATTGGGCTCTCTGCTCAGGAGGGAGCCTGCTTCCTCCTCTCTCTCTGCCTGCCTCTCTACCTACTTGTAATCTCTCTCTCTGTGTCAAATAAATAAATAAAAATCTTTAAAAAAAAAAGAGTCCTGTTTTGTTTTTGTTTTTGTTTTTANGTTTTTGTTTTTTTTTTTACCCAAATAATGATTCAGTGGTTAGTTAAAATTGAAAGCTAATATCCAAGACTTCTGACCCCTAATTAGATATATCACTTGATCCCTCTATCTCCCATCCTCCCCACAGTACATAAAGATGATGATAGTGATGTCATGTACGGGTAGTTTTAAGGCTTTTTAGCTCATGATTGTAAAGTGTGTTTTGAGGCAGTAAAGTGAAAAAATACTACCAAATTTTATAATGTCATTATCATAGTTTTATAAAAAAAAATAAAAATCTAATGTACTTTGCCCCCAGTGGGTCTGTGATTTATGGACTTCAGCTCTTATTTCCAATTTTTTTCAAAATTTTTTATTTCAGTAGCTGCAAGCTCATTTTGTTTTTGGTTTTGTTTTGTTTTTTTTAAGATTTTATTTATTTATTTCACAGAGGGAGAGAGATCACAAGTAGGCAGAGAGGCAGGCAGAGAGAGAGGAGGAAGCAGGCTCCCCACAGAGCAGGGAGCCCGATGCGGGCCTCGATCCCAGGACCCTGAGATCATGACCTGAGCTGAAGGCAGAGGTTTAACCCACTGACCCACCCAGGCACCCTGCAAGCTCATTTTAAAGTGATTTCATTAGTATCTCCTGAATCCTAGTTTAAGAAACACACACATACATACAACCCATCAGCTACGAAGACACAACATACAAATTTCCTGAGCCTTCCAGAAAGACAGCCAGAATCCCTGCTCTGATTCCATTTCTTGCTTCTACTCCCATTTTTCACTAATTTAGAGAATGGAACCATATATGCAATTCTGAAGTCTTCAGCAGAGTTCCAAAATTTGACTCTCAGATTACTTGAATATTCCAATAAACAGGAAGACATCATATAGTATACTTAAATTACTTATTTTCTAACAATGAGAATTCAGTATAAATGCAACAATTCCTAAGCTATAATACAACATTGTCATTTTTTTTTTTAAAGATTTTTATTTATTAATTTGACACAGAGAGATTACAAGTAGGCAGAGAGGCAGGCAGAGAGAGAGGAGAGAGGAGGAAGCAGGCTCCCTGCTGAGCAGAGAGCCCGACGCGGGCCTCGATCCCAGGACCCTGGGATCATGACCTGAGCCGAAGGCAGCGGCTTTAACCCACTGAGCCACCCAGGCGCCCAACATTGTCATTTATATTGACAATTCAGAAAGTACTCTCAGGGGCCATAATTGATATTAATTATGTTTACATTCTATTGTGGACTGCCAGATAATAAGATGCATAGTCAAAGAAAGTTCACTTTAAGTTTTTTGGTTTTTGGTGTTTTGTTGTGTTTGCAAATCTCTTTTTGTTTCATTACAAATACAAAAATCTATACGTGGGGAATTTAATGAGCACTTTTTGTGTAAATTATAGTAACAGTGAGTGAAGGTAGTCAAAAGTTATAATAATTCAGTTATAAAATAAGTCAGGGGACTTATTAACTAAGTACAGCATGGTGACTATAGTTAATAATACTGTATTGTATATTTAAATCAGTAAGAGAGTAGATCTTGAAATTTCTCAAGAAAAAAATTGTAACTGTGTTGATGGATGTTAACTAGACTTACTGTGGTAATCATTTCACAATACATACAAGTAGCAAATCATATGTCACATATAAAACTAGTAATATGTAATATATACTATTTATAATCAATACTATAAATATAATATAATAAATATAAATACAATATATTATGATATATTATAAATATAATATTTATAATCAATACTACAGTAGATAGTATTTTACAGAAAAGGATACTGGGGCCTAGAGAAATTAAGGCGTGAGCTTGTGGTCACACGGCCAGTATTAGAACCTTGAGAAGTCCAACTCAATAGCACCTTCATATGCCTTGAGGTGTCTGTCTCCGTGTCTGCCATAGAGTGACTGCATCTAGTGACATTTACCTTCTGCAGTGATTCCCTGAGTTTCTTCTATCCTAGCAGCAAGGCAGTGCCTCCCCTCAAGAAGTCTGTGTTGGAGGAATAGCCTCTCAACATTGAGAGACCTTCAGTTCTCCAACACTGGGTTTGTCTATTCAGGATGTGACTCATTTTCCCTCTAGGTTCCTAGACAGGCTGGTGCTCCTCTAATTGATGGTGATATTGTCCTTCAGACCCATAGCCTCCCCTCCTCGCACCTGAGGTCCTGCCCTGAGTGCCCACAACAGTGGAATGTTCCAGCCCCTCTTTCCATTCCCAAGTCCTGTGCAGCACCTCACAGTATCGACCTCAACACAGCACACTCTTGCCCAGGTGCCAGAGACCCCCAGTTTGTCACAGACACAGACCCCAGGCGCAGACTCATACACACCGCCCTCAGGCTCGGCTCTTCTCAGAGACATGCCAAGCAGACGAGGAGGTGGAACAGTGCCCAAGACTCCATCAGGGCTCCAGAGAGACCATTGCCCACAAACAGGGCAAGGAGAAATGAATGCAATGTGGAACGTTGGGGAGAAGAACCGTGGAAAACGGGAAGCTAATGGTGCCTGAGCAAAAACCCCATGGGTTTTTGTTTAGATGAAACACAGTGTTTCATGTAAACACCATGTCACACACATTTCAAGCCTCCAAATGAGGGAGCAGGTGTAGTGCAACCATTGACCAGAGGCCAGGTGTAAGGGCTGTGTGACCTTGGTCACATCGCTCCACTTAAAAAATGTTTGTCTAGGGCATGGTCTGAGGGAACGCAGGAAACAAAGATGGCGGAGATCAGCTCCTGCTCTTCTCCGATGCCTTGTTTACTCACTTCAAATGAGGTCCTTCTCTAGTCTGAAAATCTGTGATTTAAGTGTCCTTTACTGAGGACCAAGGAAAGGTTAAGGACGGGGTGTTCTTCTCAAAAGTATTGATCACATTCTGATACTGAGCAGTGATTAACCTAAACCTTGATTAAACCTGTAAAAATTTGGACCTTGGTTTTCCTGTCTGTAAATTGGGGATAGTCTCTCATACCAACAGCTGGGAAAATGCTTGTCAAGCCTAAGGGCTATTAGGATTTTCTCCACAATAACAAGAGGCTAGGTTAGCAGTTTTCAGCCTTGGCAGCACATTACAATAACTTGGGAAGACTTAAAAATATCAGCATGGGGGGGGGCGGCTAGGGCCATAATGCCAATTTAAGCCAATGAGGAGTGGGGCCTGGCTCAGAACACCTGAAAATCCTCTAGGTGATTCTAATGTGCACTTAAGCAGAGAAGTGCTGCTCTCAGTTCATTTTATTTTTTTTTTAAGATTTTATTTATTTATTTGACAGAGAGATAGAGATAGAGAGAGAGAGAGATCACAAGTAGGCAGAGAGGCAGGCAGAGAGAGAGGGGGAAGCANTTTTAAGATTTTATTTATTTATTTGACAGAGAGATAGAGAGAGAGAGAGAGAGAGATCACAAGTAGGCAGAGAGGCAGGCAGAGAGAGAGGGGGAAGCAGGCTTCCCGCAGAGCAGAGAGCCCAGTGCAGGACTGGATCCCAGGACCCTGAGATCATGACCTGAGCCGAAGGCAGAGGCTTTAACCCACTGAGCCACCCAGGTGTCCCTCTCAGTTCACTTTAAAGACAGTCCTCATTTGGTTTGAATGTGACGATTCCTCAATTGAAATCAGCATTTTTTTAAGTTATGCAAACCACCACAAGCGTGTTATTTCTTCCCTCCAGCTGTGATGGGCAGTGTTGGCGGTGTGATCGCTGCCCCAGGCTTACTGACAGGGGCATTCCGCCAGCACGAGCAGAACAGGTCTTCATTCGTTTTCGGGTTTTTGGGGTGTGTTTGTTTGTTTGGCTTTGTTGCGGCTTTTTTCAACTCAAGTAACCACCACATCCCTGCCTCGATACAGGAGAATATTACCGTTGTAACTCTTCCTCCATTTTCCTTTTGACCTTGAGGTAAGAAAAACTGGCCTGAGACCGTCCTGAGGACGGAACTCACGTCCATCACCTCCGCGAACCAGGTAAAGATGACACAGAAACCGGTGTGGGAGGCGGGAGTATGGGAACATTGGAAATGTTGACGAATAAGGTTCACACAAAGGAGAATGAGCTACAACCTCGAGTTGTGAGTTTATAAGCCCTGTCTGAGGGCCGATCCACAGAAAATACCACAGTATTTTCAGCTTGCACTTAACCGTGACTAGGCTTTGTTCCCCGCAGGCCCGGGAGGCACGTGTTCCCAACCCAAGAAACTGATTCCCTTCGTTCTGGTCCTCAGGACACTCCATTATTTGGCTCTTGTGACTTTTATAGAAGTTTATAGTACATTTCACTAAATGAAAATCAAATGGTGAAACCCAATGGCATACGAGGAACCCCAAGCTCTTTCTTTTTTTTTTTTTTAAAGATTTTTTATTTATTCATTTGACACAGAGAGAGAGATCACAAGTAGGCAGAGAGGCAGGCAGAGAGAGAGGAGAGAGGAGGAAGCAGGCTCCCTGCTGAGCAGAGAGCCCGATGCGGGCCTCGATCCCAGGACCCTGGGATCATGACCTGAGCCGAAGGCAGCGGCTTTAACCCACTGAGCCACCCAGGCGCCCCCCAAGCTCTTTCTGTACATGAGAGTACGTTTTTGTCTGTTAAGTGCTAAAGGTACCGCCCCGGAGAACGAAAAGAATAACAGCACAGGCGCATGAGAAACACTTTTCTGCTTTTCATCTAAACACCGTGTCACACACATTTGCAGAAACAAGCTAAAACATCAACACACTCCACCTTTCCGGATGATCCTCAGTCCTTATTTCCTTTAGCCTACACTTTCTTAAACTGGACTGTCTTCGTGAGTAACCAGGAGAGAAAGGCTGGGGGCACCTGGTGGCTCAGTCTGTTAAGCATCTGCCTTTGGCTCAGGTCATGATCCCAGGGTCCTGGGATCAAGCCCCGCATCAGGCTCCCTGCTCAGCGGGGAGGCTGCTTCTCCCCCTCCCCCTGCTCATGCTATTTCTCTCACTCACTCTCTCGCTTTCAAATAAATAAATGTTTAAAAAAAAAAAAAAGGACAGTGGACATAATTGCAGCTAACATTTGTCGTGTTCTTACAGGCTGGTCTCCGTACTGAGTGCTTACTTAACCTACAACATAGGTGCTATTGTTGCCCCCATTTCACAGATTGGGAAACTGAGATACAAAAGGGTAGTATCTTCCTGCCTGGCCTGATTGCAGAGCTCTGTGCTTCAGTAGAGTTTGGAAGTCTCCATTAAAGTCTTCTCTACTTAGAGACAATCCACATTCTGCATGTGCTCCCTGAGAAAATGTAGAAATATGTATCTGTTCATTCAACAGATGTTCGGTGAGTGCCTACAATAGGTCATGTCCTATACTAGAAACTATAGATAGACACCTCAGACAGACACGGCCCCTCCTTCCTCAAGATGAGTCCAACTGGGGGCAGATGTTACCTAAGAGCGATAGAAGCCATTCCGTTCAACTGTGACAAAAAGCCAAGAAGGGATGTTGAGTGAGAAGTAAGAACAGCTGACAGCGGCTGAGGAGCTCATGGGAGGCTGGGAAGGCAGACCACCCACGGAGTGTTGTTAGCCGTGTGCCGGGCATCGCTGTAAGCACTGTATGTTTGTCATTTGATGTAGGTGTTACAACGGTTCTTCGAACTAGACACTGTTCTACAGAGATGCAGGCTGAGCACAGAGAGGTTAAGTAACCTGCCCAAGGTCACACACTGAGCTCAGACTTTCACTGCGAGTACCAAGGCTGACTGGAAATTCTGACTGGGCCTCCTGCAGAAAACCACAAAAATAGCCTGGCTACAATATATATTCAAAAAGATATTCTTGGGACGCCTGGGTGGCTCAGTTGGTTAAGCATCTGCCTTCAGCTCAGGTCATGATTCCAGGGTCCTAGGATCGAGTCCTGCATCAGGCTCCTTGCTCAGTGGGGAGTCTGCTTCTCCCTCTCCTTCTGTTGCTCCCCCTGCTGTGCTCTCTCTGTCTCTGACAAATAAATAAATAAAATCTTTAAAAAAAAAAGCAGAAAAATATTCTTGAAAGCCTTCAACAACAGACATGACCAAAAAAAAAAACTATAAAGCTAACATCTAAGAAAAGGTAGAAACCCAGATACATAAGCAGGACGCAAAGGATGCTTTTTTATTGGCGAGAGGGGGTGTTGTTTGAACTTGACCTTAAGCTGTCAGGGCCTCTTGGATAAAGAGCCACAAAAGAAAAAGCCCAGGAGTCTAGCAGGACATCTTCCTCACATTAAGTTGGGATCCTAAGGACCTATACCCCTAACGTCTAGTGACGAGCCAGAAATAACCCAACACTCCCACTCTCATCCCCAAGGAAATTCTTCCTGGACCCAAGCATATCAGGAGGAATTAAAGCCCTGGCCCAGAAAAGCCGTGATAGAAAGCAGCTCCTCCCATGGATTCGTGGGCCAAATTCACATCACCTGAGTATTCCAGAAGACCTTGAGGTATGACTTCATTTTAAAGTTGTCTCAGACTCTTAGTTATCCTCACGAATCTGGCAGAAGCAAATGTACATCTCAGAAAGCCACACTTTCATCCTTGGCCTCAAGCAATTCCCTCAAATAATTTAAGGAAAATGCATAGTTCACAGTAATAAATGAGGGCATGCACACAAGTTCAAGTAAACTGGGTACCATGAGTGAAAACCAATAGGGGGAAAAAAAAGCAGAGGGCAGAACAGACCTGTAAAATTTCAAATGTTGAAATCATCCAAAAGAAATTATTTGTTTTAAAAAGAAATTATTTTTAAACATATTCTGCCTATTAGATGGGAAACACAGGCAAGCTTGAAAGAGGAAACAGTACAAAACAATGACAAATTTAATTGAGATAGAACTGATGTATAACAATGTATAACATTGTATACCTTTCAGGTGGATAGCCTATTCATTTGAGACATTTATTTTACAATATGATTGCCATTGTTGTATTAGCTAACACTATTGTGTCACATAAATATAATTTCTAGTGGTGGGAATGACTAACATAGCAGATTTTAAAATTAGAACATACAGAAATAAAATCAATGATTGAAATTAAAAACTTGGTGGACGTAGCATTCCATTAGGCATGGCTGAAGAAAGAATTAATGGGCTGGAAGATCGATCTGAAGTCATTACACAGAGTAGCACGGAGAGAGATGGAAAATATAATTGGGAAATTAAAAGATACAGAAGACAGAGTAAAAGGTCTCACGTTTGTCTAATCAGAGTTTGAGAAGGAGAGGAGAGCAATATTGGGGCAATAATATGGAACTCAAATTCTATCTTGAGAGCAGTAATCATTGAAAATTTTGAGGAGACGGGCACCTGGGTGGCTCAGTTGGTTAAGCATCTGCCTTTGGCTCTGGTCGTGATCCCAGGATCCTGGGATCGAGCCCCCATAAGGCTCCCTGCTCCAAGGGGAAACTGCTTCTCTTTCTTCTTCTGCCTGCTGCTCCCCTTGCTTGTGCTGTCTCTCTCTCTAATACATAAATCCTTTTTTTTTTTTGAAGAAAGATTTTAAGTAGAGCATTGAGTAGGATTGTTATAAAAGATGTTTATTCACCACTCAAAGGTGTCTGGCTGAGGGGGCGAAGGGACTGAAAGGTGGACTGTGTTCTGTTTACCAGGATGCTGACAAGGGTTGCATCTGCCTGGAGATAGGCGAGCATTTTTCTAATTCCTGCAGAGATACAGTATGGCTATTCACAGTCCTGGACCTGGCCTAATGGGTTTCAAGTTTCTCTCTTTGGATGTAATATAGAAAATGGGTTTCCCCAAAGAAAAGTGCTATCAGATCTGTTTTTCCATCATTTCTGCAAAGATCAGATTTCAGACTTTTCTTCCCTATGTGCTGCCAAAAGGTCACACTAAGAAATAATACACATCCATGTCTATTTGTTTCATGGGGGATTGTTTAAAAACCATTTTAGTTCTTGGTCTGGACTCTGCCTTATGCCAAATTCTGCTATTGTCTTCCACCATAGCTGCTTTCTCTCTCTTCTCATGCCTCCTGAATACATTTTGGGTGGAAAAGAGAATTTATCTTCTTTTCCACAGTATCCTCTTTCCCATCTTTGTGGGGTATGTAATGCAATATTGAGCTCGCTTTGCATTCTAGAGGATGTAAGCTATTTTCTTTAGTGATCACATCCAAGAGATAGCCCATGTTCGTGTCCCCGTGCATTACCTGAAGTCTCTGTCAAAAGAGCAATTTGACATTTTGTCAGCTCATTATAGCACATGTGTTTTAGGGAATGGCGGATGGTGGTTAACGGCTCAACTTCAAAAACTATGAAAGAGGGACTATTAGGGTTGAGATGGTTTCCGACCCTCAGAATGGGAATTAGTGGTGGCAAATAAAAACATGAATATGATGCTAATTTTATGGAAGGAAAGTAAAGCAGGTAGTTGGAGTTCACTGTGATGTTGTCTGTTAGGACAAAGCAGCTGGCATCTGGGTAAGGAGTGGATCCCTTTGTAGTTAGCAGGAACAGGGTTATATCTGCTCAGTTTGAGGTCTTGGGGAAGGGCATTGAGAAATGTCTCCTGAACTAGGCTTACAAGAGGAAACCAAAGTTCCCCCAAGCATCCAAATCTTCTGGGTCACTCCCCTATACAAGATCCAGGGGCCAGTCCCTACTGATATGATCAGAAAGGCAGCAAATACTTGCTTGTTAGGAAACCAAAGCATCTTATTTGCAGCAAATCAGGACAAATGTATAACATTTCATGAAAGCTTCAGGGAAGGGAAATGTTTCCACTGAAGAAGGGATGATAACTTGAATTAATTACATATAGCACCCATTAGCACTAATTAAAGATGCATAATGCATTATTGGTATTTTCTTATTGAGGATGCTCTCAGCTGCCTATTTTCTCTCTGCAAACACAGAAAATATTAATAAAGGCTTTCATAGAATCACTTCAAACTTTGGGATCCCATAATGCTGAAAGCGTTTAGCCTCCTAATTTTCCTTTTTATGGGGAATTCCTGAACTTGCTGTTTTAGTTGAAGTCTTACTGTATTTATATTTATAATTAACAGGTTTTTAAATCCATCACTAAGACATTTGCTGGCAGGGTTATCCTTTTTTTATTATTAACATATAATGTCTTTTTTTTTTTCCAGAGATACAGTCTATGAATCATCAGTCTTACACAATTCACAGCACTCACCATAGCACATACCCTCCCCAATGCCCATCACACAGCCACCCCATCCCTCCCTCCTCCCTCTACTGTAGCAACCCTCAGTTTCTTTCCTGAGATTAAGAGTCTCTTATGGTTTGTCTCCTTCCCCGGTCCCATCTTGTTTCATTTTTCCCTCCCTTCCCCCCAAGACCCCCTGCCTCACCTCTCAAATTCCTCATATCAAGTCATATGATAATTGTCTTCCTCTGACTTATTTCACTTAGCATAATACTCTCTAGTTCCATCCAAGTCATTGCAAATGGCAAGATTTCGTTTATTTTGATGGCTGCATAGTATTCCATTGTATATATACACCACATCTTCTTTATCCATTCATCTGTTGATGGATATCTAGGCTCTTTTCATAGATTGGCTATTGTGGACATTGCTGCTATAAACATTGGGGTGCACATGCCCCTTTGGATCACTACATTTGTATCTTTAGGGTAAATACCCAGTAGTGCGATTGGTGGGTCGTAGGGTAGCTCTATTTTCAACTTTTTGAGGAACCTCCATACTGTTTTCCAGAGTGGCTGCACCAGCTTGCATTCCCACCAACAGTGTAGGAGGTTCCACTTTCTCCGCATCCCCACCAACATCTGTCATTTCCTGACTTGTTGATTTTAGCCATTCTGACTGGTGTGAGGTGGTATCTCACTGTGGTTTTGATATGTATTTCCCTGATGCCGAGTGATATTGAGCACTTATTCAGTGTCTGTTGGCCATTTGGATGTCTTCTTTGGAGAAATGTCTGTTCGTGTCCTCTGCCCATTTGTTGATTGGATTATTAGTTCTTTGGGTGTTGAGTTTGATAAGTTCTTTATAGGTTTTGGATAATAGCCCTTTATTTGATACGTCATTTGCAAATATCTTCTCCCATTCTGTTGGTTGTCTTTTGGTTTTGTCGACTGTTTCCTTTGCTGTGCAAAAGTTTTTATCTTGATGAAGTCCCAATGGTTCATTTTTGCCCTTGCTTCATACTTCAGGGTCTCATCTGCCATCCCACTCCCCCAGGTACAACATAAGAATGAGCTGAACCTATAACCATCATGTTCTGTGCCAAGAGAAATAATGGTGAATAAGACACAGACTCTTTCTTTAAAAAGAGCACTGAAAGGGAAACAGGTGTATAAATAGATAATACAGTTCAACATGGAAGTGTTTAAATAGATAATTGTATATAGTTGAAGCACAGTGGAAAGCATAATATTTGCACACACATATGTTTTTAGAAACTTATTCATATTCACTAAACTTGCAAGCAACCAAGATGTCCTTTAGCAGGTGAATGGATGCCATGTAAAGACATGAAGGAAACTGAAATGCATTTTTACTTATTGAAAGAAGCCAATCTGGGGCACCTGGGTGGCTCAGTGGGTTAAAGCCGCTGCCTTCGGCTCAGGTCATAATCCCAGGGTCCTGGGATCAAGGCCCACATCGGGCTCTCTGCTCGCCAGGGAGCCTGCTTCCTCCTCTCTCCTCTCTCTCTGCCTGCCTCTCTGCCTACTTGTAATCTCTCTCTCTGTCTCAAATGAATAAATAAAATCTTTAAAAAAAAAAAAAAAAGAAAGAAGCCAATCTGAAAAATGTATATACTGTATGATTCGAACTCTATGACACTGTGAAAAACACAAGACTACAGAGACCGTGCAATCAGGGATCATTGTGGGGGAAGGGGAGGAAAGGGTAAGCAGAGCACAGAGGATTCTTAGGGCACTGGAACTCTTCTGTAGGACACTGTGATGATGGATACGTGTCATTATACATTTGTCTAAACCCATAAAATGTACAACATCAAGAGTGAAAATAATGGAAACTGACATGTCACTGTAGGTTCATAGACTTTAACAAATGTACTACTCTGGTGGGGACATTGGTGGTGGCAGAGGGTATGCATTTATGTGTGTGTTGCGGGGAGGGGGACAGAGGGTAGGAGGAAGACACATGGAAAGATCTTGACACCTTCCTCTCAATTTTGCCGTGAACCTAAACATGCTTTTAAAAAATAATTGTTGGG
>LNAC01000015.1:11200319-11243240 GCA_002007465.1 Ailurus styani | reverse complement strand
AAATAAAATCTTTAAAAAAAAAAATAATTGTTTAGGGGCACCTGGGCGGCTCAGTCGGTTAAGCATTGGTGGCTCGGGTCATGATCCCAACGTCCTAGGACTGAGTCCCACGTCGGGCTCCTGGCTTGGCAGGGAGTCTGCTTCTCCCTCTCCTTCGGCCTCTCCTCCGGCCTCTCCTCCTGCTCCTGCTTTCTCTCTCTCTCTATATATATCTCTCTGATAAGTAAATAAAATCCTTTAAAAATGTTTTAAAAATTTTGTTTAAAGTATTTATTAAGGGCGCCTGAGTGGCTCAGTGGGTTAAAGCCTCTGCTTTCGACTCGGGTCATGATCTCAGGGCCCTGGGATCGAGGCCCGCATCGGGCTCCCTGCTCAGCGGGGAGCCTGCTTCCCCCTCTCTCTGTCTCCCTGCCTCTCTGCCTCCTTGTGATCTCTCTCCCTCTGTGAAATAGATAAATAAAATCTTTAAAAAAAAATAAAGTATTAAGTACCTGCTATATACAAAACATTATGTTAGACATTGAGGGAGATGAAGGACTAACACATTCTTATACCCTTTTTTTTTAAAAGATTTTATTTATTTATTTATTTGACAGAGAGAGATCACAAGTAGGCAGAGAGGGAGGCAGAGAGAGAGGAGGAAGCAGGCTCCCTGATGAGCAGACAGCCTGATGCGGGCCTCAATCCCAGGACCCTGAGATCATGACCTGAGCAGAAGGCAGAGGCTTTAACCCACTGAGCCACCCAGGCGCCCCCTTATACCCTTTTTTTTTATGTGAAGGTAGGAGCAAGCTTGAGAAGAAAAAAAATTTTTTTTCAGATTTTATTTATTTATTTAGAGTGGAAGGGGGAGGAGCAGAGAGAGAGGGAGAGAAACTCAAACAGGCTTCACACAGCACAGAACCCAACATGGGCCTCAATCCCAGGACCCTGAGATCATGACCTGAGCCAAAATCAAAAGTCAGGCCCTTAACTGACTGAACCCTCCCATATGACTCAAGGAAAAAAGTTGTTTAAATCTCTTAACAGATCCTACTACCTTGGGCCCTATGGTAGAAAAGAGAAACTGAGGTAAGAATTCTCTCTACCAGCACTTAATGGCCCACTGGAATCTCTTACTCCAGGAGCTAGGATGTGTTGGGTCAGGAAGTTAATTTCTCCTGACGTTCCAGAGCACTGCAAGGACACATGGCCAAATTAGGCTCATTTTTATCCGAGATCACTAGCAGGGCTTTTGGCAAATGTTTAACCACAAGGTTTGCGTTTTACCGGAAAAGTAGTTGTCATAACCTCTCCTCACTGTCAGATTTGCTGATCAGAGGTCAATAGTAGGGGCACCTGGGTGTCTCAGTGGGTCAAAGCCTCTGCCTTTGGCTCAGGTCATGATCTCAGGGTCCTGGGATCCAGCCCAGCATCAGGCTCCCTGCTCGGCAGAGAGCCTGCTACCTCCTCTCTCTGCCTGCCTCTCTGCCTACTTGTAATCTCTCTCTCTCTCTCTCTCTCTCTCTCTCTCTCTCTGTCAAATAAATAAATAAATCTTTAAAACAAAACAAAACAACAGTGAGCATATTGCTGACATCTGATTTCATTCAACACCTAGATTAATGACCTTTTAAGGAACATATTGACTTTGCCACCCCTTAGTATTTACTTTGAGGTCAATAACTCAAGTAAAAACTTTTAAGGTGGAGCTAAAAGCCTGCAGATTAAAGAACTCTGGACAGGGAGGCACTGAAGCAATGTAATGAGGAAACTGACAAGCCGGATGTTGACTTTTAAATGGCAACAATTTAGCTTTGGAAACCCAAGTCAGGATTCCTGGTGAAGGCAATACTGGTCTGGTTCTCCGGATTTTTTTTTTTTTCCAGAAGGCAAAGTAGACACCTGCTGCCCAATTCAACAAATTGTGCAACATGTACAGTTTCTTTCCTGAGATAGGAAGTAAATGGGAGTAAAATTGGTGGTGAACTCACGGAGCATACCAAATCCGTGTTTCCGTGTGGTACATGTCCATCGACACTCAGTCTTACACAATTTGAACTGAAAAAACTTTCTGTCAACTCATTACAACAGCTCGTTAACCAGTCTCAGACTTATACTTGAGGAAGCTGATCCTCAGAAAGGTTAGGTTAGGGGCACCTGGGATGGCTCAGGTGATTGGGCATCTGACTCTTGACTACAGCTCAGGTCATGGTGAGATCCAGCCCATATCAGACTCCCTGCTCAGCGTGGAGTCTGCTTGTCGCCCTCTCCCTCTGCCTTGCCCCCCCCCCCTCCCGCTCTCTGTCTCTCTCTCAAATAATCTTTTTTTTTTTTTTTTAAGAGGGGCTCTCGTGTAACTCAGTTGGTTAAGTGTCTTCCTTCCACTCAGCTCATGATCCCGGAGTCCTGGGATCGAGCCCCATGACGGGCTCCCTGCTCAGTGGGGAATCTGCTTCTCCCTCTGCTGCTCTCCCTGCTTATGCTCTCTCTCTCTCTCTCTCTGCCAAATAAATAAAATCTAAAACAAAAAAAGAAAAAGTTTAGATTAAATTTGTAGGGCTCTGAGCTGCCCTGCTTTCCATCTATTCTGTAACCCTTCATGGGCCCACTGCTCTGTCTTTAATGGGAAAATCCTGTAGACCCGTGCTTCTCAAACTTCACCTGCACACGAGTTCTCAGAAACTTGGGTCAATGACCATTTGATTCAGCATGCGTGTGACGGCCCCAAGGTTTTGCATGGCTGATGAGCTCCCGGTGATGCTGATGTTGCTGGTCTGTGACCGTACCCAGCAGCCGGGCCGTAGATGTCCCGTGCTCCAAAGTGCTCTGCCCACCTCGGTATCAGCATCATCTGTGGTGCCCCTTTCCATCTCACCATGTGTGGATTTTGAACTTGGGACACGATACCAAGTATTGAATCTTCGGCAGGCTCTTCTGTTCTGAAACAATGCCTAAAAGATTCATTTATGCTCTGTTAGGGAGATTTTTAAAGTATCTTTAGGCCATTTTCCCTTTAATGTCATTCTGCTTACATTTGAGATGTCTTACCTTGTACCGGGACTAAGGTAGAAAATCTGACAGCTCAAGGCACAACACTGTCCTGGTACAAATACACGAAGTTTAGGGGGGGAAAAGTGACAGTCTTTTGTTTGTTTGTTTTTTTTTTTAAGATTTTATTTATTTATTTCACAGAGGGAGAGAGATCACAAGGAGGCAGAGAGGCAGGCAGAGAGAGAGAGAGGGAAGCAGGCTCCCCGCTGAGCAGGGAGCTTGATGTGGGCCTCGATCCCAGGACCCTGAGATCATGACCTGAGCCGAAAGCAGAGGCATTAACCCACTGAGCCACCCAGGCGCCCAAGTGACAGTCTTTTGAATGTATTTTGAGTCAATGCTGAGATGTATTTTTCAGAGATACAGCAGAGAGAGTGTGTCATGAACTTGGACTCCTGATTTCCTGGATTCTAATGTCCCTTGGCCCTTCCCACCTAGCTGTGTAAGCCCTCTGGGCTTTGTGTTCTGGACCTGGAAAGGGAGTGGCTGGAAGAGATAAACTGGATGGGCTCTCAAATTCTAAGGTTTTATGGTTGGCGATGATTACCACTTTTTCTCCAGCATTACCCACCAAAAAAAAAATGATGGAAATGTTTACCAAAGAAACATCTTGTCTGATCAAAGTTATTTCAGGTGAAGTGACTGAGGACAACATAGTAGGACTAAAATAGAGGAGTACACATGACAAGACTAAATTGTCCTCTGCTCATTTCTTTGTATTTTTTTTTTTTTTGGTTAAATATTTTTATTGAGGTGCAATAAATATAATGTAAAGTTAAAAAAAAAAGAGAGAAACGTTTACCAAGGGAAGAGACAGTCATTTTTCCATTTGGATAACCACAAAGATTTTTTCTTTTTCTTTCTTTCTTTCTTTTCTTTTCTTTTCTCCTTTCTTTCTTTTTTTTTTTTTTTGGAGAGAGAGAGAGAGAGAGTGTGTGCATGGGTACAGGTGGGGGATGAGGGGCGGAGGGAGATGGAGAGAGAGAACCTCAAGCAGGCTCCATGCCAGCACTGAACCAGATGCGGGGCTTGATCTTGTGACCCTGAGATAGTGAACTAAGTCTGAATCAAGAGTCTGACACTTAACCGACTGAATGACACAGGTGCCCCATGGATAACCAGGAAGAATTTGATGAAAAAGGCTGGTACATATAAGCCAAGTACTGGCTTCTCTCGGCTTGCTTGTTGCTATAGCAGGAGAGTTACGGGTTAGGAGAAAATAGAGGAGCTGTGTGATGTTGGGCAAGTCACTTCATCTCTCAAGAGTCTGATTCCTCACCTGCAGAATGGATGGGATTGCCACTCACCTCCATTTTGGTCTACCGAGCCACAAAATACATAGAAACGGTCACAAAATTCTGGAACCTAGTCTTCCTTTCTCCTTAGTCATCCATCTTTAGCTATGATGCAGGGACTGGGTCCCAGACCACACCCTCTAGCCTTACGGATGGAGCAAGTATAAACTCCCGAAAACAAAAACATACTTTATTTTCCATCCTTCCCTCCACCATCCTTTGAAGAGTTGGCACAATGAATAAAGGAGCGAGCTATTCCTACCACAGGACAACAGGGAATAACGAGACCTACCTAAGTCAGTGACGCCCACCAGATTCACATCCCCAGGGGAAGACACCTAAGCTACTGCCCAGAGGGCACTGAAAGCCATTTTCAGACTGAGGTTTGGTGTTCAGATTCCCCTGGTTGCAAGGTGAGTCCATGAAGGGTTCTCTTGGCAAAACTACAGCGGTGCTAAGGACCCCAAGAGGAAAGAAAAATTAGCAAATTGGGGATTTTCTTTAGTTTTTATTTCAATCCTTGGTGCTATATTTTAATTTGAATTGGGAATTGGGTTTAATCAGAAGTGTTCCCATAGGGAGCAGAACCTGGGAAATTAGAACACATATGTGGCTGCTGAGCTCAGTTTCAAGAGAAAAATCCAATCTTGCAGGAAGATTCTGAACGTTTGGGAATTGTGGGCAGATATAATTAATAGAATCATAGATGCTAGAGCAGGCAAATTCCTTATAAATTAGTCCTACCCTTTGTTTACTGTTCTTCTCAAAGGCAAACTTGGAATGTGGAGAAAGGAAAAGAAAATTCCCTACCAGAACATGAGAAGCTGCTGCTGGGCCGCTTCATACACAGCCTCTCATTTAGGGGCCTCGGGTAGGGCCAGGGATCTGCGTTTTTACCAAGCTGCCTGGGGGATTCTCAGACACTGCCAAGTTTGAGAACGTAGCTCTGAGCGACTACCAGTCATTCATACATTCATGTGAGCAGATTTTGGGTTCTCTCTTTAATGCCGATTGTATTTATTTAAGAGGATGAAGGAGAAGAAGCTATGGTTAAGTATAAGAGGGAATTTTGGAATGATGCTGGAGGGAGTAAAATTTGGAAAAACAGCACAAATGGGAAGGCAGAATGCATTGGGAAAAACCTTTGTATCAAAGCTTTGCTCAGAGTTCGCTTTGACTTACAAATATTTGAAAACACAGCTCAGAAACATCCCTTTGAAGATGTTTCTAAACAGGTGCCTGGGTGGCTCAGTGGGTTAAGCCTCTGCCTTTAGCTCAGGTCACGATCTCAGAGTCCTGGGATTGAGTCCTCCATCGGGCTCCCGCTCAGTGGGGAGCCTGCTTCCTTCTATCTCTCTGCCTGCCTCTCTGCCTACTTGTGATCTCTCTCCCTCTGTGAAATAAATAAATAATATCTTAAAAAAAAAAAAAAGATGTTTCCAAACAACGAGGACATTGAATGGCTCTTTAACCCACCTCACCAGTTCAAATCTTTAAACTTCTTCCATTGGGGATGAGGCGGGAGGAGGAAGGCCCTTGAAGACATT
Organism: Ailurus styani; assembly: GCA_002007465.1. Classification (NCBI taxonomy): domain Eukaryota; kingdom Metazoa; phylum Chordata; class Mammalia; order Carnivora; family Ailuridae; genus Ailurus; species Ailurus styani. The sequence continues at coordinate 11,237,365 of LNAC01000015.1, read as the reverse complement.
TTCTTTTTTTTTTTTTTTAAGATTTTATTTATTTATTTCACAGCGGGAGAGAGATAACAAGNGACCCACCTCACCAGTTCAAATCTTTAAACTTCTTCCATTGGGGATGAGGCAGGAGGAGGAAGGCCCTTGAAGACATTTTCTAAGACCAAACCTTCCACAGAGCTATCCACACATCCGTGAGCACAGCTGAGTCCCTCCCCCTATCTCCTGACTTTTTCCTCCCACTTCTCGTGAAGACAGGTTCCTGAAAAGAAGAAATTTCAGTAGACATCCAGCCGCCTTCACAAAATCATCCTGTGTGTCTTGACATAAGAGGGATGCTGTCATAGCAGGATTGAGAGACACGTTTTCAGGATAGACTCTTCCAAGAATTGGTGATAATTTATACACAGGGGCCTTAGGAATTCAGGTATTTGGAAGGAATGAGTGGAGTCTCTCCCTGGGGACTAGCAATACTCAAGGAATACAGAAGATGTGAAATACAACGTCTCTCTACTCTAAAAGTTAATGGTCTCGTCAGGGAGTTGAAACAGGCATACACAAAGCAGAAATCTGTACCAGACCCTGTAGGCTCAATGCCAAAGGGAATATCATTTCATGAGCTCCTATAGAGCACTAACCAATTCCCACTTCAAAATTTAACTTGGATGAAAAACCCCCCGTTTGAAAGGTCTTCTCCCCGATTATGTTCCTAATGTGTTTCCCACTTGGCTGTTCACACGGAGCAGTACTCCCTCATGGCATTTCTTGGTAAAGCAAATCAAAGCCTGGAACAGAGGAAATAAGGATATTTTGCCGGGAGGCGGCCCATGGACTGTGGTGGCCAGCAGGCAGGCAGTGGCATAGAGTACTTACTCAGGACAGCTGGCCAATGGATACCCGCGTGCTTTTCTCATAAGGCCACAGATGCTGCTTCCATTGAGATGTGGGGTCTAGTCTCCTTCCCTCCAAATCTGGGCAGGAGCTGAAGACAGCCTCCAGCTGACAACCAGCCAGAAGCCAGGACTTTTAGTCAGCTAGTGCAAGGAAGTAATTCTGCCAAATACCCAGATGAGCTTATGCACATACTTCTCCCAGTTGAGTCTCCAGATGGGAGCGCAGCCCGGGCAACATCCTAATTGCAGCCCTGTGAGACCCTAAACGGAGAACCCAGGTAAGCCACGCAGACCCCCAGGAACTGTGAGGCAGATGTGTGTGTTGAAGTTACCAAGTTGGAGGTACTTTGCTGTGTGGCCATAGGAAGCCGATACAGCTGGCCATGCTGAAGTTGCCGTGGCGGAGACACCAAATGGAAAGGCCACATAAAGACAGACAGACAGGGCGCCTGGGTGGCTCAGTGGTTAAAGCCTCTGCCTTCGGCTCAGGTCATGATCCCAGGGTCCTGGGATCGAGGCCTGCATCAGGCTCTCTGCTCGGCAGGGAGCCTGCTTCCTCCTCTCTCTCTGCCTACCTCTCTGCCTACTTGTGATCTCTCTCTGTGTGTCAAATAAGTAAATAAAATCTTAAAAAAAAAAAAAAAGACAAACAGACAGACTGAGGAGCCCCAGCTGCTTCAGCCCCCAGCCATTTGCATCGTCCCAACATCAACCACCAGACTTGTACCTGAGCCTTCAGATGATTCCAGTTCCCAGAGTTTGAGCCCCCTCAAATGATGCCGACCAGAGCAGAGATAAGCTGTCCCCATTGAGCCACGTCCAAATTGTAGATTCATGGGATGCCTGGGTGGCTCAGTCAGTTGGACGTCCAACTCTTCGTTTTGGCTTGGGCCATGATTTTGGGATCCTGGGATCCAGCCCCACCACGGGCTCTGTGCTCAGTGCAGTCTGCTTGGGATTCTCTTTCTCCTTCCCCCTTGCCCTTACAACCGCTTGTACTCTCTCTCTCTGAAATGAACAAACAAAATCTTTTTAAAAATTGTAAATTCATGAGCAAAGTTAAAATTGTTATTGTCTAAACCCACTAAATATGGGGGTCATTTGCTATGCAGCCATAATAACCAGAACAGGTGTAGGTGATTTTCCAGAATAGCTCCCCACTTAACTTTACCTGCTGGTGCCTTCCCTCCACTTTCTATGTCTTTTGACAATGGCTTCTTGCCTCTAGGTATTGCATTCCCATCAGATCTTGCTTTCTGGCTTCTGGACCTTGGTTACCAGTCTGGCAGGCTTCTCTGTGTGTCCCACACCTTGTATGCTAACCCCACTTTGATCCAACAGAGCCATTCTTGGAGCACAGATAAGATTCAGACAGCCCAGGACGCTCAGTCTCACTTCTAGATATTTATCATAACGTATTTACCTGTGTCCGTAGCTTTTAGCCCCATCAGACCATGAGCTCCTCCAGGTCAGAGCTTTTATAATTCTGGCTCTAACTCAGGATAGAGATGCTCAATCTGCTGAGTGAATGAATGAATGAAAAGATCTACATTATTTTGCTGTGTGGAAATTCAAGATCTGAACAAGATCTTTGCCTATGAAGGACTTACCGTCCAGTATTAAAATACATTGTAAGGGCGCCTGGGTGGCTCAGTGGGTTAAAGCCACTGCCTTCGGCTCAGGTCATGATCCCAGGGTCCTGGGATCGAGGCCCACATCGGGCTCTCTGCTCAGCGGGGAACCTGCTTCCTCCTCTCTCCTCTCTCTCTGCCTGCCTCTCTGCCTACTTGTAATCTCTCTCTCTGTCAAATGAATAAATAAAATCTTTAAAAAAAATACATTGTAAAATAGTTTACAAATTATAAATGCTATGAAAGGAAAGAGAGTAGTATTGACTTGGAAGGCTTCAGATGAGAAACTTGAACTTGGCATTAGGAGGAGGTTTATTGGATTTGGGTGAGAGGAAAGGAGACAGGAGGGCGTTTCAAACTAGGAGAATAGCAGGAGAAAATTACCTAAGGGTGGAGAGGAGGAGCAGACTGGCGTTTTAAAGATCATAAAGAGATGCTCGTGACAGAAACTATTGGAGAGAAGTAGTAATCATGGTCTGTTCCTTCTACTGTTTTTTCACAGCTACTGGATTTTGTAAGCACTTGTTTATATGCTTAGTTCCAACTCTATAATGTAGATCTACTTCCCACTGAGTATCTAGATTTTTTGTTAGTGGAAACAATAAATTTTGGAGTGTATTTTTCATTAATCTACATTGTTAGTGCCATAAATTCATTCTGTATCAATCCACACTGGGTGAAACTCCATCACGAAACAGATTATTCTGACATATGAAATAAGGTCCACAAATTGTAAAACCAGAACACTTAGATTTCTTAAGCATTGAGATTTATGAATAAAGTAGACTACCATGTCTAAAACCTGCCCATACCTCTTGGGATTTAAAGTTCATGTAATTCAAGGTATTACAATGTTAATAATTCTGACCTCACCGGAGCTGGTTGAGGTTCTAGTAAGAACAGCAAGTTTGTTGTGTGTTAGCTTGGAAAATCTGAGCTGCATGGTTGTTATGGCAACAAATACTATACAACTTATGTCAGAGGTTCGTCATGACATCAAATGGGTATCAAATCCATCGTCATGGATCTAGATGTTTAGCTCAGTGGCAAAGCAAAACTCCTAGTATAGGAAGAGTGATCAGGCCTCGTGGGAGGGGTACAGGCAACCATCCACCTGAGGAGGAACCTGGGAACTGGGTAGAAGGGCCCCAGTCAGGTTATATGAAACAGGGAGGTATGTGCTAACGCTAAGATGGCAGGTAATCAGTCGGGGGAATCTGAGTCATGCTGCGGAACCAACTCCAACTCCTAGGGGCTTAAAACTACAAAGAATATTGGTTGCTCAGCCTGGTTATCTGTCACGGTCATCTGAAGAGCTCTTTCTGCTCTATCCTCACAGAAAGATAGAGGCTGACAGAAACAACATCTTTGTGTTTCTGAGATTTCCAAGATAGCCGAAGTCGGAAAAAAGGAAACATGGTATTGTGCATTGGCTTAAAAGTGTTCACCTAGAAGTGACACACATCACTTCCGGTGACATTACATTAACTGAGCAGATCAGGGACGAGCACACCAAATACCCCATACCCTGGCTTCTTGTTCCCAACACTAGTGACATCTGGCCTTGACACTTCTTTACTGTGGAGCTGTCCTGTGCATGGTTGGATGGAGCCCAGAACCCAGACAGCCTGCTGTCCAAGAAGTGCCGAGAAAGGTCACAGAGGGGAATGGGCAAGAGTCAGGGTGGACTCAAAGGTTAGGAGACCTGCCCCACTCCCCCACCTGACAGCCAGGCCAGGTCTTTCTCTTTCAAACTCCCATGATGCTGCAGTGCCATTCAGCAAGCCTCTACTCAGAGTCTATTCATTTGGGTGACCTTGGTCTAATTAGAGGCAAACACAGGCGGACACAGTAGCTGCTCAGGAAATGTTTGGTAATTAAAGGCACTGTGCTTTGGAACCAGCTAGACTGGGGCTGGGGGGAGGGGAGGATGAGGATGAAAGGAAACTCATTTTCCAATAGACATATAAACGGATGCAGAATGTATACATCTACTTTTGTTGTCTCTTGAAACCTTATTGAAACGACAGTGGAGGGATTTTTTTTTTTTTAAAGACATTGACCCACAAGGACAGGGAGCATGGGATAGGAGACAGCAGCAGGCACATTTTGGAAGTTGGAGAAATGGCTGGTAAAGGGGCTTCAAAAAGTCAAAAAAAAAAAGCTGAATTCTAAGCTGGCAGTGGGGAAAATAAAGACCCAGTCTGATTTATACTATAGAATGGATGCTTCAAAGTTTCCCAAACTGGCAGCAGCAGCCACCTTTGAAACTGAAGGCTAAAAAGGGGTTGCTAAAGGAAGGAGGCTTGCCTGAAAGTCTGTTGAAAAAGCAGTCAGCTGCACAGAACTGCCCCGTGATTTTCTCCTTCTGGCAGAAGACTCAGGGCTTTCCTCTGAAGATGGTCTCTGGATTAAGGACAGGAGTATTGAACTGAAAACGGGAAGGATTAAGTTAACCCAAGCATGCTGAACCCTCCTGCTCTCCTCCTCTGGGGTACCAGAAACATAGCAGCCAGGGCAACGTCTTCCCGACGGGAGACCGACAGAGTCTGCAGCAAAGACAAGAGTCTGCTGTGAATGAAGAATCTCACCAGTGAGGACGCAACACCTAAAGACACAGATGATAGCAGGTTTTCCAATTAAACGGTCCAACCGGATCATTCCATAGTGAGGTTAATGGGTGGTAAACTCCAAGCATATCCCAGAGCTGTCTAAGAATATTTTTGTCCCAGCTCTTGGTTGTTTGGGTCAACAACCAAGGATTATTCACTGCCAGGAAAAAGCCTCAAACAAGAGAGAAACCTAAGCAAACAAATAAACAAAAAAGCAACTTGGAGGAAACAGAAACTATATAGGTAGGAGAAAACTTGTTTTAAAAAATCTATCAGGATGCCTAGGTGGCTCAGTCGGTTAAGCATCCGACTCTTCATTTTGGCTCAGGTTATGATCTCAGGGTCATGAGTTTGAGCCACATGTCAGGCTCTATGCTCAGCACTTAGTCTGCTTGAGATTCTCTCTCCCTCTCCTCTGCTCCTCTCCCTGCTTGCACATGCACTCTCTTTCTCTCTCTAAAAAAAAATGAATAAAATCTTTCTAAAAATCAAATAAAAAATAAAAATCTATCAATACTCTTAACAGAGTTAAAGATACTGTAATCATGAAACAAGAACAGAATATTATCAAAAGAGAACATTCAGAGACCAGAAATATTTGCTAGAAATTTAAAATATGAGGGCACAAATCCAAAATTCAATAGGAGGGTTAGAAAACCCAAGCTGGAAACATTTCTCAGGTAATGGAGCAAAAAGCAAGAACTGGGAAGAGGAAGAAAAAAATATAATAAATTTAGAGAACTTTTGCAAGATGTCTACCATTTGAATAATAGAACCATTACAAAAAGAGAACAGGAAAAAATAAAAAGGAAAGACATCATCAGTGAAATAGTTCAAGACAATTTCTCAGAGCTGAAGGACATGAATTTCCAGATTGAAAGGGCCCATCAAGTGCCCAGAACAATGTTGCAAATAGAACCAGTCAGTTAAGCATCTGTTTCTGCTCAGGTCATGATCCCAGGGTCCTGGGATGGAGCCCTGGGTGGGGCTCCCTGCTCAGTGGGGAGTCTGCTTCTCCCTCTCCTGTCCCCCACCCCCCTGCTCTTGTGTGAGCTCTCTCTCTCTGTCAAAAAAAAAAAAATCACTAAAAAAAAAAGGAACCACAACCAAGGCACTGCCTCAGGAAATGCAAAACCACCACTTAGGACAAAGATGAAACCTTAAAACTTTCAGAGGGCAAGAGCCCATCACAATACAGGCAATGCTGGAAGCTAGAAAGATATGGAGCAATGTCTTCACAATTTTAAGGTAAAATTATTCTTTAAAACTAGAATTAGGGACATCTGGATGGTTCAGTTGTTAAGCGACTGCCTTCAGCTCAGGTCATGATCCCAGGGTCCTGAAATCCAGCCTTGCATCAAGGTCCCTGCTCAGCGGGAAGCCTGATTTTCCCTCTCCCTCTCCTGTGGCTTGTTTTCCCTTTTTTGTTCTCCCTCTCTCTATCAAATAATAAATAAAATCTTGAAAAATGAAATAAAAAATTAGAATTATGTTCTCAGATGAACCATAAATTGTGAGGATACAATAAAGAAATTGTTGGAGTCTAAGATCTCAAAAAAATTACCTCCCAAGGACACTTTCACTGGAAACTATTAGTGGTATGCTGTCTAATACGGCAGCTACTTGCCATATGTGGCTATTTAAATTTGTATTCATTTCAATTAAATATAATTTAAAATTTCATTTCTTAGTCTCACCATTCACATTTTACATGCTCCATTGCCATTTATGGCAGCTGACTACTGCACTGGACTGTGTAGATAGAGAACATACACATCACTGCAGGATTTCTGTTGGCTACTGCTCGGACAGAGAATGTGCTCCTCCAGAATGAATGAGTAAACCAAGAGAGAGAAAGACATGAACATGTAGGAAAGAAAACACCCATCTGGCTCAGCAGGGAGTCTGCCTGTCCTTCTCTCTCTGCCCCTTCCTCCATCTCTTGGGCACTCTCCCTCTCTCTCTCCCCTCCTCAAATAAATAAATAAAATTTAAAAAAACCCACATCTTGTTAATTTTATTAATGAATGCCTTGAGAGGAGATTTATGCAATTGGTAAAATGGCTGAAGTTGATTAGTGATAAGTACATAGAAAACAAAACAAGAAAATAAACAGGGCACTATACCCAGCAGGGTTTAATGAAACATCAGAGTCATTCATACCTAAGACTTCCTGATTTATTTTTTTAAAGATTTTATTTATTTTTTTGTGAGAAAAAGAGGGAGAGCGCACATGGGCGAGTGCACGACCTGGGGGAGGGGCAGAGGGAAAGGAACAAGCAGACTCCCTGCTGAGCGCGGAATCCCACACTGGGCTCCGTCCCAGGACCACCTGACCCCAAGGCAGATGCTTTACAGACTGAGCCACCCAGGTGCCCCTAAGCCGTCCCGCTTTAAACAAGATTTCTTTGGCTGCCTCCTTCCCAGTCTCCTCTTTAAGATGAGTCCTGAAGCTCATAGCCAGTAGCAGCTTTGGATGACCATGTAGGCAGAGTTTAGGGGAAGCAATCTGATTGGCTGTGGGGGTGTCAGGAGCAGAAGCAGATTTAGGGTGCACTGTAGGCTAACTAATGACCCCCCTGAGGATGTGCCTTCAAGGACTTTGAAGAGGAGAGCTCTAGCTTATTTGGGGAGGAGGCAGCAGAACCTGGAAAAGCAAATACCCAGTGAGAAGCCAGGTAAGCAAAAAGTAATCCCAGGAAGGAGTGGTTGTTAGTAAGCAGGCTGAGCGCCTGCCAGGTAGAAGTCTCCAAGGGAGAATGGGTCTCCCTGGGAAGACACCTCTGCCTCCTCCCCCACCAAGCTAGAGCACTCCTCTTCAAAGTCCTTGAATTCTGAAGAATGAGATTTTGCAAACTAGTTTTCGAGACACCCTCTCTTTTATCTTCAGCCTCCTGCAGGACAAAACTCCATGGCCAGGGAGTCTCCTGTTCCTTCAAGGGCCTGCTTTTAATCCCCACAACTGCCCCACAGGCTGGATTTTGCTCTATAGCCTCTGATTTTAGTCCTGGTATTTCCTATTGCCCCGTAACTCTCGATGGCCCCACATTTCCCTGTGTGGGTGAAGCAAAACTTCACCTTTCCCCTCTGAGGGTCTCCAACAGGGCCTGGGAAGGACATTGATATGAGACAGAGTAATAGGTTCTTTCACGGATATGGGCCCCCATAGGAAAGCAAAGACCCCAAACAGGTAGTCCCAAGAGCTTACATACTCTTAAAGAATAGCAATAATAGAAAAGTAACTAACATATATGGAGAGAGTATAGGAAGATAAGAGTTATTAAAAAAAAAAAAGCTATTTTAACAAGGTCTATTTGTACAGATTTATTTTCACCTTGACTCCCATCTCTGGTGATAAGAATGTTTCTCTCCCGAGAAAACCTTTCCCCTGCGGGCTTTCTCTCCTGCTTTCAGGGAGACAAGGGGAGGTCAGAGTGTCCTTCCTGAACCTCCTGTTTTTCCAGTGTCTTTAGCTCAGAATGATCTTTATCCCAAGGTGGCGTATTTTGGGATGGCATATTTTGCTACTCTTCACCATTGTATTCTCAATTTTATATCACACCCATTATCCTTTGTTCCTGCATCTATTCATCCTTTCTCCCTTACTACCTTCTTCTTCCCTCCCTTCCATAAACATTGGTCTTCTGCTTTGCGTGAGATGGATATTTCTGGTCGGTCACTATTGAGCTCACTCATTTGCCAGAGTGGTACAACAAAACAGTGGTCCTTCTGTTTCCCTCATGAAGTAACTGGGACAAGGGCCATTGTCACAATGGGTCCTTAGCTGTTTACTCTCCTTTGTCAATGCTATTGTGGACTCTTTATCATCTAATCATCTATCACGAGGGTGTTTTCCTGGAAGTTTGGCTATTTTTTTTCCCCAGTTGATTTTCCAGGCAGGGACCAGAAGGGTTCTGTAGATTTTAGTGTAAGTAAAGGCAAGAAAGTTTGGAAAGAGAAAGAACTAGGGTCATACCTTCTATGATCTATTTAGCTACAGGCAACAGAAAACATTACTAACCATGAATTAAACAATGACGACATCTTATTATCTCACCAAATGAGAAGTCTGAAGGAATGCAGACCAGAGCTGGATGAGGGGCTCAGTGATGGCATTGGGAAGCTAGGCTCTTTCTGTCTTTCTCTGTCCACCATCTTTCTTGTGTTGGTTCTGAATCTTTGTGCTTGAGGCCTCATGACTACAAAATGGTTGCTCCAGCTTCCAAAATTGCAACAGAATTCCAAAACAGGAAGCAGTGGAGGAGGGGCAGCAACTGACAATAAAAGAACTTGTCCTCCCCATAAAGAAAAAGGTTTTACAAAAGATTCTGTCCCACATCTCCTTATAGCTCCTTGACCAGAACTGGGTCACAGAACTGCCTCTAGCTGCAAGGATGGTCAGGTATGTAGCGATCTCACTTTTCAATTTCTCTGCAGGAAGTAGCTCAAGGAAGAAAGAGACTGGGGTGGCTATGTGTTAGCCATATGTATTATAACTGACCAATCGACCGTACGTATTAGAGCTCTCGACACTGAAAGGCTCTTACATCACAGACGTTCTGAACTTTACCTCTATTCAAAGTCCTTAAGGGATCAGAAGGTAGAAGACATGATAAAATTGGAGGAAAGATGTCTCAGGCATTGCCCAATTCCTCTCCTTAAGGCATTTGCCCAAGTCCCACCTCAACATTTTGTGTCCAGAGCTACCTGGATGGGGTGCTTTGTTTAGCAGTGCCAAGGCTGTGCGTTTGCTCTGGGGACCTTAGATGGCCACAATGGGGGTCAGTAATCTCCCGTGCTAGGCCCTTATTCATCAGGCAGAGGCCCATCGGGGTCTGTGAATCTATGATGAACACACTTGCCAAGTTCTGTGAGCCTGCTGTTCCTGAAATATAGACTCAGTCTCTAGTCCAAGCAGAAATGTTCTCAAGGGTTCACGTAACACATATTATCAATTCAGTATTAGACTAGAGCTAGTGAACATTTACTAGAAAAGGGAGATTCCATGTCTTATGACTATTTTGGCCCCAGACAGTGGTTGGAAGGAAGGCTCTAGAGGCAAAGGCTTGTCCTAAAAAATCTGGAAGACTTTGTTTGTTTTTAAGATTATTTATTTATATATTTATTTATTTATTTATTTATTTATTTATTTATTTGACACAGAGAGAGACAGAGACAGAGAACACAAGAAGGGGAAACAGCAGGCAGAGGGAGAAGCAGGCTCCTCGCTGAGCAAGGAGCCCTATGCGGGGCTTGATCCCAGAACCCCAGGATCATGACCCGAGCCAAAGGCAGATGCCCAACCAGCTGAGCCACCCAGGAGCCCCTCCAGCAGACTTTGAAAAGGAGGAAGAGCAGAGCATAAACCTTGAGGAGGTGTTCATAGGTGTCTCCAGGGTGGCACAAATGTCATCCCGTGGTCAGGCCGGATAATGGCCTGAGTGACCTCAGACCTTTTAGGTTTCAACTGTACAGGGTAAAAAAAACAATAATAAACAATGTTTATCATTTATTTCTGAAGAGAATATTGGTGGCTCACACCGATAGGGTACCTTCTACTTATTTTTCCTGTGAAAGCAGGAGATTTGTGTGAGCTGTTCACTCTCTCCCTGCCTCCTCCCTACTAGATAGAAGAAACTATTCTCTCTTGCGAGCAGTGACTAGGGTTAGGGGCAGACTGTTTTTGCCCAGAGCAGGTAAGCAGTTGGCCTCCTTTGTAATCCCCTTAAGCCCCCACTACCTTTAATCATGCCAAACATTGCCTCAGGTTCTTGAGCCTAAGGAACAGCCACTCCTTGTCCTGCCCTGGGCTCGGTCCCTAACGCCCTCTCCAAAATGACCCCTCTCTGGGCTACCATGCTACGTCTTCCCAAGTCCCTCCCGGGCCTGGACGAGCTTCCCGGGCCAACAGCCCCCAAGTAGGGCACTTCTGCAGCCTTCTCTTTTTTCCACTATAAAGCTTTCTATTCCTTTGCCTGCCTTTGAATCTCTGCCAAATGCAAGTGATGGTGGCTGGCTCCCTTGCTATAGCAAAGCTCAGAATAAATAGCCTTTGCTTTTCTCATTTGGTTGGTCTTCACTTACTTCCACAGTTGACTCATAGAAGGATCAAAAGATAAAAATATAATAAAACTTTGGTGAAGGAGGAAAAGGAGCAATGACAAAGTAAATTCCTCACTTTCACAATGAGAAGTCAAGAGATAGTATTAGAGAGATAAACCAGGAAACAGGGCTATATCACATTATTTAGAGTTATGGGGGTACTTCCTCATGATTTATAAGAGCCAAAAGCAGCTCTCCTGAGGAGGGGGTCAGAGAATAGGGAAAAGGGAGAAGGATGCTTTCTTTTCACTCCAGAGCCTTCAACAACACTTTAACTTTTGTTTTCACATCAATTCATTACTTTTATGACAAAACACATTTCTGGATTGTTGCCTTTTATTTCTCTGGGTAAGCATCTTACATTTATTTATTTATTTATAAGATTTATTTCTTTATTAGATTACTTAGATTATTTATTTATTTATTTGTCTTAGAGAGCGAGAGAGAGAGCATGAGCAGGCGGAGGGGCACAGGGAGAAGAAGAAGAAGGGGAATTCTCAAGCAGACTCCCCACTGAGTGGGAGCCCCATGCAGGACTTGATCCTAGGATCCAGAGATCATGACCTAAATCAAAATCAGGAGTCAGCTGCTTAACCAACTGAGCTATCCAGGCACCCCACATCTTACTTTTAAAATGTAGATACTCCTGGGCGCCTGGGTGGCTCAGTGGGTTAAAGCCTCTGCCTTCGGCTCAGGTCATGATCCCAGGGTCCTGGGATCGAGGCCCACAATGGGCTCTCTGCTCAGCAGGGAGCCTGCTTCCTCCTCTCTCTCTGCCTGCCTCTCTGCCTACTTGTCATCTCTCTCTCTGTGTCGAATAAATAAATAAAATCTTTAAAAATAAATAAATAGGGCGCCTGGGTGGCTCAGTGGGCTAAAGCCTCTGCTTTCGGCTCAGGTCATGATCTCAGCGTCCTGGGATCGAGGCCCGCATCGGGCTCTCTGCTCAGCAGGGAGCCTGCTTCCTCTTCTCTCTCTGTCTGCCTCTCTGCCTACTTGTGATCTGATCTCTCTCTCTGTGTCAAATAAATAAATAAAATCTTTAAATAAATAAATAAATAAATAAATAATAAAATGTAGATACTCCTAAGGAAGTCAAAGTCCTTGGCACTGACCTTGTTAGGAAAGACCCAGGCAATGGGAAAGACACGAAGTCAGAAAGTGGGTAGTCCCAGGTGCTGACTAGGAAGGAAGGAGTGAAGTGTTGCCAGATGGATGTGGTGTTGGGCAACAATGGTAGGCATACAGTCACAGTCATGTGGAGGGGTATCAAGGCATTCAAACAAGACATTCAAACATGGGTGTCACGGTTGGTTGAGCGTCTGACTCTTGGTTTCAGCTCAGGTCATGATCTTGGGGTCATGGAATCGAGCCTCACAACGTACTCTGTGCTCAGTGTGGAGTATTCTCTCTCCCTCTCCTTCTGCCTCTCCCATTTGCGCTCTCTCTCTCTGAAATAAATAAATCTTAAAAAAAAAAAAAAGACATTCAAACATTTCCACTCCACACCTTTCCTGGGAATATTTGTTACCTACTCCAGTGACAGGCGTGCAGGGTCAGACCCGCGACAGTGACTGCAACTGAAGAAGGAGTAAATCTGCAGAGACAAGGTTAAAACAAGCAAGATTCGATACTAGGCCGTAACACAGGAATTGATCTGAAATTTTCAAATAAATGTCTCTTAAGAAAAAACCGTTAATCCACTTTCACTTAATGGTCTAAAATAAAACCATCTGCTCTACTTTATATTTTCTAAAATTATAATTATTTAAGTGTCTTTGTTTCCCTTTATATCATCTGTGGGGGTGGGGTTGATGATGAATACTTGAGCAACATCTGAAATGTTCCTTGCAGCTCTAACCTAATAATTGAGTTGGTGTCAAGAGCTGACTAAGGAAGAGGAAGTCACAAAAGGCTGCTGGATTATTGAAGATGCCACTGGGCTTGCTCTTGGCTGGTTAACACCGAAGAAAGGACCCCGTGTGGGTAGATTGTTATCTTTTCAATACCCCCAATTGTTACTTGTTACAGTGCCTTTGAAAGTGGTGTTGAAAATACAATGTAAGTGGTCACGCTCAGGAAAGACCCTGCATACCAGTGCAGCAAACTGCACTGCCTCAAAACTAAGACTATATTTTTAGCATTGGGTATAGAGCTGCGAAGGACCAGTGGTCTGTATGATTCTTAAACTAAGATTCATACAAATATACATTCATCCCCGGCGCCATTGCCCTTTGGGATGCACCAAAGTCCATGCCATGAGCCACTTGCAGCCCTGTCTAGTTCCCGTGGCTCTGTTGATGCTCTGGTGTCCATTGCCCCCACACCACTACCCAGGAGCCTGGCAGAATCTCACCAGGCTTGGCCTCTTGGCTCTGGGATGCCTGCTATAGCCATTCTCGACTCCTTCCAAGAAGTTTATTGAAAACATAGCCACTTTAGAAGATGCATGGTAGAAGGAGAACTGGTTTGGTTACCAGCTCTCTGGGATCTTCACCAAATCACTGAGCTTCTCTTTGCCTTGCTGGTAAAATTCTACCAGGACTTTCTACTCTGTCCTCACTCTCATGCCGACAGCTTTCCTGGTGTACTTTATGACTGGCTCGTACATCTTGGATGTTGAAGGTGGAAATCTTCCATCACAAAGGTGGAAAGAAATAAAATTGAATTTATACAAATAAAACCTAAGGCTGAGCACTACATGGAAGCTTCTATCCCTACCTCTCTGGTGTGATTTTTGGGAATTCAGTAGACATTTGTCGACTTTGTTGCCAGTAATAATATTTTACTGTTGTTTGTTGTTTTGATTATACTCTTGTTCTGTTTTACTTTCTTTTCAACAACTAGAATCTGTGGCAAATTTAACAGAATTTCTGTAAGATCTAGATCAAATACAACACAAAGCCTGCTTTCTTTGAAAAGGCGAGTGAGAAAGTTATGGCTAGCCAGGTAATTTGGATGGGGACTGATACTGATTCTTAGAGGTTGTTGGCAATTTAAGGGAGCAGTTTTGTTAAGTCTAGTCTTTGTTTTCCCCATGACAAATTTCTGCGGATTACATTACACCTGTGTATAGATCCATCTGACTCAGGGAATTGCTGTCACGATTTAAAAAACCAAGATCCACCCCAGCAAAATGAATACTCTGCCCCTTGTCTTTTGCAAAACATAACTCAGTCTTCAGTCAGAGTCTCACATGAATCCATGACCAGCAGGATCCAAATTAATCATGGAAACCTAGCTTTGAATGTCATTTTCTGCTTTCTGGCCTCCACTGTATTGGAAGATACACTGGTTGATAGTATGAAGAGTCTTTTTTTTTTCCTTTAAGATTTTATTTATTTATTTGAGAGTGAGAGCACAGAGGGAAAGTGAAGGTAGAAGCAGACTCCCCGCTGAGCAGAGAGCCCCACGCGGGGCTCCATCCCAGGACCCTGAGATCATGACCTGAGCCAAAGGCAGACACTTAACCGACTGAGCCACCAAGGTGCCCGAGAGTATGAAGAGTCTTAAGCAAGCAAGGTAGCCCACAGTCCATCACTTCCTCTCCGGGCTAGAAACTCAAAGATGAATACGGCATTCACCCATCACTGAAGATGTCCAGTCCAGCTCAGGTGATTGTGCTGTAAGTATGAAACTATGTTTCTGTGTGAGATGCCATGAGAACCCACAGGAGGGAACAAGTCACTGCCATGGGGAGCCATAGAAAGTTCTAGAAACCAGTAGATGACATCTGCAATCTGAGTCATGAATGTGAGGAGAAGGTGTGGAAGGAATATGACAAAGGATGTGAGACATGTAGGGACTTCAGCAACCACTGCTGTGGGGCGAAGGGAGCAGCAGGGGACCTGCCTGGCTGGACGCTGACCATGCCCAGGGTCTGCGCAGAGAAAGACATTGTGACCCACACAGGAAGTCTGCTCTTGTGTTACCCAGCTGCAGGGGAGCCAAGTGGAAGTGGTGTGGTGGTTAAGAGCTAACTGCTCAAAGTCCAGCTCAGCACTTACTATCTGGGGTCAAATTACTAAACTCTCTAAGCTTAAATTCCGCCCCCTTCGACCTCACATGCAGGTGGGACCTTCTAGGTTCCATTAGTACCACATGGAGCTACGTGTTCCCTCCCTCTACTTAACCCTGATGTGGTGCCTGCGTTCACTTTGATGGAGTTATCCCCAGATTGGAAAAAGCAGGCAGCCCACAGCCATAAATGGGAAGCAGGCCAGATACCCTGCTACCTTCCAGCTTTTTAACACATTTCTAGATATTTCTAAAGCTGCCTCCAGCTTACTCCTTGAGGGGGCAGGAAGAGAAATTGAGGATCTTAGCATTTGCCTAGCCTGTCCTCTGACTTCTCCCCACACTCTTCTGGGGTGGAAGGGACAGACTTTCTCCTCTCCCCTATATACCGATGGGAACCTCTAACCTAAAACCCTGTGGTGCCAGGAGACAGGCTTTTGGTATTATTCTCTTGGAGGAGGCAAAAGAAAACGTGAATCATATTTCTCAACAAAGCATGGTTTGTAAGACCACATATTTGGGCAAAAATCCTATTTCGGATGCCAGAACCTGAACACTACTCTCTACACTCCTGTTGTAACACCCCCTAAACCGGTTAGAATCCCACCTCCCTCTCCCCCGGAAATGCATGTATAGACAGGTCAGTAGGGAGAAGGTCGTAAACACAAAGATGCAAATGGGAAAAGCACCATCATGTTTCTCAAAAATATTAATGTTACAAGCTCAGAACTTCCGCTGCGATGGGCTTTGATAAGGAGGCGCCCTGGAAGAGTGTGTGGAGAGCACAGCATTGCGGGCAAGGACTGAGCCGTTTCAAGGAGCACGGAAGGCATCTGGAGCTTCCATGACAGTCTGACTGAGGGCGGGACCGGCAGACACTCTCTGATCTCTCCTGCCTGCCACAGAGGGCCAAAAATGCAAGTTCAAACACAACCAAGTCTCTGACCACGCTTGCCCGGCTGACCTGCCGGCTCCCTCGAGGCGAGCTTTCCCTTCACACATTTCTGTCTGCATCTTGGCTGGCCCCCTGTTTCTTGACCATATGCGTTCTGGGAGATACTTTAAAAAGACTTTTATTTTTTTTAAATATTGTATTTATTTATTTGACAGAGAGAGAGAGAGGGAGAGAGCACGAAAGCAGCGGAGCAGCAGGCAGAGGGAGAAGCAGGCTTCCCGCTGAGCAAGAGCCTGATGAGGGGCTCAATCCCAGGACCCTGGGATCATGACCTGAGCCGAAGGCAGGTCCCTAGCGACTTAGCCACCCAGGTGCCCCTAAAAGACTTTTAAACATTTCATTGTGGACAATTTCAATAGGTGTTGAATATAGTACACTGAGCCCCCATGTACTCATCATCAGCTTCAACAACGATCAACGGCTTACCAATCTTGTTTCCTCTTTATCCCCTGTTCCCACTCCTCCCTGCCTCTAGGTCACCCTAGATTCCAGGTGATCACAGCATCTCTGGGGTGCCTGGGTGGCTCAGTCGTTAAGCGTCTGCCTTTGGCTCAGGTCATGATCCCAGGGTCCTGGGATGGAGCCCTGCGTGGGGCTCCCTGCTCAGCAGGGAGCCTGCTTCTCCCTCTCTCACTCCCCCTGCTTGCGTTCCCTCTCTCGCTGTGTCTCTCTCTGTCAAATAAATAAAATCTTTTTTAAAAAAGAGATCACAGTATCTCCGAAGGCTTTTTAATACCCGTTACGGCCATCTGCCACTTCACCCATAGTGCCGGAGCCCCTCACTCGACACCCGGACAAGATTTGGAAACAGCTCTGGGTAGCTCAGAATTTTGAACTCTGATTCCATTCCTGTGTCGCAGGTCTCTAGGAATTGTGCAGGAATCTTTGGTAATGAGAACGGCAATCCCATAATTTATCCATTTGAACAAATAAGTCTGTGTCCCAGTGACTTTAAAAGAAGTAAGTGCTTCTAAAGCACATTAAAGTAGTCAAAGGCTGCTTCTCTGGAGTAGTTAAAATTCCTGCCCTCCCCCTCCTTCCCCTGTGCTATTTACCTAATTAGCTTGCTTGATGAAATATACATTTTTTTTTGGGTAAGCTTTTCTTGAAGTGGAGAGAAAGTACGTGTAACTCAAACCAGTTTTTCGGCTCTAATTAATTCGGAAGACTAAGATGGCACAAAAAATCAAAGAATGACTGTCTCCTTTTGCAGACGGACTTGAAGTTGCCCCTGCACAGGGACCAATTTTATGAGATAAATACAGTCTGTGCTCTAAATGCCTTCTCCAACAGAAATCGTACCATGAGAGTCGGTAACAAAAGCCTGGACTCTCATTGCCCGTAACGGTAGAAGCAGCTCAAGCTTCACCCCTCCCTCAGGTGTGCATTTGGCATAAGAACTCCCGAGGCTTGCTTTTTGTTGAAGCACTCCAACGTTCCTAGCATACTCACTTTGTAGTGACTGAGTTCAGACCACATGCTACCGCAAAATATGGCGCCTTAGCATATTAAATATATTTAGCTTAAGGAGTATGAGAAACAGCAGGTGCGCGAAAGACTGTCTGACCTTCCCTGATGCAGGTCATAGACCCTCAGGTGAGAGGCACCCTCCATGTACATACCCGGAGGAAAGGAGCATCCTTACCTCCCAGAACAAAAGACTCCAAGAGGGCGCCTGGGTGGCTCAGTGGGTTAAAGCCGCTGCCTTCGGCTCAGGTCATGATCCCAGGGTCCTGGGATCGAGGCCCGCATCGGGCTCTCTGCTCAGCGGGGAGCCTGCTTCCTCCTCTCTCCTCTCTCTCTGCCTGCCTCTCTGCCTCCTTGTAATCTCTCCCTCTGTGTGTCAAATGAATAAATAAAATCTTTAAAAAAAAAAAAAAAGACTCCAAGAGGAACCCAAATGAACAGGCTTTGCTATGTTTCTTCAGTTTACTCCATTGAGCTCATGCCTATTTGTGCTATCACATTTTCCCACCACTCCCACTCCTCATCTAACCTAGTATAAAACACTCAGGGTGAACCATTTCTTTGGGTCTTCATTTCTGTAGGAAGGCTCGAGTATCAGGTGAAACTGACATTAAATAAATGCGTATGGTTGTCTCTTGGTACCCTGCCTTTTGTTACAGAACCCCAGCTGAGAACCTAGATGGGTACAAGGAAAAGAGTTTTCTTCCCCTCCCTACAGCAGTCTGTATCTAAATTCTGTATCATTGCTACCCTAATTGTAAGCTGTCCCTGCATCTTTGCTATTGGCTAATGGCTAGGCAGGTGAGCTGGCCTAAGTGTTTAGTGTTGAAACACGACACGTTCCCAAACAGGCTTGTGGGTTTAAGGGTTGAGTGTTGCCAATATTTTGACAGATAGTCAACGGTTTTCCAACCTATAGTTGCAGGCAAATATTTTTCTTACTAATATTGCTTGGAATGAAATATAAGGCCCTCATTCAGAGGTTGCATTACATGATGGGCCACTTGGGTAGCTCAGTTGGTTGGGCAACTGCCTTCGGCTCAGGTCGTGATCTTAGAGTTCCGGGTTCGAGTCCCACATCGGGCTCCCTGCTCAGCAGGGAGTCTGCTTCTCCCTGACTCTCCCCCTTCTCATGCTCTCTCTCTCTCTCATTCTCTCTCTCTCTCAAATAAATAAATAAATAATCTTAAAAATTAAAAAGAAATTGCATTATATGAATTGATGGCTTTATGTATTAATATGTACCATGTTGGAAAGTAGTATTTTCTCTCCTTTTATTTATTTTTTTTATTTTTTTTATTTTTTATTTATTTATTTTTTAAAGATTTTATTTATTTATTTCACAGCGGGAGAGAGATCACAAGGAGGCAGAGAGGCAGGCAGAGAGAGAGAGGGGGAAGCAGGCTCCCTGCCAAGCAGAGAGCCCGATGCGGGCCTCGATCCCAGGACCCTGAGATCATGACCTGGGCCGAAAGCAGAGGCTTTAACCCACTGAGCCACCCAGGCGCCCTCCTTTTATTTATTTTTTTTAAAGATTTATTTATTTATTTGAGAGAGACAGAGAGAGAGAACACAAGCAGGAGGGGCAGAGCGAGAGGGAGAGAGAATCTTAAGCAGACTCCCTGCTGAACGCAGAGCCCGTGCAAGGCTCCCTTTCACAACCCTGAGATCACAACCTGAGCTGAAACCAAGAGCCAGATGCTTAACTGACTGTGCCACCCAGACGCCCCCATTTTCTCTCATTTTATAAGGAATTCTCACTTATTTTTTCACCTAAGTTTTTTTTTTAACTATTATATAAGGGACAATTTCTAAATCTTACCTCCTATTTGCATGTCCTACTATTTAGTGGTTTTATGGCCAACTATAAATTTGATTCCTGATCATTTTTCTCGGAATTGGGAAATTTTGTAAATGTTTAAAGTAATTGCTAGGAGAGAAAACAAAGGTGATCTAGTGAAGCCCACATCCCTCATGTGATGGATGGGGAACTGGGGCTTCCAGAAATTCACGCTGCCCAGAGAGGGGAAGACCAGCTTTACAGTCTGCACATTCTGACCACCATCAACTCTATGAGGCCCCAACATTCTGCTTTTAAAAATATGATTTCTGGGTGATTTCAGCATAATTTTATAGCTCAGTTGCCCTTTAGCTAACTTAAACTGGGGTTACATGCTAAAATATATTTAGCTTGTCTATGATTTCCTACCCTTTATGGAAATAAAATGTGAGAGAGTTGGAGTAATTGGAACAATGGAAACTCGGGGTGGGGGGGGGTGAGCCAAGTTCAAAACTCTCTGTATTCCCTGAATATTTGCCTTTCAGGGGTGAAAGGATCTGTCCTGTATTTAACTCTGGTTATTTGTCAGGGGACAGAATAGTGGCCATCACCCTCCTTCATGGTAAAGGTGACTGAGCCGATGCTGAACATTTGGTAAGTAGTGATCAATCACTGGGTGGTGATGGCAGACAGGAGTATGTGTCCTGGGTTCCATGACTGCTTATGATCTAATGATCATAGACTCTGGTAAAGTCAGGACTGGAAGCATACAGAATGAGTCTCTGGTAGAATTCTCTTATTTTATAGGTAAGAAACCTATGGCTCGGTCAATGATGAGACATGCATCGTGTAGTCCCACTATGCAAGCAAGAGTGGAGAAGAATTGTAGAGTGAGTCATGGAGACACATAACACAAGAAGCTGGAGGACAAGATATTTCTTACTACTGGTCAATGGCTCTCCTTATACTTGGCGTCTGCCTCCCATGCTACACAGGATGGTCTTAGTTTGTGTGGATGACTTCAATAACATTGAGTCCCATGGTGACAAAGAAAGGTTCTCCCTTTCCAATGTTCTAAATCCCTCCAATTAGTTAAGAAGAAATGCTCTGACACTCACTGATCTTCCCTTTTCCCTTGGCCTCAAAGCCCAAAGGCAGCGGTAGCTGGTTAGAGTTTAAGAAATAACAGTGCTACTTTATTTTTTTTTATTTTTTTTTTTTTTTAAAGATTTTATTTATGCATTTTGACGCAGAGAGAGAGATTACAAGTAGGCAGAGAGGCAGGCAGAGAGAGAGGAGAGAGGAGGAAGCAGGCTCCCTACTGAGCAGAGAGTCCGATGTGGGCCTCGATCCCAGGACCCTGGGATCATGACCTGAGCCGAAAGCAGCGGCTTTAACCCACTGAGCCACCCAGGCGCCCAACAGTGCTACTTTAAAAATGTATTTATTTTTATGTTACCTTCAATTTGTGGCAAACAATACTGGTTTCCTATTTATGGAAATCTTCCTTTATTTATTTATTTATTTATTTAGTNTTTAGTTAGTTAGTTAGTTAGTTAGTTAATCAGTTAAGGGTTTGTTGTTGTTGTTAGTGGTATTGTTTAAGTAGGCTCCATGCCCAAAGTGGAACCCAACATGGGGCTCAAACTCATGACCCTGAGATCAAGACCTGAACTGAGAGGCACCTGGGTGGCTTAGTCAGTTACAGCTCAGGTCATAATCTTAGGGTCCTGGGATTGAGCCCCAAGTTGGGCTCCCTGCTCAGCAGGGAGTCTGCTCGTCCCTCTGCCCCTCCCCCTGCTCACGCACACACACACACACACACACACACACACTCTCTCTCTCTCTCTCTCTCTCTCAAATGAATGAAGAAAATCTTAAAGAAAAAAAGGCCTGAGCCCAAGAGTAGGATGCTTAACCAAGTGAACCACCCAGACGCCCCTTAAAGAGTTTATTTTTAAGTAATCTCTATACCGGATGTGGGGCTTGAATTCACAGCCCTGAGATCAAAAGTCACATGCTCTGACTGAGCCGGCCAGCTGGGGGAGTTTCCTGGGTGGCTCAGTTGGTTGCGCATCTACCTCAGCTCAGGTCATGATCTCCAGGTCCTGGGACTGAGTCCCAGGTCAGGCTGCTTCTCTCTCTTCCCTCTTCCCCTCTCTCTGCTCATTCTCTCTTTCTCTCTCTCTCTCCAGTAAAGAAATAAGATCTTCTAAAAAAATAAAATAAGCTACTTTAGGTTTGAAAAGTGAGTAATTCGCAGAAAAAATGTCTAGTAAAAATAGCACCTATGGCGTGAAGATGAGTCAACTTTGGAAAGGTGTCAGGTGACATGACTGGGAAGCACTCCACTAAGTAGATGAAAATGGAATTTAATACTGATTACATGACAAATGTCTATGCAAGAACTGGCCTGTGACTTTAAGTAGTTTAAAATATATTTGAGAAAACAAGGCTTTATATATATATATATATAAAATTAAATAATACAGCCCAAGCCCAGTGGTGAGCAGTCAGGAAGGCCATGTCTTGCCTCTTCTTTTCTACAGGAAGGAAATAATTGCTTTAAGCACATGAAAGAGAGATATTTCTTTCTTTTTTGAAGATTGATTTCTTTATTTTTTTGAAAGAGAGTATACAGAGGCAGAGAAGAGAGAGAAGCTTTAGCAGACTCCACACTAAGGGTGTAGCCCCATGTGGGGCTCGATCTCACGAGCCTGGGATCATGACCTGTGCCGAAACCAAGAGTCCAATGCTTAACTGAAGGCACCACCCAGGTGCCCCAGGAAGGGAGATACTTCTTTTGAGCTGGGCATAGGGAAGATGTCAGGAAGGAAGGAAGACCTTAGCCAAGCCTAGAAATGTACAATTAAAAAAATAAAACAGGACAGGGAGAGTATTCCCAGCAAACCTGTTGTTTCCAGCAGGATTTTTAGGATGCCACATAGAAGCCTACATCCAAATTTCATTTTTCACAATGGATTTTTTTCTATTTTTTTTGGAAGTGTATCAGCACACATTTGCCTATACTCCAATGTGACAGACACAGATTTAAACACAAGGGAGGCTGCCAATGTGTTAGCTGTGCCAAAAGGCTGAACCGTTTTGTGCTGACCTCCATCTCTTTATTACATGCTTACAAATGTAAATAATGCACCAAGGATGAACGTGAACTAAAGGTTATCTCTAATATACAAACAAACTAAATTTAGTTGTTTTAAAACTTTTAAGTGTCAAGAGTGAGCCCTGAGATTTTTGAGTTTCTTTTCATGTATATCATTGAACATTGCATGTTATAAGATATATTTGGAAAGTATTTTTTATGAACAGCAAAAATTTTAAGTGGTTGAGAAAGCTGTTCATTAACACTTTCAAAATTAAACAATCACCCACTAAGGGTTATGAGCTGTTCTTAGATACGCTACATGCTTCCATGTTGAAATGGAAATTTCCTATAACTCTACGCTCAAGCTTTTGGAAGACTTTACTTCTGTGTATCCTGAGATGGCAAGACAAGCTGTTAAATTACTACCATTTGCAAAACTTAACTGAATCGAAATCCTCTTGATACCAAACAACAACAAAAAACACCAGAAATAAATAGTATGCTGATTCAGTCAAGAGTCATGGTTTTAAGGAACAAAACCAATACTATCTTATGCAAAAAGGAAAATAAAGACTATTTATTGCAAGAAGGCTCATAAGAGTCTCAGAAAATCAACAGGTGGATGATGAAACTCATCTTGGGAAATGGGGAAAAAAACCCAGGGGATTCAGGAGGGTGGGACAAGCAGAACCTGAGAAGTTCCACTACCCAGTCTTGCCACTGGGATCACTTCCAATGCTCTAATGTTCCTGTGATACTTGCTCAAGATTTAAACCCACAGGGGAAAGCATCCGAGTGAGTCAGGCTTAGTCATGTGGTCCTCAGGGAATAAGGAGGAGCTAATGGCCCTTTTTGTTAGTGATAAACCAACGATGCCCAACAGAGACACCCCACGGATGATGAGGTACTAGCAGGAGGGAGAAAGGGACAGATGCTGGACTGCCCCAAATGACATTATTCCCTACAGGTGGTGAGTCTGATAAAAGACCAGAAAGTGTTAACTCTCACTCCCAAATTGTGTTTCTCAAGCTCATGGAACTAAATACAGAGACCTTGGTCTCTGACACCCAGGTTCCATGGACAAAAGACTGGTTCCAGCACTGGAGCAGAGCAGTTGCAAGATAGCCAGGACCCGGGCTGCCTCCAAGTATGTGGAACATCAGGCCAGAGATTCCTGTGGGCTGTCTTTATAAAATTTTGGTTAAAAAATGTATTACAAAATTGATGAGATCACCTAAGGTATAGTGATTTATCAGCGAAGATTTAGACTAACTGATAGAAAAGAGGTTGTTACCTTTGTGTGATTGGTCAAAGTACACATGAAGATCCTTCCTAGGATCTGGCTGCCATCTCTTCTTGTTTGCCCAAAGCACTCTCCTTGGCTAAACTCCTGGGTCTCACCACAAAATAAAAGGTGACACTGTTAACTGCAAGAGTCAGAGCCCTTTAGAACCTATTATTACTGTACAATATAGATTTTCTTGCCTCTGTATCTCTCTGGTACCATTTGTTCACGATGCCGCCTCATCCATTGAGCAAGCCCATGAATACTGACTTCCAGTGATTCAGTCGAGGTGGTTGCTATGCTCTCTTGATGATGTTCACAATGCATAACCTGTGTAGGGAACTATAATCTATTTTACGTTTTCTGGGCATGTTAAATTTCCCACTCTGAATTTTATAGAGTGTAGAATAACGTGTCTTCCTGTTACGTCATCTCTTGAACTCCTCAGGCATTCCTGGAATTTGCTCTCTTTTAATGTTGACTGTGCTCCCGCCTTGCACACACCACCAACAGGATGGAGGAGGTGGTCCACAAAGAGCTCACGGGTGGATTGAGAAGAGCCGTACCATTAATTCAAGAAACGCTTACCCCCCACTCAAGCACAGCTTGAGACTCCTTTGAGGGCAAGAAATGACAGAGGGCGGAAAGGCTCTTTGCTCCCGTTAACCTCGACCTTTACCTTCAGCTGCTGGCAGCTGATCTCCGGGCTCTGGAATGTCCTGTTGGGAGTGTCTGTTTACTTGAGAGCCTTGGCTGCAGGACAATCTAACAATGGATCTAGGAATGGGGCTTTGGGCTGTGCCTTATCAGTTCTGACCTCTAGAGGAACTAGAGACTAAAGTTTTAACCTAGTCTCTGGGAAGGGCTAGAGACGAAAGGTCAGCAAGTGGGCGGTGTGTGATTGAACATGAACACAAACACAAAGTCTGGACACCAGAGGCTCCGATGAGCTTCCCTGGTTGGCGATCTCTAGATGTACGTTCAGGCATCACGGCCGGAGGAGGTCATGATGCCCATGACTCCTCAGGGAGACAATGAGCAGAGTGTCATGTTGGACCCCTCCTGGTCTCCCTCCTATATGCTTTTCCCCTTCACTGACTTCAGTTTGTATCCTTGCCTTGTAATAAACTATAACCATGAGGGGTGCCTGGGTGGCTTGGTCAGTTAAGGGTCTGCCTTCTGCTCGGGTCCTGATGTCAGAGTCCTGGGATGGGGCCCCATGTCCGGCTCTTTGATCGGTGGGGAGACTGCTTCTCCCTCTCTCCGATCTCCAATTGCAAGTTTAGGAGGATCCCATAATCACCCTCAGGTTTGATAATTTGATAGAAGAGCTCAGAATTCACTAGAAATTGTCTAATAAAACCTTAGTCATGAGACCCTTCAGATGTGTATCGGTGCCATATGCTTGGGGGATGATTGCCAACCTGTATCTTGGGACATTGGGTAGAGGTAAAGAAATTTTCCAAAGGAATTTTTAGAGTTTTGCAGGATCCTGGGGGTCGGGCTAAGATTGCCTTTTGCCCTTAGCAAAGTATCAACATCGAGGGAGGAAGGTCATTCTGCTCCTTTCGAGGACTTGTCAGTGGGCTGTACATAGTAAGGAAATTTTTTTTTTCGTAGTAAGGAAATTTAATAGCATTTCTTCTGCCTTTGTTTCCCACATCAGTACTGAGGATACAGGAACCAGCTTGAGTCATCTCCCAACCTGAGCACAGAAATGATTAAGCACAGTAATAATTTATAAACCATTGAAAAAATATGAATTCATGAATCTAGGAAGGGAAGGGAAGGGAAGGAAGGAAGGAAGGAAGGAAGGAAGGAAGGAAGGAAGAAAGGAAGGAAGGAAGGAAGGAAAAAGCAGGGCTATAGACCAACTGGTAAGTGTGGAGGGAGTTTTGGTGTTGACCACGGTCTTCCAAAAAACAGTATGAGCAAGCACCAAGGTAAAGATTGGGAAAGGCCAGACTCCTTGGAGGAGGAGTAGAGTATATATATATATATATACATATATATATATATATATGTATGTATTGTCATAAAGTATCTTCCCAGAGAAGCTGTCACCGTTACAAGGGAGGAAGTTAGAAGTTATGATTTAGTGAAATCATCAGGCAACACCTAGACTAAGAGATCAAAATTAACATCACAAAGAAACAGGGGCGCCTTGTACCTCCAAGTGATGAGGGAGCAGAGGCCAGCAGAGGGCAAAGCATACGCTGACACCCTGCAAACCACCCCCCCCTACACACACACATCTGGATGGGATGTGTGCGACATTCCTCCAGGAAACTCCCAACTGTCTGAATGTTAATGCTTCGCTAGAGGGAAAAACAGCCTTAGCTTGACAACAGCCAGGCCTCCAGGATCCTGAGGATCTTCTTTAGCATATCAAAGTCCTCCTGGCCACTTTCCTTTGTCCTTACCTCCCCCAACTCCTAAGTGTAGAATCAGCTGCTCCTCACCGCCCCAGGGCAGCAGCTCTTTCTGCCCAAGGGTCAGTCCTTGTGCTTTAATAAAACTGCCCTTATACACCAAAGATGTCTCAAGAATTATCTCGGTTGTCAGCTCCGGACCTCACCAACCTTCCAAAACTGCATCACAAATGTGATGCTCTGAGGACACGATGTCATCTGTGCGGTGTTCCGGCCAAGGAACCTCAATCTAATTCCAAAGAGTCATCAGGCAAACCCCAAATGTGGAATGGCCTATCAAAAGGGGGGGAGGCAGGGGGTAACTGGACTCTTTACGAATGCTAATGCTATCATTTGAAAGAAAGAAAGGAACTGCTCCAGACTAGAGATGCTGAGAGACAGAAACACTAAATGTAATAACTGACCCTAGACCGGATCCTACAGTAAGGGGCATATTAGGGGCGTTATTAGGTTAACTGACAAATTGGAGCCTGGATGGTAGAGTCTTGAATCAATGAAAATTTATTTATCAAGCTGATAACTGCGCTGTGATTACATAATGGAATAGCCCTATCCTCAGGAGATACGCACGGATGCATTTAGGGGTTAAGGTCATGACATGCAACTTGTCTTCAAAACCTTCAGAAAAAAATTGTGTGTGTGTGTGTGTGTGTGTGTGTGTGTGTGTGTAGTGAGAGAGAGCAGAGCAAATGATAAAGCACACAGGGTTGAATGTTTATAATAGTGAATCTGAGCAAAGGATATACCAGGAAACTGTGACACTTTTACCTTTGTAATTTTTAAAGATATTCCCAAATAAAAAGTTAAAGTGTGTTCATCAAACCACCCTGAATTTTCTTGTTGATCACCTTTGTTACACATAAACATTTCAAACTCATGATCAAATATATCTGTCTCACACGTGTGCGTAAGATATTGTTAATCCGCTCTAAAACATAAGAGGTTTGGGGTGCCTTGGTGGCTCAGTCGTTAAGTGTCTGCCTTTGACTAGGGTCCTGGGATTGAGCCCCGCATCGGGCTCCCTGTTCTGCGGGGAGTCTGCTTCTCCCTCTCCCACTCCCCCTGCTTGTATTCCCTCTGGGTCTCTCTCTGTCAAATACATAAATAAAATCTTTAAAAAAAAAAAAAGTAAGTAAGAAAGAAAATGCTGCATTAAAAGAGCATCCACACAAGCCCGGACCCACGCATATACAAACAGATATGTGTAGACTCCCACATACCAAATGTGTTATGGAGAGAAACACAGAGAGCCGTAGAAACTGTATGTGTAGCATTTGTAGAGTCAAAGATTTGGAAAAAATCCAGGAGATTATTTGGTCAGTTCTCTTACCCTAATATGAGTATCTTGGACTGAAATACAAGTGCCTATAAAATAAGATTCAAGCTTCCTTAAGACAACGCATTCCCACACGTAACAGGTCCAATTGTCAATGCCATTCACATAGTCACCATACCCTTTTGTGCCAGACTCAAGTCCTTATCTTCCTGCCCTCAAGGAATAGGCAGAAAGCACATTTTCACTTTAACGCTCTTAAAAGATCTCCTAGGGGGCGCCTGGGTGGCTCAGTCAATGGGTATCTGCCTTGGGCTCAGGTCATGATCCCAGAGTCCTGGGATCGAGCCCTGCATCGGGCTCCCTGCTCAGCGGGAAGCCTGCCTCTTCCTTTCCCACTCCCCCTGCTTGTGTTCCCTCTCTCGCTGTGTCTCTCTCTGTCAAATAAATAAAATCTTTATAAATAAATAAATAAATAAATAAATAAAAGATCTCCTAGGAGGAAAGGCATTTTGTAAATCCCCAACTGAGATACCAGTGTTCTCAGAGTTTTGTTTCTTCCTATCAAAAATGGACAAAGAGTGGGGTGCCGGGCTGGCTCGGTTAGTAGAGCATGTGACTCGAGCTCAGGGCTGAGTTCAAGCCCTACACCAGCCATGGAGCCTACTTTAAAAAAAAAGCAAACAGCATTGACCTGCCCTACAGACATGTTATGTAGATTAATGTGTTATAGGGAAGAGGAAACACCTCAGGTACAAGATGGGGTTTGGGGCACGGGTACTGGTTGGCAGGGGGAGTTGTCAGCTAAAATAGATTTGGAGCAGTGGTTCACAACCCGGTGGCTCGCTGGCTCCCTTGGAGACATTTTCACACCCCAGATGCCCTGGCTACACCCCAGACCAGTTACTTCAGACGTAAGCATCTGTTTTTTGTGGCTTCCCCGATGATTGCTGTAGGCAGCCCGGGCTGAGACCATGGCCGTGGAGGGCTGTTTCCTGGTATTGGTCTCTGCTCTGCATGGCTTCCATTGCTCTCTTCCTGCCTCATGCTAAAAGGACTGCCGGCCAGAGGCAGCCCTGGAAGTTTCCAGTGGGTTCTCCCACTCACCAAGTGTAGGGAGATCATCTCTAGGTGACCACGTCTATTTTAATTGTTTGTCGAGTCCAAACTAGTAGCACATCCTCACACAACTCCAGGGGGCACTATTCACACCGGTTTATGTGACAGGCTCCCTTGTGAATAAAGCTCTCTGTGGGGCGCCTGGGTGGCTCAGTGGTTTAAAGCCTCTGCTTTCAGCTCAGGTCATGATCTCAGGGTCCTGGGATCGAGGCCCGCATCGGGCTCTCTGCTCAGCGGGGAGCCTGCTTCCCCCTCTCTCTGTCTGCCTGCCTCTCTGCCTCCTTGTGATCCCTCTCCCTCTGTGAAATAAATAAATAAAGTATTTTAAAAAAAAAAGCTCTCTGTGAATGGTGCCACCTGGAGTTGGCCAACCAGTTAGCCACAGTTCAAGTGCTGGCCCAAATTAGATGAATAATTAATTTCACATTTATCTCACCCCGAGAAGAAACAGGCTAGTGATGGACCACCTGGGGTATAGCTCGAGGTCGGCCTGTCCCATTCCTCGTGAGGCTTCTAGTGGAGATGCCTGTGTTACTCCATCGGTCATGAGCCTCAGCTGGCCTGTATGGGGTGGGCCAACAGGAAAGCTGGTGAGCAGGAGGCATGACTGTGTGTACAGAGGGTGCTAAGAGGTGCTGGAAAAACACCCTGACACCCCCAATACCTTACCAACGTAGCCCTTGGGCTCCGTCTTCCTACCATTGGCTTTTCGATATAATCATTTGTAAGAAATGCCTACTTGGTCATTCAGCTGTATTTGGTCTTCATCCAAAGTTCCTGAACATGCTCCAGTGGAGAAGTGAAATGGCACCTCATTATTATAACGGTGACTCTTGGACCCCACCCAAGGGCAGCGGCTGGTTGCCGGGAGGACCAGCCATGAATGGAGGCTTCAGGTCTACCTCTAGACCTCCAGGAAGGGGAGATGGGCCGGAGGTTGAATCAGGCAATGGCCATGACTTAATCAATTGTGACTTTGTAATAAAGCTTCCGTGAGTACTGCAGAGGAGAGCTTTTTCATTTACAGAGTACTTCCTCTCTTAGAGCCGGAAGACTCCCATGCAGCACCGAGCTGGCCCCAAGCCCTACGAGGACAGAAGCTCTTCCATTCGGGACCTTGCTCTCTCTCTCTCCAACTGGCCGTTGATTTGTATCCTTCATTATATCCTCTAATAAACTGCTAAACGTGTTTCCCTGAGTTCTGTGAGATGCTCAAGCAAACTAATGCCACCTAAGAAGAGATCATCGGAGTAGCCAATCTGAAGCCAGTTGGTCAGAAGTACAGGTAACAGCCTGGGGCTTGCAACTGGCATCCGGTATGGGCAGGGGGCAGTCCTGTGGGACTGAATGCTTTCTCTGTGGGATCTGATGCTTTCTCTGGGTAGACGGTGTCAGATTTGACTTGAATTCTTGGACACCAGCAGGATGTCCGAGAAAATTGCTTGGTGTCTTGAGGGGTGGAAACTTCTCTCCCGTCATGTTGGAATTGGGTCTGGGAACCCTAAGAGACTTCTTTGGTTAAGTGTTTGCAGATAGCTGTAAAAATGGATATGTGCTCTGGGCGGAAATCTAAATTAAGGAACTAATTATTTTGGTGCAGTTGGTTAATAATATTAACATCTGCAGTGTGTGGGACTCTGGAGGGAACGACAATGTAAGATATGGTATTTTTGATAAGAGGCATGGGGAAGGGGAGAAAAATTTATCACCTGTTATTTCATATCAGAAGAACTTAGGAGGGCCTTGTGGGCATGGAAGGAATATATGGGTGGGGAGTGATGGGAAGGGGACCAAGAAAGAGCAATATAAAAGAAGTTCATTTCCTTTACCATTCTGTCTAGAGCCATCCCGATCATAGTCTCTCATTTATTTACTAAGTAATTTTCGAGCCTCTGTTTAGCCGTGTTTTTAGTACAGAGGATAAAAGTGAAAAAGACATGTCTCTTCTTTTGAGTAATTTGCAGTTTAGTGTCAGAGACACTTAGGATGATTCAAGACGCAACTGTTAGGAAACCAAATTCAAAATGTCTTCAACAATCAGGGAATTTGTTGTTCTGTGCCTCCCCCCGCCCCTCCACAGACATACAAAGTCTGGTTCGGCATTACTGGGGTTGGTTAATTCAACAATTCATTAAGGACCAGGTTTTTTCCATTTTTCTCCTGTGTGCAATGCAGTGTCTTCATTTCAACCTCACTCTACTCACACTCACAAGGTGGCTGTTCATAGCTCCAGGCATCACTGGAAGACCCCAAAATATCCAAGATTCTTACTTCGCTACAGGTCTTTTCTTTTTAGAGTGAGTAATCCTTTCCCACAACAGCACAGCAGAGATTGCCTTGTGGCTTGGTTAGCTGTGATTGCCTTAAACCACGATTTACCTGAGACATAGGGGAGGAAATGGATATCAGAAGAAAATCAAGGCTCTCTTAAGTGCGAAGTGGTAGGGGCTCCTGGGTGGCTCAGTTGGTTAAGCGTCTGCTTTTGGCTGAGATCATGATTCCAAGGTCCTGGGATGGAGCCCGGTGTCAGGCTCCCTGGTCACAGGGGGGATTTGCTTCTCTCTCTCCCTCTGCCCCTACTCCTACTCTCTTTTGCTCATACTCTCTCTCAAATGAATAAATAAAATCCTTTTAAAAGAAAGTATGAAATGGTAGATTATTGTGATTAATTTGCATTTTCCTGTGGATTAATATGAGGGTAAGCATCATTTCATATGCTATTTACTAATCCCATCTCCCCTTTCTGGCATGACCTGCTGATTTTTTCATCTTCTTTTCAATGAAACTTACCTTACTGATTTGTAAAAGTTATTTAAATACACTGGGTATTAATCCTCTGCCACTTAATGAATTACAAGTGGCTTCTTCCAGAGGGCTTTGTCTTTTCTTTTCTTTTTTTTCTTGTCTTTTCTATGTATGTATGATGTCCCTGATTATAAGAAATTTTAAATTGTAATTTAGTCAAGCATCTGTAACTTCTGTTGAGATTTGTGTGTTCTTATATAGGTAAGATATTTTCCTACTCATCTATGATTTCACTTTTCAAATTTAGGCTCTTTAAATATACCTGGAATTGGTTTCTATCTGTGATCGGGCTCCAATTTACTTTTTCACACAGATAACTAATTCTCCCAGGGCTGTTTATCGAATAAGTCATACATTCTCCAAAGGTTTGTAATTCTACGTCAGCCGCAGTTTCAAATACGAGTGGATTCATCTAAAAGTAGCTATCATTGATTTATCTCGCGATCTCTGCCAGAGACTAAATCTTCCAACATGTTGAAACATCAAATACGCTATCATTTGTATTTGCTCTTGGGGAATCCCGTTATCCTCTTGCATGTCTGTAGAACTACTGGAGAGATATTAATCTGGGACTACCCTTTGCTGTAATTTTGGGAATTTCACTTTCCCCTGTGTTGGATAACAGTTTGCTGAATCCCTTGTCTCGTACTTTTGTGATTTCTTCCTTCATTTTGCTGGAGCAGAAGCTTCAGTGTGCACTCACTATCATTTAAGATTGATAATTTGGTTGCATGTAACATTCTGGGCTGGAGATAATTTTCCTTCTGAATTTTGAAGACTTTGCTCCATTGTCTTCTGGCTTTGGATGTTGCAGATGAGCGGTCGGACGAATTCCCGATGCCCAAGTTTCCAGAAGTTCTTTTGTTTCTTTGAAAGATTCTGGGGGTCTTCACATAAGTTCTGCAGGTTCATGATCCTAGATCTTGACGTGGATCCTCATTTATTGGTCTAAGAACACAAGGGGCTCCATTCAATCTGGAAATTCGTGTTCTTCAGGTCTGGAAATCTTTTCTTGTTTTCATTTCTTTAATTAATTTTCTCTTGGTATCTTTCTTTATGAAACTCCCGTTTTCCAGATTAAAGGTTCTTATCTTTTATATCATGAACCGGGTGCCTGGGTGGCTCAGTGGGTTATATCATGAACCTCTTTTCATAATAACACTTTGAAATGCACTCTGTGCATTAAATGCATGGAATTTATGTCCTAAAACTGTAGTGCATTAAAATCGGCAACTGATGTCAGCCTCCTGGGACCCTCTCAAGTGACTTCAAGGAGAACCCACACACAAGAACCAGAAAACCAGGGAAGCAGAGGCATGCAGACAATATTTCTGAATAATCATTATGATAGAAACATACTTTATTATGATGACTTAAGGGTATTTCATGTCTGCATGAAAAGCAATAAACTTTAGTCTTTGCAACAAAACAAATTATACCTGGTGACCCATGAGTGTTTGGAGAATGACTTGCAAACTCATACACCTCTTTCCCCTTTTTGTATATAGAATCCCCTGGAGCTAACAGGCTTTGGAACAGTTCTTCAGAGTAACCTGAAAGACAGTCTCCGGGGCCATAGACCTCAATAGGAGGACAAATAAAGCATTTGCTAAGCTACTTCCCAGTTGGCTCTCTTTCAGTGGACAGATTATAAAACAGGTTCTACTGAAATATAATTAACAAAACATGAAGAAATAAATTTGTCATATAGTTATATGGGTTATTATATTTGTTATAGTTATGTGCATAAAAAACAAAATCTAGCAGCAAGTTTAATAACGTCCATGACTTTTTAAAATAGTAATGAGTAGGGTTCCTGGCTGGCTCAGTCAGCAGAGCATGTGACTTTTTTTTTCTTTTTTAATAGATTTTATTTTTTGCTTGAGAGAAAGCGAGAAAGGAAGAGAGAGCACAGAGGGAGAGGGAGAAGCAGGCTTGTCATTGAGCAGGGAGCCCCATGCAGGGTGAGGAAGAAGCAGACTCACCATTGAGCAGGGAGCCTCATGCAGGGTTCTTGACCCTAGGATCCTGAGATCATGACCTGACCCGAAGGCAGACGCTTAACCGACTGAGCCACCCAGATGCCCTGAACATGTGACTCTTGACCTCAGGGTTGTAATTTTGAGCCCCATGTTGGGTGGAGAGATTACTTAAAAAATAAAATCCTAGGGCGCCTGGGTGGCTCAGTGGGTTAAAGCCTCTGCTTTCGGCTCAGGTCATGATCTCAGGGTCCTGGGATTGAGGCCCGCATCGGGCTCCCTGCTCAGCGGGGAGCCTGCTTCCTCCTCTCTCTCTGCCTGCTTCTCTTCCTCCTTGTGATCTCTCTCCCTCTGTGAAGTAAATAAATAAAATCTTTAAAAAAATAAAATAAAATAAAATAAAATAAAATCCTACAGGGTGCCTTGGTGGCTCAGTCAGTTAAGCGTCTGCCTTCGGCTCAAGTCATGATCTCAGGGTCCTGGGCCCCGCGTCAGGCTCACTGGGGAGTCTGAGTCTCCCTCTGCCCTTCCCTCCAGCTCGTGTGCTCTCTCTCTCTCTCTCTCTCTCTCTCTGTCAAATAAAGAAAATCTTTTCAAAAATAAATAAATAAATAAAATCTTAAAAAAAAAATAGTAATGTGTGCAAACTAATTTCAAGAGATCCATAACAACTAAAAGTATCTAGGATTTCTATTGGCGACCAACTCACAGGAGTACTATGTTGTGTTGCTTACAATAATAACAGAAGGAAATGCTCTATTTCTGTTAGAGGTTAGGGAAAATAAAGATGTGTTTTTTTCACATCCAAGTTCCTGGATCTCTTGAATTTTCTCCACAGACCTTTTGAGAGTCTGTCTGGTGAAAAATCAGATGTTTGGTCTCTACAACAGATTCTCTTCTTTTGTTCTCTTCAAGTCGCCTTAGTTTCTCTTGTCCTTTTGTTCTGATTTCCAGACGATGACTCTCATTTTGTTCTCCACTTCTTTGGAGGATTTTTTTTTTCAAATTTCGTTTTTCATTCCCAAACATTCTTTTTTGTT
The DNA here is from genome assembly GCA_002007465.1 of Ailurus styani. Lineage (NCBI taxonomy): Eukaryota > Metazoa > Chordata > Mammalia > Carnivora > Ailuridae > Ailurus > Ailurus styani. The sequence goes on along the minus strand of LNAC01000015.1, from coordinate 11,202,884 downwards.
CTCAAAATGTTCCTTGTTTTTAGCATCTCTGATCTTGCTGGATATATGCAACACTTCCTTTCCTCTTTTCTGAAGATTTAAAGGTTGTTTTGTTTTAGTGTTTAGTTTTCTTATGCTCCTTACATCCTCTCATTTTGTGACTATTCTTAACTATTTATTAGGGAGCATGAGTTCAAAATAATCAATTGAGTGAATTTCTCTTTTGATTGTTCATTTTGTTGGCTTTCTTAGATTTTTTTTTCATAAACTTTGGAATTTTGGCTTACACTTAGTGGGAAGTTTCTCTCTCCCTCTCTCTCTCTCTCTCTCTCTCTCTCTCACACACACACACATACACACACGTGCACACAAACATGCACACTCATTCACTCTTATTTCCCCTCTCCTGGTCCATTTTCACAACTGCCTTCGGCATTCTGCATGGGGCCCAGTGCACACTTAGGTTTCATTCTGGCAATGAAAAGGATCAGAGCGTGCAACCCAAAATACACCACTTTGGCCCAAGGATTATTTTAAGCTGAAAGCGACTGAGAAACAGCAGATGCAGGAAAGCCTCACTGACCTCTGTCTTCCTACCTAAAGGCAGGAGGGCATCAATTTCCCTCTGTCAAGGTATCTCTATTTGTAAAGGTCTCTCCCTGTCCTGAACCAGGAAAAGGAGGATGACCTTCATCACCAAGACAACTCTCATCGATGGAAAAGACCCCCACTCGAGTCTGTTTGACAAACCTTACTACATGACTTTGATCTTCCTTTAGTTTTCCCCACATATTTGTCTCCCCCACAATTAATTCACTGCTCTTAGAAGCCCAAACCTTTCTTCTCTGTCTAGTTACTTCCCCACAATCAATGTATTACCCTTTGTTAAAATGGTTTGTAATCGCTGAATTCGGTCTTCCTTCTTATTTATTTTTATTTTCTAATTTTTTTGACTTAAAAAAACACATGCGCTATCTCAGTGCTAGAGGTCAGTAGCCTGACCTGGATTTCACTGGGATACCACCCAGGTTTTGGCAGAGCCCTGTTCCTCCTGGAGGTTCCAGGGGAGAATCCACTTCCTGTGGTTCCACTTTCCAGAGGTGGCCTGCACTCCTCGGCCTGTGGCCTCTTCCTCCACTTTCAAAGCCAGCAAGGCCTGCTGAGTCTTTCCCACTTCACCTTGACACGGAGTCTTCAACCTCCTCCCTCCACATTTAAAGGAAACTTGGGATTACAGTGGATACTCCAGGCTAACCTCCTCTTCTTTTAAGGTTTTCTTTAAATGCCAGTTACTACACAATGTCATATTAGTTTCACGTGTGTCGTACAGTGAGCCAACACTTCCATACGTCACCCGGTGCTCATCGCGACAAGTGCCCTCTTCGTTCCCATCACCTGTTTTCCCCACCTCCTGCTCCCTCCCCTCTTGTGACCATCAGCTTATTCTCTAGGGTTGAAAGTCTGTTTCTTGGTTTGTCTCTCTCACTCTTTTTTCCCCCTTTGCTCATCTAACCTCCTTCTTGAGTCACATTCCTTGGTGAGCTCCCCTTACACGTAAAGAACTAAATCTATTTTTTTCTCTCGTTAATCTGTCTTTTTTCAGTTTGATTCATGGGCCCCACCCGCTGAACTAAAGAGACTAGAGAAAGAATGTTTTTTGCCTTTCCTACAGCAACATGGAAATATTGCTGCATATGATGTTAAGAATATTTAAGATCAGTCACCAAGTCTTTGGTAGCTGGGCTTAATTCCAGCAAAAAAAAAAAGGGTGTTATTTTTTGGGACTCTGACAAAGAACGTTCTTGCTTGACCAACCTTTAGCCATTGGGACTCTGACAAAGAACGTTCTTGCTTGACCAACCTTTAGCCAGTGCCCTGAACCCTCTCCCTAACAAGGCCTGTCTAATTCCTTGTAGGTTCTAGCCTGAGTAAGAATCCTCAGTTTAGGGACACTGGCAGGCTCAGGTGGTGGAGCATGTGACTCTTGATCTTGGGGTTATGGGTTTGAGCCTCACATTGGGTGTAGAGGTCACTTAAAAAAAAAAAAATAGAGGGCACCTGGGTGGCTCAGTGGGTTAAAGCCTCTGCCTTCGGCTCAGGTCATGATCTCAGCGTCCTGGGATCGAGGCCCGCATCGGGCTCTCTGCTCAGCAGGGAGCCTGCTTCCTCCTCTCTCTCTCTGCCTGCCTCTCTGCCTACTTGTGATCTGATCTCTCTCTGTGTCAAATAAATAAATAAAATCTTAAAAAAAAAAAATAGAAAAAAAAGCAAGATTTCCTTACCCTTGATACCTGACCAAACTTCCCACTACCACCATCCCCTCCCCCCGGGTGATGTCAGATCTCCCTGGCTGGCCTAGAGCAAGACTCTACTAGGTGGGTTCAACCATAATTCCCCCAGGTACGGTGTCTCCTCATTGTCATTGTCCATCACCAATGTTCCCTCCCCAAAGTTTGTTCCTTGGTTGTAATTCTCCACTGCTCGCGGCTGTTTCCAGAATTAAGCCCGGTTCTATACTAGGGTCTCTTCCCCTATTGCAATAGCTTTTTTTTTTTTTTTTTTTTTTTTTTTTTTTTTTTTTAAACA
>LNAC01000015.1:11151702-11200178 GCA_002007465.1 Ailurus styani | reverse complement strand
GCTTTAACCCACTGAGCCACCCAGGCGCCCTGCAATAGCTTTTTGAATAAAATCTGTTTTCACTGCCTTAAATTCTATCCACTTCTGACTTTTCTTTGATATCTGTTTTTATATTTTTGTATGTATTTATATCTTATTTATTGTATATCACAGCAAAAAGGGGGCACCTTACATCTGAAAACTACAATGCAATCTGACCTGGAAGCCTTCTTTTTTTTTTTTTTTTTAAGATTTTATTTATTTATTTATTTGACAGAAACGCAGCGAGCGAGGGACACACAAATAGGGGCGGGGTGAGAGAGGGAGAAGCAGGCTTCCAGCGGAGGAGGAAGCCTGATGTGGGGCTCGATCCCAGGACTCAGATCACGACCTGAGCTGAAGGGAGACACTTAAGAACTGAGCCACCCAGGCTCCCCTTTCCATTCTTTTTTAAGTGGGCTCTGTGCCCAGTGGAGGCCTTGAACCCTGAGATGGAGAGTTGTGCGCTCTACCGACTGAGCCAGCCAGGTGCCCTCCTTCATCCTTTAACCCACGGAAACCTATCTTCTATACCCCTGACACCTGTGAAACTTTTTTAAAATTTTTTTTTTAAAGATTTTATTTATTTACTTGACAGAAAGAGACACAGCGAGAGAGGGAACACCAGCAGGGGGAGTGGGAGAGGGAGAAGCAGGCTTTCCCGCAGAGCAGGGAGCCCGATGCAGGGCTGGATCCCAGGACCCTGGGATCATGACCTGAGCCAAAGGCGGACACTTAACGACTGAGCCACCCAGGTGCCCTGTAAAACTACTTTTTTTTTTTTTTGATACATTATCTTCTTTTATTCAAGTACCAGTCTGATCACACATGGTCCAAGAACACTCAAATAATAAGCCACATATAAACAGATGTTAAAGATTGGTCTTCAAACATCATAGCCAATGATGCCATGCTTGCCTATGATCTCGCCGACATAAAACCACATCCACACCTCGGTGGCCACCAAACCATTCAGCAGAGCTTCCTTAACTGTGAGCTGTTTGAAGCTACCAGTTTGAGCACTCCTGACTATTTTTTTCAAGCTCTGAATAGCTGTAGGGATCTCAGCAGGGGTTGGAGGAACCAGCTCAACCTTGGCATAGTGCCAAAATGTGGCCAATCGAGGCTTCGAGTAAGTCACAGCAGCGTTCACCAGCGCCGGGGCCTTCTCCGCCAGGTTACGGACAAACTGGGCCATGGCTCCAGGCTGGAAGGTCCGTCGCCCCGTACGGCCGCTGAATGTCACCCCCTAAAACTACTTTTTAAAAGAACATGAGTGGGGGCGCCTGGGTGGCTCAGTGGGTTGAAGCCTCTGCTTTCGGCCCAGGTCATGATCTCAGGGTCCTGGGATCGAGGCCCGCATCGGGCTCTCTGCTTGGCGGGGAGCCTGCTTCCCCCTCTCTCTCTCTGCCTGCCTCTCTGCCTCCTTGTGATCTCTCTCCCGCTGTGAAATAAATAAATAAAATCTTTAAAAAAAAAAAAAGATTTTATTTATTTNCTCTTGGCCTCTTGACGTGCGTGCCTGTTGACTATACCCGTTCTCTTCAGATGCTCTGTTTGCCTGGCTTCTCCAGCATACTTCAACAATTGTGACAAAATACATGTAGCATAACATACACTATCTCAACCACTTTTAAACATATGGTTTAGTGGCATTAAGTAGATTCACTTGCTGAGCCACCATCACCACTGTCCATCTCCAAAATTCCATCTTGTACAACCGGAATTTTATACCCATTAAACACTAGCTCCCCATTCCTCTTTCCCCCTAGTCCTTGACACCACCGTTCTCCTTTCTGTCCCTGCCCTGGGGAATCCAGAATGTGACTGCTCCAGGTACCTCAAACAAGTGGGATCGTGCAACGTTTTTCCTGTCGTGACTGGTTTGCTTCACCCGGCATAATTGTCCTTACGGCCCATCTAGGTGACAACACACACTTTATTTCCTTTCTAATCCCTGGTGACTTCTTGTTAGTCTCCTCTTTGTTAATCTGTATCTTAAATATTAGGGTTCTGGAGTGTCTGGCTGGCTCAGCCAGTAGAGCATGTGACTCTTGATCTCAGGGTAGTGAATTTGAGCCCCATGTGTGATGTGAAGTTCGCTTAAGGAAAAAATTAAAAACATATATTAGGTGGGGCTCAGTCGGTTAAGAGTCCGACTCCTGATTTTGGCTCAGGTCATCTCAGAGTCATGAAATAGAACCCTCGGTCCAGCTCCACATGGGGGGTAGAGCCTTCTTAAGATTCTCCTTCTTTCCCTCTGTCCCCGCCCCCCACTCTCTCTCTAAAAGAAAAAAAAATTTTTTTTAATATATTAGGGTGTGGCCTGGAATTAATTTTTTCATCAGTCCCCAGCCCTGGGTAGTTTTTAATTATCTACATATTGATGGGGATAGACCTATGTTTCTACTTCTCCCCTGAGCTCCTGGCTTTGTATTTTAAATTGTCTGCAGGGCATTTTTTCTTTTCTTTTTTTTTTTTTTTTAAAGATTTTATTTATTTATTTCACAGCGGGAGAGAGATCACAAGGAGGCAGAGAGGCAGGCAGAGAGAGAGAGGGGGAAGCAGGCTCCCCGCCGAGCAGGGAGCCCGATGCGGGCCTCGATCCCAGGACCCTGAGATCATGACCTGAGCCGAAAGCAGAGGCATTAACCCACTGAGCCACCCAGGCGCCCCAGGGCATTTTTTCTTGAATGACTTGCAGGCACTTCAAAATCAACATGTCCAAAGTTGAATTCCTCACCTCTCTTTTCTTTCCCCACAACTAACCTGCTCATTGTTTCCTACCAGTAATTGGCACCATCATCTACCCCAACCCAATCCAGAAACAAAGAAGCAATCTTGATTCCTTTCTTATTCCCTTCTGACGGCCATAGTAACACCCTCTTGCTTCATCCTAAATCTCCTTACGTCTGGCCCATTCTCTCCATTCCCACTGCATTCAATCTAGAACAGATGAACACTTTTCTAGCCTGACATGTAGACTCCAAATCTTATGCCTACCTTATTTATTCTTGAAAATGTTACTTTTCGAATGCAAATCTGATCATTACCTTTCCCCCCCCCTAACTTTACTCCATTAGTGGCTTTGCACTGCGGTTGGCATAATGTCCAAACTTCCTGGCATGGCTTTCCTTGACCTACGAAGAGCCCACCTCCAGATCATGCTCTAACAACCAACAACAACAACATCCAACCTGGCTTTCCTAGGTCAGGAGAAGAGCTTAGAAGACAAATGCTGGGAGCCTATGGCTCCGTCTCTTTAAGGTGGCAGGTAAGACAACAGCTGCTTGGCATAGATGTGCTGGTAAAGTCAGCCCCAGGGTGCAATGCGGCTGACCATGAGGCACATGGTGACTGATTGTGTGAAATCCAGCAGGAGGAAGAAAAGTCTCAGGCCTGATGTGAGAAGGATTGCCTCCTTCCGCCTCGGATTCGGAACGTCCTTTCATTTTCCGGCCCCCTCGCATGGTAAACTCAGTGGGACATCTTTATTTGAGCAGAGTCTTAAGTTTCCAGTTTATAAATAAATGAGGAAATGACAAAATCTTGATGCCCATCCTGGGGGGGGCGGGGAGGAATAACTACTTTAAGAATCAGAGAGTGAGAAATAATTTCCTACCTCACCGTATGGGTTTGGAGTAGAAATGTAAGCAATCTGGCATGAATGCCGCCCCCCCAAAATTATAGAAGGTAGTTTCAGATGAAGGGGGACCAGCCTGGTCAATGTCCTGAATGCAGAGCTGGTTCAAAGGGAAAAGAAAAAACAAAGGAAAATTATTGGTTTGAAACCTTTTTACAAGAAACTTGGAAAAACAGTGTTTTTCAGTCTTGTTTCAGGTCACCGATTTCTTTGAGAAGCTGTAGAAAGATCTTTACCTTAGAAAAGCCTAAATACAGAGCCACATCAAATTTGGACTCAGTTGAAATGGTCCATGGAATCCTTGAAATGAATCTATGGATTGTTAGGGCTCCATGAGCTTCAGGTTAGGAACCTCTGACTGGGAGTTAATGAGAACTCAAAGGGTGGGGTTTCTCTAAGCAAGATCATAACACTTTTCAAGAGCAGAGTTAAGCCAAACCAACATGAAGGACCCAAGCAAAGATTGCTAAGAGCAAAAATTGGAGCTGAGGGGAAATCCAGTCCCCTGATGTGCCTAGGAGAAGCTTTAGGGGCATCTCCAAACTGAAGGCTGTTGAGATTTAAATTGCAAAGCTTTACCCCCCCACACACCGCCACCCCCACCGCCTTTGGTAAAGAAAGAACCCCCCGCCTCAAAAATCAGTTACCAGTTCCAGAACAAGAGGCCCAGGGGCTGGGAAAGGAAATAATGAGGTTACATTCAGCCATTCTTTAGGAAAATTCCAACACTTCCATCGCCTGTGACTTTAGAGAAGACAGCCTGTTTAAGATAAATAGATGATTACATGTGACAGTAGGTCCTAATTGATTGGGACTTTGATTAACTAATGGAGTAATTACCACTACTTGGGAACGTGTGCTGGACTGTGACAGAAAGATGACATAGAATTAAAGCACTATAGGAGAAGAAAAGGATTCTGAATAATGTGACCTTCAGCCTTGAGATGTTTTGACACACTTATTAGCTTTAAAAAAATCATTTTTCATGAATATTGATAAAATCGTCAAGCCTCCTTCGTGGCAACAGTTACTGAGATGAGCTTTTATGTGTGCCGTGTGCTCTAGCTGGGGACGCTGGCAGACGTGTAGCGTGTAAGAAAAACCTTTCTCTTTCTTGCACCCCAGCGCCTGCCTTCGTAGAAAAGGAACATTTATAGCACCGCAGGTCTGTAGATGACCTTGAGAAAGTTACCTCATCAGTCTTGGGGCAAGTTCCCCAGAGAAGCAACTCTGACATCCCTTAAGAATCCATGGAATCCCACTGAGATTCTGGAATTGGCAAGATCCACTATTATTGACTTGGGACCTTCTACAGATGTGCCAAGTGCCAAGAAGCTCTGTCCCTGGGCATCCCTCAGGTCAGACCACCGCCTCATCTGGCTGCGTGCTTTTTTCTTTGTGACTTGAGAGTCGACTATGCAATTGGTCCTTGGACTTGGCTCCCTTAGATCCTAGCACCTCCTTGTGTTATCTGGTGTCTTAACTAGGTCCTGACTCTGGATCTATTCTTTCCCACCAGGATACCATCTCAGTGCCCACCAGCCCAACTTCTGGTGGCCAGCAGCTGTCTCTTGGCCCAAGGACTTCTTCTGGCTGGCAGAGCCCACTCTGCTTGAACGTATGGCTAGCTGAGAGTGCCAAGGAATTAAAAACTCAAGAGCACACATAAGAGTGGTTGACAAATATGGCAGCATCCTTACCTTTTGGGAGGGACCGCTCTGCAGTGAATGCTCTATACTGCTTTCTAGAGTTTCTTGGCAATACTCAGCTCTGGTTGTCTCTACCTACATCTGTACCTCGCTTGGGAAAGTACACCCTACGGCATCTTTCTTTTCCCTCTCTCCCTTTCCCACCTCCCTATTTGTGTTTCCTGGGACCCTGTCCGGATTTAACTATTACATCCAAACTCTTATTTCAGAATTTATTTCTGGGGAACCAAGATTAAGACGGGAATCTCAAACTTACCATGTCCAGAACAGATCCTAACTCATTTGCTTCTCTATCCTCCACTCATACCTAATCACACCCAAACTATTTCCATCTCCCCTACCCCCACTTAGGCAGGCTACATCCTTAGGAGTCCTCCTTAATTATCTTTTTCCCTCAAATCCGATATCCAACCAATCGGCAAGACCCATTGGCTCCACTCCCAAGGTAAACCCCGAATTTGACCACTGCTCATCGGCTTCCTTGCCATAACCCTAATCCGAGTCACTAATGTCTCATACCTGACCTGCTACAAGCCTTACTACTTCCACATTTCCAGTCTTCACCCTGTAGTCCATTTATACCTGATAGCCTGCGTGATCTGCAAAAAAAGTATAAATCAATCTTGTTACTTTCCTGCTTCAACCCTGAAATGGCTCCTATTGCCACCAGAATAGACACAGAACTTCTGGCCCATAAGCTCCTGCCTACCTCTCTACTCCCAGTCTTCTAGCACATTTTCTCTAGTATATTTATATTCCTCCTTTCTGTTGCTTATACACACCAAGCAAACTCTTGCCTTAGGTTTTTGCATTTGCTCTTACCTCTACCCAGAACGTTCTTCCTCCATATATTTGCATTCATTGTTATGGATGCTGTCCTCCCTGCTGCTGAGATCCCACCTCAGAACTGAAGCTCCCAGCTGCTGAAAGTGTTGACAGCAGACAGTCCTCTGCTGTCACTGTCCTTGGAGAGTTCCCCAGCCAGGAGAGCTGCCTCTCCCAAGGTCATGTTTCCTTTCTGGAGCCGTCCACATCTAATAGCTGATTATTGCGGAGGCATAAATGACTGCCCCCCTTACCCCAACTTGGGGCAACTCCAAAAGGCCGTCTCCATTCCTGAGGCCTCACTGGGACTGTATCTGCCCATGCTACTTCCTCTTTCTCCATTCCATGGGGGTTGCCCCAGCACACATTGTCATCAGTGCCTTGTGTGTTAATTTCCACCCAGAATCTGCTTCTCGAGGACACTGACCAGCAACACTCATCATGGAGGTATCAGCCCAGGATCACCTCTTCACAGGCCTGACCATGCAATCTAAGGTTGTATCCCACCGCTGAATGAGTGAAGACAAGCCCTCATGAAGTATAATGGTGGAGTGCCATGGGACCACAGCAAACATTGTGGGGAGGTGCAAAGCAACAGTTACACTTAGAGATCACGGAAGGGGGGCATTAGGGAGGCCAGCTGGGTTAGGGAAGCTTCACGGAGGGCTTGGATTTCCCATGGTCCTGATGAATCCAGGGTTGACATATCAAGATTCTGGACTCTGTTGTTTTCTCCTCCGGTTAGAAATCGGAGGAGCATGATTTCAATACTGTCATTCAGTGGGGGTGATTGAAGGCCACTTGGATGGCTGGTCCCTGACTGATCCATTAATTGGTGACCATGTAAAGGGCATCTCGACCGTGACATCACATCTTTTGCTTGCCTGTTAGGGAAACTGATAAAAAAGAATGGATGAAAGACTTTTTTGCATGTTGGAATCAAAGTGCTATGGTAATGTCAGCGAAGCGGGTTTCTGCATGGGCGGCGAAAAAACCAGCTGCCTCCGCCTTCCCCCAGCAAATGCTGTTCAAATGCTAATCCTAAACTCAATTCCTCTCTCACGTAGCACACTTCCCGGCCCCTTCTCTGTAGCATTAATTAGCGCATACTGAGAAATTCAAGCTCATTTCAGCACCAGCCCCGCAAAACAATTAAAAGAAGGGCACGCCAACTGTGAGGAACATTTCATGCCATCCCACTCTACCGATGGCCTAGTGGGTTATTTCCTTTCTTTCCTTTTTCTTTTCATCCACTGGTATGTTTAATAATCAATGCAAAGTATTTGTTAGAGATCTGTGTTTACAATAAGGAAGTTATAATATTGTTTTCCTTCGTGACCACTGATGATTAAAGAGACAGTTGAATAATTACAGATATTTGGCCAGTTATCTGGTTAGTCTACCTAAGTTAGATCACTAAGATCCACGCTCCACGTGGATTTACTAAGCATTATTGTAGAGCGCTCATTTTCATACAGAACATGCAGAAAAAGCACAGGGATCCACTCGAGATTTAATGTGCAGCTTTTGTGCCCCACCCAACCTTACAGCCCTGACGCCCTGGGACTTTCTGGAGGATGTGGGAGCTGGGCTCCATCAGGTCTCATGTAGACAACGAAAATGGGGGCCCTGGGGCACTGGAAATGGCTCACTGGGCATCTGCGAGCATTCCTGTTTTCGTTCAGGGGGTCTGGGCTGCAGCATCCATGGCCGTCTGCTAAACCTGGACATTTGCTTTAACCAGACAGAAGCCTCCTTCCCAGCTGCCCGAGCAGCTGCCGCAGGAGGGAGGCTCTCCACGCCCTGGAGCCGCCCACGTCGTGCTTGGCTCAGAAGTGTTTCCAAATCGTCGTTGGCAGAGCTGACCACCTGGACCACGGGGCCAAGGAATGCATTATCTCCCATATGTGCTAAAGCCAATGAATTACTAATAACGTGGCTGGACTTCTGCTCTCAGAGTGCTTTCTCCAGCACTCTGAGCCCTACCGCAGTGTAAAAACACTAAGAACTCTATTTTTCCAAATAACATTTCCTTTCCACAAATTAAAACTACTTAGCATGTGTTCCAGCCGAGTCTGTCCAGTCTGCCGCTAAAGAACAAGTAAGCGTGTAAGTGCGGTCCCGCCCTGAGCTTTCGCTTCTCAGACTGGTCAGCCACCAGGCCCAGAACTGAAACCTGGAAGAGACCGAGGTCCAGGGGACACTAATTTGCATGTCTCTGATTGCTAGTGAGGCTGAGCATCTTTTCGCGTTTGAGTTGCCATTCCTCTCCTTTCGTGGAGTAAGCCCTCAGGTTTTACAACAGAACAGAACACACTTTTTTTTTTTTAAGATTTTATTTATTTATTTGACAGAGAGAGAGAGAGAGCAAGAGAGGGAACACAAGCAGGGGGAGTGGGAGGGGCAGAAGCAGGCTTTCCATTGAGCAGGGAGCCAAATGCGGGGCTCGATCCCAGGATCCCGAGATCATGACCTGAACTGAAGACAGCTGCTTAACGGCTGAGCCACCCAGGTGTCCCCAAACAGAACATATTCTGTTCAGTAGGGTATCAATGTTTTCTGAAGTCTGGATAGAAGGCAACAACTGAGCTCAAGTTGTTGACGGCATTGGATCCGTACGGCACACGCATTTGGTGGCTCATTACAGAAGTCTTGTTCCGAAGGTTGTGTGGATACCGATGAATTCTAAATTTGTAGAGAGCATTTCCTTCAGGCAAGTCCGATCTAGAATATGAAAATCCGGATTTAGATACAGATCACCAGGGCGCCTGGGTGGCTCAGCGGTTTAAAGCCTCTGCCTTCGGCTCAGGTCATGATCTCAGGGTCCTGGGATCGAGGCCCACATCGGGCTCTCTGCTCGGCAGGGAGCCTGCTTCCTCCTCTCTCTCTGCCTGCCTCTCTGCCTACTTGTGATCTCTCTCTCTCTCTCTGTCAAATAAATAAATAAAATCTTTAAAAAAAAAAAAAATAGATACAGATCACCAGGGATGAGTGTTTGCTTTACAAATGGTTCACCATTGGATTCCCTTATGGAGGCAGCAGCCCCCGTGTGTATTTAAATTAGAATCCCCTTTTATAACAGAGTGTTAATGTATCTGATATATCTGATAATAAAGAAAGGTAGGTTTCCCAAAGTATGCATTGTTCTTACAAAGGAAGCTCTTACATTTTTTAAGACTTTATTTATTTATTTGACAGAGAGAGACACAGCGAGAGAGGGAACACAAGTAAGGTGAGTGGCAGAGGGAGACGCAGGCTTCCCACTGAGCAGGGAGCCCGATACGGGGCTCAATCCCAGGGTCCGGGGATCATGACTTGAGCCGAAGGCAGACGCCTAACAACTGAGCCACCCAGGCGCCCCAAGCTCTTGCATTTTTAAAGATGTCTGTTGAGATGGGAAATGGTACAGGGTATGTTTTCTTCACTTTTCTCTCCCCTTTCAAGCAATAAAGGAAATTGACAAAGGGTTAATGTTCTGCCCTCTGGTAGGCACAAGATTATTGCTGGGACCAACTGGGGCATGACACAGGCAGCTTCCCAGCACAGCCGGCTCCCCGCCCTCAGATTCTCCTGGAAGACAACCAGTGAACACGTGGCTTCCTCGACAGTCCTGGGTAATGATGATCGGATGGGCTTCTCTTCTCCCCATAGTTCTACACACACACACACACACACACACACACACACACACACACACCCGCCCGCTAGCTGCCCCGAGATCCAGGCTCACTCCCAGTGTGTCGGAAGAGGTAGAACAGAGAAACAACCTGATACTGAGTTCCAGTTGTAGAAGTGTCCTCCAGAGCCTTCCCTGTTATCCACAGACAGGTTTCTCGGGGGTTCTTTGCCTCCTGGCGCCAGTGTCTCCAGAATGCTGCCTCACAGAACTCTTTGCTGGTCTCTCCCTCTCCCGGGAGAGTAGTCACTTTATCTTGAAATGGAAAGTCTCAGACACGAAGCTGGTTGCCGAGACTATTTCAGATGCTGGTACCTAAATTTGGACAGGCTCCCTGTCACCAGTGGGACGGTCTCTGGACAGCTTTGACCCCTTCTCTATATACTCCATTCCCCTGAAACGAAGCAGCTTTGGTTCCCTAGGACCCAGAAGTATGGTAATCTGCAGAACTTTTCAGATTGTGAAATAAGAAATCCTCTCATTTGAAAGTTACATATAGAATAGGTTTCTCCCCAGATCTTTTCTAAGAGTTAGTTTTAAAAATGTCCTTTTGGGGGATGATTTTTCTATGGCTTGAAAAATGTTTATTAATTCCTTTAATCATTTTCTGTATTTTTGTTCATCTTCACCATTAAAATGAGAGCTGATTCTTTAATATTCCCGGTGAGAAGTGTGGGTTCAAATGAATTTTTCTATTACTGATATTTAACCACACAGATACATTATTATAAGAACAATAATTCTAATATTTGTTTTGATTTCTTACATATTAAATTTTGTACATGAATTAGAACTATTCCATTTCTGTTTGGTGCTGTTACCTTCTGTTTTAGAGCAAATCTCTAAAATATCATTTGACTATTTGAGTATTATAAAAAGATCAATTTTCAGATAAAGCTGGTTGTCTCTCACTATTCTTTTTATCAGTATTTCCTTTATTTTTCCAACTGAATTTTAGGCTTATTATATTAAGATTTGCAAAGTACGCAATTAGAATTTTAATTAGAATAGTGCTAAAACTCTGGTTTAGAATGAGAGAGAATTGCTGTATTACCATATTTCCTCTCTTAAGGAATGTGGTATTTTGCTCCAGTGGTATTAGATTCTCAACTATTTTATATTTTTGCCTGTCTTTATGAAAATTATACTATTTTAATTATATTTTCTTTTTACATATAATACTGAAACTTGAAGATGACTTTCATAACCAGACATTTTATTGAACTTTTAAATAGTCTTTACTAATGTTTCTGTTTACTTCTTTGGGTTTATTAGGAATACATTTTTGCCAGTTGAAAATAATCTTTTCCTGTGTTTTTCTGGGATTTTAAACTCAGGCCCTTCTTACCAGGTCCTGGTGATATGGGGAACAAAGGCAAAAGAAAAACATTAAGTTTCCTGACTGCCTACAGCCCTTGAAGCAGGCAGAGTAACATTCCTTTAGAAACTCAGCTGCCTGGATGTTGACACTTTGCTAAGGGCAAAAGGCAATCTTAGCCTCATCCCCCCCATCCCCCCACCCCCAGGATCCTGTAGCTCTCCTTTAACTTATAAAAATTCCTTTGGAAACTTCCTTTATCTCTACCTCCCAAGATACATGTTGGCAATCATCCTCCAAGCATATGACCCACAGATATACATCTGAAGGGTCTCGTGACTAAGGTTTTATTAGATGGTAATAAGTGACCTTTTCCTAACAATAGCTAGCCCCCTCAAGGTTCTGGAAATCTTTCTTTCAAAATTCCTTAGAGACTTAGGCTATCCTTAACCCCCTCCCAGCTTGAAAGTCTGTCATGGGCCACGCCTCATGACCCCAGGCCTCTGCCCTGTGCTTTAATAAAACCACCTTTTTGTATCAAAGACGTCTTAAGAATTCTTTCTTGGCTGGGGGCTCCGAACCCCAACAATTTCCACATCACCAGGACTTTAACCACCTACCTAAGCAGTGGAAAAGATGATGCCTTACCCTAAGGACTGATTATCTAGAGATAATAGGATCCTGAAGGAGAAAGTGACCCAGAAGTCAAAGGGAGGAAGAATTTCAAGGTAAGGAGATTCGACCCAAGGAATTCTTCTTCTCATAATCTCCCTTAAAGAAATAATAAAACACATGGACAAAGCTTGATATGTGAGAATGTTTGGAGTATTACTTATCAAAGTCAAAATTTGGGAAAAATCTAAATGAGCTGCAATTAGGAAATTGCTAAATAAATTATGGCATCCCATGTAATGGAATAGTTTGTGAGCATTAAAACATAATGCAAGGAGTATTTGACCACTTACAAAAATGGCCATGAGTTATTTACTGAAAAAACAAGTTATGAGCTATATATAATGCAAACTACAAATGTAAATATGTATGCACAGAAGAAAGAATGGAAGGATGGGTTCCTCGTGCTTATCTCCAGATTGTGGCATTATGAGTCATTTTCATCCTTCTATTTTCTACAGTGAGCATGTGTTACTTTGTGATTAAAAAGAACACGGCTATGGGCCGGATGCAGGGGCCCCCACTCCCACCCCAATTCGTGTGTTAAGGCCTAACTTCCAAGGGACTTGGAGCTGGAACCTCTACCGGAAAATTAGGTCCAGAAGGTGGAATCCTTCTGGATAGCATGAGCATCCTTATAGGAAACGACAGGAGAGAGATGATCCTTTTCTGTCTGCCATGTAACGACATGTAACAATGTGGCGGGAGGGCCGCTGTCTACAAGCCAGGAAGCAGACCCTCGCCAGACACCGGGTCTTGGTCTTCCCAAGCCCCCAGAACTGTGAGAAATAAATGTTGCAGAAGCCACTCCATCTAGCTGTATTTGTTACAGCAGCCTGAAGGAATGAAGACAAACACCATATTATTTATTATTAATCGGAAAAGTAGAAGAGGAACAAATGAGGAGGAGCAGGAATGGTCTGGGCCAAGTAGCAAAGGGAAAATAGACCACAGGATTTGGCCATTAGAGTTAAGTCACTGGCATTTCACGGAGGTGAAAGCCCTGTGCCCTTGATTGGGTATCTGGACTTTGAAGCAGGCAGTTCTGCACCGTAGCTGGAAACCCACTGGACCTGCTATAGGGAATTTTCTTTTGGGGGATGGAGTGTGGGCGTGGTAGATTAAGGATGGCTGCAAATTCTTTGCTACTCCCACTGAGAGATGGAATTTACTTCATCCCTACTTGAATCTGGGTTGGCCACAGTGACTCTTCATCAGTAGAATGCAGTGGAAGTGATATTCTGGAAACTTCAAGGCCAAGATCATAAGCTTTCCTTTCTGCCTGGCCTCTTCAAATACTCTCTGTGGGAGCCCTGAACGCTAAATAAGAAATTCAAGTAATCTGAGTCTCCTACACCAGAGAGATCTCGTGTAGGTGCTCTGGGTTAGGAGTCCCAGCGGAGCCAAGCCATCGGTAACTGAAGCAACATACTAGCAGGAGAAGCCATCTTGGACACCCCCACTCCCTTGCCGCCCCAGACCAGCTCATCCAGCGACTGGGGAATGACCTCTACAGATGACTGGTGAAACAGAAGAATCCGCAGCCACTCCCTGCCTGAATTCCTGACCCACCTAATTGGGAAATACAATAAAGTGGTTGCTGTTTCAAGCCAGTACATTTTGGGTTTTCTATGCAGCAACAGATAACTGAAACAGTGGGCTATTTTTACGTGGGCTGCTCTTTATGGGGTACAGTAGCTGGCCCTCCTTTCTCCGCGAGTTTCCCTTTGGAATCCCTAGGATTCACGGAGGCCTCTGGGAGGTACCTGGGCTCCCAGACTGGGAAATTCCAGTAAGAACAATTCTAATTTTCGCTGGCCTCAGCCTCTTCAAACACCCTGAAAAAGTTCTCCCAGAAAAACTTCTATGCCTTTCTTCCTCAGTGACCATCTACTAACGGCTTTAATTGAGCTATGATGTTCATCACAGGCATCTGAAGGGCCCGGGGGCGGGCGGTCAGGAAGATGCTCTGAAGAGGAAGGGCCAAAGGAAAATGCAGGAGAGATTCCGGGACTGCATGCCAGGAGGGCGACGGGTCACCAGTGGGATGGAACAAGTGCTTTCACTGCCCCCGCTGCAGGGACTGTCTTCTTTCAGAGGTGTGCTGTTTCAGAGGTGTGTGTGGTCCTGATCCCCGAGCTGCCTGCGTGAGCTGGCTGGTCCCCAGGGATCATCGAATCCCACCCCCGTCACTTTACAAAAGAGGAAAACGGTCGCAGGTGTGCGGGGCGTTCTCAATCATGCTGTTTGTGGCGGAGAAGTAGCAAAAAGCCCAGACTCCTGACTCCAGGCCCACCTTCGTGCGTGAGCGCATGCGTGTGCGCGCGCGTCTTTGCAGGCCTTTACGTAGCTTGCATAGTATCAGTATGTGATGAGGAAGCCGAGGAGAGGGCAGAAAATCTTGATGTGTAGCCTGGAATCAGCAGGCTCGTTCACCTGCTGGCTCGTTGACCCTCCACCAATAATAAATGCTGGAAGTTTCTCCCTCGTGAGTACTGATCACTAGGCAGTGATTTATGGGACAAGTGTCAGCAGGGCCTGAGTGGAACTGAGTCTGAGAGGAAAGGGTGGGAAAGAAGCGCCCCCCTCCCCCAAAAAACACTGGCAGGGGGAGCACCAGCCCCTGAGCTGGCTGGCCCTGACCCTGATCTCGCGGATCCTTCTAAGGCCTTTGGAACTGCTCCCGTGATGCCGTGTTTGCTGGGAACACGCTCTCTGAAACCTCTTGCTCTGGGTACGTGTCTTTTGTCAGCCATATGTTGTTTGCTCTTTTCAGCAACAGAGTATGAATGTGCAATTCTTTGTGCGAATAACAAAAGGGTTACACGAGGAAGGATTCAATAGGTGATATTTACAACCAGGCTAATTTTCTTAATGAAACCGTTGCAAGAATTCCCTTTCAGAAACTACATTCTCCTGGCTCTTCGTCTTTCCAAAGCTTGTCATGTATTTGCAGTTTCGGTTCACCTTAATGCCATTACTCAGGCCAGACAGAAATTAGCAAACTCTTGATTCTTCCAGTCTTTCAAATTCTGACATTTTAGATGGAGGGGGAAGGGGTGCTGAATCTTTATCTATAGCTCTCTGTCTCTGAGGGCTGTTTATTCAGGAGGCTCAGTGCACTCCCAGGTTGAGCTCTGAGATAGTTTATGCATGCTGCTCTTAAAAATTAAATGATTCTGGGGATGCCTGGCTGGCTTAGTCGGTGAAGCGTTTACCTTCTGCTCAGGTCATGATCCGGGGGTCCTGGGATGGAGCCCCGCACTGGGCTCCCTGCTCAGCAGGGAATCTCTGTGCCCGCTGCTCCCCCTGCTTGTGCTCCCTCTCTCATTCTGAGAAGTAAATAAAATCTTAAAAAATTTTTTAAATGATCCTGAGCTAATATAATCATTTCAAACAAAAATAACACGCAAATGGTCCAGGAACTAGATGAATTCTGCTTCCACCCGATAACCCCTCCTCCGCGTGCCATTTACTGGTTAAACAGTGGGTTTGTTCTGTTTGTTCAGACCTTGAGTTTGCTTTGTGGCACTGGCATTTTTCTTCATGTTTCAGAAGACATCTGTCTCATACAAAATCTCAGCCAGTTCCTGCGTTACCTGGGCAAAGGAGACTGTGCCGAGTGCCCTCAGAGGCCCATAAATTAATTCCGAAAACACCAACACAGCTCTCTGGGGCTTCCCATGGGGATGCATGGTGCTGGAAATAAGTCCATGTGAAAAGGCGAAAATAATTTGGAGTTGTGTAAGGCAATGGTCTTAGCTAAATTTAATGCAAAGGAAGAGGCGGTTGAAATAAAGACTCAGATTATTCCTGCCTTCCTTGTTTCTTAAGAGTCTCTCCAGTGTGCAGAGAAGTTATTTCTTACCAAGCCCTGTGAGACTTCCCTGTTGGAGTAAGTTGATAAAACCAGCCTGGCTCAGTGAAAGCAATGTTCTTGCTAATTATCATTTTGTACCAGCACCTAGGTGCACCTGTGGGCTAAGGCAACCCTGCTCGATCCCACAAACACTCAAAACAAATTGATCACGATCCAGGTAGAAGTCAGCATTGTCAAAACAACAAATTAAGACATCAAATATAAGAATTCTCTAGGCTAGAAAATATACAGTTGGCAGCTCCTTCTGGGGAAAAAAATGTGGTGTGACATTTGTGTGACTATTTTAAAATGTAGTCAAGGATTTCAGAACCCAACATTTGGGAGCAATGACTGCGTCTTGGAAACTGTCTCTGCAGTGATAGCAACTTAGCTAGAGACCCGAGGAATGCTGAGGCCCAGGCCAACCCAGAGAGGGGTGCTGTGAAGAGCCAAGACATGCTCGTGGCTCTCTCCCAAGTATCATAGCATTGGCAGTGGACTACTGGTCTAAAGGCAGGTGCCTGTAATAATATTAGGCATGATTGACGAGGACTGGACAGAACTCGAACCTACTAGAGGGTGTGGTCAGTATAGGCTGGAGATGGGTGACAAGCAGAGGCAGATTGGTAAATATTTCACAACCAGCTCTGTGGAAAAGTATATGTGTGTTTGATAAATTTTACTCACATAAGGGATGTGTAGCACACAGTGTATAAATAATACTAATATATATAATACTCTTTATAATAAATTCCATATAGCCATTTGATGCTCACAGAAAGTTTTTTTTTTTTTTAAGATTTTATTTCTTTATTTGACAGAGAGAGAATGAGACAGCAAGAGAGGAAACACAAGCATGGGGAGTGGGAGAAGGAGAAGCAGGCTTCCACTGAGCGGGGAGCCCAATGCAGGACTAGATCCCAGGACTCTAGGATCATGACCTGAGCCAAAGGCAGACACTTAACAGCTGAGTCACCCAGGTGCCCCATATTTTTATCAAATTCTCATATCCACAGTTTACCTCTGGTTATAAGTCAACCACCACTGGGTAAGTGGAGTTGCATCCCAAACCACTGTTCTTCCAATAAACTCATTATTATTTTTTTAAAGATTTTATTTATTTATTTCACAGAGGGAGAGAGATCACAAGGAGGCAGAGAGGCAGGCAGACAGAGAGAGGGGGAAGCAGACTCCCCACTGAGCAGGGAGCCCGATGCGGGCCTCGATCCCAGGACCCTGAGATCATGACCTGAGCCGAAAGCAGAGGCTTTAACCCACTGAGCCACCCAGGTGCCCCATATTTTTATCAAATTCTCATATCCACAGTTTACCTCTGGTTATAAATCAACCACCACTAGGTAAGTGGAGTTGCATCCCAAACCACTATTCTTTCAGTAAACTCATTATTAATTCTGATAGGTGATCTACTGTTAAACTGCCCCTCAGCCTTGTAACATTGTGTTAATTACACCAAAACCTCTTTCAGCTTCACTACAACATCACTGTCATTTTGGCCTTTTAAGTAGCAGAATCTGAAAAATAATTGTATGTCATACCAGTAAAAGTTACAATACCACTTGAAGGGTAATATAAAATCTTCTGTCAATGGTGTCTTCATATAATTTTAGAAATAAGATGAGTATTCAGCTAAAATGCTCACCTTATTTTTCAGTTTATACTTCCACGTCAGAGCAAATTGGGACTTCATTCCTTCATCATGGCGTGAGCGACTCCTTTGCTGCCTCAGGTAAGACTTTCCAATTCAGGAAGAATATTTCCTTAAAATTTTTGTGCTATTCAGGATGTAACAGCTACGGATAGGACAGAATTTTCAATGTAATCCTGAGTTATTAACATTTTCTCTATCTAGACTTTTTTCAAGTCTAGACAATGGGCAAGATGATAAGTCCCAATTTATAGCATTGGCCATGGTCTTGAGCGGAAGCCCTTCTGCCACAGCCGATTTCGAACTACCAGTGTGACATCACTGGGCTTTGAGTGGAAGTAAGATGAGCAGTAGCATGCCATTGTATATTATTTCCACCACACAGACTCAACAGATGTAAATAAGAGTAAAATGGTGTCAGATAACCAAGTGATTAGTTTTGGGTATTTATCACCTTTGTTTTTAACCGTATTTAGTGGTAAGTTTATATATACTCTACTTAACAATTGGCTCTCAGAATTCCTGAGCACGTAGCCATCTGCTCTCACAAGCTGGTATAAGCTGGCTCCAGTGTACCACTGGTGGGGGACTGGATGGTGGAGAAGAAAGGGGAAGGGAAGCAGTGGGAGACCACCATATGCTCACCCTTATCCCTGAGCATTAGATCCTGAATCTGGCTGGAAATGGAGGTGACCCAACATGCAACATGGAAACACCATTCCTGGGCATGTGAGTGGTCTAAATTCCAATGGCTTGGGGCTAATTTGGATTCATCTTGCCCTTCTTGCCTGGCTTGAAACAGAAGTGGGGGCGCCTGGGTGGCTCAGTGGGTTAAAGCCGCTGCCTTCGGCTCAGGTCATGATCCCAGGGTCCTGGGATCGAGGCCCGCATCGGGCTCTCTGCTCGGCAGGGAGCCTGCTTCCTCCTCTCTCCTCTCTCTCTGCCTGCCTCTCTGCCTACTTGTAATCTCTCTCTCTGTGTCAAATGAATAAATAAAATCTTTAAAAAAAAAAATAAAAGAAACAGAAGTGGTTGCTCTAGGGCTGTCATAGGTTATACTGAGAGGAACTATAGAGAAAGTTGAGGCAAGAGAAATTAGGCAGAACCTGAGAAGAGTAGATGTCAAGAAAAAATACCTATGAGACTTGCCTCTGGTCTGCACCTTTAAGCCCACCTAGCAGGTCCATGAACAGGCAGGTCACCGGCTGGCTCATGAAAAGTCTCCGAAGATACCCGGTGGCAGTAGAGTACTTGCAGGAATTCTTCTAAACCTTCCTTGTGTGCCCCCCAGCTCCCCTTCACAATCTCCCTCAGCCCCACTGAACTTGGCATTCAGCCTCCAAAGCCCCAACTCTTGGAGCCACCTCAAGGTTCTAGATTGAAAAACACTTTTGAAATTATATTTGTTGTTGGAAGGCAGCAGTGACATTGGCTTCTTACAAACTGTTGGCAGCAATGTGTATTAGCACGTTCAACTAGGCAATACCTGTTGAGTCTTCAAAATGTCCATAGTCTCTGACCCTACATTCCCACTTCTAGGAATATACATTATAGGAGTATAGAGAATGGTAACTAAGGGAAGTGATGGATATATTAATTGGTTTGATTGTGGTAATAACTTCACAATGTATACATACATCTAAACATCGCATGGTACACCTTAAATATAAACCATTTTTATTCGTTAAAAATAAAAAGAAAGGGATGCCTGGGTGGCTGTCAGTTAAGTGTCTGCCCTCGACTGAGGTCAGGATCCTGGGGTCCTGGGATGGAGCCCTGTGTCAGGCTCCCTGCTCAGCGGGGAGTCTGCTTCTCCCTCTCCCCCTCCCCCTGCTTGTGTGCATGCTCTCTCTCTCTCTCTCTCTCTCTCTCTCAAATAAATAAAAATCTTTAATGTATAAATAAAAATAAATTTTAAAAATTTATAATATGTAGGGAAAATACCAATATTCATATATATTTTTTCCTATTCATAAGTTTTGTAACTCTTGATACTATTTTAAAATAATTTTCTGCATTTTTCAATCTTTCTACAGTTGCATGTATCATTTATATTGTGTAGTCAGTGTATAGTGTACATTATAGTCTATAGTCATTATATAGTGAGAAAAATGTAAATGCTGATTTTAAAAGATTTGGCTTGCCACTACCCGTAGTTCCATAACTCATCATTCTGAATGAAGTTTACGAATCTAGGCATTGAAAGCATTTTTTTCAAAGAAATGTCCTAATTTTATAAAAAGTGATGAATGATGAGATTCAGTTTACTGAAATGTACTTCATGGTCAAATCTGTAATGTAGACAAGAATAGTTACGCAGGAGCTTTAGTGACAGTAAAAGGAGAGGTTGATGGGAATCAGTCAACGTTACAGTGTAAGTTTATATTTGGAGTCCCATGAAAATTGTCTAAAGGAGGCTTTGAAACCAAAAGAAATAGATGTGGGGGCGCCTGGGTGGCTCAGGCGATTAAGCATCTGACTCTTGGTTTTGGCTCAGGTCATGACCTCGGGATCCTGGGTTTGAGCCCCACGTCAGGCTCCACACTCAGTAGGGATTCTGCTTGAGGTTCTCTCTCTCTCCCTTTTCCTCTTCCCTCCTCCCCGCTTGCATGCGTGCTCTCTCTCTCAGATAAATAAATCATTTAAAAAAAGAAGAAGGAAGAAATAGATGCAGGACAGAGAGAAACTTCAGTGGTGCCCCCTCACCATTCAGCAGCTGTCTGGGTAATGTCGAAGGATTCACTCTGTCACATCGGAGTCCACATCCAAGACAGTCACAGCATTTACCAAATGACATTAGGAAGTGAGGTTCAGTATCTTAATAATAACATTTTAATTCTTGATAACATTTTCTGCCATTAAAATTGATATTAACTATTTAGTCTAAAAACAAAAATGATGCTTTTCTAAGGGCTGTGAGAAGTAGTCAGAGGAAGTGTTTTACCAAAATAAAATGGTCCTTATCACGTGACCTTCATAATTCTTCTCAATCTCCTTCTCACTTTGCTGTTCTTTTGCTGTTACCCACTCACAACCTGATTGCATCCTGGCATACTCTTCTGACTGCCTTTGGCTCTCAGATTTTTCCCCACTCTATTTCAAGCTTGATTATAATCTGTCTCCTACTATTCTCTTTAGAAAATGTTTTTATCTTAATGGATATGTCGGCTCCTCAAAAGGAGGTGTTTTGCTATTTGCTTGTAACTCACTAGGTGCTTGAACCAGAATCAAGCAAAGAATTTGCACTAGAAGGATCTTGTGGGCTTGAATGGATCTGACTCTCCCCTTGAAGCCTGGCTTAGGACTATACACTTCTCTGTGGCCTTATGTGATAGTGGTAGTGTTCTGGGGCTCGAAGGATCTGTCAAAAGGACAAGACTCATCTATTGTAACTCAATATGTTTTTAAATCAAATTCATATTATTTGCAACCAGAACAAAGACCCTCACAAAGTCACATCTCAAGTAATTGATGCTTAGGGTTTATTTTTTCCCATTCAAAAAGCTCCCTCCACACTCCCAAAAGAAGTGGAAAGGAGGAAAAGACAGTGATTACAATTCCACTTCCCAGCGCCTCAACCACCAAGTGCAGCAAAAACACAAAAACATTTCTGGGCAAGATATAAATGATGGTGTTTACCTCTGAGGAAGCAAGAAAGAGGAGGGGCAGGGGCGGGGGGTCACCCATGTATCTTTAATGTTTAAAATAAATAAGGTCAAATGTTAATATGCATTTAATCTGGGCTCTGGGTACAAATGTCATGTAAATTACTACAGTTTTAATTAAAAATGAAAGAAAGGGGAGTTGTTAATACTTACATATTGATTGGTCAGAAAACTAGGCGACTGAGCCCTGCATCTTGCTTGGAAACCATCTCAGCAAATGGGAATCTATCCTTTCCTGAGCTTAAGGGGACCTTAAATTATATATAGATCCAAGATATGTGAAAATCCTGGGAAAGTGTTCTAGTAACCAGTGGAAGCTATGCACTGAGCCTGGATCTTCCTAGTATAGTACGTGGTGGCAAATGTGAACCAGCATTCTGGGCAGAGAACAGAAAAGTACTTGATTCATTCAAGAGGCAATTCATAAGGCAAAGCATTATAAAGGAGTTTAGGAAATTCAGCATTAAAAAATGGGCAATAAAAAAATTTATCCCCTTGGAGAAAGAAGATAAGCGATTTCAAACTATAAGAAGCTAAAAGAACAGTATTGGGCTCTTTCCTACCATAGGGTTCTGAACGTTGAGAAGAAGTGGCACCATGCAGTGGTCTAAAGGCCAAGCATTCTCTGTCTCCAATATGCAAAAATATTGCCATTACTGTCCCCTGGAATAATGTCAGTGTTCCACTGACAGACATGAAAGTACACTTGGCCAGTGGAGACATGTCTTCTCCCAGTTTGAGTGGAAGTAGAATTAAGGGCCAGCCAGGGCCTGAACCACTTGTCACATGGAAATGCATGGTACTTAGGAGCCCTCTGATGTTGATGTTCTTGGCAGAAAACCAAAGGGCTGCTTCTAGTTGCGAGCTGCCTCTTTGGATGGGTCTATGGGCAGTGACTGGTGGTCTGCATAGGTGGTTGAAGGAGGATCAGATCTCTGGGACCTGACATTAATGCCCCAACGAGGGGTCTTGGCATCTCAGGGATTCTAGAAAAGATGGTGTTTGCCAGTGCAAACTGGTCTGGTCAAAATTTTTTTTCCTGTGGCAAGAGAAGCACTGTGTCCTGAATATAATAGGAATCACTACTTACAGCACTTTTAAGGGGTCAGACCCACACAATCTCCATACACTTGATTTTACTTGATTCTCACACCAACCCTTTGGGCAGGAACTATTATGACCCTAGACAGTCATGGACAACCACATTTTGGAGCATTCCATGATCTCAAGGGCCAAGTAACAGGTCAAAATAACCTTCAGACCTCAAGTCAATAAATAGTAGCCCCTGGGAAACTGTGCAAGTAGTGGGTCATGGATGAGAATTGACTCTATTCTCTGTTTGCTTCCAAAATGTTCCTGGACTCTCTTCTAACACTAAGGCCTTCAATCTAGCAACAGATATTAGTGCTTCTCCATAAGTTCATGCACCAGGAATGCTTCCAGAGGTCTGATAATTTGATCCCAGCAATGCAAACCATCACTTTCCGTGCAGATGAAGGACATAGGAGTTTGAAATACAGAACTTCTTCCCAGCTGAACCATTTTAGTACTTCATCAAATAGAAAGGGCACCATCCAGGGGCGCCTGGGGGACTCAGTCAGTTAAGCATCCCACTCTGGATTTCGGTTCAGGTCACGATCTGAGGGTAGTGAGATGAAGCCCCAACTCGGACCCTGTACTGGGCGTGGACCCTGCTGAAGATTCTCTCCCTCTGCCTCTCCACTTCTGCCCTTGCCAGCTATGCACTTGCTTTCTTTCTTTAAAAAACGGGCACCATCTAGAAGATCGGGCCTGGAAAAAGCCACTCCATCCTTCCCCCCCACCATTCCAATATTGCATTGCATCTCCCTTGGCGAGAGATGAATGGTGTCTCCCAATCAAATCTCTCTTATAGGAAATCTATCCTTCAAAAGAAGAATGAGACATGACCCTGGGGATTAGTAGGAATGCACTTTTCTTCACCCCTGCCTTGTTTCCTCTGTGATTTCTGACCTCAACTCCTCCCTGTGGAAACATCCACACCCCTGACTTGGAGGCTTAGTTCTGCCCCCCCTTCTCAACCGGCTGTGGCCAGAGAGAAATCCTATAAAGTGCTTCAGTCAAACCTGAAAGGGCTAAGTACTGTCCCTAAAGCCTGACATCCTGTTCACACCACTTGGTGCTCTTAAGCAAGGGACCAGGCTGAGCCCAGGTGTGTTTACCCTGGTTGCCCTTGCAGCTTTCCCCGGCCTCACTCAGGACTGAGTCACCATGACTCTGGGATGGAGCCTGCCTTCCTCCTCCTTAGTGCTTCCAGCAGCCCTGCTGAGTGCCCCAAACCCCCTCTGGACCTGACTTCCTGTCTCCCTTACTGTAGCTTAGAGCTAGATCTCCTCTTGCCAAACCCTGTTCTGCCTGATTTACACGTTGGCCAGCTGCCTGGTTTTCCTGTTCCGCCCACCGCATGGGAGCTTTTGGCAACGGGAACCGTAACCAAGTGCACTGAGGCCCTGTACGCTCTGCTTGCTTCATCTTGTCGCCTTTGCCTGCGCCAACTTTTGTACCTTGCAAGGGTCCACCAACTCAAGTCTCAGGGATAGGGCGTGGGACCCTCTTCCTTTGCCATCAGCCCTGTGTTGCTGTGATTCCAAGGGGTCCCATGCCCCAGGGCACTGTGCTTATGGGATCCTGAGGACACATCACTACCTCCTGGGACTGGAGGGGACTCCAGCATTGAGCAAGTCACTGTCCTTGCACACTTCTGCAAATATTTCTGTACAATAAATTCCTAAAGCAGAATTGCTGGATCAAAGGGAATGCATTCTTACAGTTTTAAAATCAACTTTGTTGGGGTGCCTGGGTGGCTCAGTCGTTACGTGTCTGCCTTCGGCTCAGGTCATGATCCCAGGGTCCTAGAATCGAGCCCCGCATCAGGCTTCCTGCTCCGCGGGAAGCTTGCTTCTCTCTCTCTCCCACTCCCCCTGCTTGTGTTCCCTCTCTCACTGTGCCTTTCTCTGTCAAATAAATAAATTTAAAAAAAAATCTTTAAAATCAACTTTTTTGAGATACAATTTACGTACTGTAAGTTGACCTATTTAAAACGTTCACTTTAATGAGTTTTAACAAATTATATATATGTGTACATATACACACACCTGTGAAAATCTCTGTGAAACCATTAGCATAATTAATATACAGAGTATTTCCTCCACCCCAAATTCTCCTTTTTCCTATTTGCAATCTGTGCCTCCATCCGCTCTTTGCTCCAGGCAAGCACTGATCTGCTTTCTGTCACTATAGATTGACCTACATTTTCTAGATTTTTTTCCAAAGCAGAAGTAGGGGTGCCTGGGTGGCTCAGTTGGTTAAGCATTTGCCTTCTGCTGGGGTCTTGATTCTGGGGTCCTGGGATCGAGCCCCGCATTGGGCTCTCTGCTCAGTGGGGAGTTGTCTTCTCCCTCTCCCTCTGCCCCTCCCCTCTACTCGTGCACACTCTCTCTTTCTCTTTCAAATGCATACATAAATAAAAATCTTTAAAAAGTGGAATTATACAGTAGGTAGTCTGGTGTTTGGCTTTCTTCGAGATGTATCCATGTTGTTGTACATAATAGTAATTGGTTTCTGTCGCTGAGTAGTGTTCCAGTGGATGGAAAGGATGGTAGGGGCACGCCACGATTTATTTATGTATTTATCTGTTGATAGATGTTTGGGTTGTTTCCCGTTTTGAGCTGTAATGAGTAAAGCTGCTATGAATATTTTTGTACACGGTATTGTGTGGACACATGTTCTCATGTTTCTTGGGTGCTTAGGAGTATAAGATTGGGTAATATGGTAGATATATGTTTAACTGTATAAGAAAGCAGCTACTTTCCAAGGCAGTTGTACCATGTTCTCATTCCTAGAAGCAGTGCATTGTTAAACTTCTGATAGTTATTACCAAGTTCTTCTCCAGGGTAACTATCATAACACCCTCCAACAGTAAATAAGAGGGTCTATTTCCTACACTTTCACCAACATTGTTGTGTATCAGTCATTTTCTTCTTTGCCTATCTGATAATTTTTTTTAAATAGTTTTTTTTTTTTAGATTTTTATTTATTTATTTGACAGAGAGAGACACAGTGAGAGAGGGAACACAAGCAGCGAGTGGGAGAGGGGGAAGCAGGCTCCCCGAAGAGCAGGGAGCCAGACGTAGGACTCGATCCCAGGAGCCTGGGATCACGACCTGAGCCGAAGGCAGATGCTTAACAACTGAACCACCCAGGTACCCCTGCCAATCTGATCATTACACATTATGATTCATTGTTTGGAAACGTATGAATTAATTCTTTGAGAATTCCAGTGTCTCTCCATATATGTACTTGCCATTTGCATTTTGCCCTCTTTGAATTATTTTCATAACTTTTGTCCGTTTTTCAAATGTGTGATTCATGCTTTTCCCAAAGATTTTTTTTTCTTTTACGTTGAGACTATTACTAATATTATTTATATTTAGATCTTTGGTCTGACTAGAAGATGTTCTGAAATAAGGAGTGAGGTAGGGATCTATGGGAAGAGTTGAGATAAGCCCGAAGTCTGGTCCTACCAGAGAATAGTCACATCTCTGAAGCCTGGGAAATTGATCTTTCTTTTTTTTTTCTTTTTTTTTTTTTAATTTTTTTTTTTTAAATTCATTTGACACAGAAAGAGAGATCACAAGTAGGCAGAGAGGTAGGCAGAGAGAGAGAGGAGAGAGGAGGAAGGAGGAAGCAGGCTCCCTGCCGAGCAGAGAGCCCGATGTGGGCCTCGATCCCAGGACCCTGGGATCATGACCTGAGCCGAAGGCAGCGGCCTTAACCCACTGAGCCACCTAGGCGCCCGGAAATTGATCTTTCATTTACCTGGTCTTGTGGCGAACAATCAGGAAAGCCCAGGAGCCATTTTGAACAAGTTAGTTACTTAGACTTGGCGAATGCTAGGCACAGACTCAGAATTTCCAGAACAGTCGGCAGAACCCAGCGGGACATAAAGACTCCCCAAGAACAAGAGGGTGTGTGCTTCTCTCACCAGGACACAGGTGTCCTAGGCATCTGTGTGTTCTCATGGGGAGCACATGGGCCTGGAAGGTGCCCACCTGGGACCATGCTGTGCTGAATGTTGCATGGTGTGGCCCTGTTGTTTTCAGACACATCTCAGTATCGTTGTCATGAAAGCTTTTATACACTTGGCTACACCTGTTGGCATCGTTCCATCAAGCACATCACACCCCCATGTTGGGGCCTGTTGGATTTTTTTTCCCAAATGGCTGGACAGTTGCCCATGTATACCACCTGTTGAATCACGTACCCTTCCCTCCTGACACCAGTTCTCATTTTGCAAGCTCCGTTCCGTTGCTCTATTACTGGGGTGCCCTTATTTATTTATTTATTTATTATATTAGTTTGCCTTCTCAGATATTGTAATTGCTGGTAGGGTGAGTCTCTTCCATTACCTTTCTTCCAGGAAATTCCTAAACATCCTACACTTGCAAATTTGTTCTTCCAGATATGCCCTATCATAGAACCAACTCTTGGAGAACCTTTTCTGATAGAACACCCATAAAACGTCTATACTTAGTTGGTAACAACCTCATAAGCACTTGGCCACAGAGGATTCTTTGGTCATTGCCACCATGTCAGGCTTGGGCAAAAGCAAGTCAGCGCTGTCAGGAAGGTCGGCCTGGCACCTGACTTGAAGGGAGGGGACACTAGGTAGAAGGGGATTAAATTCAGAGAAATCCTCGATGGCTAGAAAGAACAGAATCACTATGATCAAAGTCCTGGGAGCTGGCAGCAGAATCCAGAAGCTGAGTTTACAGAAGTACACCGGCCAGGGTTCTGGGCACAGGATGTGGGCACAGAGGTGTCCCAAAGCCCAAGACATAGGTTTGGTTTTTCTTTTTCTTTTTCTTTTTTTTTAAATGATAGTGTTTATTAAAGCAAAGCACTACCTATAGATGAGCACCTTAGGGGGTCACTTAGCTAGCTGACGGCTGGGGTCTTGGTTGTATATTCAGTACGTAATCATGACGGAAGGAAGAGCGGACAGTGCGATTCATTAGGGGCTGAAGGGGCCGGAAATTGTCCACCATTCTTTTCTCTTTCTCCCCCTCTGAAGTGAAAAGCAGAGTCCGAAACTGCTCAAGCTGATCATGATCAACCTCTACGGGCTGCTTCTTAATGATCCAGGTGACGGACTCAGAGAGAGGTGGGGTGGTCAGGGACCCTGAGTAGGTCCAGTAATCTGGGCAGGCAGGCATCAGGCAGGAAGGATCAAATGACCCAAATTCCACAAGGGTGTCCTTATGCTTGATCGACGGCAAAGTGTCCACCAATTTCTGTAGCTCTTTGTGATGTTTGCCTAGCTTTAAAAATACTCCAATCACAGCCAAACCATGTTCTTCCAGTGCTGCATCCTCAAAGTTTTCAAATTTGACTGCATTCCAATGCACCAAGTGCAGCTCTGCTGGGTAACATTTGCTCTCCACGGTGTGCTCAGAGCCCCAGGCATCGATGGCCCCCCAGTGAAAATGGAATTGCTTTAATCGGTAGTTGTGTTCCAAGGGTCCTCCCTTGATCACTGATTTATCTGTAGAATCTTCAAATTCCACCAGGAAAGAGTAGCCGTTATTCCAGACGTGGAGGCAGGTGGTCGGGTTGTAAGAGGTGGTGAGCGGTTTTAAGCCGGGGTCATAGACGCTGTCCCTCCAGCGGATGTTGATGGGCGACTGGCGCTCGCCCCCCGGGGCCAGGTCCACGGCCTCCCAGAGCGGGTGCACTAAACCAAGTGCTCGGTTTTTCTTTTTTTAAAGGCTGAATTTCAAAACGTGGTCTGCATAAAAGACATTTAGGCAGCAGTCACAGTATGAAATTTTATACTTATTTTGAAGCCAAAACTTCCTTTCACAATAGGCTGTGTTTTTGTTGGGTTATATGATCCTTTATAAGATGCTGTGGGGTCCATCTTAGTTCCCCACAAAACAGATTTTTTTTTTAAAAAAAGATTTATTTTCAGGGGCGCCTGGGTGGTTTAGTAAAGTGTCTGCCTGTAGCTCGGGTCATGATCCTGGGGTCCTGGGATTGAGCCTCGTGACGGGCTCCCTGCTGAGCCTGCTTCTCCCTCTGCCTCTGTAGCTTCCTGTTTGTGC
Source organism: Ailurus styani (assembly GCA_002007465.1). Classification (NCBI taxonomy): domain Eukaryota; kingdom Metazoa; phylum Chordata; class Mammalia; order Carnivora; family Ailuridae; genus Ailurus; species Ailurus styani. The sequence continues at coordinate 11,171,985 of LNAC01000015.1, read as the reverse complement.
TCTGTCTAGCAAATAAATAAATAAAAATATTTTTCTTTTTAAGGTTTTATTTGTTTATTTGAGAGAGAGACCATGAGCGGAGGGAGGGGCACAGGGAGAGGGAAAGAAGACTCCCTGCTGAGAGCAGAGGCTCAGTCCCACCACTTATGAGATCACGACCTGAGCTCAAACCAGGGGTCAGATGCTTAACTGAGCCCCTCAGGCGCCTCTCCCCATAAAACAGTTTTAACAGGAAATGCCTGATGCTGGATTTGAAAAAGAAATGATTGTGAACACCATAGTTGATAAGTGTGACAGTCTGAGTTTCTTGGTGACAGCAGACAGAGGTCGACTCTGGCAAACTAAGTAGAAAGAACGATGAATCGGAAGGATAACAGGTAGCCCATAGAACTAATGGGAGCAGAGGGGAACAAGGCTCAGGAAATGGGTTGGAACAGAAAGCACCAGCAGCTGGGAACGTGGCCAAAATCTGCAGAGAGGGACAGTCTGCTTAGGACGCTGCTGTCGCCATATGGGCCCCACACGTCCAGACATTCAGCACGGGCTACGGACGCCTTGCTGCACTGGCCAGTAGGCTCTTTCACTGTATCTTTGCTTCACTTCTGGAGCGTCGGGGTCCCAGCTCCCAGAACACGGTTGGCAGGGCGTGGGTTACACACCCACACTCTTATCACCGGGGGCAGCTGGGGGGAATCTGCCGTTCTCTGGCTCCCCAGAGGGGAGCAGGAGTGTCTGGCCTCACAGTGCAGCACAGCGGCCAACCAGGGGGCATACTTAGATAGAACATGAACAAAAAACAAGTGAAGGAACCATGAAAATTGCACTACAACTGAGAAAAAATCTGTCTATTACTGTTTAGGACTCATCTTTCTCAAGTTTACCAAAGCCAATTAAAGAAGGCGGAACTGTACCCAAACACTGACACTGTCCTTGGCATCTGCATCTTCAAACTGCACTGAACAAATTGTTTTATGCTGCAAATCAACTCAGTCATGTTTCCTGCAGGTTTCCTTAAAAGTGGAGGTAACCACTAACACCTACTTTCTCCTGGCATCAGGCGTCACAGGGCATTAACTCCAGATGCGGTGGTAAAGTAATAAGATGGGTTCTTGAAAATACACATATCACACCCATTACTTTCAGATGTCTGTGGTTTCCTTCTCAGACAGCCACCCTGTGGGGCTCTTATTCCAACAGTTTGGGCCACGACTCAACACTTCTCGCTTACACAGGTCTTGAAACAACCGCCTATGAAATTGACCAAATTAAAAAAAAAAAAAAAGTTTAATGCCAGTGTTGACAAAACTATGGTGCCTTGCTGGCCTGGATCAGACAGCCACGAGCTAGAATGCCCCACAGCAGCACGGACTGGCATGAATGGGCGGCAAGAATGTCATGTGGACAAAGTAAGGAAGTTATAAAAGAACACAAAAATATACTTCCGATCACAAAAAGGACAGAATCACGTACATCCAGACGATACATAAAGTTCAGTCAGATTTGCAGAGGTGGTAAAATTAGGAAGATACCTAAAGTGGGGGGTGCCTGGGTGGCTCAGTCAGTTAAGCATCTGACTTCGGCTCAGGTCATGATCCCAGCATCCTGGGATCAAGTCCCGCATCAAGCTCCTTGCTCAGCGGGGAGCCTGCTTCTCCCTCTCCCATTCCCCCGGCTTGTACTCTGTCTCTGTCAAATAAATAAAATAAAGAAAAAGAAAAAAAACAACTAAAGGAATATTCACAAGAATGGTTTCCCTGGGCGCCTGGGTGGCTCAGTGGGTTAAAGCCTCTGCTTTCGGCTCAGGTCATGATCTCAGGGTCCTGGGATCGAGGCCCGCATCGGGCTCCCTGCTCAGCGGGGAGCCTGCTTCCCCCTCTCTCTCTCTGCCTGCCTCTCTGCCTCCTTGTGATCTCTCCCCCTCTGTGAAATAAATAAATAAAATCTTAAAAAAAAAAAAAAAAAAAAAGAATGGTTTCCCTGGGTTGGGATGGGGGGATGAGATCAGAGAAAGACCCGAAGAGGGTTTCTAAATGATAAAAGTGTTAGCATTCCATCACTGATGTAAGATTTGATCTGAGAGGTGAGAGTATGGGCATTCATTTTAGTATCATCCTGTAAGCCCACACACATGCTTATCTATTCTTTGGCATGTAGATTGACACAAAAGATAAATAGATGTATCCAAAGACACCTCTCCCCCTTCCAAAAAATGAAAGGGAAAGATAAGATAGGAAACTATCTTATATTGAGGTGGGAGTGCAAGAATCACAATATTATTGATAAATTGGGAAAAAAATGGAAACAAATTCTGCTAAATTACCATCCACATGTCTGATAATGATAGCTGCTATTCAAAAAAGTCTTCCAAAAATCTTTCATAATGTAGGAAAATAGTAATTTAATATTGTTTGATGAAACAAGCTGTATATCATGTTTGTTTTGATAAAAGGAGATGTGGAAGATCACACGGTAAATGAAAGAAAGAAACAACATAATATTTATAGAGTGTTGCTATGTAGTGGTGAATTTTATTCTTTTTACTATGCTCTACAAATATTTTGGAAAACGCAAATGAATGAGTAAGTTTTATAATGAGGGCACATTAGTAATCAGTACAGGGAAAATCAGTAATCAGCTCAACTTTCCTAAAGATATATTTTTATTTTTTATTTTTTTAAAAGATTTTATTTATTTAGAGAGAGAACACGAGCAGGGGGAGGGGCAGAGGGAGAGGGAGAGAGAAAATCTAGAGCAGACTCCAGGCCGCCAAGCCCTACTTGGGGCTTGGTCTCACGACCCCAAGATCACGAACTGAGCAGAAATCGAGTCTGATGCTCAACCAAATGAGCCACCCAAGGGCTCCTTAAAGGTATGTTTTATTGGGGCACCTGGGTGGCTCAGTCGGTTAAGGATCTGCCTTCCCCTCGGGTCATGATCCCAGAGTCCTGGGATGGAGCCCTAAGTCGGGCTCCCTGCTCAGTGGGGAGTCTGCTTCTCCCTCTCCCACTCCCCCTGCTTGTGCGCGCGCTCTCTCTCTCTCTCTCTCTCTGTCAAATAAATAAGAGCTTTAAACAAACAAACAAAAAGATATGTTTTGTTACTTCAGGGTCCCAGGACACTTTCTGTTTCCTCCTTCCTTCCTTCGTTTTACTGGGTGTAGCTTTACCCCTCTCGTCCTGGTGCAGCTCTCAGAGGAGACCCAGCTGCCAGTCCAGGAAGCAGGACGTGACCCGCCAGGCATGGTGTGGCCAGGGGGCTCAGGCTGAAGCAGCATGGGGCATCCTGGGAGCTCGGTGTGGACAGGTTGGTGCCCCTGGAAGCTTCTCCCTCACTTGTTTGGAGAAGGGAAAGCATCCCCTTGGGAGAGGAAAGACAAGCCCCAAGCCTCTGTGGGAAGCCTGCATACCCCGCGGTCTCCCTGTCACAGGGTCATGGCCTCTCTTCCCCCAGCCCCATGGATCGGGGGCGGCGGGGTCCTGGGGTGGGGGAAGGGATGGTCCCCACTCCACAACATCCTCCTAAGCTCTGTCGCAGGTATCTGGAGGAATGCTGGCTTTCTTCTTTAGAATGTGAATGTGTAATTTTCCTGTGGCTGCTGTAATGACTCCCCATAAACTCAGTGGCTTAAAATAATGGAAATTTATCTCCCTATGGAGCAGGGTTGAGTTCTTTTCTGGAGGCTCTGAAAAAATCTCTTTCCTTGTATTTTGCAGTTTCATAAGGCCACCCCCATTCCTTGGCTCCTGCACCCCCTTCCCCCACTTGAATGCCAGCAGTCTTGTGTCTCTCGGATGGGCTTCCATAGTCACATGACTTCAATGAGGAAAGGTTCTCTTAAGAATCCATGTGAGCAAATTGGACCCAGCTGGGTTATCAAGTAAACTCTCCCCATCTCAAGGTCTTTATCCTTAATTATACCTACAAAGTCCTTTTTCCTTGTTAGGTAAATATGCACAGGTTCTGGGGATCAGGATGCGAACACCTTTGGGGGACCATTATTCTGTGTACCATAGTGGGTGTACTTGGTATCTTTTTGTGTGTGTAGGTTTCAACCTTAGTCATGATTCTAGAACCACAGGACAAGTCCCACTCAGCATCTCATCATACATTCCTTGTGTAGTGCAAGAGATTTTCCAATAAATGGTTTCTATTCCATGGGGTTATCATGAGGAATATATGGCATGGTGCATATTCCCTGGGCATAGTAAGGGTTCAGCAAATGGTGCCATAATTGCCAGTTGTCATTCTTACATAGAAAGATCATCATGGATGTATGGCTGGTCACACAGGCCTATTCTCAGAGGAGCCCTGTCCTTGGTTCAATGTTCTGCTGTCACCATCTTGAAATTCTGAGTACTTTTACAACACGACACCTCACATTTTTAGGTTGCGCTGGGTTCCATAAGTCATAAAGCTGGTCCTGAAGATTACTCATCATTGGAAATCCACTTATAAGCTATTTTCTGAATTCGCAGCTCTTGCTGAGTTTCTTGTAAAGCTCTTTTCTTGTAAAGCATGGTCTTAGTTTGATTTCCCCAAAAAGAAAAATCCTGAAATCAGGAATTGGGTGCAAAGAGTTTATTTGGGAGATAATCTCAGAAAGCACAATGTAGGAGTAGGGCGGTGAAAGAGCATAAGAGGAAAGCAGATAAAGGGCACGTTAGCGAGAGGGTCACTGGTGGGGCACTCAGGGCACAGTCCTGCTGAGGAGCCTCTGAGACACAGGCAACAGATCATCTCAGAAATGTTCTTTCAAGGAAGTGGTGAGGAACCAAGGCTATTTATCCACCCATTTGGTCCCTCAGTGGTTAAGTGTTGTTCCTGAGGAATTAATCCCCCAGCTCTCTGGTCTGCCCCAGGCATGGGTCGGAATCCCTCGGGCAAAGAAATAGAACTTGAGCTAGGAAGCCGTTGATGTGTGTGGAAAGTGAGCCCCAAAACATGTTTGGTCCTGCGTGCAGTCTTTCACTTCAGAATACACTGATTGTTGAAATGTCATGGTCTGATGGAAGGAACTCTGAACTAAGAGGTAGGATAGCTGGGTCTTGGTTCTGATTCTGCTGCGTGGGCAAGCCACGTCCTCCATTTCTCTAGGCCTCTTGCGCCATCTGTGAGAAGTAAGAGTTGGATGGTATCTAAAGTCCTTCTATTCTCAATGTCCTATTCTCAGTTGTCTCTGTAACCAAGAATGTTGGGCTTGGGGGAGGAAAAAAATGCCAGTCCACCAAACAAGTAACTCATTAAAATAGAAGAATCTCATTAATTTTTTTTTTCTGGAGAACTGAATTCTTAAAAATAGGGAGGCATATTGAATAAGAGAGCAGGAGCAGCTGTTCTGATTTTCTCTCAGGATAGAATGAAAGGGACTGGACTCACATTGTGCCAAAGGGATTTATTTAAATTAGGCATTTAAAAAGTTGTGAGACAATGCCACGTGTTACCCGAGGAGATTTTGGAAGCTGCTATCTAGAGAAATGTTTAAAAGAATGTGTTTTATTTTTATTCTTTAAAGTGTACATATATGTTTCCATCTAGTCTTTTGTATGTACACTATACCTCATCATAAAATAAGAAAGAATACCGAGGGGCACCTGGGTGGCTCAGTGGGTTGGAGCCTCTGCTTTCGGCCCAGGTCATGATCTCAGGGTCCTGGGATCGAGGCCCGCATCGGGCTCTCTGCTTGGCAGGGAGCCTGCTTCCCCCTCTCTCTCTCTGCCTGCCTCTCTGCCTCCTTGTGATCTCTCTCCCGCTGTGAAATAAATAAATAAAATCTTTAAAAAAAAAAAAAAAAGAAAAAGAAAGAATACCGAGGTCTTTCTAGGAGAAAATGGCAAACAGAAGACATATTTCCACACCCCCCACCACCACTGTGGCCACGGCAGACATTACTAATCAAGCATTGCTGTCCAAGCCAGGCAAGGCCNACAGCCCCCACCACTGTGGCCACGGCAGACATTACTAATCAAGCATTGCTGTCCAAGCCAGGCAAGGCCTCACAACTTATCCCAACACTGTGATCTAGGCAGCCGCTACCGATCAATCACAGTTGATTAGTGAACAGAAACCTGTCTGCCCGCTCAGGTAGGTCTTCTGTGATTCTGGAGTCTCTTGGTTAATGGTTATGACTATTGCACTTGCCTTCATGGCTGACTCAAAACAGTTTGTGCAATATCCTATGAAAATACTGTGTTCCTGAGCCTCCTCGAATATGCCAGCCATAATGCTCATGCCCGGCTGGGAACTTCAGCACTTAAGAATTATTATCTCTTCTTATTAAAACATAAAGTCCAGGATCCTGTTCTCAGAAATTTTTATTATTTTGGGAAGAGGTCCAGATCCTGCATTTTACCAAGTGATTGCGCTGCTGCAGGTCGTTGATTACTCTCTGGGAGGCATTGCCACGGAAGGAGGGAGGTGAGTCACAGGCTCACGGCACTGGTTCAGGAACCTGTGTGGGAAATAAATGCGCTATATTGGCACGTTCAGTTCTGGGTTGTTCCTCTTGGGTCCCATCTAGAGTTCTACTTCCAGATCTGGGCTGGGTTCTGCCTTAATCTTTCTTGCACAGAAACAGGCTCTTCCTGGTTGCTGCCCCAGGCTTTGTCTGTAGTTGGGATCTAGATCAAACTGAAACTCCAGAAAGCCTCCTATCAAGTTGCTTGGTACCTGTTCAGTGGGTCAAGAACCTTGCTCCTTACCTTCTTGTGGCTTTTCTCTTTATTGTCTCTGATATTTTAGACTCGTATCCCTGATTGGGCTTTTCTCATATATGGTTTGCCTTGACTCACACTTGATTTTCTTAGAGTTTAACACCAGTTTCAGACATTTATGAGCTCACGAGCTGTCAGTTTGAGCCTCCTATAAAGTCATATTTACTGATCACCTCAACAAAGAAGGTTGAAAACATGGGTGATATTCAGAATATTTGATAACTGGTCAGAGTCAAACTATAGACCAAATATAGAGAACTGGCAGAATGCCCAGCAGTGAGAGGAGTCTCTAGCTCCAAGCAGCCCCTGCAGCCACCTTGTGTGGTAGGCTGAATAATGGTGACCAGGGATGTCCCTGTCTTAATCCCCAGAATTTATGACTGTTACCTTACAATGAAATTGTATTTTTATACATGCGATTAAGTTAAGGATCTTGAGATAGATTGTCTTGGACTGTCTGGGTGGGCCTTAAATATAATCACAAGTGGTATTGCAAGAGACCCGAGGGAGATTTGACCATAGAAGAGAGAAGGCAGTGTATCCATGGGAGCAAAGTACTGTGCTGCTGACTTTGAAGATGGAGGCAGGGAACATGACAGGGCATGTGGGCCTCACTGGAAGCAGGAAAGGCAAGGAGACAGACCCTCCCCGGAAGGAACGAGCCCTACCAACATTTTTCTTTTAGTCCAGTGAAACCAATTTTGGACTTCTGACTTCTAGAACTTTAAGAAAATCAATGTGTGTTGTTTTAAACTACTGAGTTTGTAGTCATTTGTTACAGCAGCAGTAGGAAATGAGTACACCTGGAAATATGAGTTTGAAAATGGCCCGAGATGTGAGAAGAATTAGCCATTACACATTCTGGCAGGCCCGGACTGTGGACTTCAGTGGAACATGGAGTCCGGGAGAGGCTGGGACTGAGAGCCTGAGACCTCCTGGAAAGAGGAGGGAGGGCATTGAGAAGGATTTGGTAGCCAAAGTTAAAGCAACACTGTTGCTTTATATATGGTCCTAGACTCATCCTGTGTGGAACTAGAATACCGCTCTACACTGTGTAGGGTGCAACCAATGTACCTAAGTTGGGTACAAATGCTTGCTTGCCTCCTTTTTTTTGGTAGGGGAAGCACAAAAGAAATCAGTCTATTCCCTTCCAAGTCTCCCATCCCCTTCCCACAATGCATCTAGAAATCCTCCTCTGGTACTTGTTAGACTCAGAAATGGTATCATGGAAAGCTGGCTTCATGCTTTCTGAGACTCTCCCTTTCGGATGCTTGGGTGGATTCCCATTGCTAAGCACCCTTCTGCTGCTCTTCTTTTGCCTCTTCACTCTGTCGTTGTGCTCTTCACAGGACGTACTGGCATAAGGATAGACATTTAGATCAATGGAACAGAATTGAGAGTCTAGAAATAAACCCTTACATTTATGGTTAACTTATTTTTGACAAGGTTACAAACTCTAGAGTCTTCTCAACAAATGGTACTGGTATAACTAGATAACCACAGCAAAAGAATGAATTCTGACCCTTATCTCACACCATATACAAACATTAACTAAAAATGGACCATCAAACTAAATGTAAAAGATAAACCATTAAACTCTTACAAGAAAGCATAGTTACTTTGTGACCTTAGATTAGACAATGGTTTGTTAGATAGGACACCTAAAGCACAAACAATCAAAGAAAAAAAATAATAAACTGGAATGCATCAGAATTAAAAATGGGTGCTTCAAATTATACTGTCAACGTAAAAAGATAACTTGCAAAATGGGTGTAAATATTTGCAAATCCTATATCTGATAGGAGACTTGTATCAAGAATACATAAGGGCACCTGGGTGGCTCAGTGAATAAAAGCCTCTGTCTTCTGCTCAGGTCATGATCTCAGGGTCCTGGGATGGAGGCCCTGCTCAGCGGGGAGCCTGCTTCCTCCTCTCTCTCTGCCTGCCTCTCTGCCTACTTGTGATCTGATCTCTCTGTGTGTCAAATAAATAAAATCTTTAAAAAAAAAAAGAATACATAAATAAAAATCTTTCAACTCAACAATAAAAAAATGACCCAATTTAAAAACGGGCAAAGGATTTAAACAGACATTTCTCCAAAAAAGATATATAAATAACTATTAAGTACATGAAAAGATGCCCAATAGTTGCTAGGGAAATGCAAATAAGACCCACAATTTCACACTCATTAGGATGGATAAAAGAAAAAAAAGAAAAACTGTCGGTGAGGAAGTGGAGAAATCAGAACTCTTACACATTGCTAGTGGGAAAGCAAAATGAAGCTGCCACTATGGAAACAGTTTGGCAGTTCCTCTGTTAAATACACAGTTACCATATGATTCTGCAATTTCACTCCTAAGTATATACCCAAGAGAATTGAAATGTACATCCACATGAGAACTTGGACATAAACATTCATAGTAGCATCATTTGTAATAGCCAAAAAGTGAAAATAACCTAAATGTCCATCAATACATGAATAGATAAATTATGATATTTCCGTACAACAGAAAATCATTTGGTCATCAAATACTAATCCATGTTACTACAGAATGAATCTGGAAAACATCATGCTAACTGAAAGAAGCCAGACACAAAAGGCCATATATGTATGATTCCATTTATATGAAACGTCCAGAATAGGTAAATTCATAGAGACGGAAAGCAGATTAGTTGTTGTCAAGGGCTGTGGGAAGGGCAATGGGGAGTAACTGTTAATGGGTATGAAATTTGCAGGGGAAATGATTAAAATCATCCATAATTGGATAGGTTTTTTTTTTTTTTTTTTTTTTTTTTTTAGATTTTATTTATTTATTTGACAGAGAGACAGAGATTACAAGTAGGCAGAGAGGCAGGCAGAGAGAGGAGGAAGCAGGCTCCCCGCCGAGCAGGGAGCCCGATGCGGGCCTCGATCCCAGGACCCTGAGATCATGACCTGAGCCGAAGGCAGAGGCTTTAACCCACTGAGCCACCCAGGCGCCCTGGATAGGTTTTTTTTAAGGATTTTATTTATTTATTTGTTTAGAGCATGTGCATGAGTGGGGGAGGGGCAGAGAGACAGAAAGAAAGAATCTCAAGCAGTCTCCAGGCTGAGCGTGGAGCCTGACGCAAGGCTTGATCTCATGACCCTAAAATTATGACCTGAGCCGAAATCGAGTCCCATGCTTAACCAACTAAGCCATCCAGGGTCCCTATAATTGGATAGTTTTGATGAATGCACAACTCTGAAAATATTCTGAAGACCACCAAATTGCATTCCTTAAGAGAATGAATTTTATGGTCTACAAAGTTCATCTCGATGTATCTATTTTAGAAAGAGAGAGAGAGGGCGCCTGGGTGGCTCAGTGGGTTAAAGCCGCTGCCTTCGGCTCAGGTCATGATCCCAGGGTCCTGGGATCGAGGCCCGCATCGGGCTCTCTGCTCGGCAGGGAGCCTGCTTCCTCCTCTCTCCTCTCTCTCTGCCTGCCTCTCTGCCTACTTGTAATCTCTCTCTGCGTGTCAAATGAATAATCTTTAAGAAAAAAAAAAAGAAAGAGAAATCGATTTAGAGAGATTTAGGAAAGGGCTGAAGAACCACGCCTAGGGTAATATAGCTAGGAACATGGCCCTAGAACCTGCTGCAGAATTGGTCCACCAAGCCCAGCCTTTCTTGGTTACTGCATCCCAGAGGCTGCATGTGGCAGCATTTTGAGTGCCCTCTTGGCCCGGGAAGTCAAACTTGCTGCCAAATCAAGACACTCCTTGGGTGGCATGTCTAACTGGAAGATGCTAGGCCATGCGCTTATGCTCAGCTGCAAAGCTGGCTGGAATAGTGAACATCAGTATCTTCCATGTTGGATGTTAGACCATCAGATTTGTAAGTGAGGAACTCCAAACACAAGAGGATGGGTCAGCTGCTAAGCTGCTAGAAAAGAATAACAAATGAGTCTGCAGCATCACATTTATTTTTTGGCTTTTTCTGAACTTTTGCAGGCTTTGAACAAAACAACCTTAATCATAGTTTCTCTCCTTTCTCTTGATTATGTCTTCCTTGCCCCTCAGCTGTCCCCTGATAATGGTCTATACCGAATCTCCATTGGCTGCCAGCCTGTATTTCAGTTGGCATAACCAAGACATTAGCTCTTAGGGTTTCTTATTGTTCCAGAGCATTTAATTTTAATTGGAAACTATTGAGAACTAAAAAGCTTTTATGATGGAGAAATCTGAAGAGCATAGTGGAAAAAGAACAGACTTTGAAATAGGTCTTGAATGTGGATTTCAACTCTGTTCTCTAATGAGTTTCTTGCTTCCTGAGTCTCAGTTTCTCCATCTGAAAATGGGGATAATGTTTACCTTCTAGGGTTGGCAGGAGTACTAAAGGGGATCACATTTTTTAAAGTCTGTAGCACTCTGGCCAGCACCTAATCAATGCTCAGTAGTGAGTGGGAGCCGTCATAGAATCCCATCGGTGATACTAAGATGCTCTGAGAACAGCTGCATGCTTGAATCTGCTTGGTCACTGCCTGAAGCAGGCACCTGAGGAATGGTTAGGCCAGGCAACCCTAGCAGAACTTGAAGAGCAGGAGAGAGGAAAGGACATCGACTGGGATGCTGAGGCCATTTCTGAAGATGGTTATGCTGAGTGTGAAAGCATGCGCATTTCACAATTGTGCAGAGCTAGGAGTCAACAGATTCTATCCCAAGAAATGGAGGATTTTTGTACATTATAAAAATAGAGCTATAAAGATGGTCTTTCAGAGAATGGAAACCTACTACTAAATGCTCTTAAATTATGTGTTTATCCATTCAGATACGTATATAGAGACCCTGCTATTGGATGGGGTCGAAGCCACCTTCCCCCTTGCCTCATGTTCCTATGTGGGAGATGCTGGCGTTCAGGACACATGACACCAATATGGCGCCTTGGTACACTGAATATCCCAGATGAAGGAATTTGAGACATGGCAGGGGCAGGAAGAACTCCCTGACCTTCCTCTGAAGCAGGTCATAGACCCCATGTGAGAGGTGCCCTCCCTGTCTATATCCCAAGAAAAGGAGCATCCTTATCTCCCAAGACAGAGGAACGCCCAGAAGGAGCTGAGCAGGCCTTGCTGAGTTTCCCACCGCCCCCCCCCATTCACTACCCTGACCTCACACTCTGTCCTTTCATATTTCACCACGACTGTCCAGTCCTCATCAAATCTAGCCTAAACACAGTCAGGCTTAGCTGTTTCTTTGGGTCTTTATTTCCTTAGGAAGACTCCTATGTCACATAAAATTCATACTAAATAAATTTGTATACTGTTCTCCTATTAATCTTTCTTGTCATTTAGATTTTCAGACCTAGCCAGGGCTCCAAGAGGATCAAGGAAACCGTTTCTCCCCCACAAACAACCATTGGTATAACACTCTGACTTCTGGTATCTTTCTATGCACTTTTCCCCAGGAGATACACACGCATACACACACACACACACACACACACACACACACACACACATTTGCACATACATGCATAACTGAGAGAGAGAGACTTGGGCTGGGAAGGGAAGCTTTCTCCCTGTGTTCCAGGGGGTTTATCTCTTTGGCTGTGGGAGTGAACTTGGTCTGAGGAGGAGAGAAATTATTTAAAAAAAACCTTTTTTTAAAATAATTTTGTTAAGTAGGCTCTATGCTCAACATGGTGCTTGAACTCATGATCTCGAGCTCAAGAGCTGCATGCTCTACTGACTTAGCCAGCCAGGCACCCCTGAGGTGAAGAGGAATTATAGTGGAAGACTGAGAGGGGAAAACGTAGAAGACCTCCTAATGGCTATCTCCCCAGGCCTATTTTCTGGCCACGTCCCCCCTTTCCACCCACAAGCCTCTCTGTGTTGGGACTGAATTCTGTTCTTTCCGGAATGACCGAGGACTTCCTCTCAGTAACAGTGACACTTCCTGTCTCCCCAGCCATATTTCTGCTCTGAGAGCAGGGTGCCTCCTTGTGCCTTCACACCACCATGTCAGCTTTCAGTCTGTCACACCTATGGACCCTTCTTCTGGCCCGTCCTTTGGCTCCAGCATCTCAGAGCCCACCTTCCCACTGGATCATAGCCCCTGCTTCCCACCAATGCCCTGGAGCCTGCTGGCTGCCGTCCCTTCCCGCTTACTGCTTCCCACAAGGTTCTGCCTTGGCCACCCTGGTCCTGGGATCTCACTGTGTCTCCCCATCCCCCTCTTCTCTAAAGTCCTGGCAGGCGGGCGAAACGAGAACAAAGGGACCAAAGGGATGGGTTAAGAACTCTGGAAGGTTTCATCTGCCTTCTCCTCCAGCCTCTGGCCCCTTTGAAGAGCTGTACCCACACACTGTAATGTTAACATTCACCCACTGATCCATAGCACATGGCCTTCCCTTCCCCACCATCTGTGCAGCAGCATTACTGCCTGGCCGTGCATACTGCAGACTGTAAATAAACCAGTAGTCTCAACTTCTGAGGGAAAACCAAAGCACAGAAATTATGTTAATTCCATTCCTAACCCATTTACATGCATACATTAATATGAATCATGTTACTGCTCCAGATGTCTCATTGTTACAAATCATCTTCGGTGATAAAACCATCAAGTATAAATAACCAAACATCTCCCCTTCCAGCCACACCCTTCCACAACTGCCAACACAATCTTGTTCAACTACAGTAGTAAAAAATCTGGCATAGCGATTGGGAATTTAATGCCCACCCCTCCCCCCACCGCCATGATGCAATTGCCCCCAAATGGATATTAACTGTGATGTTCCAAAAAGAACGTCAGAAATGACAGGCTATGGTGTGTGGACGGAGCTGGGGATTATTTTAGAAGAACTTGAATCCCAGGCATTCAAGTTCTTATGCTCATTATGATCAATGCACGTCACTTTCTATTGAGTGGTGGATTTTACATAATCGTTGAGCAGATGGGCCGTAGCCATGATTTCGGGCAAATGTAAATTATCTTCTAAATGAAATGTGCTTGGGAAAGATACACCAGGCTCAAATTTCCAAACACAGAGGGGAAAAAAACAGCTCACCAAAGTCCCATTATTTACTCAGCTGGTTTTGAATGCAGCTCTCCTAGCCAGTGTTTTGAAAAATCTATCCCACAGTCTCAGGAACAGGAAAGGTAAAGTATGCTGCCTGGGTTCCTCTCTCTTTCCCAGGCCTCACCAGCAAGCCATCTGCAGAGACAGAGGAACTTTGCTTTCCCTTGGGCAGAGTCCAGGGACGTTAATATTCTAATTCTTTCTTTTTCTTTAACGTATTTTAAACTGAAGTATAATTAACATACAGTGAAATGCATGGCCTTCAACTGTGCAGATAGATGATTTTTGATAGTTGTATGTGCACATGTAACCAACACCCAAAACAAGATCTAGAACATTTCCATCACACTGGAAAGTTTCCATTCCTGTCCTCAACTAGGCAACAATTGACTTGCTTTTTGTCACTGTAGAATCAGTTTGTCTCTTCTAGAATGTCATGTAAGTAAAATCATATGATAATTTTAGCTTCTCTCAGTGCTTTTTATTTTTTTTTAAAGATTTTATTTATTTATTTCACAGAGGGAGAGAGATCACAAGGAGGCAGAGAGGCAGGCAGAGAGGCATGCAGAGAGATGGGGGGAAGCAGGCTCCCCACTGAGCAGGGAGCCCGATGCGGGCCTCGATCCCAGGACCCTGCGATCATGACCTGAGCCGAAAGCAGAGGCTTTAACCCACTGAGCCACCCAGGCGCCCTCTCAGTGCTTTTTAATAATTCATTCAGGTCATTGCATGTATTCATACTTTGTTATTTTTTATTGCCAAGTAGTATTCCATTGTATGAGTATACTAGAGTTTGTTTATCCATTTATCTGTCGATGGACATTTGGATTGTTTCCAATGTTGGCATTAATTCAATGGAGAAAGGAAAATAATTCTAATAATATTGCTAGAACAACTGGATATATATGTGGAAAAAAAATGAACCTTGATCCCTATCTCACTCCATATACAAATGCTAATTCAAAATTGATCATGAACCTAACTGTAACATCCACAGGCACAAAGCTGTGAGAATGAAGCATTATAATTTAATGGCCTTGGGATGGGCAGAGTCCTTGAACAGAACACAAAAAGCACTAACCATTAAAAAAAATAATAAGTTGGACTTCATCAAAACTTAAAATTTCAGCTCAGGAAAAGATACCATTAAAAAAATGAATAGACANAAAATAATAAGTTGGACTTCATCAAAACTTAAAATTTCAGCTCAGGAAAAGATACCAAAAAAAAAATGAATAGACAAACCAGACTGGGAAAAATTTTCCCAACATACATATCTGACAAAGGAATTGTATCTAGAATATATAAACAATGCTTACAAATCAACAACAAAAAGACAACTCAATTAAAAATGGCTAAAGGCTTTGACGGATGCCTCACAAAAGATGCATGAATGGCCAAAAAACCCACAAGAAAATGCTCAAAATCTCTAATCATTTAATTTTTAAAATTCTTGCATGAAATTCATCTGGTGAGTCATTCAAGGCTTTTTTTTTTTCATTCCCTCTGTTACACGAGAAGGACCAGATATAAAACACTAAATGGAAGCAGATTTTGCAGGTGAAGACTTAGTGCCCGCCCCGGTCCACATGCTTTCTGCTTGCTCATGACAAAGCATTTTCTAGAATTGCTGAGGTGAACAGGCCTACAGCTGCTGGCACACTTTGTGTGGTTAAGTGCTGCAAAAGGGAAAAACTGCAAGAGCTCGCAGCCTCGGGCCCTGCATGGGAAAAGAAGTGGGTGGCTTGTGGGTTGCAGGGAGAGCAGGTCAGCCCAGGAGGGAGGGCGAGTGGTAACAACTGCAGAGGCACTGTGTCAACACACGCCTAAGTGCTGCCCTGGGTGAAGTTCAAGTTTGGTGCAGCTTGTAAAAGCAGAATGAAATCAAAGTCTCCAAAGGGCTAACTTTTCATCACTAACCATTTAGAAGTGAAAACATTGTATCCTCAATGCTGCTTTTGTGTGCGTGGTCTTTAGCTTTCTGGAAGAATAACAACTTTAATAATTCATCAGTGCAGCTACTTACTGAGCACCTACTATGTGTGGGGCATTGTTATAAGCGTGGTAAAGATACAACTGCATGCAGGAAGCTCTAAAGATTCGAAATAGGCTGTTTTCCTCTAATGAGCCAACCATCCATACCAGAGGGCTAAGGAGAAGGAGTTCCCACTGATGAGGAAACTGAGTAGTGACGAGAGTCTCCCTGACCCCAGGACTGTTGTTAGGTATGTGTTTTGTGTCATTCCCTGAGCCTGGAAAAAATGCTGGGATAAAGAACAAGCATTTTATACAAATCTTGATTGGAATCAGAATTAGATTAAATTCAGGTGAAAACAGTCTCTACCTTTTAGCTCCATTTTAAGGAATGCAGCAAAGTGGGAGAGGAAGAGATGCGCTAAGCAGGAGGGGGGCTCCTGAGAATGGCGTTCACTGGACAGCATGGAATTGAACATGGGCACAGGGACCTCTAATGAAGCATCATTCAGGTGCGAGGGCTTCCACATAAATAAAACGATCAGATAACTGATTCCTGTCTATTTAAAAGCAAGTTAAAATTTTTAATATATTTTGTTCCGGGCGCCTGGGTGGCTCAGTCAGTTAAGCGTCTGCCTTCATCTTAGGTCATGATCACAGGGTCCTGGGATGGAGCCCCATGTCAGGCTCCTTGTCATTTTGTGACTCAAAAAAGTATATTTTTCTCTGCTTGGTTATCTGGGGTATTTGCTGAGCTGCTTTTTCTGCATTTTATTTATGTGTTTTAGAGGCAGCTTCTGTTTTTCCTGTAAGTCAGGGATGAGTATGCCAAACCACTCTGCCTCCCTGTCTCTCCGTGTGTTTCCAGAGGCAGAGAAAGTGGAACTAATAACCAGGGACGGTTGCCACCTGTGTTTCCAACACCTGCTGGATAGAGTCCCCCAGAGTGCCTGTTAGAGACACAGATTATCAGTAAAAGCAAACATTTATTTTAACATTTCATCATTTTGGTTGAAAAAGATGGAATAATGCTTTGGATAGTATTTTATCACTTACAAAATATATTTGAGCTGACCTCTTTCGATCCTTAAAACAACCTTAAAAGGACTGGAGGAGAGGAGCACCTGGGTGGCTCAGTCGGGATCAGGTCATGATCCCGGCGTCCTGGGATGGAGCCCTGAGTCAGGCTCTTTGCTCAGTGGGGAGCCTGCTTCTCCCTCTCCCACTGCCTGCTGCTCCCCCTGCTTATGCTCTCTCTCTGTCAAATAAGGAAAATCTTAAAAAAAAAAAAAAAGTCTGGAGAATTAACGTTAGATAACCCTCTTGCTACATAAGGAAATTGACACTGGGTGGCTCTGGTTGGATTGCCTGACATCCCGTAGCTGATGCGTGGTGGCTGTATTGTTGAACACAGGTCTTCTGATTCTAAGTGTCTCCCAAATGTTTAAGCCCAATGGTTTATAAGTAGAGGTCGTTTCCACCACATACTCAAATTACATTGGCTTCGACCCTATCTTGCTGTCAGGAATTAGCTTCCTTCAATGTGTCTTCCAGACAGTTCTGTGAGCATCCTGGTGCTGCACCCCACTTTGCCTGTCTAAGATGTCATCCCACCCCGCCCTTGGCCGTAGACACCATGGAGAGCTCACTGCTGTTACGCACCTCTGCCCTCTGCTGGTGGCCCCTGATTTTAGCACCTCTTGGGCCACTTCTGTGGCTGTGTTTTCCTTGTGGGACTCCCCTTCTCTACTCTCCCCAAAGCATTGCAGGAGCCCAGTGGTCCCTTTCAATCAAACTTCAGTTAAGTGTTGCTCAGGAGACAAAAATACAACCCAAAGAACAACTGGTAACTTCAAGTGATGTGGCTTCGTGCTGAGCTCCAGCCTGGACCCGCTCTCAGATTTGCTAAGCACGCTTGGTTCCCAACCCACCTCCAAATGGAAATTCCTGCCCCTGCATTGCTGTACATGAGGGCCAGAAATGTGAAACTGCAGAGAAAAAAAGGGCTTTTTTTCCTCGCTCGGTCTGTAGCTCACCTTTCAGGGTCTCATTTCCTGACCCAGTATCCCTTTGGGAGGAGTGACAGCAGGAATGGCCACGTCCCTCAGGGAAGTCTCTCTGCCTCCACAAGAGCTTGTATTATGGCCTCGAGGGGACAAATGAGATTCTACCAGAAAGTGGTAATCCAACATCCTTCTGTTCTGGGGTATTCAGACTTAAATGACCCCGCATCCACCATATGCCCACTTCCTTTCATGAGGCCAAGTTCAAGTCTTGCAGAGCCCTCCTGTTCCCAACTTCGATCTAGATCTCCTGCATCTTCAAGAACACACAACTCTCAAAAATAGGCACTATCTTACAGACATAGAGCAATCTAACTCCCTACTGAGAAAAATTAAAATGTCCTCTAAGAAAATGACAAATCTCTGCTAAAAAAAAAAAAAAGTTTGCAAAACCAAGAAAAAAACATAACTTCACAGTCTGAGAGATCTGTTTTTGGACCACTTTGCCCAGTACAGGTTTTCTCCCCAAAGAGGTCTGTGGATCACTGGCTCCATGTCTTCTCTGTGCTCAGCAAGGGATTTCTCTGAAGAAGGGACAGCCTGCCCCAATGAGAAATTTAATTTCCACCTCTTAGGTAGAAACTACTTCCAGCTTTAAAGCGATGCTTTGTGCCACTACCAAACCCATCAGGGTTTCCAAAAACAGAACACGGCTCTAGTCAGGGCAGCCTGTTTTCCTGGGGTGTGACTCAAGCCTGGTGGTGTGTCCTGTACTCTTTCTGCTCCCAAAACAGAGCTTCGCCTTTGTGGGATGACTCAGCCATCATTATGAATACAAATTACTGTGCTGCTCTAATACATGGCCTTCAGGGAAACTGCGCTGGGCGGGTCAGTTTGCCCTGCTAAGAAATGACCCCAGACAGCTCTCCTTGGAGTTCTGCCTCCTGCTTTGTAGGGTCTTACATTTCTTCCATGGCTTGTCAGCCACACTTTTCCTGCTTGCTGCTGTTGATGAATCTGCTTCTGAGAGCACGATCTTCCCCTTCTCATCCTTCTTGTGGGCTGAGAGTCCCAACATCTAACCTTAGTAAAACTACTTCGAAATGAAGAGTGTCTGTAGTCTGAGTCAGGATTTCAGGGTCTTCCATCTGAATAAAAAAGCGGCTCTGGGGCGCCTGGGTGGCTCAGTGGGTTAAAGCCTCTGCCTTCGGCTCAGGTCATGATCTCAGGGTCCTGGGATTGAGGCCTGCATCGGGCTCTCTGCTCGGCAGGGAGCCTGCTTCCTCCTCTCTCTGCCTACTTGTAATCTCTCTGTCAAATAAACAAATAAAATCTTTAAAAAAAAAAAAAAGCGGCTCTGTGTTAGGCACTAGCGTGATGGTTCCCATTCTTGGCTGTACATTGGAATCCCCTGGAGGGCTTCAAACACTCCCAATGCTGGGCTTCCACTTCCAGAAGATTCTGATGTAACTGGTCCTGGGTCTGACTTGGGTATGAGGGTTTTTAGAAGCTTCCCAGGTTGGGGTGCCTGGATGGCTCAGTCGGTTAAGTGTCTGCCTTCGGCTCAGGTCATGATCCCAGGGTCCTGGCGTTGAGCCCCGCATCGGGCTCCCTGCTCAGTGGGGAGTCTGTTTCTGCCCCTCCCTCTGTCCCGCTCCCCACCTCCCTGCTTGTGCTCCCTGTTCCCTCTCGTGCTCTCTCTCTCTCAATAATTATTAAAATAATTATCAAATAATCATTAAAAAAACAAACTTCCCAGGTGATTCTAGCATACAGCCCAGCTAAAGAACCCACCTAAAGGCTAAGTGACCTCTTCAGAGGTCTTGAGTATCAACACCCTGTGTGAGCCCATCATCTTCCTCTCTCCGAGGCACCTGCAGCCATTATCACCTCCAAGTTTGAATAACATATAGAACATATGGTTAGAAAGATGAAACCTTTGGACCAGAAGAATCTGATATTATGGGCAAAAAACTTCATTGGTCATTGACTTGTAAGCAAACGTCAATATTTAAGAAATCTGAGCTTCCTCCTGGAGCAGAATTTCATCGTGAGCAACGGAGGGCACAGTTGTTCCAAACACTGCTTTCTTCTTCCTCGTCAGCAGAGAGGTCTGATGGAAAAGCCCAGAGACAAGAGTTTTAATTCTAGTGTGCCATTGCTCAGAGTGTGACCTCGAGTGAGCTGCGGGTCTAGGCAGCCCTCCCCATGACACCTGCTACATACAATGCAGAAGCACCCAGCAGGGAGCACGACCCTTCCCAAGGTCACCTTGCCAGAACACAGCATTCGATGCAACTCAGCCTGGGGAATGATCCAGTCTACTGGAAACGTCCTGTGCCAGAGTAACCTCCCCCCCGCCCCCAGAGGAGGACATAGCTCTTATGGGGCTGGGGAGGGCTAGTGGCAGAAAGTAACACTCAAAGCGCCAAAGGACCACTCAGTTTTAGATGTCCAGGGCTGGAAAAAAAAAAAAATCAGGAAGAGCTACGTTGCATCAAGACCATCCCATTTTCCCTTCTCCACGCCTCAGATGCAAAGGCTCCCCCCACCCCCC
>LNAC01000015.1:11110847-11146947 GCA_002007465.1 Ailurus styani | reverse complement strand
AAAAAAAAAAAAAAAAAGAACCCCGTGACTCTAACTTGGGCAGCTTTGCATTGTATTGGGATTAGCACTGACCTCCTCTGAACCAGCACCCATGGTGGATAAAGGGCTCTCTTTGGGTTGAGGAGCATGTGTGGGGTCTGGTCCATTCTGAGACAACCAAATAATTCAAATAAATGACTGCGTGTTTTTCTTCCTTTCTCATCTTTTTACTTATTTATTTTCTCAACCTTTTGCAGCTATTTGGGCTTTTCTTATTACCCATCCTTGACCCCCCTTTGCCCCCCACGCACAGAGTACGCCATCGCTCGTAAATTGGAGCCAGCTGCAATACGACTAATAAGCAATTATAGTTTCCTCTTGAGAGTCAAAGGGATATTAAATATTAAGAGTCCTCTGATTGGATGCAAGTGTCTGGGTAATATTTTAATCATGGTGGAGCTGGAAAAACAGTGACCTACTACAGTCCTTCTAGACCAGAACCGAACCTGGGGCTCTCCAGTCACAAGGGGTGCAGGGTCACATTCTGGGCTGGCTCCGGCCCCTCATTTACCACGTGACTTCTCTGCCCAGGGACTGACCCCCGAGGTTTTCCCTGCCTGGAGCTTGGTGCTTCACTGTCCTACCAGACTACCCTCACCCTTCATGTCCTCCCTCCCCCGAGTCTAGGGCAGATTCCCAGCTGCATCCCCCACGCCCTTATCGCCCCCCGGCCCACTCACGTATTCATTTATCTGGGTACCTAAGACAGCAGGCAGTGTGCCACCTGCTGGGCACGTGGCGTGAAAAGGAGAATGCCTGTCATGGAGTGGGGAGGGGAGGAGGGGAACAGACACGAGAGGGTTCAGCCGTGATAAGTGCACCGGAGGAAGAGTGGGGCATAATGAGGAATTCCCTAAGGACATAATGGGCTGACGACCCCTGACCTTGCGTCCCGCCTGAGGAGGTGGGAGCCCTGTGACCATTCTGGCCCAGTGGCTACGTCTCTTGCTCTGACCGTTTTATTAAACACTGTGTATGAAGTCCACTGGGTGCCAGCCTGTGATGTGGCTCTTCCGATCCTAGATGTGTCTAGCCTGCGGGGGGCATGGGCTTTGTATTAGGATCAGGCACTTCTGGGAGTTTGGGAGATTTCTTGACAAGGTTCAGAAGGCACGGTGAGGTCAGGCTGTGAGCAGGCTGTGGTGGGTGATTAAGGAGGCCCTTGGAAGCAAGAACAGGAAGCCAGGTGAAGGGAAGGGCCTCTCTGTGAACATAAATTGTGGTGGGTTCTTCATTTTTCCTTCAGTGAACACTGAAAAGATGGCGGCCAGGGGCCCCGCCTGTGCTCTACAACTCTAGCCCTGACCACAGCTAACAGCACTACAGTGAAACACCCCGAATTGGGCTAGAGGAGTCAGTCTTCTGGACACAGTGGATTGGGCCAGAAGGGGTGCCCATTCCAAGGTGGGCCAATCAGAATGTTTCTCCAGGGTTTTCCAAGTCAGAGCTAAGTAAGGAGAAGATCTAGCAGTCAGGTCCCTGCTGTCTGGAGGAACCCTATCTGCAGTAGGAGAAAGTAAGAGAGAAGGAAATTGTGAAGAAACACAGAAGAGAGGGAGAGCACAGATGGGAGAGAGGAGTAAGCAGTTATTCCTGGTGTTCTTGAAATCCCTGGTTCTAGGTGTTTCTGAGGCCCAGAAGGATCCCCTACTCTTACTATGACTTGTTCAATTCCTTTAAAAAAAAAAAAATCCTTCCTTTTCTCTAACTTGAATTGGGCTGGGATTTTGTCACTTCATATCCCAAGGAACCCAGCAGGCATAGATTATCTGCTGCAGGGCAAGAGACAAGGCCAGGACCCACACACGGCTCCAGACAATGACACCGAAGACTCCATGACGCAAGTCAACAGGGTCTCCCTTGTCAGCAATTATTATTTCATAGGTATTTTTTAAAAGATTTTTTAAATTTATTTATTCATTTGACACAGAGAGAGAGATCACAAGTAGGCAGAGAGGCAGGCAGAGAGAGAGGAGGAAGCAGGCTCCCTGCTGAGCAGAGAGCCCATTGTGGGCCTCGATCCCAGGACCCTGGGATCATGACCTGAGCCGAAGGCAGCAGCTTTAACCCACTGAGCCACCCAGGCGCCTGGTATTTTTTTGAGATTTATTTATTTATTGGGATGCCTAGGTAGCTCAGTTGTTAAGCATCTGCCTTTGGCTTGGGTCATGATCCCAGTGTCCTGGGGTTGAGCCCCATGTTGGGCTCCCTGCTTCTCCCTCTCCCACTCCCCCTGCTTTTGTTCCCTCTCTTGCTGTGTCTTTCTCTGCCAAATAAATAAATAAAATATTTTTAAAAAGAAAAGATTTTATTTATTTATTTGAGAGAGAGAAGATGGGGGAGGGGACAGAGGGAGAGGAACATGGAGAGGGAGAGAATCTCAAGCCTACTCCCCGCTGAGTGTGGAGCCCGATGTGGGGCTCCATCACAGGATCCTGAGATCATGACCTAAGCTGAAATCAAGAGTCAGCTGCCTCCCAGGCATTCTAGTAATTATTATTTCAGAGAAATTGTTTGAAGATGTTCTTTTGAGCAAACTAATATCTCACAAATATCTAACGTTGACCTTCATATTTTTATTATAATGCCAATTCAACACAACTTAGCAAATATTTCTTAAGCATCTGTTAAGCACCTAGAACATAATTGGGTTCTAGGATCGCAAGAGAAGGCAATGGCCAAAAAAGACAAAAATCTCTATCTCCCATTCTAGTCAAGGATAAATAACCCTGAACACACACAAACACATTTCTAATCTTTTTTACCTCCTTTTGCTTTTTAGCTCTTATATAAATATATGTAAACTATAAAACCAAACTGCATTTACAGATTTTTAAAAAACTACCAACCTCAACTTAACAACACAACTTCATGTGGCAAATTATGTTACTGTGCTAAACTTAAATTGATTTCCTTGGGTTTAAAGATAATAGCCTGAAATCTGGATCTATGTTTATTGTTTTCCTGTGTTTTAACCTAAATAATGCAAATGATTAAGTGTATCATAAGGAATGACATAAATATGTTCAAGACTTTGCTAATTTAGGATTTAAGACTTCATACTTTTACCAAATGGTCTTGCAAGCAGACTTGAAATGCCAGTTTTCGTCCCAGGTCACCTGATTACTCTGTAAAACTATCTTAGCCATTCAAAGATAAGGCAAGCCAGCTTGAATTATTAAACTCAGCATCAAATAGATATCTTCTCCATATATTATTGGTACTAAGAACACAAAATATTCCTCTCTTTCTAGTTACTACCACAGTTTTTTCTAATGGACTGTTTTGACAATTGATATGCATAAAGAGGTACCATGAGCATCTTAGCCTGTGACTGTGACTGTTGTCATACTTAGTAAGTACCGGGAGCTGTTCTAAATGAGTAAATCAACTCAGCCAAGCCTCCAACAACCCTTTAAAACAAGTCCTTCTGCCAGGCTCACTTTACAGAGGAAAGGAAACTGAGACACAGGAAGGTTAGCTAATTTGCCCAGGATCTGACCTAGAGTAAGTGACAGCAGGGATTTGAACCCAGGCAAGTCTGGCCTCAGAGGCTCATGGATACTACCCATGGGTCCCAGAGGACCCATGATACATGATACTACCATTGAGTGTGGTACCAGTGGCCGCAGGGTAGGTGCTTTTTAATCTGGGATAATGATTACACTTGGTGCCCTGTCATGACTCAATTCCCTCACTGATTTTCTCTCTTGGAACAACTGAGAAATGTCCATTTACCCATCAAAGCTTTCCGCCATTTGGCTTCTTGAGCTAGAATAGATAAAAGATGCCATTGCACATTTTTTTTTTTAAAGATTTTATTTTATTTATTTCACAGAGGGAGAGAGATCACAAGGAGGCAGAGAGGCAGGCAGAGAGAGAGAGGGGGAAGCAGGCTCCCCGCTGAGCAGGGAGCCCGATGCGGGCCTCGATCCCAGGACCCTGAGATCATGACCTGAGCCGAAAGCAGAGGCTTTAACCCACTGAGCCACCCAGGCGCCCGCCATTGCACATTTTGCACTAAACTCACATAGATCAAGCGTCAACAGACTATGACCCGTGGGCCAATAAGCCTCTGTAGTAGTTTGCTGGGGCTGTCATAAAAAAAAAAAAAAAAAGACTACAGATTGAATGGTTTAAATGAAAGAAATATATTTTTTCACAGTTCTGGAGGCTACAGGTCTGAGAGCAAAGCATCAGCAGCATTGGTTCTCCTGAGAGCTGTGAGGGGAGAATCTGTTCCAAGCCAATCTCCGTCTTCTCTCTCTTCATATCGTTTTCCTTCTGTGTGTGTCTCTGTCCAAATTTTCTCTTAAGAGCAGCAGTCCTATTGGATTAGAGCCCATCCTAATGATCTCATTTTAATTTAATTACCTCTCAAAGATCCTGTCTTCAAATACGGTCACATTCTGAGGTACTGGGGGTTAGGACTCCGACATGTGAAATTTTGAAAGGACACAGTTTGAAACCTTCATTGTTTTAAGCTCCTGAGATTTGGGTGTGTCTGTTAGCACAGCATAACCCAGACTATTCTGACAAATACAAAAAAACAAAACAAAACAACAAAAAAAATCACATGTAGACTAGAACTGACAGAGTTGTCTGTCCATGTTTATGGTCCTATTAAAAACCACACTAAGGACTTTGCTGAAAAGAAAAGTCACATGTATTACAGGCATGACTAGTTTAGCCCACAAAAGTATTCTTAGAGCTGGAATATCATTATTTTTTCTCCATTTCAGGAAGCTAAAGACTAGAGAAGATAAATGTCTCTTTCTGGTCAGTAGGAAAGTCCCAGATCCAGGATGACTCCCAGTCACATGCTCATTCCAGCCAGCTTGGCTGCCTTCCTGCCTCACTGGGATCCAAGATGGCAGCACCAGTCACACTGGCAGCATTTTTTCCCCTCAGGCCAGACCTGTCAGTGACTCTGCAGAGCCTGTCCAGCCTTGACAGTTATGAACTTGGAATGCCTCTTGTTCACCTAGATGTTATCATCTGACTTGTGACAGATTAATTCCTTAATCATCTGTTTGAGTTATACCACTTGGTATTAAACCTCTCATCCTATTTCCTCATGGTTATGAGACTGTCAGAGAGCTAAGAAGTGGCTTACGTCTTCTCCAGGGGAGGTCCTTCAGACTGAGGAGTTCCCTGGGGAGGGGAAATACCGTCTATCATAGTTTCCTGTGGCTGCTATAACAACTTATCACAGACTTGGTGACTTAACACGAAAGAAATGTATTCTCTCACAGTTCTGGAGGCCACACGTCTGAAATCGAGATGTTAGCTGGACCACGTGTCTTCAGAGAGGTCTGGGGGAGAATCCTTCCTTGCCTCTTCCTGCTCTGGGGGCTCTGGGCGTTCTCTGGCTTCCTTGGCTGTGTCACTTCAGTCTCTACCTCTGTCTTCACATGGCCTTCTCTGGAGTTGCAAATCTCCCTCTGTCTCTCTCTTAGAAGGATTCTTGTCACTGGATTTAGGGTCCACCTGGATAACAGGATCATCTCATCTCAGGAGCCTTGACTTATTTACATCTGCAAAGACCCTTTTTCCAAATAAGTTCATACCAACAGCTTCCAGGAAATAGGAGGGAATCAGCATTCAGTTCACTCTACTCTTTCTGTGTAATGTCATGAAAACTTCCTTCCAGGACAAGTGTGGAACTTAAATGAAGGTTGTGCTCTGCCTGTTTGCCCCTTTCTTCCGGGTTTGTCTCCTCTTTGCCTCCTTCTGCTTCTGCCTTCTCTCCACAGCCAAGGACACTCATGCTCACTGACTAATTTGGTCTAACGTTTTAGGGGATTCACCAGCACTTCCTCCCAGATAATGGCAGCTTGAATTTGAATAACAGAGGGGACAATACTGCACCAGTGCAAAATTTTCTCCTTGTAAGATGTTAGATATTACTGAGGGGTGTATCTCTGGATGGGAAGAGGGAAACAGAGTAGGAGGATTCCTTCCAGTGGGTGCATACTTTGCATACTAGTCTATCCGATTCTATCATTACATTAATTTCTGGGACAGACTCAGCACACTGGTCAAATGTGGGCTTAGGTCTAAGTCAGGAGGAGGTGTGTATGTGTGGATACGTAGAACTACTACTCAACCTCATCGAGCTAGATTGCTGAAACCAGGAAAATTAAACCAAACAAGGATAATACTAATAGTGCTAATAAAATACTGTCATTTATTTGGCATTTACAGCTGGCTAGGCACTGCAAAATTTCTTACCCATTTTCCCAGTTTGATTTCCAGAATTAGCTATACATGTTCAGAATGGGGACAGCCTGTTTAAAAGTGGTTCTTGGGGCACCTGGGTGGCTCAGTCGGTTATGCGTCTGTCTTCAGCTTAGGTTATGATCCTGGGCTCCTGGGATCACACCCTGTGTTGGGTTCCCTCCTGAGCAGGGAGCCTGTTTCTCCCTCTGCCTCTGCCTATCCCCCTGACTTGTGCTCTCTCTCTCTCAAATAAATAAATAAAATCTTGAAAAAGAAAGAAAGTGGTTCTCATGGGGCACCTGGCAGGCTCAGTCAGTAAAATGTGCAATGCTTGATCTCGGGGTTGTGAGTTCAAGCCCTGCGCTGGGTGTAGAGATTACCTAAAAATAAAATCTTTAACAAATTTAAAACAATAAAAGTGGTTCTTTTTTTTTTTTTAAAGATTTTTTATTTATTCATTTTGAGACAGAGAGAGAGATTACAAGTAGGCAGAGAGGCAGGCAGAGAGAGAGGAGAGAGGAGGAAGCAGGCTCCCTGCTGAGCAGAGAGCCCGATATGGGCCTCGATCCCAGGACCCTGGGATCATGACCTGAGCCGAAGGCAGCGGCTTTAACCCACTGAGCCACCCAGGCGCCCATAAAAGTGGTTCTTATGAAAAAAATGTAAAGGCTTCAGTCAACCACAAGCCTAGTCAATGAGTAACATCGTCACTGTGGTTGCAAAAGGGGAACACGAATGAAGGCTGTTTTCATGACACCACAGTGCCCAGATCAAGGGTGGCAAATAGACCCAATTTAGCAAGAAGCCCCCTCTTATACTCCATTAACTGAGCTCAGGATCTTGAGGGACACAAGGTAAAGGAAGTTTTCTTCCAATGTCACAGTCACTTATTTGTGGACAGAATATCTTCACTGAATCCTGGAGGAGGCTTGAACAGTCTAGGAGCAAAGCTTGAATCTCTCCCTTTAGCTCTCTCTCCCTCCATACAGCACAACCCTGGAAGAGCCACCTCTACCTTGACCCTTAACCTTAACTTCCTCCTAGGCACCCCAAAGGCCTCCTTCCACCAGTATGGCCCAGCCCCCGAATTATCTTTCCACTCCAGAGCATCTGCACCCCTTCTTGCTTGATTCTGTCTTCACTGTGAGCCTCTCCAGGAAGAGGACCCATGGAGACAGGGCAAATGAAGGAAGAAATAAAGCTTGTAGGCCAGCATTTGAAGAGAGACAACTGGAATGGAGCTAGGAGCTGGCCCCCAAGCAGGAGTGAACAGCTGAAGGAAATGGAGATACTTAACATAGAGAAGGTGTTAGGGGTCCCATAAGCACACCATCTGTGGGATAACTGCTGGATTCCAGACTCTATTCTCCATGCTTTGTCTATGTTGTGCATACTTAACTTTGACCTTCACAGGAACCTTCTGAAAACTCAATGCCCCTCTTTAAAGAGAACCAAATCAAGGCCATGAGAGTTTCCATAACTTATGTGAGGGCCAATAGCTAAGTTAATGTCAAGGCCAACACTCCACCTGGGGAGGTCTAACGCTACTGTAGCACCATCAAGAGGGAAAAAGCAAAGAGATGTATTATGTTTCTCACCAGAAGATAAATGTAGGGGCGAAGGGCCAACATTCCAGGGAGGCAGATTGTTGGCTCCGTCTAGGGAGGATTCGGTAACAGAGCTGCCCAGTAACGAGTGGGCGGCCCTGGGCTCCCTGAGGCTTCCACCAAGGAGCCTCCAAGCAGAAGTTGGGCGGCCATCTGCCGGTGGATATAATAAGGAACTCCCCCCTGGAGGGAAGGTTGGGCCACGGGAACTTGATGAGAGGATAGATGTGCACGAACTGATTCTAGGCAGTTCTAAAAAAGCCTGACATTCTAAAAAAGCCTGACATTCTAGGATTCCCAAAACCTGACACATTGCAATATGAAATCCCTAACAGTCAATGTCTTCCACAGCTTAGCATCCAAACCAGAGAAAAGCAGTTGACCACGTTCATTTCCTGGGCTGCTTCTCCTATTGTCTCTCTCACCTGGGATTACTTTTTCGCTCACTGTATTTTCTTTTCCTTTACTATACACTGAAGAACAATAGCGTACTTAAACTCTTGTTAGAGCATTCCTGAGACATGAATAAGCCCCGATTTCTCCATTCCCATAACGAATGATTCCATGTGTGCCAAGTATCTATTCATACGCTTTATTTTGCAGTAAGCTTTCGGTTTCTCAGGCTGTGTGTTCTGGAAATCTGGTGTAAGAACTTCCTGGCATCCTCCGCTTCATGATGATTCTCCATATTTCATCATTTTAATGACCTCATTCTGGAAGCTTGAGAACACTGACATGGGGAAAAGGCAATCTGAACTCAGTAGTAAAGATTTGACAAGAGCTTACCCTTCCCTAGTACCTACTGTGTGCCCAGCTCCGTGTGGAGCATTTTCAATATACTAGCTTATTTCGTATTCATAACTGCCCTATGAGGTCAGTACTATTCGAATTACCCCCATTTTAAAGATGGGGAAGTAGAGGCATGGGGAAGTGAAGTAATTTTCAAGGAGTGGGGCTAGGATTCAGATCAGGGCAGATCAGGATCCCCACCTTTCATCCACACCATCCTGCCCGCAGCTGCGGACCCACTGATGACTGGGAGACCCTGGGTGAGCCGTCTACTTCACCAAGCTATGGCTTGTCTGTGCCTTGTCTGTGACACGCAGGACTGTTCAGGAATTTGGCCACCTCCAGCCCTGAGGTTCTAGGAAGCAGCATTTCCAGGCTGCTACACTGGGTCTGCCTGAGGCTTTCCAACTAAGAACCCTCAATTCACCTGATGGGACGGACTCTTTAGTCTGCTTTCAGAACGCTCCAGGCATGAAAATGACCTTCTTAGATGAAGAAATGTATTCCGGGGTGTGGGTGTCTTTTTCTCCATACCAGCTACAATCTATTTCCCTCATTCTTACATGCCCCTGGAGGACCAGGGCTCAGCATGTGTTAAAGCACCCTCCCCATCCTAAAAGTTGTTCATTAGAATTTCCTAACTTCCATCCAACAAAGTATACCATTAACCATGTACTTTAGGTTCATTTATTCATTAACCCAATGCACGTTTATTGAGTGCCAATAGGGTGCCAGGCAAGGTGCAGGGCTCTGTTTATATATTTAGATTTTGGTGAAATCTGATTTTGGCAGCTGTCTTAGGGTTTTGCTAGCTGTTGTAACAGGTACGTCTCCCTGTTTTAACACCTTAACAGACCAAGGTTGATTTCTTATTCAGATAGAATATAAAACTGATTCTCACCCAGGTTCTTTGCGTCTTGTGGTCCCAACCTCCCTGGGGCGTGAGAGTCATTTCCACTCGGCTCCGTGATAGGAAATGAGCTGGTGTAGAGAAAGCACTGTTTTCTCCTACTCACCTTTGCTGAGAAGTGACACACGTCTCCTCTATTTATACTGGTGAAAATCTAGATGTGAGGTCTGGGGGCATGGATAGGGGTGGGTGCTGAGGAGTGTCACCCTCGCTTGGTGCCTCTTCCCAGAGGGCAGCCGCGCTGGTGGGTGGCGGCCGGCACGACCCACGTGGGGCGAGGACACAGGGATGTGGCCACGGGACCCTAGGCTCTGCAGTGGAATTTCCCCAGGCAGGTATGCCCCAGGGCAGTGATGCTGACAGGGCTCCTTCTTTGTAAATTACTTTGAAAGCAATTTGGGAACAAAAGTTCTTTCTTTGTAAATCCTTCAATGGTGGCCATGTGCATTCTCCGTGGGCTGACTTAATTCTTGCAAATTAGTCATGAGTCATGCAGAGCCAAGTCTAGAGCATAAAGAAGAGGCTCAGTAATGCCCTTTTGAATCAAAGTCAAAATGTATCAATAAAGTAAAGAGATGGAGTCCCTGGTGCGCTGGCTGGTTTGGCCCTGAAAGCAGGTCCCTGAGAGGGGCTGAACTCCCGGAGTGTTTTGAGCCAAGGTAGGGCCGTTCAATGAGGGCAGCAGGAGCAAGAACGCTCCTCTCTGCGTCAGAGGATCTGAGTGTTAGGTGTGGAACCCGGGACGAGACTCGGGACTCTCTGAGCCTGTTTCCTCATCTGTAGACTGAGGACAGGGGAGCGGATTAGGTCGCCTCTCACCTTCTTTGAAGCGCTGACATTTGAGATTCTAAAGAGAAAGCTTTCAAATACCACCTTTCATCTGCATAGGTCAGCACCAGAGAGGCCGTTTGAGATACTGCCTCATTCTTGCTAATACTCGGTCTGGATTTCTGGGTGTTTACACACCGTATGTTCTAGAATCAGAGAATGAGAGAAGCCCAGGTTGGAAGCCCTGTCCATCCGGGGGCCTGTGGGCTACATGTGACATGGGACGGGCCTCGGAGCCTCCACTTCCTCCAGTGTGAACTGGAAAAAGAATAGTCCTCTCTCTGTGGGAAAAGTGTGAACTGGAAAATAAGGGAATGCAGTATCTTAGCACAGTGCCTGACACCAGAACGTGCCAGTCAGTCCTCCTGCTTGGACTGGGTCCCTTTGACTGTAACTGTCACCCATTCCACGTCCAGAACTTCTCTGTGACATCCATCCAGTGATCAGGCACTTTCAGCATGCCCCTCCAAAGAAGACTCATTGCTTCCCTGGGCAGCATCCCTCTTTGGATAGTGCTGTTCTTAAACATTTATTATAGGGATGCCTGGGAGGCTCAGTTGGCTGGGCATCTGCCTTCGGCTCAGGTCATGATCTCAGGGTCCTGGGATCGAGCCCCACATCGGGGTCCTTCCTCAGTGGGGAGCCTGCTTCTCCCTCTGCCTCTGCCGCTCCCCCTGCTTGCGTGCTCTCTCTCTCTCTCTCTCTCTCTGACAAATAAAATCTTTAAAAAACTTTTATTTGAGGGGCGCCTGCGTGGCTCAGTTGGTTAAGCACCTGCCTTCAGCTCAGGTCATGGTCTCAGGGTCCTGGGATCGAGCCCCATGTTATGTTCCCTGGTAAACGGGGAGTCTGCTTCTCCTTCTGCACCCCCCAGTGGGTTTGCGTGTGCACTCTCTGAAATAAACAGATAAAATCTTTTAAAAAAATAAACATTTATTTTATAAAAAGTAATAATAGCTATTACCATACGAAGCCTGCCAGACAAAGAAGTCTCTTCCATGAGAAGGCTCTCAAATGCTGAATGCCAGCTCTAAAGTCCCTCCCGACTGTCTCTCCAGTGTCCTCATGTTTGTACTTTCTCAACTGTTCCTCTTATAAAAACGAATTGTTGTTCTTTCACAATTCTGACTCCTCCTTGAATAGGAACTGGCTTGTCTTTATTTTCCTTAAGTGGAGCACGTGGATGGAACAGGAGGTGTGATTGGGCCTGAGCCCAGCTGAACAAGAATGTCTCAGGGGCTCAGCCCAGCCTGTGCACTGAAATCGCCTGGGAGCTTTTAAAAAATCATATCTCAGACCATTTACATCAGCTGCCTTGAGAATTTGACATCAATATTTTTTTAAGCTTCTAGGTGATTCTAATGTGCAGCCAAGACTTAGAAGCAATGTTCTAGATGCTTGTTCCTATTAATGTGGTCTAAAATTACCATCAATTTTTGCTAGGCTCATTCATCACAACATTGAGTCATATTCAGGCTACTGTTAAGAATGACCAAATCTTTTTCTCCTAAGTCAAGGATCTCCAATTCTTTACTGTGTACTTGATTTATAGATATATTTATATATATTTTAAAGATTCATTTTAAATATCTATTTAAAAGATTCATTTAATTTTTTTTAGAACGAGTATGCAAGCAGGGGGAGGGGCAGAGGGAGAGAGAGAGAGAATCTCAAGCCAACTCCCTGCCAAGGGCGGAGCCCAGAGCAAGGCTCCATCTCATGACCTTGAAATCACGACCTGAGCTGAAACCAAGAGTTGGTTGCTTAATCCACTGAGCTGCCCAGGAGCCCCTGTACTTGGCTTTTTTATTACTCAAGTGCAAATACTTTATACAGATGAAATCTTTTCTGGCTAAATATGTCTCTTTTGTATAACCCAGAAGTAAGCAAATTTTATGTTATGTTTTACAATTTTAAAAACCCCAAAACCCAAAGGCTGTCTCTAACGACCTCCCTCCAGTTATCACCAATGCCTGAGTCAGGACACCTCAAATATAACCAGTCTGCAGCCTAGAGCAGGTGGTAGAAAATTGCAAATAAAGGTAAGTAAATGAAGCTGATGTCAGTCTCCCATGTACATCATCATTTCCCGCTGGTAAACCAGATCCTAATAGAGCTCATCAGTGCCTGAGCATGCTCACTAATCTGTTAGTCTATCTGTGCATCTCCCAGCTTCCACACCTTCCAAGGAAGGAACTGAGGTTGGCTTTTCACCCTGAGAAAACACGGTGGGAGGAAGGCGTCAGGACCAGGCTGCTCGCCCCACCTGCTCAGCAGCCTGCCTGGGAGCCGCCCCGGCCTGCAGACCCGGACAGACACCTGCCGGGCCCCTCACGACAGGTGCACACGTGGAGCAGGGCGCTCCTCTTCCTTCCTTTTGCTGATTTCCGCGCCGTCCTGTAAAATGCCCGAGCAGAGCCGACCATCACGGACGGGCTGGGGCCGGTGAAGGCAGCCGGCTCCGCGGTGTGTAGCTCCCCCTAGTGTTCGCGGGGCTTCCCTTCGCGGCTCAGAAAGACTGAGAAACTCCCGCACTTTGATAACACAGTTAAGTTTGTCCTGCGATTTCCATCAGCCGCTGTACCGTCACCCTCTGATGCAACCCTCCACGTGGTAACAGGAAAAGAAAGAAAAAAAAATAGAAGAAAGAAAACAAATTATGAGGCTTTTTTGGTTTTTCGTTCTCGGCAAAATCCTCTTACAACATAGGATTTATTAGGGGGAAAGATCAGTTCCCTCTGCCTCATCAGGCGTCCCTCTGTCATTAGCATCCCGCAGAGAGCATCGGATCTCTGCCCTTCGCGCAAAGCTGGGGGCCCCTTCCTCACCTGCCCTCCGCCGGCTGCAGAGACAGAGCTGTCCGGAGGGCGCAGTTTCCACCAGCCAGACCCTTGCCCTCTAAGGTTGGGCCGGAATAATTCTCTCGCCAAAAGAAGTGGCAGAGCCTTGATATACATATTTTTGAAAGTCACAAACTTTTGAAAAAACGAGGCAAACTCTGGACCCGGCTCCCTTCTCTGCCTCTCAAATGCACACACACACACACTCAAAGTGTGCACACAACTGCGGGTTGTGCAGGAGTTCGGTCTCCCTAAAAGGTGTCTGTGGACCCTGGATTCCAGGTTGAGAGTCTGACAGGGGCCCACGATGCCCTTGGCGTGGGAGTGCAGCGCCCAGTGAGAACGCTGCTGGCTCCGCTCCTGGGGTGTGTGTCGCCAAACTGAGGCCAGCACCCGCCTGTTAGAGCCGCTGATGGTTTTCAGAGCCACTCCACGAGCATCTTCTCCGGACCCCACCGAGCCACCTGGTGAGATCGGTAAGGGCAGAACCACTCAAGGTGTGGTGACAGCCGTTAGAGGAAGAAATGCAGACAGAGTATCACCACCAAATCCTTATAAAATATTTCTCCCTCTTCTCCATACCCGTGAAGCCATTGGCTGGTGGCGACAGTGAAGGGACACAAGGGGGAGGAATTGTCTTGTAACGCCTTGGGGAGGCAACATCATGGACGCCATGCTCGTTCAGGGGTGAAGCTGAGTTATACGTACCCAGGCATTTGTGGGGAACCCGAAGAGGCTGGCAACTGAACACCAGACTTGTCGCTAAACAAATGGGGTGTTTTCAGCTGGTGGGATACCAAAGTGTCGTCTTCCCCTCCACCTCGAAGGATGCCCAAGTCAACTGTGGGGTGCCTAGGACCATTGGGAGGGCCAGTAGTCCCTGTGACAGAGCTTCCTGCGCTGTGCTGCAGTGATCAGTTATGAATCTTTGTCTCTCACTGGCCGCACGGAATCTCAGTCTCAAACTCAACTCAAGAATCATCACCTTCTGTGTTTGTCTAGGTCCTCTGAGAAGCAGATGCCAAGAGGGGATTAAATATACAAGGATTTTAACAGGGGAAGTGCCTGTGTGAGGAAAAAACTGGGAGTTGGCTAAGGCTGGGAGAGCTGTAGGATATGATACAAGTCTAAGGTGAGTGAAGAACAGGAGAGAAGGTCGGGTGGAAGATTCTTGGACTGTCATGCCATCTGAGGAAGGTTCGTCAAAGCTGAGATAGGGAGGTCCTCTAGCCAAAGTCAACCTTCTAAGGAGTGTGTGCCCACCACATGGTCCAGCCTTAGTATCCTTGCCACACTCATCTGGTGGTGGGAACAGCCCATGGTGTGAGTGTGGTCTTGGGACCAAGACAGTGCCATTGGTCACTTAGGCTCCCTGTAGTTGGAGGTCTGTGGGTAGAGTCTCATGGCCATCACACCTTCTGTCCTACCAGCTCATTTCAGTTCTCCAGCCTCACTGGCTCTTAAGTTTGCTAGTTTCATTTCTCCACTATCCATCATTCCTCCGTGCCCTCGTTTCCGTTCTCCGGCAACCTAGATTTCAGGGCCCATCCCTACAATCGCTGTCTTGTGAACATCCCGAAGTCTGCTGACCCTGGCTCACTCTGAGATGCTCATCGGTCTGGTAGACTCTAGCAGATGTCTATTCTTCACACCCTCCTTCTTAGCAGAACCCTCATGTTCATGGAGCTCACCACACTATCTGAAGCCAATGGTTGTTGAACTTCACTGTGCCTCAGAATCACCTGAAAGGCTTGTTAAAGCATAGATTGCTGGACCTCACACTTATTCTGATTCAATGGGTCCCCATAGAGGCTCAAGAATTTACTTAGTAAGCAAGTTCTCAGGTGATGCTCATGCTGTGGGTCCAAAAATCCCACTTCAAGAACCACAGGTCTAAGTCCATCCTACTAAACCCATGGTCCTCTTGCCATGGTAATTGTCAGAATCTGAAGAAAATGCCGTGTGTTCCCTGGCAGGTGAAAGCTTTTCTCTCCCTCCTGCTCCACTCGAACAAGAAACCAGGGGGACCGAATTGCCAATCGCAATCATGTCACAACCACAAGACACAAGTCATTGGAAGGAACCAATATGTGAACAGCAGAGTAGAGAAGAAAGAATCTGTATCCTTGAAGAAACCACTGGGCCACAGAATCACCCATCCCTGGAGCTTGACTCACCTCTGAACTCCTCTTTAAGTTAAATAATTCATTTTCTTATTGTTTAAGCTGGTTTGAGGGAGGTTTCTGTTACTGGCAAACAAAAACATCCTAGCTGGTACACCTAGGAAAAAACAACCCCTGACCTAGCCCAGCTGATGTTTGAGTGTGTACCTACACCTAAACAGCTGAATACTTTAAAAAAAAAAAAGGTTTTATTTATTTATTTGAGAGAGAGAAAGAGCATGAGCCGGGAGATGGGCAGAGGGAGAGGAAGAAGCAGACTCCCCCCTGAGCAGGGAGCCCGAGTCTGGGTTTAACCCCAGGACCCTGAGATCATGACCTGAGCTGAAGTCAGATGCTTAATGGACTGAGCCTCCCAAGTGCCCCTAAAAATATATAGTTATTGTGCTATTAGACCAGCTGTACATACTGTGTGGTTATTGAGCAGAACTTTACTTACCTTAGTGCCTTTGCTTATCTACCTACCATTGGGCATAATTCTTNAAAGGTTTTATTTATTTATTTGAGAGAGAGAAAGAGCATGAGCTGGGAGATGGGCAGAGGGAGAGGAAGAAGCAGACTCCCCCCTGAGCAGGGAGCCCGAGTCTGGGTTTAACCCCAGGACCCTGAGATCATGACCTGAGCTGAAGTCAGATGCTTAATGGACTGAGCCTCCCAAGTGCCCCTAAAAATATATAGTTATTGTGCTATTAGACCAGCTGTACATACTGTGTGGTTATTGAGCAGAACTTTACTTACCTTAGTGCCTTTGCTTATCTACCTACCATTGGGCATAATTCTTTCATATTGCAGGAAGCAAAAAAATCTTCCTTTGGTGTTGGTTTGATGACGCGCTGTATGTCTCACTGCTCAACAGCAGCACTGGGTGCTGCTCAGCTCTGTGGGCCAGCTTGCAGGTACTACCGTATTGATAAAATATACATAACCGTTCCCACTTTAACCATTTTTAAGCATTCAGTTCAGTGGCATCGAGTACATTCACATTTTATATTGATCTGCTCAAGCTCCCCTGACAAAGTGCCATAGCCTGAGTGGCTTCAACAACAGAAATTGATGTCGCATGGTTCTGGAGGCTGGAAGTCCAAGGTCAAGATCCAGCAAGCTTCCATTTTTTTTTTTTTTTTTTAAGCTTCCATTTCTGATGAGGGCTCTCTTCTTTACAGACGGCTGCCCCTTCCCTGTGTCCTCACATGGGCTTTTCTTCTGTGTCTGCACAGACGGCGAGGTTGGTGAGGGAGAGAGAGACATCCAGTGATACAGCATAGGATTTGGACCAGGGCTCTTCCCTATTTCTCCCCCAGGGTGGATTTGTTCTTCTTTCCTTTCCCCAGAAGCGATAGGTCCTTATCTAGGTCTTGGGGGTAGAGATTCGTTGCCCTTCCCCAGCAGTTTAAAACTTTTGCTCTATATGCAAGAAGAGTCCCGGCAGGGAAGTTTTATGCCACCTGACAGNGCACAGGCCCGCACTGGTGCCTCTGGTCTCCCCCCCACCCCCCGGCCCCTGAGGTTCTCATGAGCGCCCAGTGGAATCCCCTGGAAAAGAGCTATCCATGAGCGCCAACTTCTCTTGTGTTTGGGTTTCTCAGCAGTCCTACACTCTCATGCCAGTGTATACTCAACCTTTAACAATTTGTTAAAATTTTAGCTGATTTCCTTTTACCTGCTTGTACGGCGGTCAGTGCCTCTCCCTCCCATGCTCCGCTACAGATGGAACAATCCATGCATCCATCTTTACTCAGGGGATCCTTTCCCTCTTTGGAATTCCAGCTACTTATTTGCCTTGCAACACTGGCTGTGTGAAGCCCTCAAAGAGAGTCATGATGTAGATTACCTGGGTTTCTCCTATCGTTAGGGCGAGACCAGTGTTCTTTCCAGCTTTCAACCTCTTCGGTGGGAGAAGAGCATCACACAGAGGGATGCTGAGGTCCAAATGAAGGAATGTATGTGCAGCCACTTCATCGATTCTATCATCTTCATGAAAATTACGGTTATGAAAATTACACAAGGGCAGCAGGGCTGCACCTGATCTCTAACAGCAAACAAGCAGACGATGCAAACAATCCTAATTTCAGTCAACAGCAGAGTAGATATATAGCGAGGCAGCCTGTAATGGGATGCCACAGAGGTGAACATTCAACCACACTAAAAAAAATCTAAGCAATACATCAAGTTAAGGAAACCAGACACAAAAGAGCATGTACACTATGATTCCATTTAGAGCAATTTCAAAAACATGCAAAAAAACCTAAAAAACATTCGTTAGGGTGTGTCATCTCAGATAAAGCTATAACGAAAAGCAAAAGAGGGGCGCCTGGGTGGCCCAGTGGGTTAAAGCCTCTGCCTTCGGCTCAGGTCATGATCTCAGGGTCCTGGGATCCAGCCCTGCATCAGGCTCTCTGCTCAGCAGGGAGCCTGCTCCCTCCTCTCTCCCCGCCTGCCTCTCTGCCTACTTGTGATCTCTCTCTGTCAAATAAATAAAATCTTAAAAAGAAAAGAAAAGAAAAAGAATGATTAGCATAAGATTCAGCATAGGGGTTACCATTTTTTGAAGTAAGAGGTTGGTAAAATGCCAGTACAATTTAGGATTTCCGTTTTCCCATGACAATTGTTCTCACTGCTTTAAAGGACTGTAGGCAAGGTCAGATGTAATGACTGCTGATGTATTGGTCTGATTAAACATTAATTTTCCAGTGCCAGTTGTGGAGCGTGAATTAGGTTCTCTGCTCTGTGGTTGGAGGACCACACCTAGGAACACTGACTTGCAGGATATGCGAGCTTCATTGTCACCTCTTGTCATTTTGGCACCCAGAGCATTAGATATGGAGCTTCTCCAATAAAAGAGGGCATTAAGGACTCACGTTTCTGCTGAATCTAGCACGGTTTGGTGCAAGCTGAGTCCAGAAAAGGGTGTGTGTGTGTGTGTGATCTAATACAACAGCTTAGGTGTCTTCGAAGAAAGCTGGGTCCCATCTTGTCTCACTAGAGAGAGAGCAGCCCCTGGGGCGGGGAGTTCTCAGCAGGTAGAAAAGCAGCAGACCATCTAGGGACCCAATAAAGAAAGTCTTGCTTCGGGCGCCTGGGTGGCTCAGCGGTTTAAAGCCTCTGCCTTCGGCTCAGGTCATGATCTCAGGGTCCTGGGATCGAGGCCCACATTGGGCTCTCTGCTCGGCAGGGAGCCTGCTTCCTCCTCTCTCCTTGCCTGCCTCTCTGCCTACTTGTGATCTCTCTCTCTCTCTCTGTCAAATAAATAAATAAAATCTTAAAAAAAAAAAAGAAAAAAAAAGAAAAAAAAAAGTCTTGCTTCAAAGCAGCACGTGTTTTGGCAGGGTCTGATCCCCATTCCTCTAAGAGACATCAGGGACCCCTTATCAAGACANTCTTGCTTCAAAGCAGCAAGTGTTTTGGCAGGGTCTGATCCCCATTCCTCTAAGAGACATCAGGGACCCCTTATCAAGACAGGTGGAAAGTGCTTTGAAAAGCGTCTAATAAAGCACTTACCCAGCATTTACCAAGTACTTACTTACTAACTGTGAAGCACTGTTCTAGGCTCATTATAAATATTAGCCCATTTAATCCTCATAACAACTGTAAGAGGTGGGTAATGTTATTATCCCCATTTTACATAGGAGAACACTTGCTCAAGGGAGTACAGAGAGTAAAGAAGGGGCTGCATCATGGGCTCAGTGGTCCAGCTCCAGAGCCCCTGCTCTTCACCACCACCCCAGGGCTGCCTGATGGTCTCCAGCGGCCCTCACAAAGCCTTGTGACTGATCTATGGCTCAGAGTTCTAAGGACCCCTGTTGGAATAGGCAGAGGAAGGGTCTTGCCCAACTGGAGATGTTTGCTTGTTTTCATAAAATTTAACTACTGGCCTGGAGTCATTAGTTGTATTTGCATAGCCCAGAGACCAGCCCCAGGTGAATGCCACCCGCGGCCCTCAGAGCTAGGAGGATTGTCTCTCCTCCCTCCTACAGACTGTACAGCAGCCCCGGAGCAAAATTACAAGAAAGTACAAGAGACAGGGTTAAAATTTGCAC
The DNA here is from genome assembly GCA_002007465.1 of Ailurus styani. Classification (NCBI taxonomy): domain Eukaryota; kingdom Metazoa; phylum Chordata; class Mammalia; order Carnivora; family Ailuridae; genus Ailurus; species Ailurus styani. The sequence goes on along the minus strand of LNAC01000015.1, from coordinate 11,127,495 downwards.
TAAAACGATAAACTGGATGAACGATCTGGTAAGTCTGGCAGAAGACCAAAAGTCAACATGGAACTGCTCTCAGCCTTGACTGTTTGTGGACAGCTCTTTCCAGGGCCCCACCTGTGAAATGAAAAGCCGGATCAGGAATTTCTAAACACAGCTATGCTTCCGGATCCCCCAGAGAGCTATGGAAAAAACACAGACTTCTCCCAAACCCCCAAAATTCTGACTGAATACAGAAGGCTAGGGACAAATCATTCTCGAATGATTTGGGATTATTGGGGTTTAACATACACCAGACTCCTATGAAACAGAGTTCTGCATGACTGTGAGACTTGCATTACTTACAGACTTAAAAAGAATTCCTTACCAAAATGTCCACAACTCCAATATTTAAAGAAATTGATGTGACAGTTGGTTAGGAACAAAGAGAAGGTTAGATGCCTCTCTCTTATAAAAATATGTAGTTTTAAATTGTGAATGGGCAGGAAAAGGAGTTCTTTTTTAGGTCTCAGTCATGGCTCACATGTCAGACAACACGCCAGGCCCACATCCTCTTAACTGGAATTGTAAAAGTGATGAATGTCCTATCACCCCCGTTTTGCAGGTGAAAAGTGAGATTAGGGGGAAAATGCATATTTTGCCAATAGTCACGAAGCTCAGAAAGTCTGCCAGATGCTAGATAAATACCTCTCCATGGAAGCTTTCCATATATTTCCATATATTCATTCGTGCGTCTTTATGAGCAAACTGCATATCTTCATCCATTCATTTAACAAGTATTTACTGAGCCATTTGTTTTTCTTACTACCAAGAACATAAAAATGTGTCAAGTAGGCCCAGGAACAAGGTTTCTTCCTGCTTGATTAGTAGCCCATCTCAAAATATCCCATTTTTTCCAAAATTAGGGACCCTGAGGAGGTGGAAAGGATCCAAACCCTCTCCAAATGGACTTGAATAAACCCTTGACTCTCTACTAATAAAAAAGCAATTCTGTGTTTTAAGAACATCTACCTTCATTCTATAGTTAATAAAGATTTTTTGATATTTTTTAAAGAATATTAATAGGAATGTTAATATTAAAAGAAATCTTGAGAAAGGAACACTGGAATAAGCCAAATTCAGCTTAAAAAAAGATGGAGAGAGAGAATTAGAATGGCTATCCATGTTGCAAAAAACTTTTTTCTCAAACAGCATTGATGATATTGGGCTCCAGTCATAGTTAATGAGTAACCGAAATGTACACGACTCAGTCTCTCCCCCCGTGCACTTCCTGTCCAGAAAAACTCCCGGGGTAGCATTGTGCATCTAAACCACTACCACTTCAGTTTGCTTAAATATTTATTATTAAAACAACTTTTAGGACAAGTGATTTCATTTAAATTATTGTCGCCCACACTTTTATTGCCCAATGCAAAAATTTTCCATAGCTTCATGTACCTTTATCATTTTTTTTGTTTGTTTTTTTTAAAGATTTTTATTTTTATTTGACAGCGAGAGAGATCACAAGTAGGCAGAGAGAGAGGAGGAGGCAGGCTCCCTGCTGAGCAGAGAGCCTGATGCGGGCCTTGATCCCAGGACTCTGGGATCATGACTTGAGCTGAAGGCAGAGGCTTTAACCCACTGAGTCACCCAGGCACCCACCTTTATCATTTTGAATGGCAACACATGATTACACATAACTGTCTTTAGTACGTGTCCAATTTGGTGATACTTTAAATTCCACATATCTTTGCAAGTACTTTTCAAAGATGTGACAGAATATACAAGTGTTTTGGATAGCTGCCCAATATTACCAGATGCCATCTTTTAAAAACGAAAACGAAAACAAGAAAACACTACCCATGGAGTTTAGCTCTAGAAGTTTCCTTACAGAGCATTTGGGCCAAATGTCCTGTTGTACCCTCGATAAAACCAAAGTCCAGAACTTGCTCACTCCTTTGCCCAAGGCTTCTTCTCTGTAGGCTGCTTTCGAAGCTCTCCATGAGAACCGTGTTCCTCTGACTTCCCTGGCTGGGGACTAAAGCCAAGAGAGGGAGGTGGGGAGTGGTAATGAAGGAAGGACAGGGTGAGTCATCTGGGGTCACCCATGCTGGGCCTCTGCAGCACAGTGGTGTAGACTGGGGTGGGAGTTGGGGAAAGAGTGCACGCATGCAGGCAAGATTCCAGTTCACTTAGACAAGGAGACAAGGGTTTAGACAAAGTGAGGCACATGCATGGGACAGGATCCGTGCACAGGAGGCATAACTTTGTGCCACTTCTCCTGGGTTCCTTTCAGCGTGTGTGGCAGTTGTTAGGCAAAAAGAAAAGTCAGGAACTCTGTTCTCTCAGACCCTCAACTGTATGTGATAGACCCGTCGTGTCATGGAATTATAGTTGGGAGCCTGTTGGAATCATGGCCCGGGAGAGCATGTAGTTCTGGGGTCTCCAAGAACCAGGATGCAGGTAAGTAGGCAGGTCAGGGGTGGAGCCTCAGAATCTAGAGTCTAACTTTTAAACACGCTTTAAGTTGTTCTGATGGGCAGACTGGTTGGGGAGATACCGATATGGCCCACCTCCCACCCGGGGTGGGACTCACTTCTCATACAGTCAGGAGCTTGTCCTGGGGAGCTTGATGGCAGGGATGGAGGGAATTACTTTTTATCTTCAGTTCTGTTCAAGTCGATGTAGTAACCATTGCTTGGATAACAAGCCTTGTATAATAAGGTGCTGGTTAAATTTTCCATTGGCTCAGTGTGGCTTTCTAGATATACCTTGGTATGATATGCCTGTTGTGTACGTGCCAAGCCCTGCCAACAACCAGCTTTCTCCTGAAACTCAGAGCCTACTCTCCAAACTAGCTGATACACTCGCCATTTCTGCTTCCCTCTGGGTTTTTGATGGGGTGCCCTCGACCACCCATTTCCTTTCCATAATTCCAGCTCCACTTTCAAGACCAAGCTCTGGTGCCATTGTTTCTGGAAAACTTTCTCTTGGGCGCCTGGGTGGCTCAGTGGGTTAAAGCCTCTGCCTTCAGCTCAGGTCATGATCTCAGGGTCCTGGGATCGAGGCCCGCATAGGGCTCTCTGCTCAGCAGGGAGCCTGATTCCTCCTCTCTCTGCTTGCCTCTCTGCCTACTTGTGATCTCTCTCTGTCAAATAAATAAATAAAAATATTTAAATTAAAAAAATAAAAAGAAAACTTTCTCTTACCACCGTGGCCTGGGGTAGAATCCCCTCCTTGGCTTCACGACAGCCTCTGCTTTTCTATAATGCTGGAAGAGGAATAGATTTGGGGAAGTAGAATCAAGAACCAAGTTTTTTACCTGTTCAGGTTGAGCCTTGGAGCACGCCAACATCTAGAGGTCTGGAAGAAGGGGAAGACCAGTAAAGGATGTTGGGGAGGAGCAACCAGTGAGAAGGAGAAGTTTCACGCATAACTGTCTCCATCTAAAACTTTTGTGTCTCACTCTTGTCAAGCCCAAAGCTGCACTCTTGACTGGCACCAGAGGGGCTCTGTTGCACACAGTGACTCAGGGACCCACCTGACAGAGTTTTTGTCACCTGCAACAGTGGCTTCCAAGGTTACTCTGGGCATCTACCCACAGCCAGATGGGAAAGAGCAGGGTAAAGGAGGTGCTCCTTAGCCTGGGACCAAGACTCATCACTTCTGCTCATATTCCACTGCAAGAACTAGTTTTTGCCCTAACCTAGGTGACAAAAGGGTCTGGGAAAGGTAGTCCCCTGCTGAGCGCTGCATCCCAGAAACAGCTTTTAGTGGAAAAGGAAGCACCAGTCATTGGTGGACATCCATCCTACTGTGCAATAGGCATCTTGAAATCTAAGAGAAGACAGCAGCTCAGGAAGCAGGCAGTGATCAACTGGTTGAAATGCTCCTTTTCTGTCTCTTTCACACAGGCTGAGGGTTGCCTGGTGGTTGATGGAGTGGTTTTGGGGGAGTGATGGAGTCGAACATGTGAATGGTGTCAATGCGTGTACCCCTTCACAAATCAAAGTGCAAAAAAAAAAGTGATTTTTATGTATTCCCCCTGGAAGATTGGTGGATTTTGTTAAATGTATCCAGGAATTTTGGTTACAGTGGTGTGTCTGGTTCTGCTCCCAATATAACATCAAGACAAGCAACGAGAGCAGTCAGAGCCTTCCCGAGCCAGTGCAGAGAAGGCCAGACAATCTTCTGATCCTAACTCTTTGCACAGCTCAGATCTTGCCACAGACCCAAGGATTTAATTGTCCTGGCTTCCAGCTCTCTTTTTGTGAAAACCATTATCTTTTGTCACCTTCTCTGATCCCTTAGCAGGAAAATCCCCCATGTCCAGTATTCTGGCCATTAGAAACTTGAAATTTTACCCCTGAGAGTATGGCTTATAGAGAAAGGAGCAATTTGCAGCCCATTTATTGTGCCCTGTGTTATTTAAAAGAAAGATTAGGTCATTTGCCCTGATCTTTACTGCTGAAAGTGAATTGACCATTAGCAGGAGAATATTAGCTGTTAAGTGGAATCTGTCGTAGACCATTCTCGAAGACCATTAGCTTTTCAGTTGGTGTTTGCTATTTAGTAGTTCAGTTGTACGCCATCTTCCCCCCAGAGGTTGTGGAACCTTTGAAAGCAATGAGGTTAAGCTTTTAGAGTCCCACGAAAATGTACAAGTAAGAGAGAGATGGAGAGTTAGCTAGTAGGTGGAAGGGCTGCTACCAAGGGCTTTATTTTACTCGTGATCAGGCTGATTTAACTGCCTCCTGACTCCATATGTCATTCCCTTTCTCCTGAGCTTCAGAGTTAATCATAAATAATGTGCATTCATTCATTTCACCCTAAATGCAAATACCAGTCCTGGAACAAATATTTAAATAGTCCCAATCAGAGCCTTTTATGTTCTTTTTATCAAACCCAAAGTAAACACAGCTTCAGAAAATACTTTCTTTCCTGCAAATGTTATTCTGAAATCTAGCTTACAGGCTACAGGATTTTAATTCAGCCTCTGGCTTTAACACAGAGAAAACCAAGGCCTAGGGCAGGTGTCGGGATGGGCGCAAGGAGACTTGGTGATAGTGTTGGAAATAAAACCCAGGTCCCTCCACTGGCCTGGTGCTCCCCTCCCCTCCCTCTCTAAGTGCACCCCTTCACTTCGGGGTGGGGGAGTTATAGTTAGAGCCCCATCCACAAGACCCAGTCCTGCGCCCTCCCGGTTTGATGCCCTTGCAGGGGGAGGGGGCGTTAAAGAAGACGGGGTCTCCTCTCATTGGCGGAGAGGGGAAGATAGCAACCTGTCTGTCCCTGGCATAGGAGGAAGGCACAAGCCCCTCTTCACTGACTGCTATGAGGAAGGGTAGGGCAGGGAAGAAGAGGAAAAGAGGGAAGAGGAAGCATCCCTTCTTACAGGAGAACGGGTAGGGGTGCTCATTCTCTACCAGAGCCTGAATATATCCCTCCCTCATCTGTCCCCTTCTCTGCACCACCGCCCCGCTCTCCTCCAGACCACCATCACTTTGTACCCTGCCCAGGGCAAGTCTTCCCACCAGACTCCCCTCCAAGCTCGCCTCCAATCCATCGCCCACACAGCAGCTCCGGGGACCTTTCTTAAAACCCAGATCTGATGACTCCCGGCCAGAAATCTCCACTGGAACCGGAGGAAGCCCACCCTCTACAGCCTGACTTCCAAGATGATTGGTGATCATCGCTCCTCACCCTGTAATGGAATGTTCCAGTAGACACTCTCTCGCCCCTTGACCTCTGCCTCGGGGGTCCCAGAGCTCATAATGGAAGTTCCCTTCGCGAGGGAGCTTTCCCATGATTCCCAAAGCACAGAAGGTGCCAACCTATGTGCTCCCACTGCAACTTAGGCCACCCTGGCACTTCTCACGCTGGGGTGTCATTGCCCCATCTTCTCTGTCTCCCTCCACCCAGGCCACATAGGGAGGCTCGGGGGGCACAGAGAACATGCCAGTCTTCCTTCCTTCTCTATTGCCCCACCGAGGTCAGGGTCACAGACTGTTCATACTCAATACTTGTCCAGTGAATGACTCTACGCCGAACTTTTCTGATTTCCAAGTTGAAGCCCCTATCTTTGCTTTCAAGAAGAGTGGAAAACCAGAGTGTCAGGATCACAGTCATCCACTTACTGTTCCTTTTCTGTTGGGCTCTGTGATAAGCACTTCACGTGCACCGTCAGGTATGTCCAGGCTCCACCAGCTGGTGAGTACAACTGAGGACGCCGGTCTCATTATTTCCCAAATTATCCTGAGTTCGAACACCCATTTCCTCCAAGTACCAATGTCTGGCTGGCTGTCTTTTTCTCCCTCTGATGGCATGAGTTCCTGCCTTTGTTCGTTTGTGAATCTTCTCTCTTTCTCTCCCTTTCTCATATTTTTTCTGCTTTATGTAAAGCTAGCATTCTGGCTTTGGGTAAATGATTCTACATCTCTCTCTTTTCCTTCCATAACCATAAATTGGAAATAATAATATGTCATGGAATTATTGTGAGAATGAAAGAACCTCATACATATAAAACACGGAGGACTGCGTATTATGATGCTAATGCTGCTGGTGGTCTTGCTGTGTACACCTGCCAATCACCCTTGCCTCAGCTCAGTCTCACACCCTCCCCAGGAAGCAATCAGCAGAGAGAGCCAGCATCTCTGCCTGATTCCAGCCTCCCAGGAGACCCAGTGCAGGTCAGGGGTTTAATCTGCTACGGTAGGGGTCTGGTTTGGCTGGTTGGGGGTGTGTGTGTGTGTGTGTGTGTAGAGATCAAGTGCAGGATTATATGACCTGTTAAGAGCTAAACTGTATCCTCACCCACCCCCAATTCATATATGCATGCCCCAGCCCCCATTGTGATTGAATTTGGAGAGAGGGCCTTTAAGGAGGTAACTAAGGCTAAGTGAGGTCATCTGGGTAGAGCTCTAATCCAGTAGGATTGGTGTCCTTCTAAGAAGAGGAAAAGACGCCAGGGATGAGAACCCACAAGAAAGATGGCGTGAGGACACGGGGTGAGGGAGGCCACCTGCAAGCCAAAGAGTGTCAGGAGAAACCAAACCTGTGGACACCTTGATCGCAGACTTCCAGTCTCCCAACAGTGAGAAATAAACTTCTGTTATTTAACCAGCCCCCCGCCCTGCCCCCGTGGGCAGTATTCTGCAGGGCAGCTCTACCAAAGCGTACGCTCCCAGAGACGGTTGTTGGCTCTCATTTTTGTGTTTGGGAGAGTGAGTCTCATGACCTAGACAGAAAGAAGTTTCCTTTTATTTCCTTATTTTTTTTTTCTTTAAGATTTTGTTTATTTATTTGACAGAAAAAGACACATTTAGAGAGGGAACACAAGCAGGGGGAGTGGGAGAGGGAGAAGCAGGCTTCCCGCTGAGCAGGGAGCCCGATGCGGGGCTTGATCCCAGGACCCCGAGATCATGACCTGAACTGAAGGCAGATGCTTAATGACTGAGCCACCCAAGCATCTCTTTTTAAAGATTTTTAAAAATTTATTTAAGATAAAGAGAGCACAAGCAGGGGGAGGGACAGAGGGAGAAAAAGAAGCAGACTCCCCACTGAACAGGGAGCCTAACACAGGGCTTGGTCCCAGGACCCTGGAATCATGATGTGAGCCGAAGGCAGACGCTTAACCGACTGAGACACCCGGGGGCCCCAGAAGTTTCCTTCTAAAGATAGTGCCTGGGGGCTCAGTCCTTTAAGTGGCAGACTCTTGATTTCAGTTCAGGTCGTGGTCTCAGGGTGATAAGTTCGAACCCTCTGACTGGCTCCGGGCTCAGCGGGGACTCTGCTTGGGATTGTCTCTCCCCCTCTCCCTCTGCCCCTCCCCACCCCTCTAAAGAAAAAAAAAAATAGTTCCTGGGACAGGGTACGTGAACTGCAAATAATAGTAGTCATTTTGTCCCTGCTGTTGGTGGTGGTCATGTTGTCACAGTTAGGCTCATTGCTGAGAGGAACAGGTTGCTCAGAGCACTTCACAGCCTGGAAGATTCAGATACCCTCAGGAGAAAGCCAGAGGAACTACTGTGTTCTCCACATACAAGATTTTTTTTTTTAAGGTTTTATTTATTTATTTGAGAGACAGCGAGACAGCGAGAGAGGGAACACAGGCAGGGGCAGAGGGAGAGCGAGAAGCAGGCTTCCCGCCCAGCAGGGAGTTCTACATGGGACTCCAACCCAGGACCCTGAGATCGTGACCTGAGCTGAAGGCAGACGCTTAACTGACTGAGCCACCCAGGCGCCCCACAAGATTTGTTTCTGAGGTACCATTGGCACGTAACATATTAGTCTCAGATGTGCGGCATGAAGCTTCCACACGTATACTGCAAAATGGTCACTGTTAAGTCTCTTACCCGTCACCACACAGTTACAGAAATTTTTTTTTTGTTATAACTTTTAAGATCTACTCTCTTAGCAACTTCAAATATATAATATAGTTCTGTTAACTATACTCATCATGCTATACACTACAATCCCAGGACTTATTTATTTTGTAACTGGAAGTTTGTACCTTTTCACCCTCTTCACCCATTCCCCTGTCCCCCACCAACTCTGGCAATCTGTTCTCTGTATCTGCGAGCTCTTTTTTTGTTGTTGCTGTTTTTTCCTTTTTTAGAGATTCTACATATAGCTGAGGTCATATGGTATTTGTCTTTCATTTATTTCTTTTAGCATAATGCCCTCAAATTTATCCATTGTTATGAGTGGCAGGATTTCTATCTTTTTTATGGCTAAATAATATTCTATCACTGCATGCACGCATGCACACTCTCTCTCTCTCCCTCTCTCAGTGGACTCTTAGATTATTTCCATATTTTGCCTCTTGTAAATAATGCTGCACTGAACATGGAGATGCATATATTTATTTGATTTAGTGTTTAATTTTATTCAGGTAAATATCCTGAAGTAGAGTTGCTGAATCATATGATAGTTCTAGTTTTAATTTCCTGAGAAGCCTCCATACTGTTTTCCATGATCATACCAATTTACATTCCCACTAACAGGATACAAAGTTTCCCTTTTTCTTCATATCCTCATCAACACTTATTTCTTGTCTTCTGGAGAACAGTCATTCTAATAGGTGTGAGGTGGTATCTCATTGTGGTTTTTTTAATTGAAGTATAATTAACATAAAATATTAGTTTTGGGTGTACAACATCAACTGAACAATTTTTTTTTTTGAAGATTTTTTTTAAAAGATTTATTTATTTGAAAGAGAGAGAGAAAACGAGGAGGGGCAGAGGGAGAGAGACTCCCAAGCATATTCCCCGCTGAGCGTGGAGCCCAACTCGGGGCTTGATCTCACAACCCTGAGATCATGACCTGAGACCAAGAGTCGGATGCCTAACCAACTGAGCCACCCAGATGCCCCTTGAGTCAACAACTCTATACATTACTCAATGCTTACCATGATAAGTGTAGTCACCATCTGTCACCATACAGCAATTTCACAATATTATCGATTGTATTCTCTATGCTGTACTTGTCATCTCTGTGACTTATTTATTTTATAACTGGAAGTTTGTACTTAATCCCCTTCACCTATTTCACCCTTACCCTGCCACTCTCCACTTTGACAACCATCAGTTTATTTTCTATATTTAAGATTCTGTTCCCTGTGGTTTTGATTTGCATTTTCCTGATGACCAGTGATGTTGAGCAACTTTACATGTGACTGCTGGCCATCTGGATGTCTTCTTTGGAAAAATGTCTATTCAGATCTTATGCCCAGTTTTTTAAAAAATTAATTAATTTATTTTTAAAGATTTTATTTATTTGAGAGAGAGAATGAGAGAGGGAAAGAGACAGAGCATGAGAAGGGGGAGGATCAGAGGGAGAAACACACTCCCCGTTGAGCAGGGACCCCAATGCGGGACTTGATTCTGGGACTCCAGGATCATGACCTGAGCCAAAGGCAGTCGCTTAACCAACTGAGCCACCCAGGGGCCCCCTCTGCCCAGTTTTTAATTGATTGTTGTTTTGCTTTTGAGTTGTACGAATTCTTCATATATTTTGGATATTAGCCCCTTACCAAATATATGATTTGCAAATATTTTTTCCCATTCAGTAGGTTGTCTTTCCATTTTGTTGGTGGTTTCCTTTGCTGGGCAAAAGGTTTTTAGCTTGATGTAGTTCCACACAAGATTTTTTTTTTCCTCTTGAAATTCCATGGGTGAAATTGAAGATGATTTGTTTGAATTCAAAGTTAGGATGGTCAATAATGAAGATAGTAAAAATGGGAAAAGCATTTAAAAATGAAGGCAAGATGGATATTGTGAACAAGGGTGAGAGGGAAAGTCGTTTTTTTGTTTTTTTTTTTGTTTTTTTTTTAAAGATTTTTATTTATTTATTTCACAGAGGGAGAGAGATCACAAGGAGGCAGAGAGGCAGGCAGAGAGAGGGGGAAGCAGGCTCCCTGCTGAGCAGAGAGCCCGATGTGGGCCTCGATCCCAGGACCCTGAGATCATGACCTGGGCCGAAAGCAGAGGCTTTAACCCACTGAGCCACCCAGGCGCCCGAGAGGGAAAGTCTTAAAGCCAAAGTAACAGAGCAAATAGGAAGGAATAAAATCACTTTAGATAAATAACCAATAAAAGGGTATCCTGCTATATATTTATCATTATCAGTGTAACAAAATACTTTCTGTATAAACTTCTTTTTTGGAGGCAAAGAAAAGGTCTATTCTCTTTCCTTTCAATGTAACAAAGCACTGTTGGCCTTCTGAGTCACTGTGAATTATGTGGACTTCTGTTGTTTGCCTCAGAATCTTGCCATCATTTTTATGTTGTTCCATGAGAAAATTGTGTTTTGCATTCCAAGTGGATTTTGGATCACAACATGTCTATAAATTGGGACAGCTGATTTCCAATTTTAATAAGAGGCTGTGGTTCCTGCCAACACTCAGACTGATATATCATAACCCATATTAGGAAAAAGTCAACTATCAGATCACAGCTGAGTTGAAATTCATTTTCTGCCTCATAAATGTGTTCTAAAGAAGGAAGGCTAACCTCATCCCCCTATTAAACTCTGACTTCCATGTTAGTGAATTTCCTCTTTAATTTTTGTGTATTCCAAAGTCCCTACAACAATCTCTATTTCATTTTTGCAGTCAGAAAAACAATAAAACAAAGGCTTTCTAAAAAGAGAGACTCTTTCATGTGGTTAAAAAAAAATTCTTAAAGTAAAAAAAAAAATTCCATTTGGCCCTGGGAAGATTTCATTTATTCCTGTCTCTCTGGAGCAATGCCACAAACTTCATTTGTAATGTACGAAGTTTATCTTTGGATGGAAGATTGCAGAAGAACAGTGCGGAGGGCAGGTGTCCTTTATTTGCCCATAACCTCATAAACTTCAGCTTACTGTGTGCCCTGTTGTCACCAACACCTGCATGATTGGCTGGGGCTAACAAAAGAGGCATTCAGGGGCAGAAAACTATCGTTCACAGAACTCCAAAGTGAAAGTTGTGTCTTTGTTGAGTCCACTCAGTTAGCTGTGGATTTCTTTTCTCGATGATAAATAATTCACATAGTTCATGAACTTAAAAATACAAAAGGCTTTACAGTGAAAACTTTTGGGTTCTTCTGTGCAGTTTTGATCTCTGAGACTTCACAGGTCACTACTTTGGTCAGTTTCAGGTATATTCTTTCAGAATTTCTTTAGACAAATAAATACAAGTCTATATGACCTCGTGTATATTTTAGGTGGGGGATGATTTAAAGAACACTGTACGTAGTGGAAATGATCTTCTTCCAGGATTTTTTTCCTTCTGGGTGTAAGAAAAATTATTATTATAGTGAACGTAACTATGTGGTTTTAGTTTTCTAGCAATAGTAAAGATAGCCCAGCCTACTAACCAGTGCTTGGCTAGGCATCAATAGATGTGCCTTTAGTTTAAAATATGACTCTGAACTATAGTTCTTTGACTTCAGTTAAGAGAATATGCATCTGTTACTGTGAAATGGGGATAGATGTGTCAGTGCTCTGAGGAGTGTGAGTTCCTAGGCAAAAAGAAGGAATTAATGATTACCTTCATGTGGACTATGATGTCTTCTAATCTTCCTTTGGTGATAAATGAACAGCCTTAAATTGTGGCTCAAAACTATTAAACTGATTTGCAAAGCAAGACACAGCTATCAGATACAATCTCCAATAACGAACTCAGCAGTCAACCTTCTTTTATTGCTTGTAAATGCCATTACCATTAGCCAAAGTTTACTGAATCTCCGTAATGCGCTTTCTACCATCCAAACTGAGATGAGTGAGTTGGGAGAGATCTCTGAACATCTAGAACGTCTAAAAAGGCCATTGGTAACTAGCCATAGAAGAGATCTATGGGAATTTGCTAAGGAAGCAATGGTAGTATGCCCTCTGTCTCTCAGTATAACTGAAGGCACTCATTTACCTGAATAGGATTTCACAGAATTGTTTTTGCATAAATCAATATGAACGTACAGGTTATATTTTATTTTTTAAAGACTTTTATTTATTTGAGGGAGAGAGAGAGAAAGAGAGAGCAAGCACACAATCAGAGGGAACAGACTCCCTGCTCAGCAGGGAGCCCGATGCAGAACTTGATCCCAGGACCCTGGCATCATGACCCTCAGGCAGATGCTTAACCTGCTGAGCTGCCCAGCCTCCTGATTTTGACTGTTAAAGATCTTTTGTTTTCCTGGGCAAGAAAAAGCAACTTGATCGGTATGTATATGGACCTTTTGCATATTGCTGGAATCCGTAAATATTTTGTATAGGATTTTACATCTAGTGTTCACGAGGGAGATTAGCCTGGAATTATTGTTTCTCATAATACCTTGTTAAATGTTAATATCAAATTTATACCAGGCTCATCAAGTGAGGTGGAAAGTGTCCTCTCCTCCAGCATAAATAATTTATTGCAAACATTCTAATGTCACACGAGTGGGTTTGAGAGTTCACTCAGGAGTACTCGGCATGGGGGCCAGGGGGTAGAGAGCATAATGCAAACGTAGGGTGTGAAGACAGGATGCTGGGGCTCAGACTTCAGGCCACAGAAGGACGCCTTCGGTAGGATTCCATTTATCGAAATTTCAAAAACAGGCAAAAATAAGCTCTCCTGTCTAGTAATGGCATACAGAGTTGGCAGAGCTGTAAAGAGGAGCAAGAAAATGTGCATCACAAGGGTCAGCATGGCGGCTGTGTCTTGAAGGAGAAGAGGGTTTACTGTCCAGGATGGGCCAGCAGAAGCTTCTCCAGTGTTACCTGTGTTACTGACCTGGGCGATGGTGGTGCCGAACTGTGCATTAAAATTCTTTAAACTGGGGGCTCCTGGGTGGTTCAGCGGGTTAAAGTCTCTGCCTTCGGCTCAGGTCATGATCTCGGGGTCCTGGGATTGAGCCCTGCGGCGGGCTCCCTGCTCAGCAGGAAGCCTGCTTCCTCCTATCTCTCTGCCTGCCTCTCTGCCTACTTGTGATCTCTCTCTCTCTGTCAAATAAATAAATAAAATCTTTAAAATAAATAAATAAGTAAAATAAAATTCTTTAAACTTGGGGTTTAACTGGGTTGTAAGCCATAGTCTTTAAATGTTGATCTCTGGGCCAAATCCAGCCCACTGCCTTTTTTTACGATAAAATTTATTGGAACACAACCATATTAATTATGTGCTTTAGTGCTATAAACATTCTACAGAAGCTCTGACAGAGATTGGAGGTCCCGCAAAGCCAGAAATATTTCCTGTCTGGCCCAGAAGAATTCATGAAACATGTGTAGAGTTTCCAGAGGAGGTTGTTTTATTTATTTATTTAATTTATTTATTTTTAAAGATTTTATTTATTTGAGAGAAAGAGAGAGAACATGAGCAGGAAGCAGGGGCAGAGGGAGAAGCAGCCTCCCCACTGAGCTGGGAGCCCAGCGTGGGGCCCGATGCCAGGACCCTGAGATCATGACCCGAGCCAAGGGCAGAAGCCTAACCACCTGAGCCACCTACCCACTGCAGGCAGAGGTAGTTTTAAGCCTTACATATAAACTGTATGTGCTCTTCTGTACGGGTAGCGTGTTTCACATTTTTTTAGAAGCAGAAAACGGGAGGAAAAAAAATGAATGGGATTAGTTCCTAATATGGTTAATATTTATTCATTAGTTTATATAATCTTTGTTTTGAAAACCCACTCTGAGAATCTGACTCAAGGATTATTTGGCATCATTAACCAAAACACATTGATGCTAGTTCCTGTAAAGGGAGCTTCACTGTAAACAAACAGGACCCCAGTGAAGCCAGTTGAACTTCAGGATTGGGAATACCAGCTGCAGGCAGTTTCCCTCTGTCTCCCCCGTGCCCATCACCACCACCTCCCCGGACTCCCATCTTTGTGGCTGTCCCCAAGTGGTGATTTAACCCCACATCTTGTTGGTCTTCTAGCTGCTGCTTCACAGATCATTTGCGCAGCCCCTATGTCCAAATCCCGAAGAGACAATCCTCCTGTCCCAACTCCAAATTCCTGGGGCAAGTGGAATGTCTTCCAATTTAGGTTACATTCCCCCAGGTCCAGTTCATAGGTGTCCAGTTTGCAGTAACGGGCAGGTAGGGCTGGCTCGTCTGACCTGTGGGGACAGAAGCATTTCTGAGAAGGGACTGGGGATTGGGGGACAATGATTTCACACATCTAATGATAAAAGAAAGGAACAGAGATGGGCATTGTACAGGGGGCAATAAACTGTAGGGGGTAAGTGACAGAAGTTGGGAGATATTACAGGATCCCTTTGAAATGATATTACAGGGATTAATTTGCACCTGGTATTGAAAGTATTTATAAATACTTTTAAGCCCTTGAAATAGGAGGCTAAATTTGGGGGCAGGATGGAAGAGAATGGTGAGATGTTAGTGGAAAACAACATCAACAAAGAAAACCCCCAAACAAACAAAAACAGCTGAGAAGGAAAGGCAAAAGCTCACAATGCCATTGATGAAAAGCCTTTGAATAGGATTGATTTGCAAATGAGCACAGGGGAGTAGACACACTTAAATGATTCTTACATCAAAATAGTAGTCCTAGGCGGTGTGCGTGTATGATTAACTTGCCGGAAATCAGACTTACTGAACTCTTAGTGCAGTGGGTGCCCTGGGCTCTTTACACAGGCAAAGCAGATGTCACTGGACCTTATACTTGAGATGCAAATGAAATTAGCTGGAATTCGAGCCCGCTGGGGAGGGATGGGTGTGGTGCAGTTTTCCCAACCTCCTCTAGCTGAGCTGGGCCGCAGGGGATAATCCGTTCTTTTGATGGCTCTACCAGGACTCCCCAGGGGAGAACAGAAGTAACCTGACCGCAAATTGGGGGTTAGAATATATTTTGTAGGCAATGGACTAGGTTTCCATTATCCTCCATTAGATATCTGTGGCAGTGGACATCACTTTGGATAAACTGTAAAATACAGGATACATAGCCCGAAGTGGAATGCCTCCTTAAAATGTTTGCACATTTCTAAAGGCTTTGGACATATATATTGTCCAATTGCTTTCCCCAAACCTGTAGCAAGTCATACCGTCCGTGGCAGTGCAGAGCGCTCCTGGCTTCTCAGCATCCTGCTGGTACAGGAGATGAATCTCTGTAAGCCTGCAAGTAGGAAATACTACCTTGTTGTTTTAATTTGTGCCAAATGACTTTAGATGACAGATCTAGGTAGATAGGTAGATAAGGTTCTAAACATTAAAAGGTGAAAATTTTCCACAACTGAGAGCAGTCAAAAGAATATGGCTCAGAGTCTCCTCTGCCCCCAGAAAAAGCCCGAAAGGAGAGTTTCAACGGTGCTGTGAGCGATGATAGCATTGCTGGAATAACAATGCTCATGGACCATTTATTCGGATAAAAACTTCTCATTTTTAGGTTTTAGGAAAGGAAGAAAGCCTATTTTTAACTGGATTCATATGAGTCCTAAATAAGAAAATACATGCAAAAAATGTAAAAAGTCACATAATTTTATTTATTTATTTTTATTAATTTTTAATTTTTAAGTAATCACACCCAACGTGGAGCTCGAACTCACAAGCCCAAGTTCAAGAGTTGCGTGCTCCACTGACTGAGCCAGTCAGGGACCCCAAAATTCACATATCTTTAACGACACACTTCAGGTATGTTGTGTTTTAGCAAATATGGAAAGTATCATAAAGTCAGGTTCAGGAAATGATAGTTATGAAAAATACTCATAACCCTCCAACCCCCCAAAGCCAAGCAAGTTTACTACCACAGAATCTGTATGTGTTCTAACAGGATCTAGCATGAGATGTTTACAGAAGTAACCACATTCATTCAAACCAGTTGACCCACTTACTGTCCACATACCATTTCTAGACACTGCTAGCCAACATCTAGAAAGTCATAGAACAGTCCATGACTGTCATACCAAAAATGCTGTTTAACCCCATGTTTAGCAGAACAGAACAGGGCACTGAATGGCAGACAGATTTATAAGCAGATACACTTACCAAAGCAAATTAGTATTAGGAGCAAAATAAGAGTTCTATAAATATATATATCCTGAGGCAATTCCAAATTAAAAAATTATTTCATACCCAAGTCCAGTTTTATTTTTTATTTTTTTAATTTTTTAAAAAAGATTTTATTTATTTATTTCACAGCAGGAGAGAGATCACAGGGAGGCAGAGAGGCAGGCAGACAGAGAGAGGGGGAAGCAGGCTCCC
>LNAC01000015.1:11083607-11110596 GCA_002007465.1 Ailurus styani | reverse complement strand
GGCCCCTGAGGTTCTCATGAGCGCCCAGTGGAATCCCCTGGAAAAGAGCTATCCATGAGCGCCAACTTCTCTTGTGTTTGGGTTTCTCAGCAGTCCTACACTCTCATGCCAGTGTATACTCAACCTTTAACAATTTGTTAAAATTTTAGCTGATTTCCTTTTACCTGCTTGTACGGCGGTCAGTGCCTCTCCCTCCCATGCTCCGCTACAGATGGAACA
This sequence comes from Ailurus styani, assembly GCA_002007465.1. Lineage (NCBI taxonomy): Eukaryota > Metazoa > Chordata > Mammalia > Carnivora > Ailuridae > Ailurus > Ailurus styani. Next base: position 11,110,377 of record LNAC01000015.1, on the reverse strand, counting down.
ATCCATGCATCCATCTTTACTCAGGGGATCCTTTCCCTCTTTGGAATTCCAGCTACTTATTTGCCTTGCAACACTGGCTGTGTGAAGCCCTCAAAGAGAGTCATGATGTAGATTACCTGGGTTTCTCCTATCGTTAGGGCGAGACCAGTGTTCTTTCCAGCTTTCAACCTCTTCGGTGGGAGAAGAGCATCACACAGAGGGATGCTGAGGTCCAAATGAAGGAATGTATGTGCAGCCACTTCATCGATTCTATCATCTTCATGAAAATTACGGTTATGAAAATTACACAAGGGCAGCAGGGCTGCACCTGATCTCTAACAGCAAACAAGCAGACGATGCAAACAATCCTAATTTCAGTCAACAGCAGAGTAGATATATAGCGAGGCAGCCTGTAATGGGATGCCACAGAGGTGAACATTCAACCACACTAAAAAAAATCTAAGCAATACATCAAGTTAAGGAAACCAGACACAAAAGAGCATGTACACTATGATTCCATTTAGAGCAATTTCAAAAACATGCAAAAAAACCTAAAAAACATTCGTTAGGGTGTGTCATCTCAGATAAAGCTATAACGAAAAGCAAAAGAGGGGCGCCTGGGTGGCCCAGTGGGTTAAAGCCTCTGCCTTCGGCTCAGGTCATGATCTCAGGGTCCTGGGATCCAGCCCTGCATCAGGCTCTCTGCTCAGCAGGGAGCCTGCTCCCTCCTCTCTCCCCGCCTGCCTCTCTGCCTACTTGTGATCTCTCTCTGTCAAATAAATAAAATCTTAAAAAGAAAAGAAAAGAAAAAGAATGATTAGCATAAGATTCAGCATAGGGGTTACCATTTTTTGAAGTAAGAGGTTGGTAAAATGCCAGTACAATTTAGGATTTCCGTTTTCCCATGACAATTGTTCTCACTGCTTTAAAGGACTGTAGGCAAGGTCAGATGTAATGACTGCTGATGTATTGGTCTGATTAAACATTAATTTTCCAGTGCCAGTTGTGGAGCGTGAATTAGGTTCTCTGCTCTGTGGTTGGAGGACCACACCTAGGAACACTGACTTGCAGGATATGCGAGCTTCATTGTCACCTCTTGTCATTTTGGCACCCAGAGCATTAGATATGGAGCTTCTCCAATAAAAGAGGGCATTAAGGACTCACGTTTCTGCTGAATCTAGCACGGTTTGGTGCAAGCTGAGTCCAGAAAAGGGTGTGTGTGTGTGTGTGATCTAATACAACAGCTTAGGTGTCTTCGAAGAAAGCTGGGTCCCATCTTGTCTCACTAGAGAGAGAGCAGCCCCTGGGGCGGGGAGTTCTCAGCAGGTAGAAAAGCAGCAGACCATCTAGGGACCCAATAAAGAAAGTCTTGCTTCGGGCGCCTGGGTGGCTCAGCGGTTTAAAGCCTCTGCCTTCGGCTCAGGTCATGATCTCAGGGTCCTGGGATCGAGGCCCACATTGGGCTCTCTGCTCGGCAGGGAGCCTGCTTCCTCCTCTCTCCTTGCCTGCCTCTCTGCCTACTTGTGATCTCTCTCTCTCTCTCTGTCAAATAAATAAATAAAATCTTAAAAAAAAAAAAGAAAAAAAAAGAAAAAAAAAAGTCTTGCTTCAAAGCAGCACGTGTTTTGGCAGGGTCTGATCCCCATTCCTCTAAGAGACATCAGGGACCCCTTATCAAGACANTCTTGCTTCAAAGCAGCAAGTGTTTTGGCAGGGTCTGATCCCCATTCCTCTAAGAGACATCAGGGACCCCTTATCAAGACAGGTGGAAAGTGCTTTGAAAAGCGTCTAATAAAGCACTTACCCAGCATTTACCAAGTACTTACTTACTAACTGTGAAGCACTGTTCTAGGCTCATTATAAATATTAGCCCATTTAATCCTCATAACAACTGTAAGAGGTGGGTAATGTTATTATCCCCATTTTACATAGGAGAACACTTGCTCAAGGGAGTACAGAGAGTAAAGAAGGGGCTGCATCATGGGCTCAGTGGTCCAGCTCCAGAGCCCCTGCTCTTCACCACCACCCCAGGGCTGCCTGATGGTCTCCAGCGGCCCTCACAAAGCCTTGTGACTGATCTATGGCTCAGAGTTCTAAGGACCCCTGTTGGAATAGGCAGAGGAAGGGTCTTGCCCAACTGGAGATGTTTGCTTGTTTTCATAAAATTTAACTACTGGCCTGGAGTCATTAGTTGTATTTGCATAGCCCAGAGACCAGCCCCAGGTGAATGCCACCCGCGGCCCTCAGAGCTAGGAGGATTGTCTCTCCTCCCTCCTACAGACTGTACAGCAGCCCCGGAGCAAAATTACAAGAAAGTACAAGAGACAGGGTTAAAATTTGCACTAAAACGATAAACTGGATGAACGATCTGGTAAGTCTGGCAGAAGACCAAAAGTCAACATGGAACTGCTCTCAGCCTTGACTGTTTGTGGACAGCTCTTTCCAGGGCCCCACCTGTGAAATGAAAAGCCGGATCAGGAATTTCTAAACACAGCTATGCTTCCGGATCCCCCAGAGAGCTATGGAAAAAACACAGACTTCTCCCAAACCCCCAAAATTCTGACTGAATACAGAAGGCTAGGGACAAATCATTCTCGAATGATTTGGGATTATTGGGGTTTAACATACACCAGACTCCTATGAAACAGAGTTCTGCATGACTGTGAGACTTGCATTACTTACAGACTTAAAAAGAATTCCTTACCAAAATGTCCACAACTCCAATATTTAAAGAAATTGATGTGACAGTTGGTTAGGAACAAAGAGAAGGTTAGATGCCTCTCTCTTATAAAAATATGTAGTTTTAAATTGTGAATGGGCAGGAAAAGGAGTTCTTTTTTAGGTCTCAGTCATGGCTCACATGTCAGACAACACGCCAGGCCCACATCCTCTTAACTGGAATTGTAAAAGTGATGAATGTCCTATCACCCCCGTTTTGCAGGTGAAAAGTGAGATTAGGGGGAAAATGCATATTTTGCCAATAGTCACGAAGCTCAGAAAGTCTGCCAGATGCTAGATAAATACCTCTCCATGGAAGCTTTCCATATATTTCCATATATTCATTCGTGCGTCTTTATGAGCAAACTGCATATCTTCATCCATTCATTTAACAAGTATTTACTGAGCCATTTGTTTTTCTTACTACCAAGAACATAAAAATGTGTCAAGTAGGCCCAGGAACAAGGTTTCTTCCTGCTTGATTAGTAGCCCATCTCAAAATATCCCATTTTTTCCAAAATTAGGGACCCTGAGGAGGTGGAAAGGATCCAAACCCTCTCCAAATGGACTTGAATAAACCCTTGACTCTCTACTAATAAAAAAGCAATTCTGTGTTTTAAGAACATCTACCTTCATTCTATAGTTAATAAAGATTTTTTGATATTTTTTAAAGAATATTAATAGGAATGTTAATATTAAAAGAAATCTTGAGAAAGGAACACTGGAATAAGCCAAATTCAGCTTAAAAAAAGATGGAGAGAGAGAATTAGAATGGCTATCCATGTTGCAAAAAACTTTTTTCTCAAACAGCATTGATGATATTGGGCTCCAGTCATAGTTAATGAGTAACCGAAATGTACACGACTCAGTCTCTCCCCCCGTGCACTTCCTGTCCAGAAAAACTCCCGGGGTAGCATTGTGCATCTAAACCACTACCACTTCAGTTTGCTTAAATATTTATTATTAAAACAACTTTTAGGACAAGTGATTTCATTTAAATTATTGTCGCCCACACTTTTATTGCCCAATGCAAAAATTTTCCATAGCTTCATGTACCTTTATCATTTTTTTTGTTTGTTTTTTTTAAAGATTTTTATTTTTATTTGACAGCGAGAGAGATCACAAGTAGGCAGAGAGAGAGGAGGAGGCAGGCTCCCTGCTGAGCAGAGAGCCTGATGCGGGCCTTGATCCCAGGACTCTGGGATCATGACTTGAGCTGAAGGCAGAGGCTTTAACCCACTGAGTCACCCAGGCACCCACCTTTATCATTTTGAATGGCAACACATGATTACACATAACTGTCTTTAGTACGTGTCCAATTTGGTGATACTTTAAATTCCACATATCTTTGCAAGTACTTTTCAAAGATGTGACAGAATATACAAGTGTTTTGGATAGCTGCCCAATATTACCAGATGCCATCTTTTAAAAACGAAAACGAAAACAAGAAAACACTACCCATGGAGTTTAGCTCTAGAAGTTTCCTTACAGAGCATTTGGGCCAAATGTCCTGTTGTACCCTCGATAAAACCAAAGTCCAGAACTTGCTCACTCCTTTGCCCAAGGCTTCTTCTCTGTAGGCTGCTTTCGAAGCTCTCCATGAGAACCGTGTTCCTCTGACTTCCCTGGCTGGGGACTAAAGCCAAGAGAGGGAGGTGGGGAGTGGTAATGAAGGAAGGACAAGGGTGAGTCATCTGGGGTCACCCATGCTGGGCCTCTGCAGCACAGTGGTGTAGACTGGGGTGGGAGTTGGGGAAAGAGTGCACGCATGCAGGCAAGATTCCAGTTCACTTAGACAAGGAGACAAGGGTTTAGACAAAGTGAGGCACATGCATGGGACAGGATCCGTGCACAGGAGGCATAACTTTGTGCCACTTCTCCTGGGTTCCTTTCAGCGTGTGTGGCAGTTGTTAGGCAAAAAGAAAAGTCAGGAACTCTGTTCTCTCAGACCCTCAACTGTATGTGATAGACCCGTCGTGTCATGGAATTATAGTTGGGAGCCTGTTGGAATCATGGCCCGGGAGAGCATGTAGTTCTGGGGTCTCCAAGAACCAGGATGCAGGTAAGTAGGCAGGTCAGGGGTGGAGCCTCAGAATCTAGAGTCTAACTTTTAAACACGCTTTAAGTTGTTCTGATGGGCAGACTGGTTGGGGAGATACCGATATGGCCCACCTCCCACCCGGGGTGGGACTCACTTCTCATACAGTCAGGAGCTTGTCCTGGGGAGCTTGATGGCAGGGATGGAGGGAATTACTTTTTATCTTCAGTTCTGTTCAAGTCGATGTAGTAACCATTGCTTGGATAACAAGCCTTGTATAATAAGGTGCTGGTTAAATTTTCCATTGGCTCAGTGTGGCTTTCTAGATATACCTTGGTATGATATGCCTGTTGTGTACGTGCCAAGCCCTGCCAACAACCAGCTTTCTCCTGAAACTCAGAGCCTACTCTCCAAACTAGCTGATACACTCGCCATTTCTGCTTCCCTCTGGGTTTTTGATGGGGTGCCCTCGACCACCCATTTCCTTTCCATAATTCCAGCTCCACTTTCAAGACCAAGCTCTGGTGCCATTGTTTCTGGAAAACTTTCTCTTGGGCGCCTGGGTGGCTCAGTGGGTTAAAGCCTCTGCCTTCAGCTCAGGTCATGATCTCAGGGTCCTGGGATCGAGGCCCGCATAGGGCTCTCTGCTCAGCAGGGAGCCTGATTCCTCCTCTCTCTGCTTGCCTCTCTGCCTACTTGTGATCTCTCTCTGTCAAATAAATAAATAAAAATATTTAAATTAAAAAAATAAAAAGAAAACTTTCTCTTACCACCGTGGCCTGGGGTAGAATCCCCTCCTTGGCTTCACGACAGCCTCTGCTTTTCTATAATGCTGGAAGAGGAATAGATTTGGGGAAGTAGAATCAAGAACCAAGTTTTTTACCTGTTCAGGTTGAGCCTTGGAGCACGCCAACATCTAGAGGTCTGGAAGAAGGGGAAGACCAGTAAAGGATGTTGGGGAGGAGCAACCAGTGAGAAGGAGAAGTTTCACGCATAACTGTCTCCATCTAAAACTTTTGTGTCTCACTCTTGTCAAGTCCAAAGCTGCACTCTTGACTGGCACCAGAGGGGCTCTGTTGCACACAGTGACTCAGGGACCCACCTGACAGAGTTTTTGTCAACTGCAACAGTGGCTTCCAAGGTTACTCTGGGCATCTACCCACAGCCAGATGGGAAAGAGCAGGGTAAAGGAGGTGCTCCTTAGCCTGGGACCAAGACTCATCACTTCTGCTCATATTCCACTGCAAGAACTAGTTTTTGCCCTAACCTAGGTGACAAAAGGGTCTGGGAAAGGTAGTCCCCTGCTGAGCGCTGCATCCCAGAAACAGCTTTTAGTGGAAAAGGAAGCACCAGTCATTGGTGGACATCCATCCTACTGTGCAATAGGCATCTTGAAATCTAAGAGAAGACAGCAGCTCAGGAAGCAGGCAGTGATCAACTGGTTGAAATGCTCCTTTTCTGTCTCTTTCACACAGGCTGAGGGTTGCCTGGTGGTTGATGGAGTGGTTTTGGGGGAGTGATGGAGTCGAACATGTGAATGGTGTCAATGCGTGTACCCCTTCACAAATCAAAGTGCAAAAAAAAAGTGATTTTTATGTATTCCCCCTGGAAGATTGGTGGATTTTGCTAAATGTATCCAGGAATTTTGGTTACAGTGGTGTGTCTGGTTCTGCTCCCAATATAACATTAAGACAAGCAACGAGAGCAATCAGAGCCTTCCCGAGCCAGTGCAGAGAAGGCCAGACAATCTTCTGATCCTAACTCTTTGCACAGCTCAGATCTTGCCACAGACCCAAGGATTTAATTGTCCTGGCTTCCAGCTCTCTTTTTGTGAAAACCATTATCTTTTGTCACCTTCTCTGATCCCTTAGCAGGAAAATCCCCCATGTCCAGTATTCTGGCCATTAGAAACTTGAAATTTTACCCCTGAGAGTATGGCTTATAGAGAAAGGAGCAATTTGCAGCCCATTTATTGTGCCCTGTGTTATTTAAAAGAAAGATTAGGTCATTTGCCCTGATCTTTACTGCTGAAAGTGAATTGACCATTAGCAGGAGAATATTAGCTGTTAAGTGGAATCTGTCGTAGACCATTCTCGAAGACCATTAGCTTTTCAGTTGGTGTTTGCTATTTAGTAGTTCAGTTGTACGCCATCTTCCCCCCAGAGGTTGTGGAACCTTTGAAAGCAATGAGGTTAAGCTTTTAGAGTCCCACGAAAATGTACAAGTAAGACAGAGATGGAGAGTTAGCTAGTAGGTGGAAGGGCTGCTACCAAGGGCTTTATTTTACTCGTGATCAGGCTGATTTAACTGCCTCCTGACTCCATATGTCATTCCCTTTCTCCTGAGCTTCAGAGTTAATCATAAATAATGTGCATTCATTCATTTCACCCTAAATGCAAATACCAGTCCTGGAACAAATATTTAAATAGTCCCAATCAGAGCCTTTTATGTTCTTTTTATCAAACCCAAAGTAAACACAGCTTCAGAAAATACTTTCTTTCCTGCAAATGTTATTCTGAAATCTAGCTTACAGGCTACAGGATTTTAATTCAGCCTCTGGCTTTAACACAGAGAAAACCAAGACCTAGGGCAGGTGTCGGGATGGGCGCAAGGAGACTTGGTGATAGTGTTGGAAATAAAACCCAGGTCCCTCCACTGGCCTGGTGCTCCCCTCCCCTCCCTCTCTAAGTGCACCCCTTCACTTCGGGGTGGGGGAGTTATAGTTAGAGCCCCATCCACAAGACCCAGTCCTGCGCCCTCCCGGTTTGATGCCCTTGCAGGGGGAGGGGGCGTTAAAGAAGACGGGGTCTCCTCTCATTGGCGGAGAGGGGAAGATAGCAACCTGTCTGTCCCTGGCATAGGAGGAAGGCACAAGCCCCTCTTCACTGACTGCTATGAGGAAGGGTAGGGCAGGGAAGAAGAGGAAAAGAGGGAAGAGGAAGCATCCCTTCTTACAGGAGAACGGGTAGGGGTGCTCATTCTCTACCAGAGCCTGAATATATCCCTCCCTCATCTGTCCCCTTCTCTGCACCACCGCCCCGCTCTCCTCCAGACCACCATCACTTTGTACCCTGCCCAGGGCAAGTCTTCCCACCAGACTCCCCTCCAAGCTCGCCTCCAATCCATCGCCCACACAGCAGCTCCGGGGACCTTTCTTAAAACCCAGATCTGATGACTCCCGGCCAGAAATCTCCACTGGAACCGGAGGAAGCCCACCCTCTACAGCCTGACTTCCAAGATGATTGGTGATCATCGCTCCTCACCCTGTAATGGAATGTTCCAGTAGACACTCTCTCGCCCCTTGACCTCTGCCTCGGGGGTCCCAGAGCTCATAATGGAAGTTCCCTTCGCGAGGGAGCTTTCCCATGATTCCCAAAGCACAGAAGGTGCCAACCTATGTGCTCCCACTGCAACTTAGGCCACCCTGGCACTTCTCACGCTGGGGTGTCATTGCCCCATCTTCTCTGTCTCCCTCCACCCAGGCCACATAGGGAGGCTCGGGGGGCACAGAGAACATGCCAGTCTTCCTTCCTTCTCTATTGCCCCACCGAGGTCAGGGTCACAGACTGTTCATACTCAATACTTGTCCAGTGAATGACTCTACGCCGAACTTTTCTGATTTCCAAGTTGAAGCCCCTATCTTTGCTTTCAAGAAGAGTGGAAAACCAGAGTGTCAGGATCACAGTCATCCACTTACTGTTCCTTTTCTGTTGGGCTCTGTGATAAGCACTTCACGTGCACCGTCAGGTATGTCCAGGCTCCACCAGCTGGTGAGTACAACTGAGGACGCCGGTCTCATTATTTCCCAAATTATCCTGAGTTCGAACACCCATTTCCTCCAAGTACCAATGTCTGGCTGGCTGTCTTTTTCTCCCTCTGATGGCATGAGTTCCTGCCTTTGTTCGTTTGTGAATCTTCTCTCTTTCTCTCCCTTTCTCATATTTTTTCTGCTTTATGTAAAGCTAGCATTCTGGCTTTGGGTAAATGATTCTACATCTCTCTCTTTTCCTTCCATAACCATAAATTGGAAATAATAATATGTCATGGAATTATTGTGAGAATGAAAGAACCTCATACATATAAAACACGGAGGACTGCGTATTATGATGCTAATGCTGCTGGTGGTCTTGCTGTGTACACCTGCCAATCACCCTTGCCTCAGCTCAGTCTCACACCCTCCCCAGGAAGCAATCAGCAGAGAGAGCCAGCATCTCTGCCTGATTCCAGCCTCCCAGGAGACCCAGTGCAGGTCAGGGGTTTAATCTGCTACGGTAGGGGTCTGGTTTGGCTGGTTGGGGGTGTGTGTGTGTGTGTGTGTGTAGAGATCAAGTGCAGGATTATATGACCTGTTAAGAGCTAAACTGTATCCTCACCCACCCCCAATTCATATATGCATGCCCCAGCCCCCATTGTGATTGAATTTGGAGAGAGGGCCTTTAAGGAGGTAACTAAGGCTAAGTGAGGTCATCTGGGTAGAGCTCTAATCCAGTAGGATTGGTGTCCTTCTAAGAAGAGGAAAAGACGCCAGGGATGAGAACCCACAAGAAAGATGGCGTGAGGACACGGGGTGAGGGAGGCCACCTGCAAGCCAAAGAGTGTCAGGAGAAACCAAACCTGTGGACACCTTGATCGCAGACTTCCAGTCTCCCAACAGTGAGAAATAAACTTCTGTTATTTAACCAGCCCCCCGCCCTGCCCCCGTGGGCAGTATTCTGCAGGGCAGCTCTACCAAAGCGTACGCTCCCAGAGACGGTTGTTGGCTCTCATTTTTGTGTTTGGGAGAGTGAGTCTCATGACCTAGACAGAAAGAAGTTTCCTTTTATTTCCTTATTTTTTTTTTCTTTAAGATTTTGTTTATTTATTTGACAGAAAAAGACACATTTAGAGAGGGAACACAAGCAGGGGGAGTGGGAGAGGGAGAAGCAGGCTTCCCGCTGAGCAGGGAGCCCGATGCGGGGCTTGATCCCAGGACCCCGAGATCATGACCTGAACTGAAGGCAGATGCTTAATGACTGAGCCACCCAAGCATCTCTTTTTAAAGATTTTTAAAAATTTATTTAAGATAAAGAGAGCACAAGCAGGGGGAGGGACAGAGGGAGAAAAAGAAGCAGACTCCCCACTGAACAGGGAGCCTAACACAGGGCTTGGTCCCAGGACCCTGGAATCATGATGTGAGCCGAAGGCAGACGCTTAACCGACTGAGACACCCGGGGGCCCCAGAAGTTTCCTTCTAAAGATAGTGCCTGGGGGCTCAGTCCTTTAAGTGGCAGACTCTTGATTTCAGTTCAGGTCGTGGTCTCAGGGTGATAAGTTCGAACCCTCTGACTGGCTCCGGGCTCAGCGGGGACTCTGCTTGGGATTGTCTCTCCCCCTCTCCCTCTGCCCCTCCCCACCCCTCTAAAGAAAAAAAAAAATAGTTCCTGGGACAGGGTACGTGAACTGCAAATAATAGTAGTCATTTTGTCCCTGCTGTTGGTGGTGGTCATGTTGTCACAGTTAGGCTCATTGCTGAGAGGAACAGGTTGCTCAGAGCACTTCACAGCCTGGAAGATTCAGATACCCTCAGGAGAAAGCCAGAGGAACTACTGTGTTCTCCACATACAAGATTTTTTTTTTTAAGGTTTTATTTATTTATTTGAGAGACAGCGAGACAGCGAGAGAGGGAACACAGGCAGGGGCAGAGGGAGAGCGAGAAGCAGGCTTCCCGCCCAGCAGGGAGTTCTACATGGGACTCCAACCCAGGACCCTGAGATCGTGACCTGAGCTGAAGGCAGACGCTTAACTGACTGAGCCACCCAGGCGCCCCACAAGATTTGTTTCTGAGGTACCATTGGCACGTAACATATTAGTCTCAGATGTGCGGCATGAAGCTTCCACACGTATACTGCAAAATGGTCACTGTTAAGTCTCTTACCCGTCACCACACAGTTACAGAAATTTTTTTTTTGTTATAACTTTTAAGATCTACTCTCTTAGCAACTTCAAATATATAATATAGTTCTGTTAACTATACTCATCATGCTATACACTACAATCCCAGGACTTATTTATTTTGTAACTGGAAGTTTGTACCTTTTCACCCTCTTCACCCATTCCCCTGTCCCCCACCAACTCTGGCAATCTGTTCTCTGTATCTGCGAGCTCTTTTTTTGTTGTTGCTGTTTTTTCCTTTTTTAGAGATTCTACATATAGCTGAGGTCATATGGTATTTGTCTTTCATTTATTTCTTTTAGCATAATGCCCTCAAATTTATCCATTGTTATGAGTGGCAGGATTTCTATCTTTTTTATGGCTAAATAATATTCTATCACTGCATGCACGCATGCACACTCTCTCTCTCTCCCTCTCTCAGTGGACTCTTAGATTATTTCCATATTTTGCCTCTTGTAAATAATGCTGCACTGAACATGGAGATGCATATATTTATTTGATTTAGTGTTTAATTTTATTCAGGTAAATATCCTGAAGTAGAGTTGCTGAATCATATGATAGTTCTAGTTTTAATTTCCTGAGAAGCCTCCATACTGTTTTCCATGATCATACCAATTTACATTCCCACTAACAGGATACAAAGTTTCCCTTTTTCTTCATATCCTCATCAACACTTATTTCTTGTCTTCTGGAGAACAGTCATTCTAATAGGTGTGAGGTGGTATCTCATTGTGGTTTTTTTAATTGAAGTATAATTAACATAAAATATTAGTTTTGGGTGTACAACATCAACTGAACAATTTTTTTTTTTGAAGATTTTTTTTAAAAGATTTATTTATTTGAAAGAGAGAGAGAAAACGAGGAGGGGCAGAGGGAGAGAGACTCCCAAGCATATTCCCCGCTGAGCGTGGAGCCCAACTCGGGGCTTGATCTCACAACCCTGAGATCATGACCTGAGACCAAGAGTCGGATGCCTAACCAACTGAGCCACCCAGATGCCCCTTGAGTCAACAACTCTATACATTACTCAATGCTTACCATGATAAGTGTAGTCACCATCTGTCACCATACAGCAATTTCACAATATTATCGATTGTATTCTCTATGCTGTACTTGTCATCTCTGTGACTTATTTATTTTATAACTGGAAGTTTGTACTTAATCCCCTTCACCTATTTCACCCTTACCCTGCCACTCTCCACTTTGACAACCATCAGTTTATTTTCTATATTTAAGATTCTGTTCCCTGTGGTTTTGATTTGCATTTTCCTGATGACCAGTGATGTTGAGCAACTTTACATGTGACTGCTGGCCATCTGGATGTCTTCTTTGGAAAAATGTCTATTCAGATCTTATGCCCAGTTTTTTAAAAAATTAATTAATTTATTTTTAAAGATTTTATTTATTTGAGAGAGAGAATGAGAGAGGGAAAGAGACAGAGCATGAGAAGGGGGAGGATCAGAGGGAGAAACACACTCCCCGTTGAGCAGGGACCCCAATGCGGGACTTGATTCTGGGACTCCAGGATCATGACCTGAGCCAAAGGCAGTCGCTTAACCAACTGAGCCACCCAGGGGCCCCCTCTGCCCAGTTTTTAATTGATTGTTGTTTTGCTTTTGAGTTGTACGAATTCTTCATATATTTTGGATATTAGCCCCTTACCAAATATATGATTTGCAAATATTTTTTCCCATTCAGTAGGTTGTCTTTCCATTTTGTTGGTGGTTTCCTTTGCTGGGCAAAAGGTTTTTAGCTTGATGTAGTTCCACACAAGATTTTTTTTTTCCTCTTGAAATTCCATGGGTGAAATTGAAGATGATTTGTTTGAATTCAAAGTTAGGATGGTCAATAATGAAGATAGTAAAAATGGGAAAAGCATTTAAAAATGAAGGCAAGATGGATATTGTGAACAAGGGTGAGAGGGAAAGTCGTTTTTTTGTTTTTTTTTTTGTTTTTTTTTTAAAGATTTTTATTTATTTATTTCACAGAGGGAGAGAGATCACAAGGAGGCAGAGAGGCAGGCAGAGAGAGGGGGAAGCAGGCTCCCTGCTGAGCAGAGAGCCCGATGTGGGCCTCGATCCCAGGACCCTGAGATCATGACCTGGGCCGAAAGCAGAGGCTTTAACCCACTGAGCCACCCAGGCGCCCGAGAGGGAAAGTCTTAAAGCCAAAGTAACAGAGCAAATAGGAAGGAATAAAATCACTTTAGATAAATAACCAATAAAAGGGTATCCTGCTATATATTTATCATTATCAGTGTAACAAAATACTTTCTGTATAAACTTCTTTTTTGGAGGCAAAGAAAAGGTCTATTCTCTTTCCTTTCAATGTAACAAAGCACTGTTGGCCTTCTGAGTCACTGTGAATTATGTGGACTTCTGTTGTTTGCCTCAGAATCTTGCCATCATTTTTATGTTGTTCCATGAGAAAATTGTGTTTTGCATTCCAAGTGGATTTTGGATCACAACATGTCTATAAATTGGGACAGCTGATTTCCAATTTTAATAAGAGGCTGTGGTTCCTGCCAACACTCAGACTGATATATCATAACCCATATTAGGAAAAAGTCAACTATCAGATCACAGCTGAGTTGAAATTCATTTTCTGCCTCATAAATGTGTTCTAAAGAAGGAAGGCTAACCTCATCCCCCTATTAAACTCTGACTTCCATGTTAGTGAATTTCCTCTTTAATTTTTGTGTATTCCAAAGTCCCTACAACAATCTCTATTTCATTTTTGCAGTCAGAAAAACAATAAAACAAAGGCTTTTTAAAAAGAGAGACTCTTTCATGTGGTTAAAAAAAAATTCTTAAAGTAAAAAAAAAAATTCCATTTGGCACTGGGAAGATTTCATTTATTCCTGTCTCTCTGGAGCAATGCCACAAACTTCATTTGTAATGTACGAAGTTTATCTTTGGATGGAAGATTGCAGAAGAACAGTGCGGAGGGCAGGTGTCCTTTATTTGCCCATAACCTCATAAACTTCAGCTTACTGTGTGCCCTGTTGTCACCAACACCTGCATGATTGGCTGGGGCTAACAAAAGAGGCATTCAGGGGCAGAAAACTATCGTTCACAGAACTCCAAAGTGAAAGTTGTGTCTTTGTTGAGTCCACTCAGTTAGCTGTGGATTTCTTTTCTCGATGATAAATAATTCACATAGTTCATGAACTTAAAAATACAAAAGGCTTTACAGTGAAAACTTTTGGGTTCTTCTGTGCAGTTTTGATCTCTGAGACTTCACAGGTCACTACTTTGGTCAGTTTCAGGTATATTCTTTCAGAATTTCTTTAGACAAATAAATACAAGTCTATATGACCTCGTGTATATTTTAGGTGGGGGATGATTTAAAGAACACTGTACGTAGTGGAAATGATCTTCTTCCAGGATTTTTTTCCTTCTGGGTGTAAGAAAAATTATTATTATAGTGAACGTAACTATGTGGTTTTAGTTTTCTAGCAATAGTAAAGATAGCCCAGCCTACTAACCAGTGCTTGGCTAGGCATCAATAGATGTGCCTTTAGTTTAAAATATGACTCTGAACTATAGTTCTTTGACTTCAGTTAAGAGAATATGCATCTGTTACTGTGAAATGGGGATAGATGTGTCAGTGCTCTGAGGAGTGTGAGTTCCTAGGCAAAAAGAAGGAATTAATGATTACCTTCATGTGGACTATGATGTCTTCTAATCTTCCTTTGGTGATAAATGAACAGCCTTAAATTGTGGCTCAAAACTATTAAACTGATTTGCAAAGCAAGACACAGCTATCAGATACAATCTCCAATAACGAACTCAGCAGTCAACCTTCTTTTATTGCTTGTAAATGCCATTACCATTAGCCAAAGTTTACTGAATCTCCGTAATGCGCTTTCTACCATCCAAACTGAGATGAGTGAGTTGGGAGAGATCTCTGAACATCTAGAACGTCTAAAAAGGCCATTGGTAACTAGCCATAGAAGAGATCTATGGGAATTTGCTAAGGAAGCAATGGTAGTATGCCCTCTGTCTCTCAGTATAACTGAAGGCACTCATTTACCTGAATAGGATTTCACAGAATTGTTTTTGCATAAATCAATATGAACGTACAGGTTATATTTTATTTTTTTAAGACTTTTATTTATTTGAGGGAGAGAGAGAGAAAGAGAGAGCAAGCACACAATCAGAGGGAACAGACTCCCTGCTCAGCAGGGAGCCCGATGCAGAACTTGATCCCAGGACCCTGGCATCATGACCCTCAGGCAGATGCTTAACCTGCTGAGCTGCCCAGCCTCCTGATTTTGACTGTTAAAGATCTTTTGTTTTCCTGGGCAAGAAAAAGCAACTTGATCGGTATGTATATGGACCTTTTGCATATTGCTGGAATCCGTAAATATTTTGTATAGGATTTTACATCAAGTGTTCACGAGGGAGATTAGCCTGGAATTATTGTTTCTCATAATACCTTGTTAAATGTTAATATCAAATTTATACCAGGCTCATCAAGTGAGGTGGAAAGTGTCCTCTCCTCCAGCATAAATAATTTATTGCAAACATTCTAATGTCACACGAGTGGGTTTGAGAGTTCACTCAGGAGTACTCGGCATGGGGGCCAGGGGGTAGAGAGCATAATGCAAACGTAGGGTGTGAAGACAGGATGCTGGGGCTCAGACTTCAGGCCACAGAAGGACGCCTTCGGTAGGATTCCATTTATCGAAATTTCAAAAACAGGCAAAAATAAGCTCTCCTGTCTAGTAATGGCATACAGAGTTGGCAGAGCTGTAAAGAGGAGCAAGAAAATGTGCATCACAAGGGTCAGCATGGCGGCTGTGTCTTGAAGGAGAAGAGGGTTTACTGTCCAGGATGGGCCAGCAGAAGCTTCTCCAGTGTTACCTGTGTTACTGACCTGGGCGATGGTGGTGCCGAACTGTGCATTAAAATTCTTTAAACTGGGGGCTCCTGGGTGGTTCAGCGGGTTAAAGTCTCTGCCTTCGGCTCAGGTCATGATCTCGGGGTCCTGGGATTGAGCCCTGCGGCGGGCTCCCTGCTCAGCAGGAAGCCTGCTTCCTCCTATCTCTCTGCCTGCCTCTCTGCCTACTTGTGATCTCTCTCTCTCTGTCAAATAAATAAATAAAATCTTTAAAATAAATAAATAAGTAAAATAAAATTCTTTAAACTTGGGGTTTAACTGGGTTGTAAGCCATAGTCTTTAAATGTTGATCTCTGGGCCAAATCCAGCCCACTGCCTTTTTTTACGATAAAATTTATTGGAACACAACCATATTAATTATGTGCTTTAGTGCTATAAACATTCTACAGAAGCTCTGACAGAGATTGGAGGTCCCGCAAAGCCAGAAATATTTCCTGTCTGGCCCAGAAGAATTCATGAAACATGTGTAGAGTTTCCAGAGGAGGTTGTTTTATTTATTTATTTAATTTATTTATTTTTAAAGATTTTATTTATTTGAGAGAAAGAGAGAGAACATGAGCAGGAAGCAGGGGCAGAGGGAGAAGCAGCCTCCCCACTGAGCTGGGAGCCCAGCGTGGGGCCCGATGCCAGGACCCTGAGATCATGACCCGAGCCAAGGGCAGAAGCCTAACCACCTGAGCCACCTACCCACTGCAGGCAGAGGTAGTTTTAAGCCTTACATATAAACTGTATGTGCTCTTCTGTACGGGTAGCGTGTTTCACATTTTTTTAGAAGCAGAAAACGGGAGGAAAAAAAATGAATGGGATTAGTTCCTAATATGGTTAATATTTATTCATTAGTTTATATAATCTTTGTTTTGAAAACCCACTCTGAGAATCTGACTCAAGGATTATTTGGCATCATTAACCAAAACACATTGATGCTAGTTCCTGTAAAGGGAGCTTCACTGTAAACAAACAGGACCCCAGTGAAGCCAGTTGAACTTCAGGATTGGGAATACCAGCTGCAGGCAGTTTCCTTCTGTCTCCCCCGTGCCCATCACCACCACCTCCCCGGACTCCCATCTTTGTGGCTGTCCCCAAGTGGTGATTTAACCCCACATCTTGTTGGTCTTCTAGCTGCTGCTTCACAGATCATTTGCGCAGCCCCTATGTCCAAATCCCGAAGAGACAATCCTCCTGTCCCAACTCCAAATTCCTGGGGCAAGTGGAATGTCTTCCAATTTAGGTTACATTCCCCCAGGTCCAGTTCATAGGTGTCCAGTTTGCAGTAACGGGCAGGTAGGGCTGGCTCGTCTGACCTGTGGGGACAGAAGCATTTCTGAGAAGGGACTGGGGATTGGGGGACAATGATTTCACACATCTAATGATAAAAGAAAGGAACAGAGATGGGCATTGTACAGGGGGCAATAAACTGTAGGGGGTAAGTGACAGAAGTTGGGAGATATTACAGGATCCCTTTGAAATGATATTACAGGGATTAATTTGCACCTGGTATTGAAAGTATTTATAAATACTTTTAAGCCCTTGAAATAGGAGGCTAAATTTGGGGGCAGGATGGAAGAGAATGGTGAGATGTTAGTGGAAAACAACATCAACAAAGAAAACCCCCAAACAAACAAAAACAGCTGAGAAGGAAAGGCAAAAGCTCACAATGCCATTGATGAAAAGCCTTTGAATAGGATTGATTTGCAAATGAGCACAGGGGAGTAGACACACTTAAATGATTCTTACATCAAAATAGTAGTCCTAGGCGGTGTGCGTGTATGATTAACTTGCCGGAAATCAGACTTACTGAACTCTTAGTGCAGTGGGTGCCCTGGGCTCTTTACACAGGCAAAGCAGATGTCACTGGACCTTATACTTGAGATGCAAATGAAATTAGCTGGAATTCGAGCCCGCTGGGGAGGGATGGGTGTGGTGCAGTTTTCCCAACCTCCTCTAGCTGAGCTGGGCCGCAGGGGATAATCCGTTCTTTTGATGGCTCTACCAGGACTCCCCAGGGGAGAACAGAAGTAACCTGACCGCAAATTGGGGGTTAGAATATATTTTGTAGGCAATGGACTAGGTTTCCATTATCCTCCATTAGATATCTGTGGCAGTGGACATCACTTTGGATAAACTGTAAAATACAGGATACATAGCCCGAAGTGGAATGCCTCCTTAAAATGTTTGCACATTTCTAAAGGCTTTGGACATATATATTGTCCAATTGCTTTCCCCAAACCTGTAGCAAGTCATACCGTCCGTGGCAGTGCAGAGCGCTCCTGGCTTCTCAGCATCCTGCTGGTACAGGAGATGAATCTCTGTAAGCCTGCAAGTAGGAAATACTACCTTGTTGTTTTAATTTGTGCCAAATGACTTTAGATGACAGATCTAGGTAGATAGGTAGATAAGGTTCTAAACATTAAAAGGTGAAAATTTTCCACAACTGAGAGCAGTCAAAAGAATATGGCTCAGAGTCTCCTCTGCCCCCAGAAAAAGCCCGAAAGGAGAGTTTCAACGGTGCTGTGAGCGATGATAGCATTGCTGGAATAACAATGCTCATGGACCATTTATTCGGATAAAAACTTCTCATTTTTAGGTTTTAGGAAAGGAAGAAAGCCTATTTTTAACTGGATTCATATGAGTCCTAAATAAGAAAATACATGCAAAAAATGTAAAAAGTCACATAATTTTATTTATTTATTTTTATTAATTTTTAATTTTTAAGTAATCACACCCAACGTGGAGCTCGAACTCACAAGCCCAAGTTCAAGAGTTGCGTGCTCCACTGACTGAGCCAGTCAGGGACCCCAAAATTCACATATCTTTAACGACACACTTCAGGTATGTTGTGTTTTAGCAAATATGGAAAGTATCATAAAGTCAGGTTCAGGAAATGATAGTTATGAAAAATACTCATAACCCTCCAACCCCCCAAAGCCAAGCAAGTTTACTACCACAGAATCTGTATGTGTTCTAACAGGATCTAGCATGAGATGTTTACAGAAGTAACCACATTCATTCAAACCAGTTGACCCACTTACTGTCCACATACCATTTCTAGACACTGCTAGCCAACATCTAGAAAGTCATAGAACAGTCCATGACTGTCATACCAAAAATGCTGTTTAACCCCATGTTTAGCAGAACAGAACAGGGCACTGAATGGCAGACAGATTTATAAGCAGATACACTTACCAAAGCAAATTAGTATTAGGAGCAAAATAAGAGTTCTATAAATATATATATCCTGAGGCAATTCCAAATTAAAAAATTATTTCATACCCAAGTCCAGTTTTATTTTTTATTTTTTTAATTTTTTAAAAAAGATTTTATTTATTTATTTCACAGCAGGAGAGAGATCACAGGGAGGCAGAGAGGCAGGCAGAGAGAGGTGGGGGAAGCAGGCTCCCTGCTGAGCAGAGAGCCCGATGCGGGCCTCGATCCCAGGACCCTGAGATCATGACCTGAGCCGAAGGCAGGGGCTTTAACCCACTGAGCCACCCAGGCGCCCTTATTTTTTANAATTGATGCTTTTTAAAAATACAGAAATTAGGGCGCCTGGGTGGCTCAGTGGGTTAAAGCCTCTGCTTTCGGCTCAGGTCATGATCTCAGCGTCCTGGGATCGAGGCCCACGGAGGGCTCTCTGCTCAGCAGGGAGCCTGCTTCCTCCTCTCTCCTCTCTCTCTGCCTGCCTCTCTGCCTACTTATAATCTCTCTCTCTCTGTCAAATGAATAAATAAAATCTTAAAAAAAAAGATTTTATTTATTTGATGGGGGGAGAGAGAGTGAGAGAGAGCACGCGCACACAAGTTGGGGGAGGGGGTGGGGCAAGCAGACTCCGCTGAGCAGGGCTGGATCCCAGGACCCTGGATCATGACCTGAGCCAGAGTCAGAGGTTTAACCAACTGAGCCACCCAGGTGCCCCCAAATGTGGTTTTTAAAAAACTTTTTATTTTGAAGTGATAGATTCACAAGAGGTTGCAGCAAAGAAAACCACCCAGGGAAGTTCAGTGAGCTTTGTGGTGTCTCTTGCAGTGGTAACATCTATAACATCGTAGCTAAACCAGGAAACGGAGTGCTGATATGATCCACAGAGCTTATTCAGATGTCACCAGTTTCATAAGCACTCCTGTGTGTGTGTGTGTGTGTGTGTGTGTGTGTGTGTGTGTGTGTGTGTCGTGTGTGTGCAATTTTATCGCAGGTGTGGCTTCACGTAACCACCAATACAGTTAAGATACAGACCTGTTCCATCACCACACGGCTGCCTCATGTTTCCCTTTTATGTCCTCCCAACTCCCACCCTTGACCTCTGGCAATCACTAGTCTGTTCTTTATAATTTTGTTATTTCTCTGTAATGTTCTATAAATGAAATCATACAATATATAGCCTTTGTTTCGGCTTTTGTTCATTCAGACTGATTCCCTAGATCCAAGTTGCGGTGTGTATCATAAGTTCATTTCTCATTATTGCAGAGCAGTGTTCCATGACATGGGTGGATGGCAGTTTGCTCAACCATTCACCCATCAAAGGACATCTGGGCTATTTCCAGTTTGGGGCTATCATGAATAAAGCCACTACAAATACTTGCATATAGGTTTTGCATGAACTTGAGTTATTTCTTGGGATCAACACCAAAGGGCACAATTGCTGGGACATACAGGAAGTGCATGTTTAGTTCTTTAAGCAACTGCCAAATTCTTTTCCAGAGTGGCTGTACTATTTTACATTCCTATCCAGTGATTCTATATTCTTGCCAGCACTTCATGTCATCAGTATTTTTTATTTCAGTGATTCTCATTAGGTTTGTCATGATATCTCATTGTGGTATTAATTTGCATTTCTGTAATAGCTAATAATGTTGAACATCTTTTTGTGTGCTTTGTCATTGGTGTATGCGTTCCAGTGCAATGTCTGTTTATTTTCTAGTTGGATTGCTTGGGTTTTTTTATAAAACTCATCATTTGTATATGCTTTCCGGTAAACTATCTGTTTATTTTCAATTGGATTGTTTGGGTTTTTGGAGAACTTCTTATATATTCTAGATATAAGTCCTTTGTTAGATTTGTGGTTTGCAAGCATTTTTCTCCCAATCCATAACTTGCCTTCTTACCCTCATTCACAAAGCAAAAATTCTTCTTTCTGATGAGGTCTAATTTATTGGTTTTTCCTTTTATGGATTGTACTTTCAGTGTCAAGTCTAAAAACTCTTCATCTGGTCTTAGAGTCCATAAATTTCCTATTTTTTTCCTAATAGTTTTTAGATTTACACTGTACATTTAAGTTCAAACCCTCCAGCACGATATACTAAGCCCACCACTGTCCAGCCCGCCACCTCTCCAGCCACGCACCCTCCATCCCTGGTACTGAAACATCGCCATCTGTGAAACAGATGAACGGGTAGGTGTGCTGAGGGTTGCTGGCTCATGAGGCAGTTAATTGACTATTTGCTTAAGGATCTAAAAGTACCTTGAGGCGGATAGCCATTATTTCAAAATTCTAAACATGAGAGTCTGCCCAGGGTTCTCTGATAGAATTATTGGTTTTGTTTTGTTTTGTTTTAAGATTTTATTTATTTATTTGACACAGAGAGAGAGAGATCACAAGTAGGCAGAGAGGCAGGCAGAGAGAGGGGGGAAGCAGGTTCCCCGCTGAGCAGAGAGCCTGATGCGGGGCTGGATCCCAGGACCCTGAGATCATGACCTGGGCTGAAGGCAGAGGCTTTAACCTACTGAGCCACCCAGGTGCCCCGAATTATTGGTTTTGAACTTGCTCCTCTTGCAATAGGAAGCAAGGACACTCATAGTTGGAGATCCTGCAAAATAAGAGAATGATAGAGGATGGGGCACACACATCCCCCATCATCAACCCAAAGAAACCAAATTTCAACTCCAAAAGGAAACTCTGAGTGCCTTTGCTCATGTGGCTCGGGAACTCCTTCTCTTTTGAAAACACTGGAATTATAAGAGAGCAGCAGGACTGATCTTCTTGTCAAAAGTTGCATCGAAAATAAGTACAAAAAATTAGTATGACTTGCGGACAAGCAAAGGAAAAGTTCTTATTTTTGACTGAAATGTTCTTGAGAAAAAAAAAATAAAATGTTCTTGAGAATGAAAGATCTGGCAGACTCCAGAAGGTGGTCCTCTGACAGTTTAGTGGTTAGAAGAAGACGTCACCACTTTCCCACCTAGCCCAGCACACACACACAAAGTTGGGCCCAGTGACACCACATAGCAACAGGCTTGAGCACAAGCGCAACAGAGCTGCCCCAGGTGACCAAGGCTGGTAGACCTTCCCCAGAGACAAGGGTCAACCTCCACCCTCCTGGGTAGGGAGAGGGTCTTGTGTCCCCCAGTGGACTGCCTAGGAGTCAAGTGACAAAAACAGACACGTGGAGATTTCTAAAAGAATTTCATTCTGAGACAACTTTGTATAACCTTCTTGAGAGTGAAGGGCTAAACGGGTAGAATTATAAAAGCAAGCACCTTCATTCATTCATGCGGGCATTTGCTGATTCATTCATTAATTCAGCAGGTGGATCCTGTGTACCTCCTTTTCCCATTGCTGTTCTGGGCACTGGGTTTACAGCTATGAGCAAGGCAGACGAGGCCCTGAGCCACGAACGGCTGTCTAGAGCAGGGCTGACCAGTAGAAATATAACATAAGCCAGAAATGTGAGATACCTGTAATTTTTAGTTTCTTAGTAGCTACATTTTTAAAAGTATAAGAAACTGATTATAATTATCTATTTTATTTAACCCAATATATCCAAGAGTTTATTGATATAAAAATTACTTGCCTTTTTATACTAAGTCTTCAATATCTGACATTTACTTTACTATTTCTTAGTCATATCATATCTCAGTGTAGACGAGGCAGGTTTCAAGTGCACAGTAACCACACGTGGCTTGTGGCTACTGTCTGGGACAGTGCAGATCTAGAAAAAACCAGTTCCAAGTGCCACAATTGACACTGTGTACAAAGAAACTTATTTTATTTTTAAAGATTTTATTTATTTGTGAGAGAGAGCAAGCGAACATGAGCACAAGCAAGGAAAGTGGCAGGCAGAGGAAGAAGCAGGCTCCCCACAGAACAGGGGGAGCCCGATGCAGGACTCGATCCTGGGATCTTGGGATCATGACCTGAACTGAAGGCAGACACTTAACCTACTAAGCCACCCAGGGTTCCTGAAACATATTTTATTTTTAAAAGACATGTTTAGGGCGCCTGGGTGGCTCAGTGGGTTAAAGCCTCTGCTTTCGGCTCAGGTCATGATCTCAGGGTCCTGGGATCAAGGCCCGCATCGGGCTCCCGGCTTGGCGGGGAGCCTGCTTCCTCCTCTCTCTCTCTGCCTACTTGTGATCTCTGTCTGTCAAATAAATAAAATCTTTAAAAAAAAAATAAAAAATAAAAAATAAAAGACATGTTNTATTTTATTTTTAAAAGACATGTTTATGGGCACCTTTCATTTTAAAAGACATGTGTCTGGCTCCCTGCTCAGCGGGGAGCCTGCTTCTCCCTCTCCTTCTGCTGCTCGCCCTGCTTGTGTGCACGCGCTCTCTCTGTCAAATAAATAAAATCTTTAAAAATTGTCTTAGGGCGCCTGGGTGGCTCAGTGGGTTAAAGCCTCTGCTTTCAGCTCAGGTCATGATCTCNGTCTGTCAAATAAATAAAATCTTTAAAAAAAAAATAAAAAATAAAAAATAAAAGACATGTTTATGGGTACCTTTCATTTTAAAAGACATGTGTCTGGCTCCCTGCTCAGCGGGGAGCCTGCTTCTCCCTCTCCTTCTGCTCGCCCTGCTTGTGTGCACGCGCTCTCTCTGTCAAATGTTTCATGGCAAATTTCTTAGGAATGTGGAAAAACACATTATTATTTATTTGAGAGAGAGAGCACAAGCGGGGAGGAGGGGCAGAAAGAAAGGAGAGGCAGACTCTCCGATGAGCAGGGAGCCCCATGCAGGCCTCCATCCCTGGACCCTATGATCATGCCCTGAGCCAAAGGCAGACACTTAACCCACTGAGCCACCCAGGCACCCCCAAAAAACACCATATTTTAATACTGCTATTACTATTGTTATTTTGATAACAGCTTATAAAGCCCATTGAATCTAAGGACTCTCCTTCAGGAAGAAAACTTCAAGAAATAAGAGAAGGGTGGAGCTAGGAAGCTTGTACATAATAGTCAAATCTGTATGTCCCCAAAGCGTTTAAGAGCCAGACACGAGGCTGCTGTTCTTTCTACCCATCAGCTAAGAAAGGACTGATACTCTGTAGAATCCTTCAGTTAGGAGAGTATCAACTAGAGCAGGTAGGACAGCAGTATCTGCCATTTCCCCACTCCAGACAGCAGTCCCTGAGGGGAAGAGAGGCTACAAACCATGCTTGGAAAGGTGGGTCTGGAAACCATCTTGTCAAAAACCACATCTGATTACTCAGCCTCCACTGTTGCCCGTCAGTGCCACATGGGATGCAAACTCCAACCAGATAAGCTCTTGGTCACTCACCTTCCACTCAGCCCTGAAGTGAAATCGAGGGGTCACATGTAGACAAACCTGCTCTAAACACGAGGATTATCTGCTTCCGAAGATGGCCAACACTCCAGACTTACAGAGTTCATCCTGAGGTAAGAATTCAGTAACCGTAGCCCCTGAGCCTGTGAAAACACTGTCCATGTGTCTGTCCTTTGGTAGAGACCAAAGGACAAGATGGCCAAGGTCTAACCGAGGAGCAGAGGTCACTGACATGAGTTGGCTATTGGGATGTGGATCTGAATCTTGACCAGTTTGCAAGAGAAGACATGAAAGCAAAGGCATTTGTCACTTGAGGAATTTTATTTCTCTGAATGAATTATAGTTAGTTGTCACATTCCTCTACACGTTTGAAATTGCTTTTGAGCCATCCTAGGAAGTGAGTACACTTTGACTTTTGTTCCTCTATCTCTCATTCCCTCCCCTCCCCTCATCTTTTTTTTTTTCTTTTGATGGTGAAATTAATTAGGATACCAGGTCCACTGTTATAATAGAGAAGGCTCCAAATACTGCTGGCTATCTTACTGGTAAGATAGATGCTTATTTCTCTGACATGAAGAGGTCCAAGCTACATGGCAATCCCAGCCATACCAGGAATCCCTTTCTTACCTAAATTACTCTGTAGTCTTCACCATGTGGTGGGTAATCTTTTTTATAGTCCAACCCGGTTGCTCCTGACCCCGCTGACTCATCTGTATTCCATTCTGCAGAAAGAGAGAGGAGGGCAATTTCCCTGAAAGTCATGTCTATCTGTAGATAGAATAAAGGCCTCCAAGGATACTCATGTTCCAATCCCCAGAACCTGTGAAATAGCAAAAGGGACTTTGCAGATGTGGTAAAGTTAAGGATCTTGGTGTGGGAGTATGATTTCTTCACTTCAGATTTACTGCTGGTGAGATAAGTCACTGGACTATTTTTGTCAAGGAAAGACACACTTTTCCCCAAAGTGGCAGCAGTAGGAAACCATATGACGAAAACAGAAGTTATTTCAAAGAAAGGAGGACTGGAATTGTAATAGTAATTTGGCTCAGATATATTTGTTGGTATATTGATTTTGATTTCGTAGGCATCACTGATGGCAAAATGCAGGAATGATGATGCGTTATTTGTAGAAATGGATAGTCTGATGAACCAATGGAACTGCCAAAACTTAAGCAGCACTTACATGCAAAACAGGAAGTTCTCAGGACCCTGAGATCATGACCTGAGCCAAAACCAAGAGTCGGAGGTTTAACCAACTGAGCCACCCAGGCACCCCTGTGTGGAGCCTACTTTAAAATAAAATAAAATTTCGGGACGCTTGGTGTAAGGTTTCCCGGTAGCCCTCCCAGTAACGGCGGATGAAACAAAGCACCAGACGAATAGGCACGAGGGGAGATTTTTAATAGAGATGCCCTCGGGCGAGGTTCCGCGACTCCGAGAGAAGGGAGTCGGGGAAGTCGCACCTGGGGAGGATGCGCACGGGTTTTTATGGGGTGTGGGCGGAACAGGGGAACATGACCGTAATTGGTAGGAGATTGGATGGAGTTCAGCCCTCGGTTTCCCGCCAAAGCTCTGGCCTTGGCGGTCTTTTGAGAGTGGAAGCTGATTAGAGGGGGGCAGGGCGGTGAGACAGTAGGGCAGCCGCCATCTTGTGGCCTTGTCAGTTCCCCGGACCCCGTCGGCCCAACATTTGGATGACTCAGTCAGCTAAGTATCTGCCTTTGGCTCAGGTCATGGTCCCAGGGTCCTGGGATTGAGGCCCAAGTCAGGTTCCCTGCTCAGTGGGGAGTCTGCGTCTCCCTCTACCCTTTGATCTCTCTCTCTCGATTAAATAAAATCTTTAATAAAATAAAATAAATTTTCAAAAAATACAATTGCTGAGACGTTAGCGAAAGACTGCATTGAAGAGGTTTGCTTGGAAGTAGGTAAATCTGTGGCAAAGAAGATAACTTGAGAACGATTTGTCTAGGATACCATAGCTCAATGTTTTCAGGGACTGACTAATGCTATAGACCAACCAGCTGAACAAGTAAAGCTAGTGTTTTCACTGCAGCTTGATAAGGGGACAGAAATTGCTAATGATAACATTTAAAGTATATTTTGAACACAATGCATTATGCAGGAAGAATTATTGCTTTCAGCTTCATTGGCTACAGACACAATTAGCTCTGAACTGTATAAAACTCTGAGGAATTATATTGGCAATTAAATATAGCTTGGAGTTTCAGATTTATGTAGGGATGAGTTATGATGGTATAGCTATAATGACCAGAAAACTTCTGGAGTAGTTACACAGATTAAGGGTTTTATCCCAGAATGTAAATTGACATAGTGCTTCCTTCATCAAAAAGTCTTTACACAAAAAAACTAAAAAATGCATGCCTAGTGTCATAGTGAAAATTATGAATTAAATAAGAACTAATGTGTTAGAATTGAGATTATTCATTTTATTAATACCATGAAAGATGATTGTATACAATTATTATTGCATGCTGTAGTATGGTATTTATTGAAGAGAGGAGTTATGTCAAAAATGTTTCAACTAAGGGAGGGTGCCTGGGTGGCTCAGTGGGTTAAAGCCTCTGCCTTCGGCTCAGGTTATGATCCCAGGGTCCTGGGATCGAGGCCCGCATCGGGCTCTCTGCTCAGCGGGGAGCCTGCTTCCTCCTCTCTCCTCTCTCTCTGCCTCTCTCTCTGCCT
>LNAC01000015.1:11067042-11079984 GCA_002007465.1 Ailurus styani | reverse complement strand
CCTTTTTTTTTTTTAAGATTTTATTTATTTATTTGACACACAGAGATCAGATCACAAGCAGGCAGAGAGGCAGGCAGAGAGAGGAGGAAGCAGGCTCCCTGCTGAGCAAAGAGCCCGATGCGGGACTCCATCCCAGGACCCTAAGATCATGACCTGAGCCGAAGGCAGAGGCTTTAACCCACTGAGCCACCCAGGTGCCCCGGGGAGGTGGGTCTTAAATAATCACAAATGTCCAATGGAACCTGGATTTAAGCTTTGTGGCAGAGGAAAGATACAAAAGGCTATCCGATGAATTATGAGGGTGTGGATGTGACTGTGGGGGAGGGTTTCTGTTAGAAGGGAGAAATGGGGAGATTGAGGGCCTGGGATCTGAAGGCAAGCAGGCATTAGGCAGAAGACTGTTCTAGGGAGAGGCCTCCAGATGGAGGGTTCCTGGCAAGTAAGAGACTGAGGGAAGTCAGGACAGCTGAGCCCACAGGGAGAAGTTGCTATGGCAGTGAGGGAGGCCCAGCCTGGGGGTGGAGGGTGATACTTGGTGACACCCAGGAGTTTTGTCTTTATTCTGAGACCAGGGGAAGCCATGGAAGGTGAAGAGGTCACTGTTGAAGGCTAATATTTCACTCTGGGAAAGTTCCCTGGTTCAGCAGGCAGATGATGGTACACTGGAATGGTGGTGATCAAGGTGGTGACATGGAGATGGATTGGAAACCCTTTGAGGACATAAAACTCTAGTCATCACATGGCATCTGCTCTATACATCTCTGTAGAACAAATCAATGAATCAGTGGCATTTTTTGTATAGGACCGATGAGTGGCCTGATGTCATTCTGAAGCCCACGATACACGTGTGTAATTTGGCTGTAAAAAAGAGTGAAACACAGATGAGCCTTGAAAACATTAGGGGAAGTGCAGAAGTCAGCCACAAAAGGCCACATATTATGCTTCCATTTATATGAAATGTTTGAAATATTAAGAAGAGCAAAAACTGGGGAGCCTGGATGGCTCAGTTGGTAGAGCACGTGACTCTTGATCTCAGGGTCATGAGTTCAAGCCCCATGTTGGCTGTAGAGATGACTTAAATGAATGAATGGATGAATAAATGAGTGAATGGATGAATAAATTAATTTAAAAAATGAAAAACCCTTGGGAACCCACCTGGCTAGAACACATTACCTTTATTTCCAGCCACAATGGCTCCTTTAAAAAATAAAAAGGGGTGCCTCGATGGATCAGTGGGTTAAGCCTCTGCCTTCAGCTCAGGTCATGATCTCAAGGTCCTGGGATCAAGGCCCGCACCGGGCTCTCTGCTCAGCAGAGAGCCTGCTTCCTCCTCTCTCTCTGCCTGCCTCTCTGCCTACTTGTGATCTCTCTCTCTGTCAAATAAATAAATAAATAAATAAATAAATAAATAAAATCTTAAAAAAAAAAAGGGAGAGCAAAAACTATAGAGGCAAAGTAGTTAGTGGTTGCCAGGGGCTGAGAGAAATGGGGAGATTGAGGGCTTACAGTGGAAGGTTTGGGTTTCTTTTTGAGGTGATGAAATGTTTTAAAATTGTGGAGGGGGTTGAACAACAACTCTGAGTATACTAAAACCCACGACACCATGCACTTTTNCACCCAGGCGCCCGACACCATGCACTTTGAATGAGTAAATAATATGCTTCTCAATAAAGCTGTTGCACACACACACACACACACACACACACACACACACACACACACATACATACATACATACACACACACACGGGAGCGAGGGGAGAGAAGAAGACCCACAGTCATAAGCACTGCTGCCCGTTGCCAGAACAGTCCAATGGGCACGAACTCCAAAGTGCTAAGTTTGGCATTCCTGACTCAGTGTCCTCAGGGGAGGAAAGCATCCCTGGCCCTCAGCCCCACCTGCGCCCTGGCTTCTGACTCCTTCCAGAGGGAATGAAATGGTACTGTCTACAGACCTCAAGGGAAGGAAGAGGGAGGGCGTTTCATTTTTCTAGGCACCACCTTGCTGCTTTGCTCTGTAGATCTGGAGTGAGGAACAGTCACATGACAGCAGCTGCCACTGAACAGTGACTCAGGGGAGGACAGAAACTCCTACTCATCCTCTATGTCTCTAGACGTCACCTCCTCCAAGAAGCCTTCTGCGACTTCTGAGAATGAGTCAGGGCTACTCCTGCCTTGCTACCCAGCTTACTTACGGGGTTATGATTGCTTGTTTCCTTCCCCCCGTTCCCACTGAGCTATCACCTCCTCCACGGAGGGCATGGGGGTTTATTGGCTAGTTGTTACCCCCCCCCCAGTTCAACTGTAGGGGCTCATGCATGAGTCTTTAGGGAATGAATGAAACAAACGCAGTTCTGAGTCCATTCACAAAGAAGACGAAAACCCAGCTTTCCAAAGATGGTTCACAAAGTCTTAGTGCAGAAAAGATTTTGTAGCCACAGCAGCCGAAAGAGCCTGGTCTGAGGGAAGTTGCTGGGGAGCCGGATGCTTCGCGGCTAAGAGAACATGAATCAACGCGTGCAGATGACCTCACGCTTCCCCAGAGTGGGGATCACTTTTGCATTGCTCAAGCTTTGGGAATCTCTCTTCCTTCCAAAACAATTCCAGGTGGTAATACAGGTGACACTTGTATGACCAACTTCTCATCTTCCAGACCATGGGGGAGGAACGATAATCCACCAGTGCTGATACAAAGGCGTTTCCTTTCTTTTTTTCTTTTCCTTTGAATAACTCACAGACTGGAGTTCTGGGATTCAGGGTTTAAATTCATGGTCTCCTTGAGTGGGTCCCCATTACCCTAGGCAAATGGTTATATACTAACCTATTTTGGTTTCTTTGAAGTTATAAACTGTGCAAAATGCCCCCTCATCTTCAACAGAGTGTCATTTGGCTTTATTAATTGCTAAAAAGCATTTTACACGTAATTGGACCGAGTTGCACCTGTCTACTTTAAAAGGGCAAGTGCGCTGTGCTGGGGCCATTAATACTTAATTTTGCTGGGCTCTGCCACACCCTGGCCTTGGGGCCTNAGACAGTTGGGAGTTTCCTCAAGGAATGCCCTACTCTGCTTGCCTTAAGTACTTTGTCCACCGACTGCAGGCTATCAGGAAATTTTATTTTGTTTACATTCCCTTCTACCTCTGTTTCCCACGTCACTATGGAGGGGAGGGTGATGGGAGGGCTCCAGGAAATTGAGTTATGGGTCTCTCAATAACTTAACTTCCAGAGACCCATAAGAATGCTTTTTTTCTTGTANGGGTCTCTCAATAACTTAACTTCCAGAGACCCATAAGAATGCTTTTTTTCTTGTATATCACTAAGACGTTTATTTATTTATTTATTTTTTTAAAGATTTTATTTATTTATTTGACACAGAGAGAGAGATTACAAGTCGGCAGAGAGGCAGGCAGAGAGAGAGNTAAGTACTTTGTCCACGGACTGCAGGCTATCAGGAAATTTTATTTTGTTTACATTCCCTTCTACCTCTGTTTCCCACATCACTATGGAGGGGAGGGTGATGGGAGGGCTCCAGGAAATTGAGTTATGGGTCTCTCAATAACTTAACTTCCAGAGACCCATAAGAATGCTTTTTTTCTTGTAAATCACTAAGACGTTTATAAAGGGATGGAGACTCCTGTCTTGTAGGACCCTGATCTCTGTCAGTTAACCATTTGTTTTTCCTTTCCCTTAGCGTTAGGGCAGCTGGGAGTGCCTGAGGAGCATCACCCCTGTCAGGGTGTGTGACTAGGGAGAGAGCAGGGAACAAAGGTTCTGTTCAGAGAGTGAAGTGTCCACCACACCACTGCTTAACCCAAACAATTGTGTGAGTGTAAATGACATTCCAAGAGAGATAAGGTTCTCCTTGTACCCATGTTGACAGGACTCTTGTGTCCTTCAACCCTGTTTGGTCTCTTGCTTCCGGAACAATGGGCGGTGGCCTCTTGTGACTTGAGGGGTTCTCAAAGAATGCCTGTTCCAAGAGCTCAAGAAGAATCTCTTCTCAGACTTGGCTATAGCTACTGTCTAAAATTTCACCACCGACCACCAAGAGTTAGGTCATCCAGCTAAAACATTAATTTCTGTTGAAAGTGAAGATAATCTTGGAAGGGTTAACACATATGGCTGTGATCTGTCATTTCTCTCCTTCAACTGACATCCAGCAGGAGATGTACCGAACCATGCGGAGAAGAGCAAGCTGTCCCATCACGATGGGAAGGCGGGCCCGGGCCGAGCCTGGGGGGAGCCCGGGATGTCAGGGGGTGGGATGAGGTTTCCTAGCACGTCAGAACGAGCCCAGGATGGAAGAAGGAGCCCGAGGATGGAAGCTTGTGGGAGAGAGACAATGGAAGTGGACTTTGGATCAAAAGCTTTCAGTTTGAAAGGGACCTTGATGATCATCTGGTCACACACACCCATTTTACGTGGGAAGGATCTCCGTCTGCAAAGGTCAGGTGAACTGACCGAGGCACATAAGAGGCCTGTAGCAGGTGCAGGCTTCAGACCCTCTCCCTGATTCCTAGTCTGGNCGGGGAGAAGAGCAAGCTGTCCCATCACGATGGGAAGGCAGGCCCGGGCCGAGCCTGGGGGGAGCCCGGGATGTCAGGGGGTGGGATGAGGTTTCCTAGCACGTCAGAACGAGCCCAGGATGGAAGAAGGAGCCCGAGGATGGAAGCTTGTGGGAGAGAGACAATGGAAGTGGACTTTGGATCAAAAGCTTTCAGTTTGAAAGGGACCTTGATGATCATCTGGTCACACACACCCATTTTACGTGGGAAGGATCTCCGTCTGCAAAGGTCAGGTGAACTGACCGAGGCACATAAGAGGCCTGTAGCAGGTGCAGGCTTCAGACCCTCTCCCTGATTCCTAGTCTGGGAATTGTACCATCTTCCAGGTCATTTTTAAATTTTGTTCCCCACAGGTTTGGGGTTCCATGGAGGGGGGCTGATGAGTTGAGGGAAAGGGATGAGGTGCTTGGCCGGGGGTAGAAGCAGGTTTTATGGGGCCTGAGGCTTATGCAAGGGGTGGAGGGATGGGTTCTCTAAAAAAACAACTACAAAATCAAAATAACAAACTTAGGCACAAGGCCTTTGAAGGTACCTGAAGCCTGGGTGCCATTAGCTTCACGGCAGACCTACCATCGGGGTCCCACCATTGATTCAAACAGGTCAGCTCCTCACATGATGCTCCTGCTTTAAGGTCTTATGGTTAAAAAAGAGAGAGAAAACTTTGTAAAAAAAAAAAAGTTTGAAAATCGCCGCTCTGTACTAGCTGTCACTTGGCATCGCGTAGCAATAGCCGGCACGGCCCTCATCACCTGCCAAAGTTTGATTGTCAACGTTTTTGAGAAGTTAATTTTAAGTGAGTCGTATGACATACGCTTGTGTAGGACTNGTTTGAGAATCGCTGCTCTGTACTAGCTGTCACTTGGCATCGCGTAGGAATAGCCGGCACGGCCCTCATCACCTGCCAAAGTTTGATTGTCAACGTTTTTGAGAAGTTAATTTTAAGTGAGTCGTATGACATACGCTTGTGTAGGACTTAAGTGCTAGGACTCAGAGAAGCGCAGTGACGTTTGACTCACGATGGAATTTGAATGATTTTTTAATCAGGTGCCCCACAATCAGATGTCATAGATTGTTTGGATTTTAACAAACACAGGGCTTTAACACATTAAAAAAAAAGATATTTTATTTATTTATTTGACAGAGAAAGAGAGCGAGACAGCACAAGAAGGGGGAAAAGCAGAGGGAGAAGGA
The DNA here is from genome assembly GCA_002007465.1 of Ailurus styani. NCBI lineage: Eukaryota > Metazoa > Chordata > Mammalia > Carnivora > Ailuridae > Ailurus > Ailurus styani. Next base: position 11,074,228 of record LNAC01000015.1, on the reverse strand, counting down.
GAAGCAGGCTCCCCGCTGAGCAGGGAGCCCGAAGAAGGGCTTGTTCCCAGGGGTCCGGGATCATGATCCGAGCTGAAGGCAGATGCTTAACCAACTGAGCCACCCAGGTGCCCATGATGCACAGGGGTTTAAAAATTATTTTAAATGAAACATACCTTAAAAAGCCTTTTTTGGTTGGTTGGTTGGTTGGTTGGTTGGTTGGTTTTGGCATGTGTTCTAAATACTGGCATCTGTTTTCATTAGTGGATGAGGGAAGGAAAGTCAGCTAGACTTCTTAATGCGTGAGAATGTAAGGGACATCTTGGGAATGTCCTCATCCTAAGGAAAGAGAAGTTGAAGCAACAGGCTTTAGTACTATCAAGTCCTGTGTTGTTTTTTTTTTTTAAGATTTTTATTTATTTATTTGACAGAGAGTGAGGGAGATTACAAGTAGGCTTAGAGGCAGGCAGAGGGAGAGGGAGAAGCAGGCTCCCTGCTGAGCAGAGAGCCCAGTGGGGGCTTGATCCCAGGACCCTGAGATCATGACCTGAGCCGAAGGCAGAGGCTTAATCCACTGAGCCACCCAGGGGCCCCAGTACTATCAAGTTCTTAATAATCTAGAAGATAAAGTTGTCCTGAGGGTAGTATGGGTTTTATCAGTTAGCTCTAGCCCCTGTCCTTACAGATTGTTTGTGGGTTCTAATATTGCTCTTGTTAGGAGTGAGTTGGACAGTTACAGAGTCAGGGCTGGGGTCTCCAACAAGAAAATACAGAGTCAGGACAACTAAAATCAAACAGCCCTAATGTCCTTTCTGCAGCTTAGACAAGACAGCACAGGCATTCTGCTTTGCTGCCTTTGCAGAAATGACTTTTGCAAAAGGTCCTCAAATAAGGCAACTAACCACAAGGCATTTGTCAATATCGTGGGCAAGGGGCAGTTAAGATATAGGCCCCCAGATGTAGAGAGAATCTTAAGCAGACTCTGCACTGAGTGAGCAGCCCGACATGGGGCTTGATGGTATGACGCTAAGGTCATGACCTGAGCTGAAACCAAGAGTCAGATGTTTAACCAACTGGGCCACCCAGGAGCCCCTCAACCCCTTTTTGATAACCAACTTCAGTTTGTAAAAAAAAAGGGGGGGGAGGATATGTGTTAATTGATCTCATTATGGTAAACATTTCATAATATATATGTGTATCAAATCATCACATTGTATACCTGAAATGTACACAATGTTACAGATCCATTATATTTCCAAAAGGCTGGGGGTGAGGGAAAGAAAAGCTATGAGAGAGGACGGGCTCCAGCAGATGTTAAATAAAACTAGAAAGGCTTTCTAATTAACACAGTGTGGTGCTGGTGCACAGAAGCAAACAGTAGCAGAGAAACAGATGCAACTGTCTGATTAGTATGTGATGAAAGTGTCATCTCATTACAGAGGCAAATGTTGGCTTTTAATAAGTGATGCTGGGATGTGTGGTTAGCCATTTGAGAAAATAAAATTAGAGGAATACTTTATATCATACACAAGATGTAAATTCCAAATGCATCAGGGATCTAAATGTGAAAAGGAAGAAAGGAAGGGAGGGAGGGAGGGAGGGAGGGAGGAAGGGTTGGAAGCTGATTAGGAGATATGATTTGAAGAGTAAAAATATGAACTTCTTTTTTTTATTAGTTTCAAATGTAAATGTGAACTTCTTAACTATCAGTTATTATTGTGAAATTCCTACCTTTTACCTGTTCATTTGGGATCAAAATATTGAAGACCATGAAGGCCTAAATGTTTGGTGGAAAGAAAGCTCACTAAAGTATTTCAAGTTCTTGATACCTGTCTGTGAATTAATTTATAAGGTTGCCACTCTGGTTGTAAAAGGTAAGCATTGGTTTTCAGTTAGTTTTGTACGTGCGCGAACGAAAGGCAATGAGGATAGGTTGGGGTGAGGCCACGGAGGGTGAGAGGCTGGGTCTGGGGTTCCACACTAAGACACATTCCAGTGAATATTTAGAACTAGAGAAAAACCTCCCCAAAAGTGGAAAGCTGATCACCTGTAAAGAACTGGGAATCAGAATAATATCAAATATCTGAACAACAACACTGGAGTCGAGACTCTAAGGAATTCTAAAAAAATTAAAAAAAAAAAAAGNAATATCAAATATCTGAACAACAACACTGGAGTCGAGACTCTAAGGAATTCTAAAAAATTAAAAAAAAAAAGTTTTCCAACCTTGAGTTCTATACCCAGTTAAACTATGAAAGTGGAATAAAGACATTTCCAGGTGTGGAAATGTAGAGGTCCTGTGGATTGCCTATCCAACAGCTACTCTCCTAAAATTCCATCCCTACTGACAAAGACCAGTTCCCACCATAGGTGCTGATAATGACATATACTCATTTTTTTGGTCTTCTACCCAGCTAAGATTGGTTAGATGACCAGTTTCTGACAAATGAAATTAGTTAGCTGCTGCAACCACATGTAACCTGAAAGAGGGATATCACCACCACTATGATGAAAGCAGAGCGGAAGTATGAGAAGTACTTGGGCTCTGATGGAATCACTGAGCTTCAAACCAACTGTGAACCCTCCGCCTCCAGAGACTTACAGGTTTGATGATGATGGTGATAAAACAACCCATTTGAATTCCAGAACACTAAAGCCATCCTAACAGACATAGTAAGCCTCAAAATATTCTTCTCTCATGTTTCCTTTTTCAAATGTGCTCCACCAGAGTTAGCAAGTCCAACAAAAACGAAAATGTGAAGTAGCAGGAAGTCTCAGGAGGATGGTAAAGGGAAGTCCNAGCCATCCTAACAGACATAGTAAACCTCAAAATATTCTTCTCTCATGTTTCCTTTTTCAAATGTGCTCCACCAGAGTTAGCAAGTCCAACAAAAACGAAAATGTGAAGTAGCAGGAAGTCTCAGGAGGATGGTAAAGGGAAGTCCTGCAGGACAGCAGTCTATTCACACAGGAACAGGGACAGAGGCTCCAGCAGAAGATGTTTCAAGGAGGAAGAATGTAAACTGATAAGTTATGTGTTTGACTATCCTGAGAGGAGTTTTGTGGTTATGTGAGCAATTTGAGGCCTAAATTAATGGTAGGAAAAAGGTAGGGGGTAGTAAATGGGTGGGGGGGGAGGCAATAATTAACCCAGGTCCAAACAAAAAAACCTCATGAGGAAGGAAATATCATCATAGAATCCCATGTAACTTAGGTGAAAACAATATTTCCACAGTCATAATACTGTATCCACTGAAAATGATTTAACCGTAAACGGCAATCTAATTATGATGGGAGTGAGGGTGAGTGAGTGTGTGGACACATAGTTGTGCTAGGAATAGAATGCACGACAGTTAACTCTTCCTCCCCAATAACAGGAAGTCCATAGATGATGTCTAAGACAGAAAAACATTAGAAATGGCAATATAAACATGTTGTTCATATTATGAAAGTAAATGCAAGAACCAACTAAAAGTTTTCTGGAGAACATCATTCAAGCATGAGAAATCGTGGGGCAGGGGCATTATTGTCTTTCATTAGAAACTTTATAGTACTACTTGAGTTTTTATTTTTATTTATTTATTTTTTTAAAAGATTTTATTTATTTATTTGACACAGAGAGAGAAATTACAAGTAGGCAGAGAGGCAGGCAGAGAGATAGGGAGAGGAGGAAGCAGGCTCCCTGCTGAGCAGAGAGCCCGATGCGGGCCTCGATCCCAGGACCCTGGGATCATGACCTGAGCCGAAAGCAGAGGCTTTAACCCACTGAGCCACCCAGGCACCCCTACTTGAGTTTTTAAACTAAAGGTATTTATTACTTTGACCAAACTAAGTTAAATTTAAAAATTATACAGGAACATAGTAAAAAAAGAATTTCAACTGTACAAAGACATTTGTGAAAAATTAGTCTCCTCTATAGAGATGAGCACTGTGAACAATTTCTTGTGCATCCTTCCAGGTTATCTATCACACAAATATATAACACACATATATATTATTTATATGTTACACAAATGGAGACAACCTGTAAACATCACATGTATTTTATTTGTACACACATACTCTTCTGTACTTTGCATTTTCACATAACAATATATCTTGGAGACGTTCTAAACAGCCGCACAAGTATATTTCCTAATTTTTAAAAAGGCTGATTATTATCCCGTTTTATGGCTGTGACCTCTATTAGTGGACATTGAGGCCACCTCTGGTCGTTTGCTGTGAAAAACATGCTGCAATGAATATTTGTGTACGCTTACTTTTGTGTAAATGCTTAAATATATCTCTAGATAAATTCCTAGACATGGTTTGTTGTGGCACAAGGCACGTATATTTTGATATATGTTTCTGTGTTTTCTCCCAAGGGAGTCACACAATACACAGCCCCCAACAGCCTAGGAATGCCCATTTCCTCATAAACACTGTCAATGCAGTGCAGTTCCATACTTTTTGTTTGTCTTTGCCAGTGTCATCAGTGAAAAGTTTTTTCTTACTGCTTTGTTTTTGCACTTAATTGGGAGGGACAACCATTCGTGCTGGCTAGCAGATTAGGAAAATTAAAGAGGCAGTACTCATACACAGCCTAGGCTGCTATAACTTAATGGAAGAATTTGAATACCATTCTTTGAATTGCTCCAGTGATGGCAACAAAGGCTTAATCATGTCCCAGTTCTATAAAACACAAACTTTTCTTGTACCAGGGGCACACCATTTCTAGAAGCAAGTCAAGGAGGGCAAATCACAACCCACTGAACAATAAGAACCAGAGAAAAGTAAGATGTTTAGAAGCCTTTAAAATAGTGGTGGGTTGTAGTTGGTCAGATATTTCTAGAAGCTAGTCTGGTAAATTCATAAATATTCAACAATAGCAATGATTAAATACATCATCAGCAGGAGAAAATACAAATATTGAGAATGATGACTATGCAGACCATTCTACAAGAATTACTTGGCACTTAGGTGACAGAGCAATGTTCAGTGCCAGGAGAGACCAAGAAGAATAAGATTCAGGGGCGCCTGGGTGGCTCAGTCGTTAAGCTTTTGCCTTCGGCTCAGGTAATGATCCCAGGATCCTGGGACTGAGCCCTACATCAGGCTCCCTGCTCTGCGGGAAGCCTGCTTCTCCCTCTCCCACTCCCCCTGCTTGTGTTCCGTCTCTCTCTCACTGTGTCTGTCTGTCTGTCAAATGAATAAATAAAATCTTAAAAAAAAAAAGAGAGAGACTCAGTCTTGGGTCTCAAAGGGCTCACATGCAGTGGGGAATAATCACAGGTTAACAGTTAAAATACAGTGGAATTAAGGCTTCCTTATGCTATGGGAACTACTGTCTGGGGGCATCTGGGGCAAGGCTTACCCAGAGGAAGTTGCTTTGGCTGGAGACCAGGCGGATGAATCAGAAGGACATTTTTTAAAGATTCATTTATTAGAGACAGAGTGAGAGAGAAGGAGAGAGAGAGAGAGAGAGCAGAAGCATGAGTTGGAGTGGGAAGGAGCAGAGGCAGAGAGAGAAACAGACTCACTACTGAAGCAGGAAGACTGATGCGGGGCTCGATCCTAGGACCCTGAGATCACCATCCGAGCCAATGGCAGGCACTAAACCTACTGAGCCACCCAGGTGCCCCCATGAAGTTCTATTTAGAATTCAGTGAACTGCAAGCAGCTTAGAATAGGGGAAGCTTAGTTTGTGAGGGATGAAGGACGAAGTTGGAAAAGTGAACTGTTTTCATGACACCATGGTAACTGATGAAAACGAAACAGAAGGTAATACAAACTTCTTACGATCGTGTGAAAACACAGCTATATATACTAAACGGTCACCAGGTATTTTGGAAAGTTGTTGATTGGTTATATGAATTAAGTTTAACTGGTGTTATCAGCTCAGTTCAACGTAAAGTTAATGACATTTCATATAGACAGTAGGTAGTTAAAATCTCCTTGTAAAAAATAACTGTAGATTAATTCTATATATTTACATACTCATGAATATGAAAGAAAGAGATGTGAACTTTAATAAATATGCTGAGAAATATCACCTCCCCTGACATCTCTTGCATGTTAAGCACGGGTAGTAACAAAATAACTGAGACATACTTAGTTACCTGATGTTTAAGTTTTCTTTTGCAGTCCAGTTTTTTATTTAAAATGGTGGTCAGAAGAAAGAAGTCAGTAAGTAGTAAAGGAGGTGGAATTCCAGCATATTAAATCAGAAGGAATTCGGAAAATCATTTGTGCAGAGAGAACAGACTATATCACCTCTGTTGTTTTAAATGCTATTTAAAAGAAAGTGGGGCAGACTATTTGAAGCTTCTAATTCCACTTATTGCAAAGACAGACTCATCTAAGAGGTACTTTCGTATCATGTTTAGAATTCTGGAGCTGGGCTAGAAAATGGCTTTGAAGAGTCTGCCTTCCAATTGAGTTAATCTTGACCGCCAAGCACAGGTTACGGTAGCACCTAGCGTGGCTTGAATACCTTTCTGCTGGCATTAAATGTTTTAGTTTAAGTGACCACTGAGCTTGTAAAGAGGTGAATACTCAGTATACCTCTCTTTAAACATCTTTCATTCTTTAGCTCATATCTTGTAGAAAAAAATTCTAGGAAATGAATTTTCAGTAAAATGATCTAGTTCTCTTGGAACCTCCCCAGCCTTCCTACCCACATCATGGAAATGCACAGGAGTGTTGCCAAGAAAAGGAAAAAAGAGAGAGAGAGGGAGAGAGAGAAAAGAAAAGAAACAAACAAAAAGAAACAGGAAATTGCAAACCAGCAAACTCTGAAAAACATTTTTAGCCTTATTGGGAAATGCCTGTTTCTGTTAATTACTTTCCCCAGCTCGGAATTATTTTCCCCTTGCAAGGGAGAGCTGCGGGTTAGGGAGCGGGAGTGGCTTTTACATAAAACCTTATTCAGTTCCATCAGGGTACACTGAGAAAGAAGCGCAGAGCCTGGTGGGATCACGGCTGCTGCCAGGACAAGTGACTCATGGAAGATACATTTCAAAATCAATCTTTGTCGCATTCATGAAACACTTTCAGGGATTTCATGACCTGACAAGGCACCCTGAAATTTGGCATGGTTCTCCCAGAGAGGACAAAAGTCAGGACTTGGAGGTGAGCTACTTCCTTTCTCAGCAACTGCAGCTGACGTGCTCTGAGAGTTGCCTTCTCAATGACCAGGAGGGCAACATGGGGCGGGGGTGGGGTGGGT
>LNAC01000015.1:11038287-11052317 GCA_002007465.1 Ailurus styani | reverse complement strand
TTTTTTTTTTTTTTTGAGAGAGTGACAGCAAGCAGGGCTGGGGGCCGGGCAGAGAGAATCTCAAGCAGACTCCCCACCCAGTGTGGAGCCCTAGGCGGGACTCGATCTCTCCACCCCCAGGTCACGACTTGAGCAGAAACCAAGAGTCGGAGGCTTAACCCACTGAGCCACCAACCCCCCCCCCCCCGCCATGTGGTCTTTTTCTTAAACAGTTTTATGGAGATATAATTCAAGCACTGTATAATTCATCCTTTTAAAGTGTTTAGTCCAGTGGTTTCTAGGATATTTACTGAGTTGTGCAACCATCACCAGTCTGTTTTAGAACCTTTTCATCACCCCAGAAAAGAGATCCTGTACCTGTTAGAGGTCACTCCTGTTCCTTCCTCCGCTCAGCTCCTAGCAACCTCCAATCTGCTTTCGCACTCTGGACTCTACGCATTTGCCTATCTGGACATTTTGCATAAGCGGAATCCTACGACATCTGTTCTTTTGTGATTGACTCCTCATACTTAGCAGAATGTTTTCTTTTCTTTCTTTCTTTCTTTTTTTTTTTTTAAAGACTTTTTATTTATTTATCCAAGAGAGCAAGAAAGCGAGAGAGCATGGGGGTAGGAGCGGGGGGAGAGGGACAAACAGACTCTGCGCTAAGCATGGGGCCTGACATGGGGGTTCGAGCTCCTGTCCCTGAGGTCATGACCTGAACCCAAACCAAGAGTTGGACGTTTAAGTGACTGAGCTTCCCCCCCCACCGCGCCCCCGAGCAGACATCCACATTGTAACATTTATCAGTACTTAATTCCTTTTCCTTGCTGAACACAGGAGTTAGTTTTGCACGTGATGCATTCTTGAAAAAAGACACACGAAATGGAAATGTTAGTCACAAACAGATCAACTTACATTGAAAATTGTTTGTGCCCAGAGAGCCAAGTGTATATGTGTGTAAGCACGTGTGCGCGTGCACACACACGCACACACACATGCATGTGCATTAATTTGTTCTCTTTCACAGTTGAATACAAAGAGCATGCAATCTGTGGATGCATCCAAGGACCATGGCTCTTTGGTCCCCTAATGATTTTCTTTCATTCATCGATTCAGCAATTACTTATCAAATCCCCTCTACATTCCAGGACCTGGGCTGGGAAGTGCTGGTTGATAGGAGGGTGAACACAACAGACATGGCCCTCCCCGCTTGTGGAGCTTACAGGGGTCATCAGGGGTGGCGTGGCAGGACTAGATACTAAATAAAGTGTTGAACAGAGAAATAGGAAACAAACTGACCTTAGAATCTATGATACACACTTGAAGGAAAATGAGACCCTATTAAGAGAATAATGAGATCCTACTTGAACATGGCCCCAGAGGAGCCTGGGTGGCTGTTGATGGATGAATGGATAAACAGAATACGGTGTATCCAGACAATGGAATGTTATTCAGTCTTTAAAAAGGAAAGAAATTCTGACACATGCTATAATGTGAGTGAAACTTAAAGACCTTATGCTTGGTTAAATAAGCCAGACACAGAAGGACCAGTATTGTACAATTCCACTCTACGAGGTACCTAGAATAGTCACCTTCATAGGGATGGAAAGTAGAGCAGTGCTTCCCATGGGCCAGGGGGAGGGGGAATGGGGAATTATTGTTTAATAAGCATTTCAGTTTGGGATGATGAAAAAATTCTGAAGCTGGATGATGGTGATAGTGGCACAAGAGTGCAAGGTGTATGTACTTAGTATCACTGAACTGCACTCTTAAAAATAAAACAGTAAACTTTGGTTACATATATTTTACTACAGTAAAAAAAAAAAAGCCTAGGAGGGTCTCTTGGAGGAGATTATACTTAAGTAGAGACTTGAAGGATGAGAAGCACCAGTCAGGGTTTCCCCTGGTCCAGCTGATAGGAAGGGCATGTGCAAAGACCCTGTGGTGAGAGCTTAGTGTGTGTTCTAGGAGCTGTGAGAAGGCCAGAGTAGCTGGCAGAAGTCATGGTGGGGCTGAGAAGCATGAAATGAGGTAGGCAGGGACCACACTGATAGGAGGGCATTCGAATATTTTTAAGCAGTGGAGCGACATGATTTGATTTCTGATTTCAGTGGGTAGCTCAAGCTATGATGTACAGAATGGATTTGGGGGCAGGAAAGCAGTTGGGTGTCCATGAGGGAGATGATGGGGGCTTGGTGCCAACCAGAATGACCGGAGTGGAGATGAGACGTGCCGGGTAGGAGCTGTGTTTGAGAGATGGAGTCTTGGTCTTGGTGTGGATCAGATTTGAAGACCTCCTAGAAAGAAGTGTCCGGTGAGTCTCAGATTTCTAATGTAAGCAACTGAAGATAATGGCCTCAGAGGCAGAGGAGCAGGCTGGAAGGGGAAGAATTTAGCTTTGGGTCGTGGTCAGTTCTGGTTTTTGGGACATCCAGGAGGGACCAGCGGTTAAGCTTCGATAAGTTCAAAAGGCTTGGCTGGAGACACGTAACTTTGGTAATTGGCGGTGTGGAGGTGGGTTTCTGGAGTTCCACAGGGACGTTGGAAAGCTTATGAAACCGGTGCACCCTATCCTCAGGGTCAGGCTTTTAACTTTGATAGATTTTTGTGAAATCATACATTCAGCTCTCTCTCTCTTTTTTTTTTTTAAGTAATAAAGCATGTACATTTGAGAAAAAGAAAAAACACTTGTACAAATGCACTGGCCCTGCTTTATGGGCGAAGAGGAGATGGAGGCTGATGCATTATTGACTAATACACAGGACAACTGTGCACACACCAAAATGTTTATCAGTTGGGAAAGGGCCAGTTTGTTTTGAATGGGAACTTGGTAAAGTCACGGTATTTCTTGGATGGTAGGGCATTTAAATTGTGTGGTGTATGTATTTGCTGGCCTCTTTTTGCAAGTGAAGGAGCTATATAAACTGCCTGAGGTCTCAAAAATTAGAAGTTGAACTGTGTTTTCTCAACTCCCAAGGTGAGGGTTCTTTCCAGAACCTCACAGCTGTGTGGGAAAAGCAGTATAAATGACCTAGAATTGGTTAGCAAATGAAAATACAGGGCACACAGTTACATTTGAATCTCAGATGAACAGTGAACAAAAATTTTTTAAACATAAGTATATCTCATATACCAAAAAAAAATTGTATCTAAAATTCAGATTCAACTGTGTGTCCTGCATTTTATTTGGAAACACTACCCAGGATTGAACTTTTGGGACACAAAGATGTTTGCGATTTGAGGACTATTTGTATATTTCATTTGACAACTTCTGGATCTTCCATACATTTTTAAAAATTTGGGGATTGGGTGGGAGGAGGATTCATTTACTTGTTCTCTCAAAATGGCTGTGTTGTGTTATTTACCTGGTCTTCGATGAATATTCATTCTTTGTAATAAACAGCAGCTTGGGGTTGGGGAAAGGCCCTGGGGTCAGGAGATGTCCGATCTGGCCAAGTCAGTGACCAGTGCTTTGACCTTGGCTAGTCATAACATACTGTGTAGTTTTAGGCCACTTCATTGCTTTGAGGTCATCTCACTTGGCAGTTATTAGGACGGATGGTATCCCCATGGACCAGATGAGCAACACAAGGGAGAGCAAGGTCTGGGTGGATGATCTCTGGCTGCAGCTGGTCCCAATTTTCAGTTCAGTGGTGTCAATTTTCAAAGCTCCCATTTCCTCATGCTTCCTGTCACGCCCCTACATTTGATAGAATATCTTCCTGATGTCATTCTCTGCACAGTTTCCCATGCCATAAGATTCCAACTTTTAAATGTTAACATGGTGGACATAATTTCAAGTTAAGACAAGGAAGCATATGCCTCTTTGACAGTCATGGGACTCCCTGTACATTGTCCCATGACGGAGACAGTAGTATTTGACAAGCCTGAGGGGCCACCATCTTGCAACAGCAAGCTTAGTTTCTTAGATGAGGCATTTGCCATAATACCAAAGACGCTTAATGGGATTTTTGAAATCCCGATGTTCAAAGTGTACCAGTCCCAATGGATACCTCCAATATCTATAGACCCAGATGTGGACAGTACATATTCTATATTTTGTGGAGTTTTTCCTGTTCCTCTTGGAATATACCGTCACTCTATGCGACCAGCGGTAACCGCAGCTCCTGGCACACAGTGGAGACTCAACAGTGTGTTGAGTGAATGATTATAATGGACCCTATTCCTTGAAGGCCATTGCTTTCACTTTGAATGCTGACTTTAGAGAGCTATAGCTGTGTTAGAGTTAGTGCTTGCCCTTCACGTATTTAATATGTAGTGGGCAACCGTACAGAAACATATTTCAAGTACAAGGAAGTAATGGTTTTCGCACAAGGTGAGAAGAAAGAAACTTGCCTTTCTGATGGCAGGTTCGTGCAGTAGGTTCTGTCTTGTTTCATCCCATATTCACTTTGAGGAAGTATTTTTTTATGTCCACCCAATGCATACCATAGAGCCCTTCAGAAGGTTATCAAACTTTAAATGAGGCCTTTTTGTTTTAAATGGGTTTTTTCTGTATTTTGAGAAAATTTAAATCTACAGAAAAATAGTTCCAACATTCATGTACCTAATCACTGCACTTTGACAAAATTTGGAGCGTTTTAATTTTTTTTAATTTTTTATTTTTTTAAAGATTTTATTTATTTATTTGACACAGAGAGAGGGATTACAAGTAGGCAGAGAGGCAGGCAGAGAGAGAAGAGAGAGGAGGAAGCAGGCTCCCTGCCGAGCAGAGAGCCCGATGTGGGCCTCGATCCCAGGACTCTGGGATCATGACCTGAGCTGAAGGCAGAGGCTTTAACCCACTGAGCCACCCAGGCGCCCTGGAGCGTTTTTAAATGAGAAGACTCTTTTTTATAAGTTAAAAATCAGAAAAGCCATGCAATCTGCAAGGCACTACATCAGTTTTGAAAAGGAAGTTCCCAGCAAGGACCCAGCCGGAATAGCAAAAGGAAATCTAGAGTGTGTCCCACGCTACCCAGCCTCAGTGTTCTGGTGGGATTTTTTTAATGATTTTTTGGGGTTCCTAGTTTTCATGAACCTTTAGATGACCACATTTATTATTGAAATGAAGGCTCTTTTTATCAGATGAGGTTATATTTTATATATAGGTTCCTTTACACGTGTCCTAAGGAAATCAGTAAGCATAATAGGACTTTGATTGTACTTGTCAGAGGACTAAGGGAGCATAAATGTTGGTGACTGTTGCAAGAACTAAGGTATATTTGATTGTAATGTAAAATTTTGTTTGCTACCTTGTCTTAGGAATGGCACAGTGATTTTCAGGCTAGAGTACCCTTAAGATTTATTAATATCACAAAGTTCATTGTCTTCAAATTTTTATATTAGCATACTTCAGGGGGCGCCTGGGTGGCTCAGTCATTAAGTGTCTGCCTTCAGCTCAGGTCATGATCCCAGGGTCCTGGGATCGAGCCCGGCATCAGGCTCCCTGCTCAGTGGGGAGCCTGCTTCTCCCTCTGCTGCTCCCCCTGCTTGTGTTCCCTCTCTCACTGTCTCTCTGTCAAAAAATAAATAAAATCTTAAAAAAAAACCCCACAAAACTTCAAATCTTTCAAACAATGTATTTTTTAAAGATTCTGTTTATTTCTTCAAGAGAGCAAGTGGGGGCGGGGCGGGGTGGCGGTGTGGACACAAGAGGACTCTGCCTGGAGCTTTGAGCCGAATGCGGGTCTAGATCGGATCCTGATCCTGGGATCATGACCTGAGCTCAACCGACTGAGCCACCCAGGCACCCCTCAGACAATACTTCAATCCTAACATCATGTTGGCTATTCCTTCTATGCTTTAGAATTTGTCTGACTAAGCTCTAAGTGGTTAGGAATCATTTCTGTGTCCCAAAGGGTTCAGTCGATGTTATCTCCCAGATCTGGTTGTATTTTAACCCCTCTTACTAAGCAAAGATAATAGTATCTCTCCTTTGATTTATTATTATTTTTTTTAAAATTCCCTTTAACATTTTTTGGGGTTCCTAGTTTTCATGAACCTTTAGATGACCACATTTATTATTGAAATGAAGGCTCTTAGATTAGAGGCTACCCATCAAAGTTCCCAGCTCTTACTCCCTATTTACGTTAAATTTAACTGGATCCTTCCATCCCTGACCTCTGCCCATGTTGGTCTCCACTTAACAGGTGACCCTGAGATTTCTATTTTATTTCTTTGCTTGTTTTCTGGACGGTGCAGGTCCCATCTTTATTTTCTTTAAAGATTTTTATTTATTTGACAGAGCACAAGCAGGGGGAGTAGGAGAGAGGGGGAGAAGCAGGGAGGCCGACACAGGGCTCAGTCCCAGGACCCTGAGATCATGACCTGATCCAAAGGCAGACGCTCAACCAACTGAGCCACCCAGGTGCCCCAGGTCCCATCTTTAGACTGACTGAATAGCCTACATTTGCCCATATCCTTAGTAGTGAAATTAAAATGGCAGGGTGATTAGTACTTCACAACCTGGCATTGTGACAGACTCTTTTTAAGATTTTATTTTTTTAAGTAATCTCTATGCCCAGTGTGGGGCTCAAACTCCCAACCCTGAGATCAAGAGTCATACCCTCCACTGACTCAGTCAGCCAGGTGCCCCTGGGACAGACTCTTACAAAGCCCAAGCTATTGTTTAAGGAAGAAAGCATTTAATGCAAAAAGTAAAAGGCTGACAATGATACATTTGATCATTAAAATGCTTTCAATAAGAAAGGAATGTTTTCATTCCTGAAGTTAATGGTGCAGGCGCTTCTAGTAACTTTACCTGATACGAAATGTCATTTCCCTCTTAGCTGGAATTCTAATAGGACAGAGCACACTCCTCTGTCTCAGGGTCTCCGCGTGGGCCTTGTTCTTTGCCCTTGACTCCCATCCCCCCACCTACCTGCTGACCAGGTGCTACTTCCTCCTTGAAGACTTCCTGATTCTCCACCCTCCCAGGTCAAAGTGAGAGGCCCCTCCTCTGTTCTGGTCACTTCTTGTACATTCGTGACCCAGATCTCGCCATCTCCGAGTGAAATAAATAAAGCTAGCTTTTATTTCATGCGAACACCACTTGATTTAGTGGTAGTTACCTAAACTCTGCTTTTTCAAAGAATGGTTATAGAGCAGCCCAGCAGATTTCCTGAATTAGAAAGTCGGGAAGCAGAACCCAGCCATCTGTGTCTGATCAGGACTGTCACATGATTCTGACACCTGCTCGTGGTTGAGGACCACTGGCCTGGAAGTTTTTGGTGAGTAGGATTCTGAAATCATGTCCGGCCGTGACAGGGAAGGGTATGCTAAGATTCCTTAGTGACATCCATCACCTTGAGCTGGTGAGAAGCAGGACAGGTGTGGGCCCGGGGAGGTGGCATGCTGAACTCTATTTTTTTTTTTTTAATTTTTTTTAAAGATTTTATTTATTTCACAGAGGGAGAGAGATCACAAGGAGGCAGAGAGGCAGGCAGAGAGAGAGGGGGAAGCAGGCTCCCCGCTGAGCAGGGAGCCCGATGCGGGCCTCGATCCCAGGACCCTGAGATCATGACCTGAGCCGAAAGCAGAGGCNAACCCACTGAGCCACCCAGGCGCCCGAACTCTATTTTTTTTTAATTTAATTTTTAAAAAAGATTTTATTTGTTCATTTGACAGAGAGAGAGAGAGAGATCAAGTAGGCAGAGAGACAGGCAGAGAGAGAAAGGGTTGGGTGGGGGGGGGAGCAGGCTCCCTGCTGAGCAGGGAGCCCAATGCGGGGCTCGATCCCAGGACCCTGAGATCATGACCTGAGCTGAAGGCAGAGGCTTAACCCACTGAGCCACCCAGGCGCCCCATGAACTGTATTGTAATCGCTGGTCTGTCTGTCTCTGCACTAGGCTGTCATCTGCGTGAGAAAGGCGCCTGTTCAGGGCTCACTGATGTAACCCGGCCCCCTGCACAGTGCTTACTGGCAGCAGCTGTTCTGTAAGGATAAGGACATTGGTAGAGTCAGACAAATGCCCTTTTCCACACTGAGAGTCACTGGAATTAGCTGCCGTTATTGGAGGATGTTCACCGAGAGCAGGTGTTGAAGTTGGTTGTTGTGGTAGTGACCTTGGGGTCAGAAGAACCCCCTGTGGCCTGATCAAGTAAACTTTATGGCTTCATTCCTTCAGTAAGGTGCCAGAAGAGAATAACCACATTCTTGGACCTTATTACTTATTAAAATAGTCACTAACAAAAATTGGTACTTTAAGATTTTTTACCACTGACTTCTGGTACATGTTGCCATCCTTGGCAAATGCCACAAAATACCAGGGATTATTTTTAGTTAGCTCCTACTTGGGGAAAGTGGACTCTTGTGACATCTTGGTCTGAATAGGAGATCTTTTTACCAATGATATTTGGAAACTTCTAGCCCATTCCATCACTCTGAGCTATAAAATATTTGCATACAAAGGAAAAACAGCTCCTATCAAGATTCACTCACTGTTTGGGCCGGGCGGGGGCGGGGGGGCTCTGTGTTTATTACCAAAAGACAATAAAGCCAAAGCAATAGATCTGCAGACTTTTATTGGGGTTAGCACAAGTACAGTTGTTTCTTATTAGGTAGAGCAAGGTCAAGCTTAGGAGTAGGTCTGGTTTTACTCAGTGAGTTCTAGGTGCTTGTCCACAAAGCCAGAACATGAGAAAGTTGAAGCGATTTGTGGAACTCTTCCCCTGGGTGGGCTATGAACTTTCAAGACCAAAGTCAGGCACCAGCTTTATTAAAGACTGCAAAAGCATCCCTAGCCAATCAGCTGGGGCACTTGGGCCCCTAGGGGATGTCCTAGGTTGTCCCCACTCAGGGGGTGCTGCTAACATTTACAACGCCCAGGAGGCTGCTGAATGTCCCATGATACACAGGACCACTTCCACAACAAGGCATCCCCGCCCGAGATGAGATGTATGGGGAATCTTGTCCTACACCTCGGACCGGACCTCTGAGAGTGCCGGTTCCCTGGGACTCCCTCCCCCTGCTTCCCTGCCCAGATCTGCTCCATTGCAGTGGCTTTCCATGCCATTAACGTGCCAGTTCCTGAGTTGCCACGGCCGTCTTCTCCCTGCCAGCCTGTCCTCTCCGCTGGTGCCTCTCCAGAGCGGCGCTGACCTCCTCCCCCCACCCCCCGCCCCCCAAGCCGGTTTAGAATGACTCCTCTCCAAGCGGGTGCTGAAGCCAGACACTTGGACTTGAACTGTGACGCCTTCCTCCTCCACATCGCGCCAACCCGACTTCCATTTCCTTTTTTAAAAAAGGTTTTATTTATTTATTTGAGATAGAGTGAGCATGAGGGGGTCGGGTAGGGCAGAGGCAGAGGGAGGGGAGAAACAGACTTCCTGCTGAGCTTGGGATCATGACCAGAGCCGAAGGCGGACGCTTAACGGACTGAGCCCCCCAGGCGCCCTGTGACCTCCATTTCCAATCCATCTCTTAGGGCTGCTGCTTCCACCTCCATGAGATCTTGAGTCCATCTGATTGTCTCCACTGCCACCCCCTTATTCAAGCCACCACCACCCTCCTCCTGAGCTCCACCCCCCCAGGAGTCCCCTCACTGATGTCTCCGTTCCCAGTCCAGAGCAACCACTCAGGTCCTGCAGCACATCTGTGTCCAGCTGTGAGATTTTTTTGTAGCTCACCGTTGCACTGATAACATATACCTCCTTCCTGTGGCTTAGCAGGTCCAGCCTGCGACCCCATGCCAGTTTCACTCTTGTCCTGCTTCAGCCTCTGGGGCACGAAGGCCCTTTCCTGTCCCAGGACCTGCACATTCGTTGCTTTCTCTCCTGAAAAGCTCTTCCCTACCAGGATTCCTTATCTTGTGCTTTTGGGGCTCAAGTGTCATTGCATCAGAGCATTCTCTGACCACCCCCCGTGAAAGCAGGTCCCCCTTGCTCTCTTTCTCATCCCTTCATTTGCTTGTGGGGTTTTTGGTGTGCTGCTCCCTGAGTCTGGAAGCTTCTGGAGAAGGGACCACATCTGTCCTGCTCTCTACAGCTCCGTGGCGGACGCAATGACTGTGGCTTGGTATTTGATCACTATCTGTGGGATATTAGTGGGAGTGGTTGCTGCCTGGGTGGCCGGGTGACTGAAGGGAGACCAGCCTGCAGGGGTGAGGGGGCACGGACAAGGGAGTTATTCAGTCAGATCAGGGCTGTTCAGAAAAGTTCTCAAGAGGGGTTTAGACTAGAGGACATTCTTAAAGAATGACTGGGGTTCTCCAGGTTTGGAAAATGATGAAAAGTTTCACTTGGAGTGGGGAAAATACTTTAACTGGAGCCTAAAGCATCTCCGGCCACTGAGAGGGCCCTAGCCACCCAGAAAGTGGCTACTTCCACAGTGTAGACCATGGTCTTTTCAAACATGAATGCGCATATGATCTCTTGGGGAATCTTGTGAAAATGTAGATTCAGGGTTGGTTGGAAGGTGAAATTGTGTAATTCTCCCAAGCTCTGGATGATACCAGGGCTTCGGGTCTGCAGGGCACAGAGCTCGGGCAGGACCAGCTTATAGAAAGGACGGGAGCTCCATCCTCATGTGCCCTTTGATAAAGGGTAGAAGACGTGACTGCCGTGTTTTCTCCGATAATTTTCATCTGGACTTTCTTGTGGAACATCTAATGGCTTCATTTTAGGCAACATCTTCCAGTTGTAACTTGATAACTTTAAAGTTCTTATTACCCGGGCCTTCCTATGTAATTAAGGAAGTAGAAATATAAAATATAAATATAGTTGTTTCTGAGCCCTGATGTTCTATCCTGTTACCTGTTGTCAAAGGACCACAGCAGGCATGTTAGTATGTTAAGTATCAGCCCACGTAAACATCATCCATCCTGCGTTCCTCCAGGTGCGTTCTCCTGTAATCTGCCCCTTATCTGTTTCATGGTTTCTCCGTAGCACACTTGTTGCTCAGACAGTCTGTTCTCTGCCACTCGTTCTACTTCTGGGCAACCCCCCGGCTCCCCTATCAGCCTATGTATCTTTAAAAAAGACAAACTAGTATTAATCCAGGCAGATCATCATTCGGAGGGTAAATCTGTTTTCCTGAAAGAATGCCATCATAGTCCAGACTGAAACAAGTGGATTCTCTATTATCTGGAGCCTGTGTTAAGATGTATAAACCAGCAGTGACTGGGGAGTTGTCCGTGTGGGGGGGTGTTCAGTCTTCTTGGCATTGTAATAGTGACATTCTTCAACTTGGCTGCACGTTGGAATCACCTGGAGAGCATCAGCTGTACTGATGCCCCGAGTCCCCCATGCGGGGATGGTGGGGGGGGGGGGGGGGGGGGGGGGAGTCTGGTTTGGGATGGGGTAACTTAGGTACTAGTTTTTTTCACAGCCTTNCTTGGAAAGTAGACACTGGAGGAGACTGCCCTCTATGGGATGTCTTTTAGTGGGTCAAAAATTCACAGGGGCTTATGGAAATGCCAGAGTATCAGCATATGGGGGAAGGGATTGAAACAAATGGGCCCTGTCGCTCAGACTCAGGACTGGGTTCTGTGATTGCATCAGCTGTGGGTGGCCTTGATTGCATCCCAGTCGCATAGCTCCCACCTGTGCCGTGATTTGCTGATGACAAAGTACCTTCACCTGCAGTATCTTAGCATTGCAAGAATTCTAAAGAGAGGGCAGGCCACCTTTGCCCCTTCTGCTCTTTCTTCAAGGGACACGAGTCTTTGTCACTGGAGACTCCACTACAGTGTTGTCCTGGCCTGGAGCCCCTCCCAGGGGGTCCCCAGGCCGCGTTAGGGACCAGGCTCCCACAGCGGTGCCTATCCTGGCACTTCCCGTATGAACTAACAATCTGTGACACGTTCTTCCCCTTTTAAGGGTCATGATCATGATGGCCTCTTCATCCCCAGGGTCTGTAACCCAGTAGGCATTCACCAGCTGGTGATTTCATCCATCCATCTGTCACTGCTTTTCAGGTGGGGACACCGGGCCCGGAGAGATGAAATAGGGTCCAGCGCTCACCTCCCTTAACCTTTCCGAGCCCCACATTCCGCTCGTAAAGATGAAGAGTTTGGAAATCTTCTCTAACATCCCGTACAGCTCTGCAATAGGTGGTTCTGTTTTATCATTTTAACTCTTTGTTACAAAAACTCAACAAAGCTCTCCGGGCAGGTGTGAAACAGTGTCAAGAAGATAGAGTCAGGGTATGATTGGCAGGAACAGAAATTCATATGTCCCTTCAGCCTGGACCAGGGACCCAGTCCTGACTGCTGTGCGTCAGTATCCCCTCGGGAGGTTGAGAAAGTCAGAACTCCAGTGTCAGACCCTTTTCTGACCTGCCCCAAGTGATTTTGAAGTAGACCAGCTGGCTTTCGAGGGCCACTTTTGTTCTTCTGGAGATTGCTCCCATCTGACCCGCAGTGGTTACCTGAATGGACTTCAAGTCCATTTTTATGCATTCTCAACAGCTGGCCGACCCTAAGCAGCCCCGCTGGGCCGTAGCCAGCCGCGTGCATCATGCACACGTTGCTGAGACCAGCAAGGGGCCTTCTGTCCAGATCATGAGGGAGTCAGGGACGTGGCTACTCCGACCTGACTCTTGACCCCTTAGACATCGCTTCCTAATCAGGGTGAGGCGGAGGGATGGGTGTGGGCAAACAGAAGAGGGGAGGAAATGTGAAACCACATCTTCTTCCTCTTGGGGTAAAACTGTTCACAGAAAAATAAATTCACATATGGTGTACAATATTGACTGCATCAGGCAACCCCTTTGGCTAAAGCCCATGAGAAGATTTTGAGGGTTGCGGGGCGGGGCTGGCTCAGTCCGTTGAGCAGCTGACTCTTGGTTTCGGCTCAGGTCTTGATCTCAGGGTTCTGGAATCGAGCCCTCTGTCGGGCTCTGCGCTCAGCGGGGAGTCTGTTGGAAATTCTCTCCCTCCCTCTCCCTCTGTACCCCCCGCCCCTCCCCCTCCATGCTCTCAGGCATGCTCTCTCTTCTCTCTACAATAAATTTTAAAAGATTTTGAGGGTTGTAAAATGAGATCATTCCTCTGGCCTTGCGTACGACTGGCAAAGATTGAAAATCCACATTGCCAATGTAATTGTGACTCTCCCCACCCAACACACACCTTCCGAGAAGTCCTCTTTTCCTCTGTCTCCCCCCACCCCCACCAACCCAGCTCTGAAAGGAAGGCAGCCTACCAGGGCTCAGCAGTGTGATAAGATCTGACTCCTCATTGTTAAATTCCCGAGCTGTTAATGTATATCAACAAGCAACAGGATGTCCCTTACAGCTGCACATCAGGACCTCGGGAGCCCGGCCAAAGGGAGCCGTTTACCAAGTCAGTCCTGTGAAACCTTCAGTTTACAGTCACTGTGAACTCATCCATTTTCACTATAAAAGGACTTTTTAAGGAAATTGACAAGTTAAATATTTTTAATCCTTTCAAGGGTTTAGTTATGTGAGTAAAAGATTAAAATGGCCTTGTTTGCTTTACCTTTTCCGACTTCAGATTAAAAAAAAAAATTCTCCATTTATCAGCATCTCCAAGACAGTTTCACAGACCAACTTGTGAATAGGAGATTCATAATAACTCAAATAGGATCAGAAATGCGGACTTAGGGCGCCTGGGTGGCTCAGTGGGTTAAAGCCTCTGCTTTCGGCTCAGGTCATGATCTCAACGTCCTGGGATCGAGGCTCGGCAGGGAGCCTGCTTCCTCCTCTTCTTGTCTCTGCCTGCCTCTCTGCCTACTTGTGATCTCTCTCTCTCTGTGTCAAATAAATAAATAAAATCTTTAAAAAAAAAAATGCGGACTTAAAGTTCAGTTAATTGAGCCGGCTTTTGAACTCCGGCACTTGTGTGCAGCAGTGATTTACGGAGGGCTCAGTGAAAAGAGAATGCTTAATGTGATTACCCGTGTGTTTCGTTTCTCTTTTATTGCATAACACAGGCTAAGCATTGATAATCATCCCCACCCCTCAATAAGATGTAAACACTGTGTTCAGTGATGCTAAAATTAAAAAAAAGAACATATCACGCCAGGGCTGATACCCCTTTGATTTTATTTTATTTATTTATTTATTTATTTATTTATTTATTTATTCA
>LNAC01000015.1:10992097-11038204 GCA_002007465.1 Ailurus styani | reverse complement strand
GGGCCTCGATCCCAGGACCCTGGGATCATGACCTGAGCCGAAGGCAGCGGCTTTAACCCACTGAGCCACCCAGGCGCCCCCCCTTTGATTTTAAAAGCAAATTTGGGGTTTTACTTTTGCCCCCATTGGAGCCTTCCAGTTCTGAGTGCTTGTAATGGTTCCCATCTGCTGGTTTTCTTTGGTGGGAAGTCTGCTCCCTGGTTTGCATTTGACTGCTAGACGTCTCATGCTTGTTGCACGCGAGCTGTCTCAAGGGACTTTTTACCAAATTTGGGACCCTGCTAAAATGTCTCCAGATTCTTATAAGTGTAGTTTGTGGTTTCTGCTGTTTCTGGGTGACCTCTCTCCTTGTCAAGGAGCTGGACCTGGTAATGCACTTGTCATGGACAGAATATGTCACTTCTAAGGCAAGGAAGCAAAAAAGACCTTCCTTTTGACTTGCTCTCTGAGCTGCCAGCTTCCAGCCACAGCCCACAAGGAACCAAATCCTGCCAGGAGGCCTGTGAGCGAGCTGGCAAGCCTTAAGTCAGGCCCATGATCCTGAGCTATTGAAACCGAGATAATACTTGTGTTTTAAATGGCTAAAGTTGGGGGTCATTTGTTATGCAGCAATAGGTAACTCTAGAGGGAGAGGGGGAAGCAGGCTCCCCGCTGAGCAGGGAGCCCGATGGGGGGCTTGATCCCAGGACCCTGAGATCATGACCTGAGCCACCCAGGCGCCCCTGCTGTTACTTTCTGATGAAGGACTCCAACAAAAATAGCTTCCAAGCTTCGGTGTTCCCATGTATTTTTGTTTTTCAGTTTACTTTTTGGAACAAGTAAAACGTGTGAATGCTACAATCTTCAAAAGGTCCGAAAGGGTATAAAGTGTCAAGTCAATTTTCCCTCTTCCGTGTCAGTGCCCACTTCCCCTCCCCAAAGTCAACAGCCCTTGCCAGTTTTTCGGTTACCTTTCTAGAGATAGTCTTTGCATTTACAAATGTGTACATTACTAATGGGGGCAGGCCTATCCCGCCCCCACACAGAAACCACATGGCAGTGAAATTTGACTTTCAACTTGGACTCAGAATCAGGAATATGGTTGATACATAATCGATGGAAATCTTACGTAATTCCTGCCAATGGATTTTGCCCTGAACCTAACAGATAAGAAATTCACTTAAGGAAACTGTGGACAAACCTTTGAGAGAAAGAAAGATAACAAGTCCTGGAATGATTGGGTCTAGAGAAGCCATCTGGTTTGTCCACTTGCCTTGGGCAGGATAGTATTTAAAACATCCAGAGGAGCTGCTTTTGAGAGACTTCCATCATGAAATAGCTTCTTGATCATTGGGGAAACGGGGAGATGGAAATAACTTTCCTTATCAGAAAATGTCCCAGACGGTTATTCTAGAATTTTCTCCCCAGGAGCCCTATTGTGAAAAATTAGGGGTGCATGTGTGGTTTGCTTCTGGGAACTAAGATGACTGCGCATTAGCTGTGGAGTGAGTCCCAAGAACAGATCTGAAGAGAAGGCCTGTTCTCGCTCCAATGCTATTTCTGTGTACCTGCCCCGGTGGTGGAGACTCCGGGTGACTGTTGTTCACGGTGTGGTTGGTGGCCCGGGCTGTGGAACAAGTGCTAACTCCTTCCTTGTCTGCCTCTGCCGCCTTTGCCACACATCTGCACCTGTTCCTGTCTGTTTCCTCTCTGCAAGGGGAAGGTGATGAAACCGTAGCTTTCAAGGATGGCGAGGCCTAATGAACATGGTGTTTGAAGGCCAATAAATGCCTTAGAAGAAAGGCACTTTATGAATTGGAGGTGGTTATGCTCATTACGGTCATTACCTCTACAGTTACAGGCAGAGGCCAGACAAGTCACCACAGAGGAGGGAAAGTAATGGCTCGGGATTCAGCTGCACACAGATGTTAGCTGTGTTTCCTTTGTGTGTAGTATCAGCTCTGAATTGAATGGAATCAAACGGCATGCTCACCTGGATCATTGTCATAAGATCCGCCGATGCTTTGCATTTATTGTTCGAAGAACAGCAGGAGAAAACATCCTACAAACAACCATGATGGTGGTTATTCAGTGACTCATGGTTCCTTGGACTGGAATCCAACGTATTGTGCGTTTCTTGTTCTGATCACTTAGTAGATACTTCTTTTTATTCTGACTAAGGCCACACAGGAATGGTTAGGTTTCCAGGAATGCTTCCTTATGTCACTGCTCTCTGACAGGATCCCTTTCCATATGGAGAAATCTGAGAGCCAGTTAATGTTTCTTGATTTTAGGCCTCTCCTCTGTGACCCTGATGGTATGGAGTGAGAATTCCTTCCTTCCCGCCCCCTTCCTCCTTCCTCTGTCCTCTCTCCATCTCCTTCCTCCCTCCTCCTCCCTCTCTCCATCTCCTTCCTCCCTGCCTCCCTCCCTGCCTCCCTCCTTCCCTTCCCTCTTCCCTTCCCTTCCTTCTTCCCTTCCTTCTTTCCTCCCACCAAACTTTGGAGTACCTCCTATGTGGCCGGCACTGTTCTAGATGTTCTGTGTTCATCAGAGAGAAAAAGAGACCATGGTTCTGCCCTCATGGAGCTTGCAGTCCCACATGGAGAGTGCGAGAAGAAACACGAGCGCACGTCTGTGGGCTGGTGAGAAATGCAATGGGAAAAAGTGCGGACAAGGGGGAAAGAATAACAGTGAAGGAGGTGAGGGTTTATGGTTTTGCGTGGGTTGCAAGGGAGGTCTTTTTCACAAGGTGAGTGTTGCTCCAATCCACAAATATCTAGGAGCTGTGGAGCTGCCTACTTTGTGTTGGGCTGCGCTCTGGCTGCCCACTGACCAGGATGATTGGACGGGCTTCCCCCCCACCCCAGGGCCCCCTCCTGTCGCATTTGCCATCTGATTTCCCAGCTGCGAACAGCTCTACATCAGTGTCTGCACCATCTGTCTCCCCCAGCAGAGCTACGCTCCTGAGGGAAGGGATTTTTGTTTCTGGTGTTCAGATCTATCTGAAAGCCGTTGCTTCTCCCTCGGAAAGGCTTTCAGTGAGCCCTCTGCCTGCCCTGCCTTCGCCTCTGTCTGTCGTCCTGAAGCCACAGGACCGTAGGGACTTCCTGCCATCTTGTCTCAGCCACAGATTGGCTTCGTCTCTCCCTGGAGTCCCTGCTCAGGGTTATCGTTTCTAAACTGCCTATCTGATGAGGCCAGTTCCTGGGGAAGAGGCCCCAGGCTCTTGACATGGACAGTTCCGTGAAGAGCGCTCCCCCTCCTTCCACGCTCTGCGGATGCTTCAGCCCCCAGAACTGTCCTCGCTTGTTCTGGAACGTTCCTGCCCCTTCCGGCGTCTCCATATCCTCACTGTCCCCAGTGCCGCTCTGTCACAGTGTAGATACTTCTGTGGGCTGTATTCCTGTCTGTCTCCCCTGAGAAGGAAGCGTGAGAAGGACAGGAGGCCTATCTTGCCCACCAGCCTGACAGGATTACCTGTCAGAAGGCCTGGAGATATTTGTCCAAAGCATGAGGAGCCTCTCATGGCCTCTGCTTGCTGAGCACACAAGCTCCGAATGCCTCTCACACACAAGGCCTCCCCGGCCTGGCCTCAGTCTCCGTCTCCAGCCTCCTCTTTGAACCGTCTTCTTCCCACACCTGCCTACGCTCTGGCAGCTAATCCTGGCATCCCGTGGCTTCCTCTCCTGAGGTGTCTTCTCTTCCTTCCCACCTCCCACCCGGATCACTGCCCAACTCAAATAACTTCCGTCCTCTCTCCGTCCTTCCGTGAGGTCCCTGCTCTCTCCGGTGGCTTTTCCCTCTAGCACCTGTCAGGCTGAATTGTAGTGATGGGGATATTTGTCACTGTTGCTGTTTAGACTGCAAGTGGGGGAATATGTCATTATATACTTGAGGTATATGTATGTCATATTCACGTGTATTTGATCTTTATATCTGTGAATATCTTTCATATACTTCATAATATATCTCTAATCACATGGTTTTTGGATGAACAGAGGAAATGGTGGAATTTAACGTCTCAGGAGGCTTGCTTCTTATGACTACTCTTAACTTTTCTGTATCACATATGATATGAAAATTAGTTTGACCACAGTGCCGGAAGGTCCTGTGGTGGGAATTTGGGGCTTTACAATGTGGCTTCTTTGTCTCAAAACTAAAGGTAGAGCCTGCCCTTTTTTCTTCCAGGTATTTATCATGAGTTTCTGGGCCTCAAGCTTGCTCCCCCTGAACGTGGTTTTCCTGGTTCAAGACAGATGCTGAGGGAGCCCCTTGATGTTACTGGAAAAGTAACTTCTCATGTCTGACACTACTCGGATCTTTGGAAACTCATTGTGTTCTGGTCAGATCCCTGGTCTCTGACATCGGGGATTATAGTAAAATTTAGACCTGAGGCAGCACCCCAGAGCTGCTGTGTGTGTGGCCCATGTGACTGACTCATAAGGCTCATCACTACCAGAAAGGAAATACTGTAATAGACATTTATGTATTGATTTATTTTCAAGGACGCTTGGTGTCCAGGGCAGGGCTCGAACTCCCAACCCTGAGATCAAGAACTGAGATCAATGGGCGCCTGGGTGGCTCAGTGGGTTAAAGCCTCTGCTTTCGGCTCAGGTCATGATCTCAGCGTCCTGGGATCGAGGCCCGCATCGGGCTCTCTGCTCGGCAGGGAGCCTGCTTCCTCCTCTCCCTGTCTCTCTGCCTGCCTTTCTGCCTACTTGTAATCTCTCTCTCTGTGTCAAATAAATAAATAAAATCTTTAAAAAAAAAAAAAAACAAAAAAAAAAAACTGAGATCAAGAGTGGGACACTTAACCAAGTGAGCTACCTAGAAGCCCGTACAAGTAGACTTCTAAAGTGCAGATCACTAAGCTTTTTGGAAGCTTCGTGAGAAAAACCTGCTAACCTCAGATCACTTAGGAATTAGAAGGTGAATCGAAGCGTCCGTCGAAGTAAAGCAGAGGAGGGAATGGTCTTGAAACAGGCGATGCACAGAGCCCACTGCTGAGGGGTGGGCCGTATGACAATCAGTAAAATGCCATCTGCCTGTGCCAAGGACGGCCAGCCTGTCCCCTAACGCAGGGGATGTGTCTGCAAGAGAAATGGCTCTCATGTGAGTTTATGAAGTGGCTGTGGAAAAAACCCTCTTAATTTTCCTATCAGCTGTACTGGCACGAAAGCCAGATTTCTTGATAAAAATTAAAGTCCATGTCTCTACCAGAGAGGGGACATTAAGTAACTTGTGTCTGACTGTCCCTTTCCTGTTCTTCTAGCTCTCTTTCACAGCGGGCACGTGGAGACGTTTTTGCTTACTGATCTATTACGGTGCACTTGAAATCCACCGCGGCGGGCGGGTCCCTGTCCTTCCGTGTGGTGCCGGCTGTTGACCTTGAGGCCCCCGTCCCCCCTCTCTGTCTCCTCTAGGCCCTTCCCACCCCTGGAAGCTCTTGTCTCAGGGGCCGGAGACCCCGGTTCTCGCCACGGGGCCGGCCGGAGCTGGTGCGAGGAGCTGCGTGTCTCCCGCGGGCCACGGAGCGAGCGAGGGGAGCCGTGGGGTGAGGGCTCCCGGCAGGCCACAGAAAGAAACATTATTGCACGTGGCGACCAAGCGCCACGGTGCCGTTTTGTATAGAACACAGGCCTCTTGAGGCAAGTGAGCATTTTGTGGATGACTCTGGAAAGATCCATTCTGATCTTCAGACAACCAGCTGAAATCTTGGGATTCCTCGCAGCAGCTTGGGGGAGAGTGGGGCGTGTGGGAGGCCGGCTGTGCTGATCCGTCGTCTCCTTCTGCCCCAGAGCAAGAGGAAGGCGTTCCGGGCGTGACCGTTTGTGTGCAAGATATGTAGGAAGCTGAGGGACTAGATTTGCATCTAGGCTCTATGATACACTAGTTGTGAGATCCTGGGAGGCTTTCTAGGCCTCAGTGTCTTCATCTGTAAAATGGGAACAACAGAACCTACCTCACTGGGGCCCTTGTGAGCTCCAGATGCATTTGTGTGTGTGAAGTGCTTGGCAGAGTAGCTGGCACATAGTATCTACTCAAACAAGGCTGGCTGGTGTTATCATCAGTGCACTACTAAATCAGGATAACAAGTAAACCCTTCTCGCATGCTCTGTTCCCTTTGCTGTGTGTCTGGAATGCGGCCGTGGTGCTTCTGATGAACCATCTCTCTTCTCCTTACTCCCGGCTCGACTGTTCCGGGGTCCTCTTCAGTGTTCCCTGCACTTGAGATAATCCGCAGACTAACTGCTTCCTGCTTTACTCCGGCTCCCCAAGGGACCTAACGCTGTTTCTCGCTAGTCATCGTGGATGTTCGCCAGACGGGGAGGTGGTAGATAAATGGCCTTCCATTCGTGGTGGTTTGGTGTGGAAAGGCCATGGGCGTCCCTGGAAGGGCTCTAGACAAACTGGTTTTCACCCGAGGAAGGGTTCTAATCAGAGCACGGAAGAGGGAGCCAATGAGATCTTCATTTCCGGCCCTGCAGGGCAGGTCTGGGCAGAGACGAAGCCCGAGGAGCAGGCAGCTGGCCTGCAGACAGGCTCAAGACCACGCCGGGGCAGCGAGGGCTGGGCTCTCCCGGGCTCCGGGGCTTTTGAGCAGCGCAGAGACTCAGCTCTCCTTTCCTTCTGAGGTCCCCCTCCCCTTAACATGCCTGGGCCAGGAGAATGTTGAGCAAAGATGCAACGTGTGGTTGGCCTTGGTTTGCTTCCCAGAGTCACCTGTCCCTTGGCGTTGGGACTTGGATGCTCAGGCAGTCTGGTTGGACCTATCTCCTATGTCCACCCGGACCTTCAAGGGGAGGTGGGAGAGGTGGGGGGGAGGGGGAGCTCTTGGGTCTTCCCTCCCTACTCGGGCTGCTCTATTACTTTCTCGGCGGCAGGGAAAAGAAAAACATCTGTGGATTCTTATTTGCAGAAGTCCTCACCCACCCCTGACTTCTTGGGTTTAACTGGCTAAAAACGGTGGCCCTCATGGTCAGCCCAAGGGTTAAATCTCTCTTCTGGGTGTGTGT
This sequence comes from Ailurus styani, assembly GCA_002007465.1. Taxonomy (NCBI): domain Eukaryota; kingdom Metazoa; phylum Chordata; class Mammalia; order Carnivora; family Ailuridae; genus Ailurus; species Ailurus styani. The sequence goes on along the minus strand of LNAC01000015.1, from coordinate 11,031,206 downwards.
TTCATTTTAGAGCAGAACTCATTTCCTCCCTGCATCAATTTCCAGTTGTCCTCGCTTGGGGTTTGTTACCAACTTGGCATGAGATGTCTCTTGCCTTTTATTTTTAGAACTTAGAGTAAGGATTAGCAATGTAATATTATGAATCCTGTGTATTGAATTAGGTAGAATGCACAGTAGAGAAAAAGCCTTCAAAGCTTAGCTTTTTGGCATGTAAACAGTAAAATGGCTTTGTAGAATTTTAATCTAGGGTACATTGTCCTCCCTCTCTATTCCCCTGGCCAGTTATTTTGAGGATTTAGAAGTGGCTTTGGAGAGTGAGTGTGATTCTAGGATTCTTCTTAATGGCTTGGAAAAAAATATTCCTTTTATGTCTTATATATAAGGAATATGTAAGGGTATTTATAGCTTAGGTATATATTATGAGGAGCTGCTAATTGTCTAGGTTTTTACTCTGTAATTAAAAAAAAGTCAATTTAGAACTCAGTGTGTATTTGTGTATTTTCCTTCATGAAGGCTCAAACCAGTTACATGCTGGTTTAATGCAGTAAAACCGAGATGCCCGATATGTCTTAAATCCAGTCCTGTTTTTTTTTTTTTTTAAAGATTTTATTTATTTATTTGACAGAGAGAGAGAGAGTACAAGTAGGCAGANCGATATGTCTTAAATCCAGTCCTGTTTTTTTTTCTTTTAAAGATTTTATTTATTTATTTGACAGAGAGAGAGAGTACAAGTAGGCAGAGAGGCAGGCAGAAAGACAGGGAGAGGAGGAAGCAGGCTCCCTGCTGAGCAGAGAGCCCGATGCGGGCCTCGATCCCAGGATACTGAAATCATGACCTGAGCCGAAAGCAGAGGCTTTAACCCACTGAGCCACCCAGGCACCCTCCAGTCCTGTTTTTTTATCTCCTAGACCAGGCTAGAACTTTCAGTGATGATAAAATTGTTCTCTGTCTGGTCATGAGCACTTGAAATGTGGCTAGTGCCATGGAGGAACTGGCTTTCATTTTATTTATTTATTTATTTATTTATTTACTTATGTATTTATTTATTTAGGTGCATTTATTTATTTGACAGAGAGACACAGCGAGAGAGGGAACACAAGCAGGGGGGTGGGAGAGGGAGAAACAGGCTTCCNGTATTTATTTATTTAGGTGCATTTATTTATTTGACAGAGAGAGAGACACAGCGAGAGAGGGAACACAAGCAGGGGGGTGGGAGAGGGAGAAACAGGCTTCCTCTGGAGCAGGGAGCCTGATGTGGGGCTCGATCCCAGGACCCTGGGATCATGACCTGAGCCAAAGACAGAAGCTTGACAACAGAGCCACCCAGGCACCCCGAACTGGCTTTCATTTTAGTTAATTAAACAGCCTCACGTGGTTAGGGATTCCTTGTATGGGACTGCATGGTGCACCCGGGCTATTCTTACCTAAATGGCCCGTGACTCAGGCAGCAGTTGGCTTTCTGAGAAGCTAGAGCTTGGATCAAGTGGGATGAACCTAGAATCAGAGGGACATGTGTCACTGTCCCCTCCCTAACCCCCAGAGGCAATGTCTGTGCTGGACACAAGCCCTCCCAGAGAGGTCATGTGCAGGCTTTTGGCCTTAGAGTTAAAGCCATTAATGCTGAAAGTCCTTCCTGAGGCTCCATGTCGCCTTGAGGATAAACCCTAAGGTTCCCAATGCCCATTAGTATCTGCTCACCTCTCACACCCTCACAGATCACCTTCCTCATCACCCCCCAACTTCCCATCTCAGGGAAAGTCTGTGTTCCAAGAATCGGTGGTGTGACTTCTCCCCTCTCGACCTTTGCGAATCCTGTGCCCTCTGCGTGCAAAGCCCTTTCCCTCTCATCCTCCTGCCTCTCTCCAGCGTGTCCGCGGGTCTCGGTTGAGATGTCCATTCCTGCAGTACCGCCTCTAGGAAAGGCTTTCTTGGTCTGTCCTAGGACTGATGGGTGCCCCTCCTGGTAGACATTCTGGGTGGATCCCCAGTATAGCCTCTACCACACTTGATTGAAGTTGCTTACTTACCTGTGCATCTCTGCCCTTGGGCTAGAGCTTTTCCAAGTGGGGTCCCTGGACCAGCAGTCTTTTAGCGTCACCTGGGAGCTTGCTAGAAATGCAGACTCTCAGGCCTGAGCTAAGACCACCTGAATCAAATTCCGGGAGTGGGGCTTACTCATTTGCATTTAGCAAGTCCTCCAGGGAAGTCAGCTTCCAGGTTGGATTAGAGAATTGCTGAGCTAACCCATAAGCCCCGTAAAGGTAGGGATCTCTGACTTTCTATTTGTCACTCTGTCCCTAGCACACTGCTTGGCTCAAAGTAATTGATCCTCAAGAAATACCTCCAGAAATAATCTGTTATTCTTTGGGCAACTTGTCCACTTCAGAAATTTTTAGCCAAAATCCATTTAATCTCTTTGTTCTCCAGAGGAAATAAAGAACAACTGAGTACTTTTTTTTTTAAATTGGGGTAAAATTAAAATAACAAAATTTACCATTTGAACCATTTTTTCCCATTTTAACCACTTTTAAGTGTACATTTCAGTGGCATTAGGTAAATTTTTATTTTTGTGCAACCATCACCACTATCCATTTCAAGAACTTCGTCTTCCCAAACTGAAACTCTACACGCGTTAAACACTAACTCTTCATTGGCCGGTATGACCCATCCCTGGTAACACTATTCCACTTTCTGTCTTTATGAATTGGATTGACTCTAGATACCTTGTATAAGTGGAATCATAGTGTATTTGTCTCCTTTGGTGGCTGGCTTATTTTTCTTGGCATAATATCCTCAAGGATCGTCCATATACCACACTTTGTTCATCCATTTATCTGTTGATGGACATTTGGGTGGCTTCTACCTTTTAGCTATTATGATTAATACTGCTGTGGGTATGGGTGTTCAAATATCTACTCAGATTCCTGCTTCAGTTCTTTTGGGTATATACCCGAAGTGGAATTACTAGAGTATATGGTAATTCTGTGTTTTATTTTTTATTTATTTATTAAAATTTAAAAAAATTTACTTCCTTGAGAGAGAGCAAGTGAGCGTACAAGTGGAGNCGAAGTGGAATTACTAGAGTATATGGTAATTCTGTGTTTTATTTTTTATTTATTAATTTATTAAAATTTAAAAAAATTTACTTCCTTGAGAGAGAGCAAGTGAGCGTACAAGTGGAGGGGAGGGGCAGAGGGAGAGGGACAAACAGACTCCACACTGAGCACGGAGCTGGACCCCACAACGCTGAGATCATGACCTGATCAAAGTCAAGAAACTGCCACTTAATTGACTGAGCCACCCAGGCATGCCTGTGTTTGATTTTTTATTTATTTTTATTATTTTATTATTTTTATTTTTATTATTTATTTATTTGACAGAGAGAGAGAGAGAGAGAGAGAGAGAGAGAGAGAGATCACAAGTAGNGCAGAGAGAGAGAGGAGGAGGAAGCAGGCTCCCCGCTGAGCAGGGAGCCTGATGCCAGGCCTTGATCCCAGGACCCTGAGATCATGACCTGAGCTGAAGGCAGAGGCTTTAACCCACTGAGCCACCCAGGCCCCCATGTGTTTGATATTTTTAAAGGAGACACCAACCATACTGTTTTCCATAGTGGCTGCATCACTTTTTATTCCCATCAGCAATGAACGAGGATTCCAGATTCTCTACCTCCTTATCTACAGTTGTTATTTTCTGTCTTTTGGCAACTGAGCACTTAAAAGAGAAAAGCTAACTTGAGGTTGTCAGAGAAAGAGCTCTGAACTTTCTTAAATGTTTTCTTTGAGGAATTAAAACCTACACACCGAGGACCTATTGTACAATAAATTTTTGCATTAAAAGAAAATCAATAGAATTTATTCCAGATGGCCCATGAAAAGGTTTGTTAGGATTTGAAAAAGGAAAAAAAAAGGCAAAAAAAAAAAAAAAAAAAAAAAAAANTGGAAATTTAAATGGTGGAAAGTTACTAGTTTCTGATGCAATTTGTGGAAACAGAACTCCATCTTTAGAGAATGGTTTTTTGACAACCGTTCTATCCTTGGCATTTATCCCTAAGGAAATGACTGAATGACTGAAAAGTGTATGTTCAAGAACCTTCATTTCTCCTAAGATTCTCATTGTTTTTGCCCCCGAATTTCATAGAATTTCAAGTGCCAGTTATCTTTGGATCAAGGGAAGTAATTTCTATCAATGCCTGGTTGTCATCTCTTAGAGTTCTTAAGAAAAATAGTTTAAGGCTCTAGAGTCATTGTGATTGTTCATCTCTGGGAAGCGCATCACATACCAGGAAATACCCATGGGTTTGGTTGTTTAAGTAGCACAGATACAACCTGTCAGAAAAGATATCCTAAGTGCTATAAGGGAAGAGTAAAAAAGCAAAAAGTAGATTTCTGTATTTATGGTATGTTTATGGACATTATACCGACGTTCTGTGTAAATATCTTTGATTTGTCCTAACCTCAGGATCAGTGCACATCAGCCAACTTCCCTCTCTCCTACTGCCTTTTATTGTGTGCCCTGTTCTTAAGAGCAAGTTCTACTCAAGGAGGTATTTATTTTTATTTATTTATTTATTTATTTATTTATTTATTTATTTATTTATTTATTTAAAAGATTTTATTTATTTATTTGACACAGAGAGAGAGAGATCAGATCACAGCTAGGCAGAGAGGCAGGCAGAGAGAGAGGAGGAAGCAGGCTCCCTGCCGAGCAGAGAGCCCGATGTGGGCCTCGATCCCAGGACCNCTCTTCTTAAGAGCAAGTTCTACTCGAGGTATTTAAACTAGGAAACATACCTGTCATTGTACATGTGTCAAGCCCCATAGAATGTACAACACAGGGGCTGAACCCTCAAGTAAACTATGGACTTTACTTAATAGTTAATAATAATGTATCAATATTGGCTCATCAGTTGTAACAAATGTATCCTACTGAAGCCATACGTTAGTCACAGGACCAACAAGGCAAAGGACTAAGGGGATGGGTGAGAATCCTCTGTGCACTGCTCAATTTTTCTGTAAAGCTAAAACTGTTTTTAACAAAGTCTCATTAGGAAAAATGTGTTTTAAATCTGGCAAAGTTAGGGAATTTAGTGCCAGAAGGGATCTCAGACATCTTCTAGAAACGCCTTAGGACGGTCCAGTCCAGTTTTATGTCTGGGTGGGCAAACTGTTGTTTTTAAAAGCATTCTGTGCTATTCTTATGTGTGGTCCTGTTTCAGAAGGAGTGATCTGGTCAAGAGCCTTGGCTTACAGATGAAAATGTGAGTCCGGGTGGGGACACAGCCTGCCTAAGGCCACACAGCTAGTGTCGACTGTGCTAGACTTGAGTGGAAGTCTCTCTCCACTGCCTGTACTGTCTCAAAGACCTTCAGAATGGCCGTTCATGGCAACCTAACAATTGCTTGAAGCATGGGTGGCCGTTGCTCTGGTCTCTTTAAAAAAAAAAAAGGAGAGGGGTGTGGAATGATTCAGCTGGCCCCTTGGCTGGACTAGTCGTCTTATTTCCTCTTGTTTTGAGAAAATCTTTTCCAGCAAGCTGCCCATCTGGGGAGGCGAAGGTATTTTTTATGACTTCTTCCACTTTCAGCAATAAAAATTCCCAGTGATTCCTGATTCTGGAACATGTTATTCCAGTTAGACATACTAATCTTTTTAAATGCTTTCTCTAGGACAGAAGCAATTTCTTAATCGTAGAGGAGCAATTAGAATCCATTACATACAGCTTTCGAGGGTGTGAATATCTATTTCTGTTAGGTATATATCTCTTAAGAAACAACTTCTGGGCTTTTAAAGTTTGTTTTTACAACACAGTGGTGAACAAAGGGAAGGATCACTATATTTTCTTGTCAGAGTTTCGTGAAAGAGAAAAGCTGTTGCAGGAGGTCCAGGAATAAACTCCAGGATGTGCATTACTCATGAACCGTATCTTGAGGAAGTCACTGGCTTCTCTTTCCCTCCAGGGAGACCAGTTTTCGTTGGGGGAAGGTGAGAGAGAAGGTAGAAAGGGGCTGGCTATGGGAGGGGGGTCAGGCATTTCTGGAACTGGCTCTCCCCAGCACTGCCCTGTTCCCAGTGGGTGGGGTCTCGGTGATAGGACCTTTCCCTTGGCTAGACCTAGGACAGGTATTGAGGGAGACGCTGCTCAGATGTTCCATCCACCCAGGCCTTATCCCACAGCGACTGTGTTTGAAATGTCAGTCCCCTGAGACTATTAATTGTATTACTGTACTGAATTCTTCTGTGGCTTTCTGACATTTTTATTTCTGTGTGCTCATTAAAATCACAATGCCTGGGTGGCTCAGTTGGTTAAGTGTCTGCCTTCGGCTCAGGTCATGATCCCGGGGTCCTGGGATCGAACCCCATGTTGCATCCTGCTCCCTTCTCAGCAGGGAGTCTGCTTCTCCCTCTGCCCCTCCCCCTGCCCCCCGCTTCTTTCTCTCTCTCCCTCTCTCAGATAAAATCTTAAAAAAAATCACCNCTCTTTAAAATCACAATGCCTGGGTGGCTCAGTTGGTTAAGTGTCTGCCTTCGGCTCAGGTCATGATCCCGGGGTCCTGGGATCGAACCCCATGTTGCATCCTGCTCCCTTCTCAGCAGGGAGTCTGCTTCTCCCTCTGCCCCTCCCCCTGCCCCCCGCTTCTTTCTCTCTCTCCCTCTCTCAGATAAAATCTTAAAAAAAATCACCAGGTAGGAGGATGACTTGTAGTCATCATCTTTTTTCCCCCTTTGTACACTGGAGAGATTGGCCCACTGGGAAAAGCCGTGTGCCACAGCATGGACCCCTTCCCGTGAGTGTGCAGAGAGCTTGGTGTGCTGGCAACAAAGTGTGAGGACCTCTCAGCAACTCTCCTTCGTAGTGGGAAGGATGGGAGGGTGGCAGCAACACCAGTGGGGGGAGAGTAGCCTCGAGGGACTGTTGGCTTGCAGATGGCAGGACTGGCGGTGGGTTTCCCAGCAGCGGTGGTGGATTTGTTTGGAGTCATCCTAACACCCCCTTTTTTCCCCCTGGTTCCTTTCGACATGAGTTGCCAGATACCTGCCAGGGATTAAAGGTTCACAAAGGGAACTTTCTTTTTTATCCCCTTGGAGTATGGACTTAGTTGCTACCATTGGGGCTACCGCTTGAGATTGAAATGTTCCCTGGGGGAAGTCCGTGGAAGTCATGAGTATCTTACCTGGATGTTAATAAAGCCACTGTTGCAAGGTTACAGCCCTGGCGAGGTTGAGTCCCTAAGAGGCAAGCTAGAACTTAGGACATGGAATGGTAGATGAGGACTTCTGTCTTTAAGAACAGAGAGACAGGGAAAGGGAGCAAAGCATGGTGAAATCTGTGGATTTATTTAAAAAACATTCTGAGGAAATGACTTGTACACACACATCAATGTCTCTCTACTTGTAAACAGTGCCTGAAAAGTGACTTCTAGTGATTTCGAGGAAATGGTAAGTAAAAGAAACAGGGCACATATATTCTACTTCTGTATAAGAAAGATAAACATGAAATACAGCTGCTTATTTTTATGAAGAGAAACACAGGAAGTATAAACGGAAATCAGTGAAGAGTATTACCAACAAGGAGCAGGTAGGAAAAAGAAGAGGCTATGTGAGGGAGAGCCCTTGGCTAAGTATGCCTTTTTGCAGTATTTTGATTTTTGGGAGCATGTTAATGTTCTCCATATTCAAAAAATAAATTTAAATCAATAAAATATGAAGGAGGGAAAAAAAACCCCTAAGATGGAAAGCCAAATGAAATGAACGAATCCAGTTACTTTTCAAATGAACTGTGGTGAAGAGGGGAAAAAAGAGAAAGAATTCAAGGCACCGTGAACACAGTATTTTACTATAAATACTTAGTCTCAGACAATGTGTGGGAGGAAGACCAAAAACATCCTTGCCTATTTTAGGGATTTTATGTAGTGATGTTGGCGAAGCAATTCTGAGACCATTTTTGGATGTTAACATTGAGCAGAGGAGTAAATGTATTGTCTGAGGAGCGAGGTTTCTCACTGAGGGAGAAAGAACATACAGGTGATCGGCAGGAGAGGTTGCGGGGATCAGTTGGAATCCAAGGTTTTGACCTGGGCTCGGTTTCTGAAGTACATGCAGATGCATTCTCATGTAACGTGTGTGTTTGTACGTGTGAGTCTATCTGTATGTGTGTATATTTCTTCTGTCCACTAAAGGGCCAGGAAGCAGAGACACCCCAGTAGCGGTGAACACCTCTAGTGCCCAGAGTTTGGTCTCTAATGTCCTTCCCCCACTGAAGGAACAGGTTGCAGCGGGACAGGTCCAGCGAGCCTGGAACGTCTTGTTACTGCTGCAAAGTATGGAAACGCTCCAAAAATGATGAGGGCCTTGCACAGGATATATGTGCCAATTTGAAGGGACTCCCGGTGGCCACACGTTGGGCAATTTGAACACTGATTGTGGACAGTAAGGAATTAGAAACCACTAGGAAAAATGGAATTTAGGCTTCCATACCAATAACCCGTGGATAAACAGACAAGTAGCAGGGAAGCAGGGAGCATCTGCTGACAGTGGAATGCTCAGGCCGGCTGATGAATGCCAAGGGCATGCTGGAGCGGGGAGTCCTGCTGTTGTAGCTACGAGAGCTAAGACAGGATTGGGCAAGAATCCCCAAGATGCCACAACTAGGAGGAAATTTTGATAAGGAGAGGGATGTTGCCATTGTCTTAAAGTGTCTCCCCACGATTACAAGTTAAAAAAAAAAACACAGTGCCGAGATCAGATAACACCTTGAGCAAGTGGTGAAAGTTAAATCCCCAGTGAGAGGTGAAGAACATCAGGTGCCTCCGTTTGCCAGGTCCTGAGAAGGACACAGCATCGCCTGTGCTGTTGTTTTCCAGCCGGAGTGCGTAGCTGGATTCAATGGTGAGGAAACCTCAAAGGCCAAATGAGGAGCTCTCTGTTGAAGAAAAAAAATAAATAAAAGGGGTGGGGTGGGGACTGTATTCTTTAAAAACTTCAGTGTCGTCAACGAATGACATCAGTGACAAAAAATAGAATGTTCCAGATTAAAGGACTTGGCCATTTAAGGTAATAACTGATTCTGGGCTGGATCTCATCCTGGAGAATAATACTCTAAAGGTCAGTACTGAGTCGATAATAAAAGAAGAATATTAGGTAGCATGTTAATATTGAATTATGTGAAGTTGATTGCTAGATCATGATTATGTAGGGAATGGAAGAGTTTACCCCTGAGGTATTTCGGGGTACAGGGAAGTGGTGAAGCTGATCCCCAGATGGTTCACAGGGAAACACACACACAAGAGTGACCGAAGAGTAAAGCAAGTGGTGTAAAATGTGAACAGATGAATGTAGGTCAACAACAGTAAATATTGCTAATGTGAAACTGCCCTGTAGTTTGGCAGATGGTTTTTCTTTTACTTTTCTAAGAAGTTTATGGCAAATCTGTGGCTCTCTTATGCTTTGGAATTCAGAGCAGCTTCTGTGGATTAACTTTAGCCGGTGCTTTCTCTCTTGCAGATACAGAATTTGAAAATTATCCAGGTGTGTCTGTCTCACCCTGAGACATGCTAATCTCCTTGCTAAAAGGTGACAGGTGAGCCACCGAGCTTGGTCCTTACAAACACCAGTTGGGAGTGAAGCCGACCGTGATTGCAACTCCCAGCTTGCCACTTGGCGAGTTGTACGATATTGAGGGAATCACTAACCTCCAAGCCTCAGTTTCTTTATCTGCAAAATGGGTATGATTGCAGTATTTGACTCTCCCAAATTCAATTCCTGCAGGGGCCGGGGAGGGTCGGGCTGACTGCAGGGGTGGGGGTGGGGACTGGAGCAAGTGGGGCACAGCACTCAAAAAAAGAGCCACTACCCTGCCCCCACTGATGGTCATTTTGCCCAAGTGTTGGGTTTTATGCAAAATCAACAGATTTTTAAGTGCAACTAATTAAAATTTCAACAAATAAGAAACCCTCAGTGAGTCAAACAGCACATGGCTGCAGGTTGCATTCAACCAGCTGTGCACTGTGGTTTCTGCTCTAACTCCAGCCGGGTCAGGTCGGGAGCTGGTCTGGGTGTATGGGAATCTGACGCCAATCCCAGAAAGGCTGCCCCCGTGCTCTGGGCTGAGCGCCACTACCTCTGTGTAGAGTACGTTAAGAGAATATGGAAGGATTCCCTGTACTTAAGGCCTGAGAAAGCTTAGGATATTGACCACTTCTGCCCATTCTTTAAACAGTTAAAAGTTAAAAACTCCCTCTGGGAGCTTGCCTATGTAAACAGGTGAGGCTGAGCAGCTGACCAGGAGGGAGCCCAGCCTGGGATCCACAGATAGTGAAGAAATCAATCATTAAACGCGTAAATAATCAAGGATTAACTTGATTAAACAGTCGATGTGAAATTTCCAAAACCATTGGAAATTTTATCAAGGATTTTTATCTTGGTAGGAAACAAAGGAGAGGATTCAGTGTCTTACAGTCTTTCCCTTCCCAAATGTTGACATGGTTCTATAATTACGTGAGTTCTGCTACTTAAATAGGAGGCTTTCGTAGGATGCGTTTCATAAAGCTGTTCTGATGGGCGTGTGAGTTCTGGGTGGAAGAATGCGTTCAGCTCCGGGCTCTCCGATGTACAATTACACATTGTTGATAAACAACCGAGACTATTTCTGGCAGGCAGGTGTAGCATGTCTCTTGTTAGCAAGACAGACACCGTATATCATGGGAGGTGTCAGATGTAAAAACGGTTTCTGTTTCTGGAAATAACACTTTCTCTTGGTGAAAAAAAACCCAAACCCACTTTTATCCATTATGCGGAAATAGGGACAGTGAGGTGTTCTGTTTATGTTCCACTTTAAAATTCCAGACTTTGAGTTTTACGACTGCTTTCCTCTTTACTCAGAGCTGGAAAGGAGGTAATGGATACACCACGGGCCGCTTTGTTGTGAGCAGCTGGGAGAGTAAAATATTTAATGTCTCTCGCACTCCTAGGGTGACACAGCAGGTTACGAGCTAGGTATTCCCCTAGCTATCAATGATTCAGGGGAAGGTAAATTGGAGCCCAGGCGTGGGCTGTAGTAGCTTCTCAGCTGTTCCCGAAGTGTCCAGTTTGATCACACATTTCTTCTCTTAGTGTTTAATTCTCCTGCATAGGATTAGCAGTGGCTAATATTTATTGTGCCTTTCCTTGGGCCCTGGCTCTGTCCTAGGAGCTTTGTCTGTATCACCTCATTTCATCTTCACGGCAACCCCAAGAGGCAGGCACTGCTCTTTTACCCATTTTGCAGGTGGGCAAACTGAGAAACAGCAGTGTTACTTAATGAGCTTTCTTGTAGCGGGCAGGGAGGGTGGCTCCGAGCCCACGCTCTTCGCACTGCATCGGAGTGGGCCGTGGGCATGCTGTGGGGATGCCGGGACCTGGCACTGTGGACTGTGGCAACTGGACTTGGCAACTGGAGCGTTTTGACATGGCTCCCGTTGCAGCCCTAATGGTAACCAGCTGCATGACCTTGAGCCCTCCACGTAAGCTCTCTGGGCCTCAATTTGCTCATCCTCGAAATGGGGATAGCAGCACTATTTTAGTCACACGCTGGAGGAGAAAATGATGTGATAAAGGATGGGAACAGTATTTGAGCTAAAAATTGTTCTTAAAAGAAAGGCAGCGATAATGCACAAAAACGAGGTAAATGCTAAATGTCCTCAGTGATCTGAAGAGTCAATACGCCGCCCCTGGTACTGTAGAGATGGGGCAGCCCTAACTTAGCAAAGTGTTTCGGCTTTCCATGCCATTTTCACTTTAGGAACTATTTGGTGAAATTCACTGTTTTGTAAAGGAGGAAACATTCACTGTCATTTAAAAATAGCCTTTTTAACTATGAAAAAACTTATTATTTAACATTTGAGTTATTTCCTACTTGGGTTCTCAAGATGGGCAAGTGGCTGCTCAAAGCATGTGGTTGGTTCCGTAGAGCCTGTGTTAGGAATGAGGACGTTAACATGCTACCGATGATGGTGACCTAATGTCAGTACATTAATTTATTCTAATGCTAGTTTATTGTTTCATTTTTTAAATTCAGGCAGGTTTCAAACGTATAAAATAGAAAGAGTCATATAATGAATCCCCCCTTCGTTCATGGCCATGGCCAGTGAATGGTCTTGCATCTGCTCCTCTGTCTACTTCCTTCCCCATATTATTTCAAAGCAAACTCAACCAGTGCATCTTTTTATTAAACCCGGTTTTGAAATTTAAGTGTGTTTCACTTGCCATACCATGATAAAGATTGTCTGAACTTGTTGACTCTGGAGATGCCCGGGTCCTAGGTACCACACACCCTGCCGAGGGTTTTACAGAAGATTGAGGTTTGAGGACCCTGTAAAGTAGGCATCATCTTCATGTTGTAAATGAGGAGGCTTACTGAGACTATTTTCCCCAAGGGCCCCCAGGTCCTAAGTGGTAAGTGATTGGGAAATAAGAGTCCCAAGTCTTTGAGATTTGCTGTTAGAAACAAAACCAAGCACCATACGGGGTGGAATACAAAGAATGGGTTGGGCAGACAGTAAGTTCCAGTACAAATGAAAAAAAAAACCTATTGCATCAGGATGTGGGGATGTGGGAAAGGAACAAGTGCCTCATTGCCTTGGCGAGTGTGTCCGTGTGTCCCTGGGAGTGGACAGGAGGGGTGGGCACCAGGGAGACCGGCTAATCTCTAACGCCATGTGATACTAATAATTTCCAAAGTAGCCCACGACACACACCATCTATCCTAGCTTCTGATGACATCCTGAATAATCTCACAGGTTTCTCATCGGACCTACCACAGCCACTCCTCAAGAGCTGTTAATTCCCATTGCAGAATCTGTTGAACATTAGGTGTATTCTGTATTTGCTCTAGGCAGCAAAATTTAAACGTCATTCAAAGGAGTCCTCTCTTACTGACAGCGTAAGAATTGAAACAGGGACCAGCATCCGTAATGTGTACGCGCACACATACACAGAATTAGCTGCATCAAGGTTGGGGCAACACCGTTTTCTGTGTCTGGGGTTCGGACTTTGGGAAGCCAAGATAACAAATTCGGCAGAGCCAGAGCTCTAAGGTGAAGGAGGAAAAGGGAGGGTGTAGCCTCTGAGTTTGGGTTGGGGTGTTAACCAATCATGAGCCCAGGGACAGACCTGCTAGGCAGGTCTGGCTGAGGAGTGCTCAGAGGTAGCCTCTTTTGTGGCCAAAATAACCAACTTTGGGTCTTGAGTGTGGTTTGGCTTTCGTTGATTGTGTGATGACAAAGCCTGTGTCACAACTATGAAATATTGAGGGATGGCCTTAGGTAAATCCAGAGCACAATTTTTTCAGAGTGCTTTTAAACCATGCTTTGGAAAGATTTTCATTAGTTCCAGATATTTGAAGTTCGAATCTATGTGGTATTTAAAGGCTTGTAAGTAGTTTTGTTCTTGGGTTGTGCACTGTACATACATATTTATTCCTGACTTGGTTATGGTGATTTATGGATTACTTATTAACCCCATATTAACCCCTCATTCTATTCCCAGTGATCTTCCCTTTATTCTGTTAATTTGTTTTCTTTCTGAAAGAGCTCTGGGAAGTCAGGAGGATTATTTCGCTGAAATATCAAAGTCTAGGACAGTCAGATTTGCTCCTTTTGGGACGGTATCCCTAACATTGGTCTATGATGGACAGCTGAGGGAAGAGAGAATCTCTCTCTTTTTTAAGATTTTCTTTATTTGAGAGAGAGTGAGAGAGAGAGAGTGAGAGGATGTGATGGGAGAAGGTCAGAGGGAGAAGCAGACTCCCCATGGAGCTGGGAGCCCAGTGCGGGACTCCATCCCAGGACTCCGGGATCATGACCTGAGCTGAAGGCAGTCGCTTAACCAACTGAGCCACCAGGTGCCCGGGAATAGAGAATTCTTGGGAATAGAGGTGGAGTAGGAGGTAGACTGGTTGAGGATGGAGGGAGAGTCCTCTGAACAATGCAGCCATAACCTGCTTCCTCCCCAGACCTGCAAGGAACAATTACAGTGAGCTCTGTTTCCTAATACAGGAATGATCTTCCTGGTTCAACTCCGAGTTCTACGGTGATGCCTTCACCTAAATCACATGTTAAATATTACAAAGGTATATAAACATAGTAATAGTATGCTAAAAGTTATAAATAGTGTGGTGATAACAGTGGGGCTAAAGAAGTAACTTTTCTGTGTCATGAGTCCAGTTGCATTCAAGAAAGTCCTTGCAAGAGATGGGGGTTGAAGTCTGGGTCTCTGGAGAAAGGGGGGATATAGAAGAGCAGAAATATTCAAGTGTATTTGGGCTGGTTGTTTTATATTTTATTTCACTTCAGAGTTTAAACAAAAGTGCTCCCTTATCACATGGCTTTGGGAGTAGGGGTTGGGAATGGGGTAAGTGTCACTAACTCAAACCCAAGCCCTCACCACTGAGCTAAAGCTCCCAAAAGGTACCCAGGTTTTCAAAAGAAGCAAACGTTGATGAAGAAGAGAAAATATCACTGGAAGAAAAAAGTTCTGGAATGAATTGACATTTTTCCTGGGGTCAGGTTTTTTTTTTTTTTTTTTTTAAGATTTTGTTTATTTATTTGACAGAGAGAGATTACAAGTAGGCAAAGAGGGAGGAGGAAGCAGGCTCCCTGCTGAACAGAGAGCCCGATATGGGCCTCGATCCCAGTACCCTGAGATCATGACCTGAGCCGAAGGCAGAGGCTTTAACCCACTGAGCCACCCAGGCGCCCAGGTTTTTTAAGAGATGGAGTAGAAAGCTTATTTCAGTGGTACTTCTTTAAAACTGCAGAAGGTTTTGATGTTTTAATTAATGTTAGATACTTCTTTGGGTTTATGTTTTCTCTCTCTTTTTTTTTAATGTTTTCTCTTAAAATGCAGATAATAATATGTGTTTGTGTAAGGCCTGCTTTAGTCACCCCTATCTGAACAGGCTGTCTTTATTTGCATTAAATACCAGTTTCTTCCGGGTATTTCCTGCAAATAATTTTTATAATCTAGTTAAGTAGCAAAAAATAGCATGTTTTATCTTTGGGTAGTTAGAAGAGAGAAAAGAAACTATGGTCATTTATGTCTTAATTGTATAATGTGTTAACAGAATCTAGCCACAGCTTTCCCTTTTGGGTGCGCAGTCATGGTTCTGAATTTGTAGACAGAGTGAGCAATATTTGACTTCAACATTCTTTGCAAAGGGAGTGGGGGACGCTGCGTAACCAGCAGTACTCACAGTTAGCTTCTATAGAATCCAGTGGCTCAGTGGGTTAAAGCCTCTGCCTTCGGCTCAGGTCATGATCTCAGGGTCCTGGAATTGAGCCCTCACATCACATCGGGCTCCCTGCTCAGCAGGGAGCCTGTTTCATCCTCTCTCTCTGCCTGCCTCTCTGCCTACTTGTGATCTCTCTCCCTCTCTGAGTCAAATAAATAAAATCTTAAAAAAAAAAAAAAAGAATCCAATGTTTATCATAGGATAAGTCATTTTCTAACGTGCTTTTTTTGGATGCTCGTATGTTATCAAAACAGAGCAGTAAAACAAAACAAAATTGAGCAGTTACTACAGCAAAAAGATTTTTGAGAGGAGGAGTATTTTATCATGGACATTACCCACTCGTGGTGATAATAGAATAACAACAATTGGGACTTTTTGGTTGGTTTTGCTACCATTTTTTGAATCTCTCGTGTGGGAAATGTACTTTCTTATTACCAGGAAGCTGGGCCAGTGAACTCCTCCTCCCTCCTGGTGGTCCCTGCAGCGGCAGCCCGGCCCCGACCGGCTGCGGGAACTTGGACAAGTCGCATGAAGGATTCTGCATCCAGTCCCTATTGTGCGTGGTTTTTCCACACCACCAAGCAAGACTCTGGCACCGGCTGGGTGTCCTACCCCCCGGCGCTGTGCTGGCGCTCTCTCCCAGAGATAGCATCAGATCCCACAGGCTCAGGGCTCCGTCCCACAAGGCTGCCCAACCCCGACTTCAGATGCCAACTGCCACTCTCGCCCATCGCCGGGCCCTTACGACAGGCAGGCTGGAGATCGGAGGTTCCGACGACCGCCTTTTGCGCTTCAGTCCATTCGCCAGAGCAGCTCACAGAACTCAGAAACCGTTTCCTTACTAGATCACTGGCTTATACAAAAGGATCCGACTCAGAAGCAGCCGGATAGAAGAGAGGCTCATGGCAATGTGTGCCGCCCTCTCTCCGGGCAAGTCACTTCCTGGGAATTTTCTTGTGTTCCCCAGCCCCGAAACTCCAGACCCTCTCCATCTGGGTTTCTATGGAGACTTCATTCCATTGGCATGATAGATGAAATCATCAGCCATTGATGACTGCACTCAATCCAGCTCCAGTGCCTTTCCCCTTCCTCTCGCCCTTAGCTTATCTCGGTGCTTTCCAAGTCACCTCATTAACGTAACAAAAGAACGTCCTCACGCTCCTCACTTGGGAAATTCCAAGGGTTTGGGGAGCTCTGTGCCAAGAACAGGAAAAAGATCAAATACACGCTTTTTTTTTTATTATAGATCACTATATCCCACAGACGATCTCTCATTCTTAGCTCCTTGGGAGAATGGGCTAGGCAGCAGTCATCATGTTTGTTTATTTTTTTTTGAAAGCCATAGTTCCTCAAATAAAAATTCTGCCGTATTCTGTAGTCAGATTTAAAAGAGATGGAAGCTGAACTGCTGGCAGTAGGGTCCTATGGCCCTAGGAGCTGTGCTAAAGAGCAGAGCCATGGGGCACCTCTGGAAGACCACCTGACCAGAATGAGCAGGGGGGAGGCCAGGAGGAAACCAGGCAGCCCTAAGGACTGCTTGTCTCCGTGTAAACAGAGGGCAAAAGGCATTTCCTACAAAGTCAGAGACCTGGATTCTAGATAAAGTGGAGAAATTCTCCTGCAACACCCTTGCTAGTGGTGCCTCCATTTTATGCCCCTCCCCCTTCTCAGTTTCCACCCGGAGTGTCGCGATCAGAGGATGACGTCAAGGTGACTCGGTACCCACCCATTCTAGCTCCAACATTGATTTAACTGTGTGTCTCTTAGTTGTTTCTGCAGATTAGATGAACGGTCTCTTCTCCAGTTTGTACCACAGAGATTTTAATAGGTACAATTAAGCCACTGACTGTTGTGACCGAGCACAGACTATTGACAGAGAATTTTATCCCAGTTACCACCTACATGTGCTTGGGCAAAGAACTTAATCTCTCAGGGTCTGTTTCCTCACCTGTAAAATGGGGATGATCAATTGACCCCTCTGCAAATGATGTTAGGATAACGTGTACCAAGCACTTAGCTCTAGGCCTTATCCATAGAATGTGTAGTCTGTTCTTGTAAATATTCACCAAAAGCATCCCATGAGAACCGGGGGAACCCCGGAAGCTCTCTTTTAGAAGCGTTGGCTTAAGTTCTTATAATGCTCAGATATGGAGAAACATAGGCAGTCCTGTTAACTGACCTGTCCAAAATCTGAAAGCCAGAACAGGTCGTTAGGATTGTCCACTGCCTGTAGGAAACTCTGGAGGTGGTTCAAGTCAAATGTGTTTCCAAAGGAGATATAAAATATTAACCACATGTTTGCAGTATGATCTTGGTCCAGAACTTCGGGTGTGAATTCAGCTGTCTGGGAAGAGTTTGTAATCTCAGTTGAGTCCTCTTAGCTGACTTTAAATATAGCAGAGGAGACAGCGATTAAATATAAGATGTGGTCCTCGTCCCTTAGACTTCTGGGACCCAGAATTTGCAAAGGTGTTAACTTTGAAATGGAATGAGAAGTAAGGTTCTGTTGAGCAGTCATAGATATTCATGAAACCATGGCAGTGTCTAGAAAAATAGCCGGTAGGTGCCTCAGTCATATTTGGTGTGTCAATCATACATCGTGTCCATTTAAACCGTGACACATATTTATATACAAATATTTGGAAATTTTAAAAATATTTACGTATGAAAAGGGGCCATGAGGGAGTCTTCAGAGGGTTCATGTTTTCAGTGGAAAACATGTAAAGGTTCACAGACCTTCATGATGCAGATTACAAGGGATGAGGGACTAACTTTGTAAATCACTCTGTCCCTGGACTTGTGCCCAGGGCTCTTGGGATCTGTTGACCTTAGTGCATGAAGGTCACTGGTTTGGGGTCTCCATCTACACATAGTGTGGGTCAGCAAGGGCTCTCGGAGGAAGAGAACAGACACAGACTAGATTTCATGGCATCTTGTGATTATTAGGAGACTATTAGAATCTTGTGTTTACTAATACGCCGGGAAGGTACAACGATACAGAGGCGCCACGTGGTAGGTTTCATCTTTCCTGCCCTGACATGCAAGCCATCCCTTCTCTGAGCTCAGACACCGCCTCTGGATGAAATCAGCTGGTTCCCATGCCGCCGTCTTTGGTTTTGTAGTCATCTGCAAAGACAGAGAATGAGCGTAAAGAAAGTGTGGGTGGGCAGAGTCCACCCCTGATGCAATTTTTCTCCCCCCTGTGACAAATCTGAAGAAATCTGGGGGCAAACAGATCTGATTGAAACCTCCCTGTATGACCCTGGAGGAGTCATCTAACCTGTACTAAAGCCTTCAGAATGAGGATGATGATAGTTTGTTTGTGGGTATGTTGTGAGGATTTCACGAAATGAGCCCAGCACACAACTGCCAGCTTGGTAGTCTTTGGCTACGAGGGGTAGGTAGGTGTTATCAATCATCCTTTTGGAAAGAGAAACACAGTAAGTCTCTTGTTTGAGAGCAAAAATTCTTTTCTAAAACATACACGTGTATGACTTACAAAATGCGGTAACAAGACCCGGTTCTGATTTCTGACCTTCCCCCTTTTAAAGTTGTTTGGAAAACATTTGCTATGTTTCTGGTTTTTAACGGCCGCCCTAAAATCATGATTTATAAAACCATTATCCTGTTGGACTCCCAGGTGGTTTCTGTTCCTGCTTTTTACAACTAATCATGACCACCAAAAGTTTTGTGTGAATCGTTATTTTACTTGTTTGTTTATATTGGAAGAGTTTCTAGAAGTGAGATCATTGGGTCAAATGTTAAAAATGCCTTTAGTGTTCTTGGTGCGTAAAATGTTGCTGTATTGTTTTCATACATAAGGAATGGACCAGGTTCAATGCCAGCAGCAGCGTGTGTGTGTGTGTGAGAGAGAGAGAGAGAGAGAGAGAGAGAGNGTTTTCATACATAAGGAATGGACCAGGTTCAATGCCAGCAGCAGCATGTGTGTGTGTGTGTGTGAGAGAGAGAGAGAGAGAGAGAGAGTGCGTTCATTCATTCAGCTATATCCCATCCAGCACGAGATGTAGTAATTGAATATTGTTAACCTAATAGGGCCATAAAATGGTGTCGTGGTTTTCCTCTGTGTGCCTTTCTTTGATTATTAGTAAGGGTACTCTTTTCTCTGTATGTTTTTTATTCCAGTTACTTATACATATGCCCCTTCTACTTCCCTTTCTATTCAAACAAGCAATCCTATTGACTCTGAGGGAATATAAGCTGTCTCTTTGTAGATTGCAAATTTAAGGTTTATGTTTAGTTCTGGAAAATTATGCCTATTCTTATGTCTTTCTGTAGTGTAGTCTTTTAACTTTTTTTTTTTTTTTAAAGTAGGCTCCATGCCCAGTGTGGGGCCCAATGTGGGGCTTGAACTCAGGACCCTGAGATTGAGACCTGAACTGAGATCAAAAGTCAGATGCTCCACCGACTGAGCCACCCAGGTGCCCCTGTGGTGTCATCTTTACGTTAAATGTGTCCATGTATCCATAGGTTGGTTGACTCTTCAAATGTTCAAATTAATTTAACTCGACAGATTTATTTTTTATTTCACCTTGGAGGTTTTGCCTTCAGGCAGCTATCAATTGTAAAGTCCCTGTGATTTTATATTATTTAGACATGAATATAATTTTAAAACCTAATCGTAGAGGCAATAGTAACGAAGTAAAAACAAAGCCATTGTCCTTACCAAGTGAGAATGAAGCGTGACTGTACAAACAATACTTTTTTTCCCTGGTAACTTCAGTATTTATTATAAAAATACATTGTGGATTGAGGCTGAGCCTCTAAAGTAAACATTTGGGGGAATTCGGGCATTATTATCCTATGGGAACCAGTTCTAGTCTTTTGTTTACTCTTTTTCCTTAGTTTTCCAGACAAAAGAATGGCAGCCCCACCCAGTCTTAATTTTAAACACATTTTTCTAGTTGCCACCACCCCAATTCAGGCCTGTATTCCTCCTCGCCTCAGCTGCGTTCACACAGGAGTGTTGTTTCTGAATGTGGCTGTGGACGTAATAGGACCTGAACTGCTTGGTTTTACAGATGACAAAACCAGAGCAGCCGATGGCTCGGTGGCCAGCGTGACCTCTGGCTGGTCTCCCCATCTGGCTCTCACCTTCCGGGCCACCCACACTCCCTCCTCTATCAGATTAATCTTCCTGAAGCACCATGCAGATCATGTTCCTCTCCTTGCAGACACCTTCAGTGGTTCCTTCCACTCCCTGGAAGAGAGCCTGGCCGAGCCATCATGGGCGGGGGCAGAGGACTCCAACCAGCCCTTCCCCAGCTTCCGTCCTGCACCCCTAAATCTTTCAGGTGGGTGGGTGCCTCATGTTTGCCTGCTGCTCAGTCTTCACTCAGCTGTTCCTCATTCCTGAAAATCCCCATCCATTCTGAGTACTTGGTCCCCTCTGTGACTGTCCTATTCCCAGCTCAAAACCCCTCAAATAATTATTGGTTTAAATGCACTCCTATGTGATACAAGCTGGGGAGCATCTAAAATGTCCCCGCTCGTTGGTGTAGGATAGATTTGTCTGTGGATGATGAAGTTTGCTTTATTTTTCTTGTCAGTTTCCCCATTTTCTTTTGCTTAGGTTTTTCTTGTGACCGATGATGCTCTACGTTGATGTGTGGCAGGAGAAAACAGTGGGTGCCTGTAGTAGGGGAGCAGGCTCAGGTCCTCTGGGACAGAACTTGAATTCTAGTCTGAATCCACATGTGTTAACTGCATCACACAATCTATATAGCACAGACTTGGTTGTGCCATTAGAGTACTTGAATCCAACCTGACATTACCAAGCTGAATAACCTGTGCCTTCACCACCTCTGTTTTCTCTTGGGTGAAATGGCAACCATAGAGCCGGGCCACACAACTCAGAATGAGTCCACGACCATTGTGAGAGACAAGAAGTGTGAAAGATACTTAGTGATCTGTAAGGGGACGCCTTGTATTAGTAAGTCCTCATCCTTGCTAGAGGATGTTGGTGAGCTCATGACAGTGTTGGGACAATATCACCAAGAAATCCTTTACATTTCATCAGGAAAATGAGAAAACTGTCCTTCTCTGAGAGGTCAAAGATCTAAGGTTTCCTGCAACTTTTCAGTGGTAACCCACAGAGTCATGCAGTACGACATGGTTGTCCACTTTCTTTGTGGCACAGGCTCCATGGTGGACTTTCAGAGGAGCAGAGAATGAAGCTGTGGCCGAAGAGAAGCCTTTTCTATCCTGAGGAAAGGGCTTGGCTGATTGTCCCCACAATGGTGACATCAGTGGTCCCTTAGTTTTTTGGGAGTTATCCAAGCTTCTAGGCCTTCTAGCTTTTGGTTTAGGAGGAAATAAAAAAGATAGCCCTGTTTGTCCTGGGGACAGTAGAGTCATGTTTCAATAACTGTATAAAGTTTAAATTTAATCTAGATCTTAGATATGTTTTATTACTATTGCTTCATGAGGTTGTCTAATTACAACCGTCATCACCTTGTCGGCTTGTACTCTGCAGAGGATTGGGCAGATTCCAAGCAGGGTGCAGCCAGTGTCTGGACTAACTGGGATTACAGAGAAGATTTCTGCTGCTTCTTAGGTTGGGCTCATCTTCAGAATAACTTGGAAATAATCTTACCGCAGAATCCTGATTATTCGTGATTAATGGTATGTGTATGAGTTCTCTGTCGTTAGAAATTACTCCAAAACTTAGCAGCTTACAGAAACACACATTTGTTAGTTCCCAGTTTTTCTGCATGCAGAATCCAGCACCACTTGACAGTGTTGTCTGTTCTGGGGTGTCTCACGAGGCTGCAGTGAAGGCATCAGCCCACGTTGGGGGGGGTCTCATCTGAAGGCTGGACTGAGGAAGGATGATCCACTTCCAAGTTCCTGTGGTTGTTGGCAAAATTTATTTCCTTCCCCCTCACCTTAAAAAAAATGTTTTTTGCAGTTTTTTGAGATATAATTGACATGTAACATTTTGTTAGTTTAAGGCATACAGTCTATTGATTTGATATATGTATGTATTGTAAAATGATCANTTGTTGGCAAAATTTATTTCTTTCCCCCTCACCTTAAAAAAAATGTTTTTTGCAGTTTTTTGAGATATAATTGACATGTAACATTTTGTTAGTTTAAGGCATACAGTCTATTGATTTGATATATGTATGTATTGTAAAATGATCACCACTGTAAGCTTAGTGAACATTCATCACCCTTATATACTTATAATTTTTTTTTCTTGTGACAACTTTTAAGATCTACTCTGAGTAACTTTCAGATATACAATATGTATTGGTAGCTATAGTTACCATGCCGTACATATGCAAAATTCATTTCCTTGAGGATTGTTGGTCCGAAGACCCCAGTTCCTTGTTCGCTATTGGCTGTCCAGCCACTGAGTTTCTTGCCATGTGAGACCCTCCATAGGACATCTGCTTCATTAAAGCTAGGAAGGGGAGAGAGCTGGCTGGCTGGCAGGAAGTCATAGTCTCATGTAAGCTAATCATGGATAAGACACCCCATTACCTGTGTCATAGCAGGTTGGTTAAAAGCAAGGTCTTATGTTTAGCCCCCTCTCATGGGGAGGGGGTTATGCAAGAGCAGGAGCAGCAGGTGGTGGCATCCTTGGAGGCATCGTGGATTCTGCCTGCCAGAGTTGTCATTTGTTACATTTAGTATAGAACATATAATATAAACACACATAGTATAGGACACATAGAAACCCACCGCACAGATTTATTATGTCATGTTATGTTACTTTGCATTATCTTTAATAGCAACAATAATAATTATAGGAAAGGAAAGGAGGAAAAACACATGTTAGAAATACCCTTTCTTGTGGAGGGCTTGAAGAGCCGTGAAAACAGATGATGTAGAATGAACAAAAATGAATTTCGTGAATCTTCCTTTCTAAGCTGGACACGAATCAAGTCCTACAACAAAGCTGTTATTGACCGGGGCCTCGTGGCCTTCCCCAGCCTCTGAGTTCCCTTTGTGTATGCACACAGATCCTGCCCTGGCCATGACAAAACTCAGCTCTCTGTCCCTGCTTTGCCTTCACGGAAATCTGGAAACCTTGTGATGGCAGCAAAAGTTTGTGCTTTCGTTATTACTGACTTCAGGCTTTTATCGCAAAGCAGAAAGATAATTCTTTTTGCCTGGGTTCCCCTTTTCTCTCTTCTTCAGTGCCTCCCCTACAAAGGAAGAAGGATGTCATTCATTCATTCACTTCGCAGGTAGTTGGTAGCCAAGTACATAAAGGTCACAGATGATGGGTGTTAGGGTACATGTTTGGAAACTCTGTCCTTCACTCCTTTTGTCTTGGGGCGTTTGTGACCATGAGGGCTGAACACTGTGGAAGGCAGGATGGAAAATGAAGCACTACTTTAGTAAGAGCTGGAAAGACCCAGTCAAGCTCTGGTATAAATGATGCCTCTTGGTTCCTACTCCTCCCTGTTCCCTCTACCTGGCACTCTTTTTTTTAGGCAGGCCTGCAGAAAAGTCTGGAATCTGCTAACCAGACAGCTGTCTGGTCAGGGATAGAACAAGGAGAGAGGAGGATGGTTGCCAGGAGGCAGAGCCCATCCCGGGGTGTTGCTCTCATGGAGAGGGTAAGGTAGGAAACAACCCCACACTATACTGAACTTTAAACTCAGGTAAGCTAGTAACGTGATCTCCCTTAGGGCTGCAGGCTCTGAGCTGTGTGGGTATCAAGGCCCCTTCCTTGGGCAGGAGCAGGTGAAGGGTGGAGGGAAGAGGGGCCTGAGGAGTTGTCCGCTGTGGTGGGTACAGTCTTTGAGTCTTTGTTTTGCAAATTCCTTTCTCTTAAGGACTCTGAAAAGAACCCAATGGAAACCAGCAAGTACCTTGTATCTACTCCCTATGGGCTGTCAGGAGGGGTTTTTACAACCAGGAGGTATCTAAACAAATCCTTACAGTATTTGAAGGGTCACTATTCCCCTACCCTTTTCTCTTTTTTTAACAGATGGGAGAAATAAGCTTCCAAAATGTTAAGTAACCCACCCAAGTTATAAATTAGTGAATAGTAGAGCTGGGATTTGAATCCAGTCCCATATTCTTTCAAATAAACCATGCTGCTTCTCAGCTGAAGCAAGAGCTGAGTTAAGAATATTTTCTGAGATCATATGACCAGAAAAGTCCTTGGATGCTAAGTCCTTGATGAATCAAAAAAAATTCTAATACATCTTTTGCCTACTTGCTCTAAGACCTAGTCACATTGTCTTTGGACACCATGATCATAAGCTCGTGGATTAATGGCGAAGTACCACACTCTAGTGGGGGTGGCCTTGTCAGCGGCTGTTCACTCACTTTTCCTCACATCCCGAGGGAGATGGTGGTGCATTGTCCCACAGGCGTGAGCCAGTGTGTCCTCTCCAGTCTTGCAGCAACTGAAATGCTACCATTCCCAACCACTGAGGCAACTGTGTTGGGGACATTTTTCCCACCACCACACCTGATCATTCATTCCATATTTCCAAAGCCTGCCTGATTTAGCCAGGTCAGTACTCATTTTCTCTGGTTGTGGACCTTTGATATGGACCACATATTGCTGCCTCCTCATACTATCTTTTGTTTTAGTCCGGGGGTCAACAGATTTTTTCTGTAAAGAGCTGGGTAGTAAATATTTTAGACTCTGAGGCCATATGGCATCCATCGTAACCATTCAGCTCTGCTGTGGTGTAAAAGTAGCCTAGACAGCACGTAAAGGAATGAACAAGGATGTATTCTAATAAAACCTGGTTTACAAAAACAGGTGGTCACCCGAGCCTGGCCTGGAGGCTGTCGTTAGCTAACTCCCGTCTGAATGATAAGCCCTCTCAGGACTGAGGCAGAAGTGCCGCCTCTGTGGTAGACTCTCGCCAGGTGCTGGGGTGATAGTGATAAACAAGAAAGATCAGGGCTCCCCTTCAGTGCCTTCAGTACCTTACCACAGGCTGGTTTAGTTTTTCTGTCTGTAGTAAAATCTTAGGCAGTAAGTTTTGGATGGCCTTGAATAGGGAGACTCCTGAAGAGTCTCCAATGTGTACAACTTCTTGTCATTGCTGTCAGGCTCTCCTTCATCCACTGATGACTTAAGTCGTCTACTGTGTGGTAGGTAGGAACTGTGGAGAGATGGCAAAGGCAGCTTTGAGGGCTTTATTGAAAGTTCATTTTTTCTTCCTCCAGATCTTTGTGTGATAACTAGATGGTAGGCTCTGAGTATTCACAGATGGAACTCTGTTCTTGCGCAGTTCGTGGTCTAGCAGAAGAGACAGATGACAGGTAAGTAAAAGTGAATGTATATTTAAAAATTGTGGTAAGTGCCAGGAAGAAAAAAGAGAGGTAATTGTTGGGGAGGTTAGTGGTAGCGGGAAGAAGAGGGCAGAGACCTGTTCAGCACCATCTGTGGAAGTGGATATTGAAGTTGAGATCTAAAGAATGAGAAATAGTAGCCATGCAGAGAACTGGGACAGGAGCATTTCAGGCAGTAGGAAGAGCATTGTCCTGAGGCAGGAAAGGCTTCACTGGCTTAAGCTGAAAGCGGGACCATGGGGCTGAGGATTAGTGAGCAAGAAGGAAGTTATAGAAGTGTGTAGAAACTCTCAGACTTGGGGGAAAGTGTGGATTTAGTTTAAAGTATAGTGGAAAACCACAGTCTGCTTGGACTGCCCTAGCAAAATACCACAGGCTGGGTGGCTTAAACCTCAGACATTTATTTTCTCACAATTCTGAAAGGTGGAGTCCAAGATGGAGGTGCCAGCTGGGTTGGTTTCTGGTGAGGCCTCTCTTCTTGGCTTGTAGATGGCCACCATCTTGCTGTGGCCTCTCCTCTGCATGCATGGGACGAGAGCTCTCTGATGTCTCTTGCTCATCTTACAAGGACACCAGACCTGTCAGAATAGGGTCCTGCCCTTACAAACTTCTTTAGCCTTAATGACCTCCTTAAAGGTCTATGTCCACACATAGTCACACTGGGGGTGAGGGCTTCAACCAGTGATTTTTTAAGGGGGCATAACTCTGTCCAGAACACCTAGGAAGGGTCTAAGCAGGAGAGTGGTGTGACTGGGGAGGGGGACTGCATGGACGGTGATCACAGGAAGTCCCGTTAGAGTCCATCTGCAGCATTGCAGGAGAGAGATGATGGCGGTCTGAGGTAGGGTGGCGGCCACAGGGATGGAGACGAGGGAATGGACTGGAGGTGTGTGTTTCGGCAGAAATGATTTACCTTGCTGTGTCTCATGGCTCTCATACCTGATTTACTCACCTGTACCCCTGAATAACCAGGAAGTCTCCAGGGGGTCTGTTTCTAGCGCCTGGTGTGGTGGTTGGGCCCGAGCAGGTGCTTAATGAAGGTTGAGTAAGCGCACACATGACCACAATGTGCTATAGGGGTGGTAAGTGATGTGGCGTTGTTTCCAAGTCCATATTCTAGATAGTGCCTGCCTTACAGGTGTCGTGGTTTTGACCCAGACAGCTTTTTATGTCACTCGGGGCATCAAAGAAATGATTTCTTCCTAAGTTTTCTTTGGTAGTGCTAAGATGACAGAGCTAAACTATTCCCATATGCCTGCATTGCTCGCTCTCTCTCTCTCTCTCTCTCTCTCTCTCTCTCTTTCTCTCTCTCTCTCTCTCTCTCACACACACACACACACACCTTCTCAGCTCAGAGCTCTGCTTTCCAAGCAGCCCACACAATCTGGCCTGGGGTGGATGTCCCTGTGCTGAGTTGGCTGGTTATGCAATGTCTTGCTTACTCTGGATCATATCCTCGTGGTTTTCAAAGCTATTCCTCCTTGTCAGCTCCTTCCTCAACCTCGAAGGACTGGATCCATTCTTAATGTGGGAAATAAGCATGGAGACACTTGGCAATAATCATGATGAGGAAATGATCTCTTACAGAATGCTTCTAGGGTGCACTGACCCAGACACCCAAAAATGGTTAAGGTGGCTTATTTTAAGTTATGTACTATAATGAAAAAGTGTTTCTGTATGGGGGCTTTCAGACTCATTAATACTGTATATGTCCCTGTGAGGGAGAGATTAGCTCCCAACTCATGATACTTAGCAGCTGAGCCTCAGTGCCCTTATCTGTCAGATGGGATAATATTATCTATCTCACAGGGCCATCCTGCTTGACACACAGCAGGTGCTCAGAAAATGGTAACCGCTTTCATTACTTTTGTTCTGAAAGATTGCTGGTGCAAGTTTTGCGTTGAAGGGTTTGAGAATTTTAAAGAGAGTGCATTAAATTTGAATATCAGCTAAATCATGGGTGGCAGTGTATTACAGAATCATAAATAAGGCCATTGAAACATATAAAACCCCAAGAAATAGTTATTTACTAGCTCACTGAAAACTGGGAAAGTGGGGAAATGTTTTACTCTGCAATTAAAAGATTTTAAAATAGAATATGCCTATGCTTAAGTGTAGTCACGTAGTAGTCTAATAGTTCATGTTCTGGTGAGGGGCAGGCACATCTTAGAAGAGATTTCGAGAGATGGAAAAGCCTAAAAGGGATAAGTTCCCACACCATTCCATTTGATATTATAAATAACATTTTTGGGCGCCTGGGTGGCTCAGTGGGTTAAAGCCGCTGCCTTCGGCTCAGGTCATGATCCCAGGGTCCTGGGATCGAGGCCCACATCGGGCTCTCTGCTCGGCAGGGAGCCTGCTTCCTCCTCTCTCCTCTCTCTCTGCCTGCCTCTCTGCCTACTTGTAATCTCTCTCTCTCTGTGTCAAATGAATAAAAAAAAANTAATTTTGGAGAAATTGGCAGTAACAATGACTTCATATTTGCATACTTACTGTACTATAAGGACTGTGTTGCGTATTTACTGGAGGCTAAATGCTGAATCGAGCACTGTGCACACATCATTTCTCTTAAATGATGCATGGCAATTGTTGACATTTTGGAAAATGAATAAGTGTCTGAATAACCAGGACTATTTTATACATACGGGTTGCTAACTCGCCTCTTAAGTCAACATGTTCGGACTTTTGCAGTGTCATTAAAAACTCTTCTCATCGGCGCGACTGGGTGGCGTAGTTACTTAGGTTGGTTTCTGCTCAGGTCATGATCTCAGGGTTGTGGGATTGAGCCCTGTGTTGGGCTTTGCGATCAACGCAGAGTATGTTTGAGACTCTCTTTCCCTCTCTCTCTGCCCCTCCCGCTCCCATGCAATCTCTCCCATAAATAAATCGATATTTATTTATTTATTTATTTAGAAAATATTTTATTTATTTGACAGAGAGAGAGAGAACAAAAGTAAGCAAAGCAGGAGGGAGAGGGAGAAGCAGGCTCTCCACTGAGCAGGGAGCCCGATGTGGGGCTCGATCCCAGGACCCTGGGATCATGACCTGAGCCAAAGGCAGCCGTTTAACCGATTGAGCCGCCCAGGTGCCCAATAAGTAAATCTTTAAAAAAAAGTCCTTCTGATCATATTCTAAATTATGTATGGCCCGTAGTAGGAAGATATCACACTGTACACAGTTAACAATCCGTGGATACCCACTTTGCTTCTGGGTTTTACTGTTTTAAATAATGCTGGACAAAACCCTCATGTACATAGTTAAACATTTCCTACACGCTCAGCTCTGGCTATGCAAATGTAGATGTCTACGATGCTAGACTTGATACGAAGCATGCAATCAGCCAAGTGGTTCCACTCAAGGCAACTAAGACTTGACTAAAACATATCAGAAGCTATAATGTAAAAGTAGAAGATAGAAGGTCTCTCGAAGGAAAGCAGTTGTTTTTGCTGCAAAGTTTCTTTTAAAGTAAGCTAGACGCCCAGCGTGAGGCTTGAACTCATGACCCCAAGATCAAGAGTCAGATGCTCTACCAATTCAGCCAGACAGGTGCCCCTTTGGTGCAAATTTTTAATAATTACCATGCACGTTATTTAGGGAGTCTTGGTGTTCTCCTCTAGAGTAGGAATGACACCAGTACCGTCAGCAGGGTGCCGGGGGAAGTTTCGAGGACCCAGTGCCCCTAAAGCATTTCACACAGGGCCTGGCGTGTAGTTACCACGAAGTAAATGTGAGCTGCTGTTATTAACAACATCAAGTACACGGCCCTGCGATGCTTATGTAAATAGTGCCAGGCTGTGTGTGTGTCTTCATGTAACCCGTGGTCTTTGTGTCAATATTTTCCTAATATAACAGGTTGTGCTCGTCCCTTCCGCAGTCGCTTGAAACAGGGGTGTGCTCACAGACACAAAGGCAACATGCAGGGTGTGGGTGGGGTAGTTCCGGAGGGAGAAGGTGAGGGAGTGCTCCCAGGAAGCCCTCAGTAAAGTGTGAGGACCTCAACTTGTATTCAAAATGTATCACAGAGTAAAGTCTCAGAGTATCAGCATTAGCAGAAGCCAGGCATCCGAGGGCAGGGTTTCCCAAATGTTGCCAGCAACCTGCAGCGAGAGCTGCAATGGCATTAAGACCCACAAAGCAAATAAAGGTGTCTACGTGTTGGTTTTGTCAAGCGGTTTCAGCAAACAGGACCGACTCATGCAATGCCTGCTGTACTCTGATATTTATCGGCCGTTTCATTTTATTGTAAGGTTGGTTATGAATTCAATTTATTTTGCCGGGTTGAGACTCCCAATTTGAAATACTACCTTAAAGTTTGTGTCTGGTTTAAGAAAAGAGTTTGCAACTACGTTTTTGTTGTTAATTCTCACTGAAGCTTTGACTCACTAACGAATGGTTTTGTTATCCTTTGCACGATCGTTTGAACTTTTGGGGCGCTATTCAGATGTATTGGCTTGTGAGTGAGATAACTTCTGTTAAAAGGGCACCATAACAGGATGCAGGCAGAATTCAGCCAAACCCTGGGCATGAGTCCTAAGTCCCTCTGGTTTCTCTGTCTTTTCAACCAGGTAGTTCCAGTTTGCCAGCAGCATGAATTCAGAAAGAGACTCAGAAACGACCTTTGAGGAGGATTCTCAGCCTAATGATGAAGTGGTTCCTTACAGTGACGATGAAACGGAAGATGAGCTTGAAGACCAGGGGCCTGCGGTTGAGCCCGAACAGAACCGAGTCAACAGAGAAGCTGAGGAAACCCGGGAGACCTTGCGAAAAGGTAACGTCCCTGGGACTGGACACTGGGTCCTGTCCGTGTCAGCGCCCGCGGGGCAGTGGTGACGGGTCCAAGGGCCGGCCCACCTGTGGTAGATGGTCCAGGAGCTCTCTACCTCCTCCGAGGGTGATGCACCTGCGAGCACGGTCACTGGGCTGGGACAGGCCCACGTCGTCCTCTGCATGCGGCGCTGCTCCACCTGCCTGACCTGGTCTGCGTGGAAAGTGGCACGTGTTGTTTAACGTCTGCTTTTATTTATTTATTTATTTTAAAAGATTTTATTTATTTATTTGACAGAGAGAGAGCACAAGCAGGCAGAGAGGCAGGCAGAGAGAGAGGAGGAAGCAGGCTCCCCGCTGAGCGGAGAGCCCGATGTGGGACTCGATCCCAGGACCCTGAGATCACAACCCGAGCCTAAGGTAGAGGCTTTAACCCACTGAGCCACCCAGGCGCCCTAGCGTCTGCTTTTAGAAGGGAGTTGCACGTGGAAGAATTTGCTTGTTCCTGCACCCCGGAAGCCTGGCGTTACCAGACCTTTTGCTCGGTCGGTTGTGACTTTAGATGGTGTGGGCTCTGCTTGCCGCGAGGGGCCTGTCATGTGTGCGGCAGAATCGGTGCCCCCTGCCCGGAATCGGGGCAGCTCCGAGGCGTGGTCTGGACCGGTGGCCAGGACCGGACCGTAACTGTGTGAGGCTCCGTGTGCCACCACGGCTCTCTGTCACACCTACTCAGCTCTCCTGGGAGTTCTTAAAAATAGCCCTAGACAGTCCGTCACTCAGGCCGAAAGGGTGTAGCTTACTTTTACGATGAGGCTTTTCCCCTGCAGCTTTTCTGTTTCATTTTCTGCTGCTTCTCCCACTCTGGTGAGCAAATGTGACCTTTTCCTGTAGCCGATCCTTTCCTCCTTGAGCTCCAGATTTGCTCCACATTTCAGGTGGAAAATATTTCTTCCACCGTCCCTCGAATTCCAGCTAAATAGCTTTGGTTTCTCATTTACAGAAACTTCCGCTAAGTTACGGTTTCTGACTCAGGATATTGTCACCATGGCCTCGGTCAGAATAACCTCTTATTCTACCTGGTTTCCCCAAAGGCGCTGTCACTGGCCCATCTGTCCTCCCAAGTCCCCCCGAAGTCTGCTTCCCTCAAGTCACTCCCTGCTCCCGTCATCTTTCCTGCTGGGTTCTGCTCCCTGGTCCATGTGGGGTTTTTTTCAGACCATTGTCACCCGTAGAAAGAGCAACAGGCATGAAATGTGACTTGTGGGACGATTCCTCCTGCTCTGGCCAGAGACTGCCTCTCTCCCCCATGTGGGGAGGTTCTCCACGGGGGAGAGCACGTGTCCAAACGGGCCTCCGCCCACAATGGGCTCTGAAACCTGGTAGGCCAGCGACCCATGTAGACCGTTTTCCGGGGTTTTCCATATCAAACATTTAGAATGATCCGAATTTACTGTGGATTTCTGGCTGTGATTTCAAGCTATTGAGTGTTAAGCTTAAATGCTTTCTGCCTTGAAACAGAAGGTAACTAAAATCAGGAAAATTGAGCTAAATTAAAATGGAAACACTGCTAATCTAGGCAGGAATGTGGCCTCTGTCATAACAGGTCCAGGCTGGATGTTGTTTGAGGGGGGATCAAGCCGAAGTAGCCGGACAAGTTAGCCAAGGAGTTCTAGCTGACTGCCCTAGTCTTGAATACCACGTTTCTTCCTCATTCCTTCCCCCACTGAACCTCTGTTTCCTAGCACAATCTCGGAATCGCTATCATATGTGGCTATCTGATGAGTTGGCAGAGAACCGGCTCCGTGAGGTTCAAGGTGAACTTTGCTGTTGGTGCTTGGTGCCACGCTATCAGATGTGTAGTCTGGGACGCAACACAGGACCGGCGTTGGGTGCCTGCAGAAATGTCAGGGAGGCACGTAGTGGGTGGAAACTCTCACCTCTGGTTTTTTCCAACTCCGCTTTCATATCCTGGTGCTCAGGGCCCTTTCCTGATCATTCCACTCACACGTCATCTTCCTTACAGATTCCTACTGTTGGAATACTGGCCTCAAGGGAGCCCAGACTTGACCTTGGCTCTTCATAGTCTTGTCCCATGGTGGCTTATATTTTTAGGGGAACCTGGTGGTCTGTCCTCCGTCCTTCCCTCCCTCCCCCCCTCCCCTCCTTCCTTCCTTTCTTTTTAAAGATTACTTATTTATTTATTTGAAAGAGGAGCAGTAAAAGGGATAACGGCAGAGGGAGAGTGAGAAACAGACTTCCCGCTGAGCAGGGAGCCTGATGTGGGACTTAATCCAAGGACCCTGGGATCATGACCTGAACCAAAGGCAGACACTTAACCGACTGAGCCACCCAGGCACCCCCCCCTTTTTTTAAAAAAAGATTTTATTTTTAAGTAATCTGTACACCTAAACTCAATATGAGGCTCAAACACACAACCCCAAGATCAAGAGTCGTATGCTCTACCGACTGAGCCAGCCAGGCGCCCCTGGTGGTTCTTACTTCTTAGAATTCCTGTCCAATGACCTTGCTTGTGACTTTTAGAAATATTATTCTAACACCTCTACCTGCCCTTCCCAAACACACAGAGGACATTCAGTAAGTGCTAGAACCTGTCTCCTACTTTCCCATTTCTGCTGTGCACACCCTGCAACAGATCGGCTTCCTCTCCTCCTCCTCCCTCACTCCCTCTGTCCCTCCCTTTTTCCTCTGCACCCCTCCTTCTCTCTTCTTAATTTTTTTTTTTCATATTCTCACTTGTTCATTTTCCCAATGAAGGTTGGGTGATTCTGATTTTTTTCAGTTTAACCATCTTGTGTCTGGACATTTTACATGAAGGATAGGTTTCTTCAAAGAACTCAGTTCTTTATTTTATTTTTGTTATTTTTTAAAGGTTTTATTTATTTATTTGACAGGGGGAGACACAGCGAGAGAGGGAACACAAGCAGGGGAAGTGAGAGAGGGAGAAGCAGGCTTCCCGCCAAGCAGGGAGCCCGATGCGGGGCTCGATCCCAGGACCCCGGGATCATGACCTGAGCCAAAGGCAGACAACTAACCGCCTGAGCCACCCAGGCACCCCAGAAAGTTGGTTTCTTAAAGATGCCCTAGCCCAACTGAGTTCAGCAAGTGTTTTTGCGAGACCCATTTTGCGTGCTTTTCAGTTGAAGGCCCTTGATTGTGGGCTGTGAGACTCTAGCACAAGGGTTAAGCATGCCGTTAGAATGCGCTGCAGGGGAGGAGACAAACCCACAGGTTTTACTGGAGTAATTTTATATTACTGGAGTAATTTATATTATATATAATTTATATAAATTATATAAATTATAATTTTAAATTATAAATAAAATTATAATATTATAATTTAATGTTATTGGAGTAAATCCCTAGTTTACTTGGAGCAAGGATGGGCAAAAAAAAAGGCATGATTCCCATGCTGTGGGATGGACCCTCATTTCCTGAGGAAGACACAAGTATAGCATTTTCCAGGTGCATTCTGGGAAACACGACGTCTGCCAGATGCTCCAGCACACAAAGAGATCTGTGGCCCCTGAGACCGGAAACTCAGAATTCTGAAACCTCTTCTTGGAGTGTAAGGTTGTCCATTAGCTTAAAAGGATCCAAGAAGTTGAGGCATTCAAGAAACCAGTTTAATTTTATGTAGCCACAGGTTCCTAAAATTCCTTGACTCTAGGATCCTATGTTTTTAAATTTTTTTTATTTTTCCCCATCCCACCATCTTGGAAGCCCTGCTTTACCACTTTCTAGCTGTGTGACCTTGAGGAAAGGACTTCCTCCTCTCTGTCCCGCAGTGGGCCCATCTGTGGAATGGGCACAATATCGGTACCTACCTCATTGGGTAGTTGTGCAGATTCAATCAGATAATCAATGTAAAGGATTTAGGACAGTTTCAGGCACAAGTAAGTGCACAGTAAATGGTAGCTGTTATCCCCACCACCCCTCCGGCCACTTCCTCCCTTAATGTCTTTCATATCAAACTGAAAGTGTCTACCCTTTCCCATCATCTCCTCCCTTCTTTCCATCATCAGGTCTTCTTCTTGAGCCCTCTACCTCCTTTTGGGGTACTCAGATCCTCCTGGACACCCCCAGGCTGCAGCTGTGGACTTGTTCTTTTAAACAGCTCCTTCTGTCCCCAAATCCAAGTATGACGAATGGTTGCAGAGATGGACAGGATGAAGAACAGGTCATTTTCCGGGCAGTGAGTTTCCCCACATATTGAGGAAATTTGGGGTGATTTAGGGTCACCCCTGCCATCCTAAAAGCCCTTCTCACGAACATAGCCTTCTCCAGCCTTTTTGTTTGCAGACCTGTGGTCACTCATGCCACTCCCATCCCCCTCACCCCCCCACCCCCCACCCCGGCTTTCCTAGGCCCCAGTGGTTTCTCAGGTGAAGCCTTCCCCCTGGTCTTAGGTAGTTCAGCATACCTGCAGGAGGTCAAGGCGTAAGTATCTCCACATAGAGAAAGCAGAAAACTCTGTTTTTGGAGAAGTTCACCCAGGCACACGTGAAAATGCAGGGACAAAGCGAAAGCTTGCAGAAGGAGCCCCACCCATGCAGTGACTTGGTCTTGTAATGGGTTGACCTGTGTTTCCGCTCCGCGGGCTGGGACAGAGGAGCCTGCCCTGCTTTCATGTGTGAAAGTCATGCTTGAGCTGCCAAGTGAGAGATGGGGAGGAGCTCATTAGGAGAAGGGAGAGGGGAGGCGGGGGGGTCCTGCCAGGGCACCAGGCTCTGTGCCTGGTGGGTTGTAGAGGCTCAGTGGGCATGTGTGGTTGAGTGCATCAGAGAGCTTCAACACAGGTGTGACTAGGGAATCAGGTGTGCTCTTCAGCGCCCTTCCCTGGTCAAGGAAGGCTTCCTGGAGGTGAGGACGCCCGAGCTGAGTCCTCAGTAAGTGTGAGAGGAAATCAACCCCCGTGGTGTCAGGAGCCGGGTATTCTAAGCTGAGGCATCGTGAAGGGGTCTCCAAGGAGCTGAGGGTGCAGGGAGCTTCGAGTCGTTATTGGAACCTAAATGATGAGCTGGGGCAACAGCCATGCTGGAGTTTGGACCTTCTCCTGAAGGCCCCAGGGAGCCCTGACAGCATTTTAGGCACAAATAACTTGGCCAGATGTAGCCTCCTCTTAGCATGGCTGCTCCATGGCCACGCTAGTCATCCGGGTCCAGTCTTCTGGGGGCCATGGCAGGAGTGACTTCCCTGCACTTGGGATCTGACTCCACCTCCTTCCCTTGGCCCCTGTGATTTGGCCCTGTTGTCTTCTCTCAGCTGCCTGTGTGTGGTATGCAGCCTTTTTCACTGGGCTCCTTCACCCTGTGCTACCCTCGGTTCCTGATTCATACACACCTCCCCAGCCCGTGACTTTCCATCCACTCTTCCCA
Organism: Ailurus styani; assembly: GCA_002007465.1. NCBI lineage: Eukaryota > Metazoa > Chordata > Mammalia > Carnivora > Ailuridae > Ailurus > Ailurus styani. The sequence goes on along the minus strand of LNAC01000015.1, from coordinate 10,995,489 downwards.
GTGCAGCCCCTTCTCTGTACCTGGCTTCTTCTCACCCTTCAGCTCTCAATGGAATTGTCACTTCCACAGAGAAATCTTCTGTGAGCCCCAGCCCTCGCCTGGAATAGACCCCCCCCCCCCCCCCCCCCCCCCCCTTGAGTAAAAAGTGGTAAGGACCCAAACAAAGATGACTGGGATGGAAAGAAGGGTGACAGATCATGATCAGTGTTAGGGATTTGACCTTCACAAAGGAGAATGAAAAAAAAAATTCTTTTTTTTTTTTTTCCACAAAAAAGACCGTTGGATCTGAGGGTCAAGAGAAAAGGAGGCCTGAGGAATAACTTCTGGCTTAGGCACCTCATTAGATAGTCTGGTTGTCTACTGCTGCATGAAAAACCGCTCCAAACCTATTGGTACAAAGTCATCAGATTCTGTGAGTCTGGAGTTGAGATGACGTGGTGGGAGTGGTTCATTTCTGCTCTTGGATGTCTGGGCCCTCAGCTGTGTGAAGACCCAAACAACCAAGGTGATTTTAACCACAGGGGGCCTGGAATCATCCAGAAGCTTCTTCACTCATGTCTGGCCCGTGAGCTGGGTAACTCAAAAGCTCAAGTGGGTCTGTAGATGGAAGCATCTCTGTGTGGTTTGGGCCTCTGCCAGCACAGCGCTGGGGGTGTCCTCTGAGGGGGGCCATCTGAAGAGCTGGCCTCCCGAAAGATCGAGATCAAAGCAGATGCTGGTTGCAGAATTCAGGCAGCATCCCTCGTGCTGAGCATCGCTTGGTCACGAGTCACCGAAGCTAGGTGTGATTCGAGTGCAGGGAGGTTCGATGCCGTTTGTTGATGAGGCGCTCGAGGTCTCTTTGTGATTTGGGAGAGCCTCTTCCAGCCAGCCACCTCGGGAGAGTGCTGTCCGCCTCCGTGGGTCGCGAGCCGTTTGTGGGGATGAGGAATGCAGGGGGAAGGAGCGAGGGTTGACCTTTCGCAGGGCGAGGAGACAGGGTTGTTGATTTGAACCTCACTAGTCGGGGACGTCGGTGGGCCGTCCACTTGTGTCGCTGGCCACCTGGCAGTTAAAAAGATGTAATGATGTGGTAAGAAATGATGTAGAATGAAGCCGCCTTGGTGCTGGGAAATGATAGCATTTCGGTCTTAAGCTCGAGGTGGTGGACAGCTCTGAGCCTCAGCTCGCGGACAGCCGTCCCGGGGACGGTGGTGGACTGACTGCTGGGGCTTGCTGCGTCATGAAAGTGGCGAGCTCTTAGGGAGAGGGCGACTGCAGGTCGTGGCTTTAGGGGAGCAGTCTGTCCGGTGAGGACTGGACCCTCACCCCTTCCACAAGCACCTGCGCACCGCCCCCCACGCCACAGCACCTGGGCTCCTGGGGCGCCCACCTGTCCGGCTTGCGTACCGTGTCTACTTGAGGTTAGCCATGAACGTGACTACTGCCTGTCAGAGCTAATTCTGCTCCTGCAGCTTTGAAATTGGAGCCGATTCACACAGAGGCTGTGACGTCATTTGTCTTTGTTTTTTTTTTTGTTTAAAGCCCAGTAATACTGTGAACAGCATCACGTGGGGGATGCTAAGTCACTCACAGAACAGCTTCTAGGTGCCTCTGAAGCGTGAGCCCATGGGCAGCTGGCTCATTCACGTCCCGCTGTTCTTGATAGGCGGTCCCCCCAAAGCCTTTCTTCTGGCCTGGGGTGGGCGCCTCTCTGTACCTGAAAATATAAAACTGCGTTTCTTTCTTTCTTTTTTAAAAGTGAGCTCTAGGCCCAACATGGGGCTTGAACTCCTGACCCCAAGATCCAAGAGTCACACGCTTTACCGACTGAGCCAGCCAGGTGCCCCCAAATTGCATTTCTTTGAAACTGTTCTCCAGGGATGCCTGGGTGGCTCAGTTGATTAAGCAGCTGCGTTTGGCTCAGGTCATGATCCCAGGGTCCTGGGATCGAGTCCCGCATCAGGCTCCTTGCTTGGCAGGGAGCCTGCTTCTCCCTCTACCTTTGCCTGGGACTCTGCCTGCTTGTGCTCTCTATCTCTCTCTCTCTCTGACAAATAAATAAATAAAATATTAAAAAAAAAAAAGAAAAGAAAGAAACTCTTCTCCAGCTCAAAACTTTGTTGCTCAGAATTTCCTTCAGGGGTGAAATGATCAGTGATTGGCAGTATTTAAGATAGAATGTTCCATCCAGGAAGTTGCCCTCGTTCAGATGGGGTGTGGTATCAACAGACAAGGGCTGCCATATACCTGTCAAAAGCAGCCTCTTCCCAGAAGGATCTGGAATTAAGGATGTGGATCTCTAGAGCATCTGTGAATTCATTTTTATCTGGGATCAGAGCACAGATTGGCTCGTTGAGATATGTAAAACACAGGAAATCCACGAATTATGCCGAGTGGATGTATTTTCCCCGAGTGGATGCATTTTGACTTTTCGATGCATACCCACCCCCTGCCCCCCACATGGAAGGTCCACTCTGGCTGCTTATTTTTTGCCTCCGAGAAGCTGTAGGCTGCCTTCTACCACTTTAGCTTTATGAACACCACAGTCACTGTCAGCTTATAAAATGAAGGGTGTGTGGGGTGTTCCTGGCTGAGCGATTTGTAATGGGAGAGGGGATGCCGGGACTGTGCTCTCTCATTCTGTCAAACTTGCTTCTGAGTAACGTCATTTATGACTGAACCTCCAGCAGGAAGCGCTTGCTCATGGAGATCTACACGGCTGTGGTTTTTCTGAGGGCCACTTTGGAACCGCATCTCTAAAGTAGGCTTTTGGTGATAGAAGTCACCTGAGGGACACACTTGCCCTCAGTGTCTTCACTGCTCTCAGTCCTGCTGGCACAACAGAATCTTGCCTGGAGCTTTTCAACTCCCTCGGGGCCTGGGCTGAGTCCCTGCAGGTGCTGACGGGTGGGTCTAGAGTGAGGCCACGAGGAGGACGCATATTTTAAAATAAACCCCAGGGCGCCCGCGTGGCTCAGTCATTAAGCCTCTGCCTTCAGCTCAGGTCATGATCCCCGGGTCCTGGGATTGAGCCCCGAATCCCCGCATCCCCGCATCGGGGAACCTGTTTCTCCCTCGGCCCCTCCCCCCTGCTCATGGGCACGCACTCTCTCTCTCTTAAGTAAATAAAGTATTTTTAAAAAAATAAAATGACCCCCACCAGGTTCAGCCTCCCATCAGGACAGTCGTCTGACGCATCCCCTGTGTACCTGCTCCTCAGAGCAAGGTCTCCCCTCCCCTCCCCTGGGTGCTAATGAAATGCAGACCAGCCACGCCAACTCTGCTAACAAGGTGACTGGTATGCGCACCGAGTTTGCAAAGCATCCCGAGAGTAAAGGTTCTCTGAGGGAGAGAGGCTTTTATTTCTGCAGGCCCTCCAGAGCTCTAGGGCCTGCCTGGCTCTCGGCCCC
>LNAC01000015.1:10961465-10991967 GCA_002007465.1 Ailurus styani | reverse complement strand
CCCGCGGGGGGGTCTATTGGGGGGGGGGGGTGACGGAGGGCGCTGGGGGAGGGCTCAACACCTTCAGGCCAGAGGGGGCCAGGGGAAAGGCTGAGAAAAAACATTGCTCTGGAGCAGGGGCTGGCAGGCTTGCCTGCAAATTAGGATCCCCTGGGAGCTTCGCCGGCCCGGGTCAGACTAGGCACCAACCCCCAGGGCCGGAGCCCTGGGCCTCGGGGTGTGATACAACCTGTTCTGGGGACTCAGGAGGGTTGGAAGCGGCTCATGCCACAGTCCAGGTGCCCAGGAATCCATCTGGGATCGTGTTAAAATGCCATCCTGGGGCCGTGGGTCTGGAGTGGGGCCCGAGAGTCTGCATTTCTACCCAGGTGTTTGGTGATGCGACTCGTCCACACCTTGTATAGCTCGTGCCGAGGACAAGGAGCGAGGCTGTGTGTGTGTGTGTGTGTGTGTGTGTGTGTGTGTGTGTGTGTGTGTGTGTGCGTATTCATACACAAGCAGCAGCATTTGGCCTTTTACTTAGCTTTCATTCTATCCATTGTTGAGCTCTTTTCTTTTTCTTTTTTTTGGGGGGATGGGGTGGAGGGAGCAACAGAGCTGAACGTACGACCACCACGCTAACAAGCAGATAGACGCAATCAGCTCGTGCGTCCAGCCTCTTGGCTGCCCACGGTCAATGCCTTTCCCATCTTCTCAGGGGCTGTTCCGAGGGCGCCCGCCTCGAGCCATGTCACCTCCACATGTGAAGAAACTCAAGGCTGTGCAAACCCTCACTCGTCCTTCTGCGCCCCTCCCCCGGGGAGGAGGAGCCTGGCCAGCCCCCGTGGGACCCCAGCTGTCCCCTCTGTTCTGTGTCGTTGCCCTCTGGGTCCTGGCTCCTTCAGTCTCTGGGTCCTAAGATCACCACCTAATGGGCCCAACCCCCCTTTACTTTCGTATCCAGAGGACACTTCTCTTATTTCCATAAGGTCACCGGCAGGATTCCGATCACCAGATCACAGGGCAGCTTTCGTCCCTGCTTACCGGGCACGTCTCTGCTTGCTGCTAATGCTCCCGCACGCTCACTTTTGTGACATGAGTTCTCCTGATTTCTCCCCGAGCCTCGCAGTCTCTTTCCTGGATCCCTCCTCTCCGCCCGCTACTTAAATATCTCGTCCGCTCTTAGCTCTGTTTCCTCCACGCTCACTTCCGACGTGATCCTTTCATGCTCCTGGTTTCCACCCACATCTGCGTGTCCAGTGCCTTCCAGTCTCTGTCTCTGCCCTAGACCTCAGCCTGGAGGCCGGATGAGTTTCTGCGGCTCCTGGATGGTCATTTCCCCCCACACGGCCTCTAGGGGTCTTCAGTTCACCAGTTCCCCCAACTAGACTTGCCTCCCTGTGTCCTCTAGCTCGTCCGTGACTCCTCTGTCCGTCCAGTCACCCCAGGTGGCGCCCTGGGGTCACCTTTTTCTCCTTTTGACCTCATTTTGATTTCTCATTCTTCCTTGCCTACATGTAGACCATTGTCCTACAGTTCTTGAGTGTGACTTCTCATTTCCAGTCCCTTAGTTCTTGGCTCAGGCTCCCATGCACTTGCCCTTCAGTGGCCGCACTGGTCTTCTGCCTCTAGGCCTGTTCCCTTCAGATCCATCCTGCTGACTGCTGTGAGTGTGACCTGGGGAAACGGCAATCTGACCGCGCCATTCCCGTCCTGAGTCCCTTTGGCTTGGCCGGACATCAGAACCCATGACTGCATAGACGTCCATTTTTTCCTGTATTGTTCACTCTGGATTTTTTCCCACGCACCATCCCATGCCTTTAGAAAAATATTTTTTAAAATAGTAGATACAGTGGTATAATGACCATAAGAAAATAAGCAACTTACATATTGGCTTCATAGGTAAGCCTATAGAGGGAAGGAACTGAATTGTAAGCATACCGTTTTAAAAGGTAGTACATGGGGGCGCCTGGGTGGCTCAGTGGGTTAAAGCCTCTGCCTTCAGCTCAGGTCATGATCTCAGGGTCCTGGGATCGAGCCCCACATCGGGCTCTCTGCTCAGCAGGGAACCTGCTTCCCCCTCTCTCTCTGCCTGCCTCTCTGCCTACTTGTGATCTCTCTCTCTCTCAAATAAATAAATGAAATCTTTAAAAAAAATAAAATAAAAGGTAGTACATGCATATAGATGTAATTATAGGAGGGAACAGTGAAGATAAAGTCTCCTAACTTGTCTCCTGTGTCCTTCAGCCATGTGGTTTCCTTTCCCAGAAAGAAACTGATGTTGTCAGTTTCTCAAATGTCTTTCCGGAGATAGACGCACACTTTTATGTGCAAAGAATACTTACAAACCTGTGTCCCTACAGATTCATAAACACATTTGTGTCAGTACGTGCAGAAGCATGCATCCCTATTATGCATTAATTCTGTGTGTTCCATGGCTGGAAGCACAGTATGGTAGACACTCCTGCCTTTTTTTTTTTTTTTAATTACATTATGTCAGTCACCATGCAGTACATCATTAGTTTTTGATGGTGTTCCATGATTCATTGTTTATGTATAACACCCAGTGCTCCGTGTAACATGTGCCCTCCTTAATACCCACCACCAGGCTCACCCGCTCCCCTCTAAAACCCTCAGTTTATTTCTCGGAGTCCAGTCTCTAATGGTTCATTCTTCCCCTCCAACTCCCCCCCTTCACTTATCTCTTCCTTCTAATGTCCTCCATGTTATTCCTTATGTTCCACAAGTAAGTGAAAGCATATGATAATTGACTTTCTCTGCTTGACTTATTTCACTCAGCATAATCTCCTCCAGTCCCGTCCATGTTGATGCAAAAGTTGGGTATGACATTCCATTGTGTATATGGACCACATCTTCTTTACCCATTCATCTGTCGAAGGGCATCTTGGCTCTTTCCACAGTTTGGCTATTGTAGACATTGCTGCTATGAACATTGGGGTGCATGTGGCCCTTCTTTCCACTCCATCTGTATCTTTGGGGTAAATACTCAGTAGTGCAGTTGCTGGGTCACAGGGTAGCTCTATTTTTAATTTTTTGAGGAATCGCCACACTGTTTTCCACAGTGGATGCACCAACTTGCATTCCCACCAGCAATGTAAAAGGGTTCCCCTTTCTCCACAGCCTCTCCAACATTTGTTGTTTCCTGCCTTGTTAATCTTTGCCATTCTAACTGGTGTAGGGTGGTATCTCAATGTGGTTTTGCTTTGAATTTCCCTGAAGCTAATGGTGATGAACATTTTTTCATGTGTCTGTTAGCCATTTCTATGTCTTCTTTGGAGAAGTGCCTGTTCATGTCTTTTGCCCATTTTTTGACTTGACACCCCTGCTTCTGTCCCTTAGTGTGATTTGGAGATCTTCTCTGTGAGTATGTGGAAAGCTGCTTTATTCTTTTTTTTTTTTTAAGTTTTAATTTATTGAGAGAGATGGAGAGCATGAGCAGGGGGAGGGCCAGTGGGAGAGGAACAAGCAGACTCGGCTCGCTCCCAGGACCCCAACCGAGAGCCTTATTTTTTTTTTTTGCAGGCTGCATAGACTTTTGTCATGTAGATGTTTAACCGGTTGCTCATGGTGGCATTGTTTCTGATCTTCCTGATAAACAGGGCTGCACTGAATAGCGCCAAGACATGTCGTTTCTCCTGTGCCTGATTGAATATATACGTGGGGGGTAAATTCCTAGACGTGAAATTGCTCCATCAGCGGGGACATGTGGGTGTGTTAAAATCTGATAGATGTGGTCCAGTTGCTGTTCACAGAGGGGACCTGACCCTCTACTCTCTCTTCAACCCAGTGTGTCATCGGCGTCTTTCCTCTTTGCCAGTATTTTGCCATTGTAGGCTAAAAATGGGTACCTCCCCGAAGAACCGCACTTCTTTTTTTATGAACTTGAGTATCTTTTCACATACTTAAGAAGCATTTGAATTTCCCTTTGTATGAAATGTCTGTTCACGCCCTTTACCCATTTCTCTCTTCTGTGGTTTGTTGGCTTTTCCTTTTGATGTTAAACTTGAGATCTTTTGACTCTGCTGCTTTGTTGTTGTTCATACTAACCCATGTAGCTGTTTGGTTGTTGGCGTGTCTGCAAGCAAGAATTCAGAACCAGCAGTAAGGATGAGGGGCGAGGGGAACTTCCTTTCTGTATGGCAGCGGTCAAAGGTTTGGGGGACACTGGGAGCGCTCTGAACATCATGTAGCAATGTTTAGATGTACTGAATATACATTTACCAAATTTAGGGACGATTTTGAGCCATAGCTGGCCGATGTCACGTGCATATCTGGACACATGAATTGATGGGTTTACAAATGTTGTTAGTTGCTATTTTCATCGCCTTTTACCAAAGGGCCATATGTGCATTTTTTTGCTGGTAAATTTTTTATTTCTTTTCTTTTCTTAGTATTTTCACTCTAGAAAATGGGACAAGCTCTCTTCTTTTTCTGTAAGTTAGCCTCGTGGCCCAAATGTCTAGTAAAGTTCTCTGTTCCAAGTGAATAATTAGTAAATGTTTGATCAGAAAGACAGATATTTCCAGGTGCTATTTTGCTGCCCTTCCTAAAGGCATGTGCTTTAACACAGTGTTTCTCAAACCATATAGTAGGTGTTCCGTGATTTTTTTAAAAAATGTGCCTGTGGTCACATTAATTTTGAATAGACCGAATTAAATACAATTAAATACATTTCTTCTCTGAGCCCTTCATATGCTGGTGGGCCCACTGAAGGTCCAAAAGAGGGATGCAGTACTATATGCTGTCTTTTGCAAATGTATTTAAACCCCAGAACACTGTCTTCACTTTTTTTAGGATCTGCGCTTGAAATATTCCTCAAGCGATTAGCATGGCACCCAGAGGAGGATCAGGAGAAGACATCAGTTTGTTTGCCCTCTGGTTTGTCTGAATTATGCCAAGCAAGGCATTTTCCATTGCTGGAAATAGGGTTATTGATTATTTGACTGCAGTCAGATTTCTAAAATTAACTAGAAAATTCCTGTGGTTAAGGTCAGCATGTTGCAGATCAAGACATACTGGTTACTTTCTCCAGTCTCCCCAAGGTGTTACCACAGCATAAAATTAAGAGACCAAGGGCATTTCTGGTAGACCCTTCGCTGCCGCTGCTTGAGGTCAGACACCCTTTCTGTCGGAAGCATCCACGTCAAAATGGGCTGGGGATGAGGTGTAGTGCAGGACAGACAGAGGAACCACTGGTTAGGGGACTTAATTATGGGGGAAATTGCAAGCAAAGTGAGGGTTGCTGGAGGGGAGGTGGGTGGGGAGTTAAGCCAACAGGGTGATGGGCATTAAGGAAGGGCGCGTGATGGAATGAGCACTGGGTGTTAGATGCAACTGACGAATCACGAAATCCTACCCCTGCAACTACTAATGCACTGTATGTTAACTAAATTGAATTTATTTAAAGATTTTATCCATTTATTTGAGAGAGAGAGAAAGTGTGCTCACAAATGCAAGAGCGTAGGGGAGGGACAGAGACAGAAGCAGACTCCCTGATGAGCAGGGGGCTCCGATCCCAAGACACTGGGATCGTGACCTGAGCCAGATGCAGACACTTAACAGACTGAGCCACTCAGGCGTCCCAACTAAACTGAATTTAAATAAAAAATTAAAACAAACGAAGAAGAGCCACGAGGGGGATGCCAATGAATCTAGCTCATTCACTCATTCACTAACTGGGCAGCTTATTCTTTCCTCTCGAGTTTTTCTGGGATTGACTTTATTCCTTCCCCTTGGCCTTTTCTTGCTTCTTGAGGAATCCAGTCTGTTTTCCTTCTTAGCCTTCCTGGGTTTTAAGAACAGCAGCTCAGTGAGGTTCTGGGACACTGGTAGGTGGAGGTGTGTCACAAACCACCTGCAAGCTAACATAAACCGTTAAAAGCACATACATTTTCAAGTTACCATAACCTAGCATGGATTCAAGATCACCCTATAAAATCTCTTTTTACCTCCTTTTGTTTAGATCTCCTATTTGAGCAGGGAAGAAATGTTCTGACTGAGTACATTATATTCTGATCATGTAACAGCGCACATTGTAACAGTGCTTATGAGTTGCCTTATAATTCCATTTTAATTTTCCCATTTGATAAAATTGCACTTCCACTAGAAAGAGGCTGGGTGCAGTTCCATTTGTAATGGCACGATCATTATGATTACCCAGTGAAGGGCAGCCAAAATGATGCAAGAGGAATTTTCAGTAATGGTATTGTGGTTTTTAAAAAAGGTTAATTATTTGCATTCTTCAGTGGTCCACTCTTGTCCCTTTTACAATATTATCTGTACTTCCTATAAGGGAAAAGCGTAGAAAATGAATCATTTAAAAAATGAAATACAGTATTTTCAAAAGTATATCTTTATTTTGATAATTGTATAGGATCGATAATTTTAGGGGCACCTGGGTGGCTCAGTTGGTTAAGTGTCTGCCTTCAGCTCAGGTCATGATCGCGGCGTCCTGGGATGGAGCTCTGCGTTGGGCTCCATGCTCAGTGGGGAGCCTGCTTCCCCCTCTCCCTCAGCCCCTCCCCCTGCTTATGCAGGCTCATGCTCTCTCTCTGTCAAATAAATTAATAAAATCTTTAAAAAGATAATTTTAGAGTTCTTTACCTGTAAATGTTCTTTAATATATTCCCATCTCCAAAAATAGTTGAGTCCCTTTAGTTGTTAATTTCCCTCCCTTGCCAGTGTGCCAGGGAGAAAGAGGTGTGCCTCCCAACTGGGTGGACCCACTCACGTATAGCCTACAAAGGAAGTTCATCTGGTATGCACATTCAAACCCTGGTGAGTGGAAGACCTGATGCCAAAGAGGTGCTTCCTCAACTTTCCTTCCTAATGGATGACATCATTGTCTTCAGTTTTCATAGCAGCACCATGCTTATCCCTTCCTGTGAGGAAACCAAGTGTGCTGGATACTTGACTTCCACCTTTCCTGGTGGAAAGGTCAACCCTGTGCTCATAAGCAACCCTCCCGCCTTGGCTCGTGGACAGTCTTCTCGGGGTGTTTTGGAGCATAGATCACAGAAGAAGGCCTAGTCCATACAGCCAAGTGGGCAGAGAAACTGGACTCCTTGACATGATGTCTTATACATAGGAAACACTGAGCAAATGTTAGCTCTGGGGCCACATGTCTTGGGCCAGAAATCAGCAGTGGCGGGTAAGACAGACCAGGTGGATAGAAATATTTTCCCTCTGTGGATGTAGCCTGACTGCCAGGTGCATAATCTCCCTGTGAGAAAGGTCTCTTTTGCTGAAATTTCCATTAGGTGCTGGGCTCCATCAATAGGGTTAGAAAGGACTTGAGCCAGAAGTCAATTAGATCTCTTTCCTAGTCATCAGGAAGGTGTGTAAGCATATCCTCCACGAGTACTTTCAGCACATTGCGGGGGGCCCCATTCTGCCCCCAGAGAGCTGCCCGGTGTGCTGGTTGAAGGCCCCGAGACTGCCCACAAGCCTCCTGCCAAAGCAGCTAACCCTGCAGTAGTGGGACCCTCATTTCAGTTTTGCAGACTGAAGGCTACTTAAGCAGACAGGTTAGAAGCCAGGGAGTCTCCAAGGCCAGCGCCGAAGCTCAGGAGGAAAGAAGGGAGGCCCAGACACCCAGTAGGAGGAATTCCTATCCCCACGGGATGGCTGACCATTGCGATAAGAAAGGGGGTGACAGGTCAACTCGGAAATGGACCCTCCAGCGAGTCCTTAGCCAGCTTTGGACTCACTAGAGATGACAAAAAGAGACAAGTCTGGACCAGCCCAGGAAGCAGCAGCTGCAGCCCACCACGAAGGACCTCAGGCATTTCACACATCCAGTTAGAGCCCATCTCTTGCTAATTCAGGTTCTGGAAGTAAGAGAGCCACTGGGTTGGCTCTTCATTGAGAAATTTCAAAGCCAGCCCTACCACAAAACAGTGGTCCCACTGTGAAGTAGAGAGGTGGGTTTCTTATCTCAAGCTATGAAGGGAGGAATGTGGAGACCACCATGGAGATGGCAGAGGGTAGCCAGGGGCTGGGTATTGGGAGCAAGGAAGCTGTAACTTTGGAGTCTGTTAAAAAGGAAACAGAGGGGGGCAGGCTCTGAGAAGACTTCCTGGAGACCCATTCCAGCTTGCCTTTCTGTGGGTTAGATAAACATACAGGCCATCTCAGAATGGAACACATCTTCTGTTGGAATCTCTATGTCCCACAGCCTAGTGGTAACCTCACAGTGGATTGATTGTGTGATGCCACCATGGTATAAGCTAAGACCTCAGTCTCGAAGTCAGATGACCCCCACCTCACCTTCAGGCTCTTTAGAGCCAGTATTGGGGCGCCATTTTGCCTCAGGCCTTCCTGACTGGTTCCCCAATGCTGTAGCTGAAGTCATACCACCACCACCTCCTCCCTCTCTTTTTCCCCCTGCCTGAATATAGACTGGACTCCCGTCTCTTCAGGGGCAGTCAAGAGAAGGAGGAGTGTTGCAGCAAGAATTGTGGGCAACCAAGAGAGGAGAGTCGTCACTCAGACTTTCCACTTCTAAACAAATACCTGGAACTCTTATGAGTTCCAGAAGACAATCTGAGAATGTTTATAGCAAAATAATTTGTAATAGCAAGATGCTAAAACCCCCCAAATATTCACCAACAGAAAAGCTGATAGCCTGCGGTCCACGTGCAATGCTGTAAGCCAGCGGCAATAAAGAGCAGTCATCCACACTGATATTGATGAAACTCACATAGGGTTGAGGGTGGAAAAGCAATTCACAAAAGAAGCCAAGTGATACAGCTCAAAACTGGTCCGAACAACTTATTTTGGGGGCCGCATACATGATAAACCTATACAGAAAAATAAGGGGGTGATAAGCACAGATGTTAGGAATGTGGTTGGTGATTAGAGAGCGAATGAGGAAGATGTGATCTCCCAGGAGTTAGGAATCGTTCTACTAAACCAGTAGACAGCATCTTCCAGGAAGCGTGGAGAAAACTGTCCCCAAGGAGAATCAGGTTAGAAAGAGTTAGTCCTGGGCAGTGGATGGGGGGTGGTGGTTAATGAGAAGGGCTTCATGAGACACCTGTTGGCTGAGAAATGACCCCCCAGCATTAGAGATGCCGTGGACCTTCTCAAGTTCCTTGGAATTTGGATATGCCGACTGAATGGACCGAGTCCGCTCAGTACTGTGGGTGTGACATTAAGCGTGTGAGGTAAAGCAGAGGACACTGATCTGTGATCAGGCCCCAGGAGTGTTGAATTAGTCAGTGATGGCCTTTTTCTTTGATTTATCCATTCACTATTTAATGGGTTATAAACTTGACAGACCAAGTGTACGAGTGTGAAAGTAATAATGTGGCTTCATTTAGCTGTGACCTTCCAGGGCCCTGGGATTGTGTTTGGCTCATGTTGAATGACGATTACTCTCAGAGCTCCAGTGTTCTATGGACAGTCGGTCAAATTGCAACATGTCCACTAGCTTGCTAGGGCTGCTGTAACAAAGTGTCACCAACTGGGTGGCTTCAACAGCAGAAACTTAATTATCTCACAGATCTGGAGCCTGCAAGTCTGCGATCAAAGTGTAGGCAGGGTTTGGTTCCTCCGGGGGCTGGAAGGGAAGGAAGGGTCCATTCCAGGCCTTGCCCTTTGGCTTGTAGGAGGCCGTGTTTTCCCTGTGACTTCACCTGCTCACCCCACTGTGCATTCTGTGTGCAAAACGTTGTTTTGGAAGGCCATCAATCCTGTTGGGTTGAGGCGATTCTAGTGACTTCATTTTAACTTGATTACATCTGCAATAACCCGACTTCCAAATTAATTGGAAGTCGGATCATTGTATAATATAAAGGTTATGTTATAGCATAAAGGTTATATTCCCAGGCATGGACTGGGAGTGCGGACTTCTGAACCCAAGAAAGACACAATTCAGCCCATAACCACATGCTAATTTTCTGCTTGACGGACTTTTTTCTCTTTCTTTTTAAAAGATTGTACGTGGCAAGTCAAAGCAAATGATCGAAGCTTCCATGAGCAACCTCACTTCATGAACACAAAGTTCTTTTGTATTAAGGAGAGCAAGTACTCGGTAAGTTGGTTTTCACTTTCTAAATCCTCTTTACTAAAAGCCAGCGTTTTTCAGTAACCATTATGCTTACCAGCTTCATGAGACACCTGCCTTCCAGATCGTCCCTGGCCCGGGCTGTTGGTAGTCATTGTCCGTTCTATAGAATATCATGTTTATGCATCACATTCAGTTTCATAAAGGTGGGTAGGAATGGCTTGACCCAGACCAAAACAAATATGTAGATGGAAATTTTCCCTATGTGTGCACAGAGCTCTCTTACTGTTTTATATAAGATTTTACAGTAATGTCCCAGAAGCCTTATGTTTCAAAGTAATAGGAATTTGAAAGGAACCTTGATGACTTCTCTCCCACTTCTCTAAGTGATACACTTAGAGACTTTGAAGATATTTTCACCTCAAAAAATCCTGATTACCTTTAAAATATGATAACACCTGTCAAGCGTGTGCTTGCATGTCATAGTATGTCTTTTGGCTCACTAGGACAGCTGTAACTTGATCCCATTGGCAAAGACCCCATTTCCAAATAAGACGACAGTCGTAGATCCCAAGATTGGGATCGAGCATATCTTTTGGGGCCCACAGTTCAACACACGACCGTGTCCTGTCTTTACCTAGTAGCCTTCATTCCTCCTTTAGTAAGAGTGTTCCTTCTCCAGCTTTGTGGTCCACGCAGACGCCTCCCTTTGCCCCATTTTTTGAGAGGCTCTGAGGAGTGAAGGAGTCTGCCAGCAGCGTCCACTTGGTCCCCCAGCCAGATTTGCTGTGGAGATCCTTTGGGGGAAATGTCTACTTCTTGTTACGGTTTCTGGCCTGAGCCTCCAAGGAGTCAAGGAGGCCTATTTAGAAGTAAAGGCGTAAAGGAAATCTTAGTGTCTTTCTGGCCAATGTCCCTGGGTCACTGTAGGCCATCAGGCTTTTGGGATTTTTGCCAGTATGTCTACCATGGGATAGACATGTGACCTTATGTAGAGTGACTTTCTTTTTTTTCCCCCAACAGAATAATGCAATTAAAACATACAAGTATAATGCGGTTTCCTTTCTACCAATGAATTTGTTTGAGCAGTTTAAGAGAGCAGCCAATTTCTACTTCCTGATCCTTCTTATCTTACAGGTAATGCCCTTTGATATCTTAAATCTGTTTTGAATTATGATGACTCAGTAACAGTGAAGTTGTGGACATGTATAATCTTGAAAGTTGTTACATTAACGTAAGGGAATAGTACCTCATATAGAATCAGGGCGACAGTGTTCCATGGACAGGGAAAGAAAGCAAATGGAGATATTTTATTTTATTTTATTTATTTTTTTAAAGCTTTATTTATTTATTTATTTGACAGAGAGAGAGAGAGAGATCACAAGTAGGCAGAGAGGCAGGCAGAGAGAGAGGAGGAAGCGGGCTCCCCGCTGAGCAGGGAGCCGGATGGGGGCCTGGATCCCAGGACCCTGAGATCATGACCTGAGCCAAAGGCAGAGGCTTTAACCCACTGAGCCACCCAGGTGCCCAGATGGAGATATTTTAATTCTATATTTTTAAAAATGCCATTCGTCCTGATGTGACTATTAAAACTGGTTTCCCCAAAGCGACAACAATTAAAACCTTCACTTTGTAAAATTATTTGTACCTTAAAATTCTATTTTTTGTTGCTTGCCTTTTGTTTTCTCTTCAGGTGCTTGATTTCCTCAAGAATATTAATTTGTACTAATATTTGGGTCATAAATCTTAATTATTTTTGCAAACTGGTTTTATGTAGACAAAGGCCTGTTCTTTTCCTGAGTCTTTGTCTCCATTGTGTCAAAGGATTCACTTACCTGGAGAGTGTTCATTTTACCCATGTAGTAACTTGTTATAATCAAAGGAACTCTCCACCCTCCAGTTGCCAGAATATGGACCTTTGGCCCCTGATGTGCTGGCTACAGAGGGCTGCATAGCCACTTGGTTTTATCAGATTCTTTACATCTAGGATTGGATTTGGAAAACAGTCTGATCTGCTAGGGTTCACTCTGGAAGGCTTCATGAGATAGGAGTGTGTGTGTCCAGGTGGGGATGGAGGGTGCAGGGAGTGGCAGGAGAAACAGATACCCGACAGATAGAGTAGAATATGAAATCTCCTGGTGGGATAGTACAGAATGGTCCTGTTATCAGGAAGGACCTTTGAAACAGGCCCGTGTAGAGACAAACACTAAAATTTGAAGGTGGTGCTATGTGGTAAGTGAGCTATCCTTCCCTGCCTTCCTTCTAGCAAGGAAAAGAGAGTTACACACACAGAATACTGTGGCAAGTGATCTTTCTCTTTTCCGACCAACCCCTAATCATCTTCTCTTAAGACAGAGCAATTTAAATCAGAATAATAGTTATAGCCTTAGGCAGCCATTTGCTTGCATTGTTACTTAATTCTTGTACTCTGTGATGCAAGAGCTGTCAAAACCTCCATTTTGCAGAGAAACTGAGGCCTAGGCAGGTACAGGAACTTGGTCAAAATCCTAAAGCCCTAAGTGAGAGAACAGATCCAGGAACTTCTCTGCAAAGCCTGTCATTTTAACCACTACATTATATGGCCTGATGATCTATAGGACGATTATAAGAGATCTTTACTGAACTTGCCTCCCAATCTTTTGTTCCAACTTGAAGCCTGTCTTAAGGGGGGCAAAGGCCTCCTGCGAGGGCCGCCCCTTTCTCGGCTGGACCAGTAGCGACGACCACCAAAGATGCCCAGTGCAATCATGAGCTTTCAGCCACTCCCTAGTGCCGCCCTGACCTCCATCCTGAGACCCTCAGAGACCCCTGGCTGGGCAACCGGCAGGGGAGAGCCTGCTCTATGCATGTCCTCCAGGGTCTGTTCCTGGAGGCCAGAAGCTGGCGAGGGCAGCAGGAAGGAGGTTGGTGGGAGGTTTGGCTGCCTTTCCTTTCCTACAGGCTCTGCAGGGCGTCGACTTGGGTGATGGTGGAGGTTGGAGTTAGCAGTAACCTGTAGAGGCCGTGCCTTACAGGGGCACACGTGTCTTCCTTGTATTTCTTGCAGGCAATCCCCGAAATCTCCACCCTGGCATGGTATACCACCCTGGTTCCCTTGCTCGTGGTGCTGGGTATCACGGCCATCAAAGACCTGGTGGACGACGTGGTAAGGGTTGCTCGCGCGACTTTACCCTCGCTGCGGTGGCATCCGTACCTTCTATTTTGAGATGATTGAAATAACCTTTCTCCTTCTCTCTTCTAAAGGCTCGCCATAAAATGGATAATGAAATCAATAATAGGACGTGTGAAGTCATCAAGAATGGCAGGTACCATGCCTTCCTTCCTTTGTCACTTAGTTGCAGGGATAGAGTGGGTGACTGTGCTTAGAAACATACTTAGAGACAACCGTTCTGAACTTAGAAGGCTGTCAGCACAGCAGCCTTTTCATTTTAAGGGCCTCTGTTAATTTACTTTCCTCTCCTTGAGACCCAGACACTGTGGCCCTACGGTATGAGCACGGTTGTGTTTATGTCTTTTTAAAGGTTTTATTTATTATTTGTTTGAGAGGGAGAGAGAAGGAGCAGGGGGAGGGGCAGAGGGAGAAGCAGACTCCCCGATGTGGGACTCGATCCCAGGACCCCGGGATCATGACCTGAGCCGAAGGCAGACGCTTACCCAACTGAGCCCCCCAGGTGCCCCCAGCCCTGTTTACCCTGTTGACTCCTTCAGCCTAAAGCTCCCATCTTTGCACCAGTTCCCAAACTGGTGTGTTCAAGATTTCACCCAAACATCTTGACACCTTTCCTAATTCTCCAGCTCAATCGAGTTCTCCCTTCACTGCACTTTCAGAGCATTTTGCTTTCCTCTTTCTTATTATGGCCTGCCTTTTATTAGGATTCTTGGTGTCAGTGTCTCATCTTCTGTCCTGAACTGTAAGTTTCTCAAGGAGACTGTCCTGATGGTATTCGGTTGGGTTTTTTGTGGGGTTTTTTTTGGTCCAGCAGAGCCTCCAACACACCAAAAGTGCTCCATAAATGTTAAATAAACATTGTCAGCTGTGACCGACGTGCCAACTCACAGACCAATAATGAGTTGTTTTCTGAGCAAGTGCCTGGAGGCAGAACCACAGTCAGGTGCTACAAATAGTGACTGAGAAAATGCCAAATCACTGTGTTGCCCCCTGAAACTGTAGGATATTCTAGATCAATCACACTTCGCTGAAAAAGAAAGGAAAAAATAGTGTGAAGGCCCAATTCAAAGACTTTTTTAGGTGTGGACCCTGAGAAAAAGAAAGTGATTTATAGGCACAGTTCCACTGTGTCCAGTCTGCACATAGGTGATGTCAGTCTGTCTGGATGGCTTCTTTTCCTTCCCAAATAAGTGGATTCTGTTTGAAGGTTACCTTTCAAATCACTTAGAGTCACTGTCATGGAGAATGATGAGATTCACAGTCAGCCCACACGACGCTGGCAATAGGCCACGGCCTGGCTAACTCCACTGGTAAAGAGTAGTTATGAATGGCCTTGGATTTGGGGGTCAGGGTGCACATCTGATAGGGCTGTGGCCCCAGCTCCCCCCGCAGTAGGGTCAAGCCTGTGTGGGGACTCGGACCTTGTGGGGAGGGCACTGGGACCTCCCAAGGGGCAACCAGATGTCACAGTGGAAGGGGTCAACAGAATTAGGATTGCCTCTCATACCCCCAAAAAGCTGTGGGAAGAAGGTTCTTAACTTGTTCATTTATAATTTGATACTCATATGCAAATTCTAATTTACAGTTTTCCATATACTGACATGTAAACTTACTACCACTTCATTTATTGAAAGATGAGCTGAATTTTTTTTAATCCTAAGATTAAGAATTGTGTATTAAATTCTAATTGGTGAAACTGGTGTATAGGTGTATATTTAAAATGTATTTTAAGTTGAAAAAAATATATATTTTCAATTCCAAGTCTCTTTTATCCATGAGTTAATGGGAGGACACACATGGTAATTGGATTTCTGCCTCCAAAGAAATTAAGTTTATTAGTTGTGATAGATTCACAGTATCTATTAGCGATAACTTTTCTAGATATAAATATCTTTAAAACAGTGTTTTGAAAGATATTTAAAAAGACATTTGAAAAAGACATTTTTACTTTTTTACTTTTACTTTTTAACTTTTTTTTACTTTTACTTTTTTTACTGTATTTTACTTTTAAAAGATATTTTAAAACGATGATTAAAAGATGTTTTAAAAAGATGTAGGTTTGTTAGACATTTAAATGGGTATTTCCTATGAAATTTAAGACTGAAAACAGTCCTCTTCCTTATTTAGTTTTGCATTTTATCCATGTCCCTATTAGACTTACGGAAGTGCAGCACACGCCTTAGAAAGGTAACTTACACAGTAGGGAGGAGGCAGGCTCTAAAGTTCCAGGAGGATTCCAGCTGGCCGTTTGGGAGCCAGAATGCATTCCAGCCCTGGTGCCACCTGGGACCTGCATCCTGGGCAGGTGGTAGATAACCCAGAGGAAAGGAAGTAGGAAAGGTAGGAGTACGTAGGACATGAACAAAAACAAAGGCAGTACCTGGTGTCCCTCCACACCACACATGTAAGTAGCCCCCCTCAAGCCTTCATTATGTGGCCTAGGAAAGAACAGGTCAAAATGGTTCCCATCACCACTGCTTCCTTTAGAGGAGACTAGGATTCCCATGACCACTTCATGTGGTTTCATCATTCAATGGCTGAACTTTTAGGAATCCCTTTCTCTGTGATAGTCACGCTTTCCCCAGAATCGTTGGCTTCTAGAACGAATAATTCCAAATCTTTTGCCAGGAACTTTGAAAAAGCCAATAAACGATCATTATTTTTAATATTTAGATTCAAAGTTGCCAAGTGGAAAGAGATTCAAGTTGGAGATGTCATTCGTCTGAAAAAGAATGATTTTATTCCTGTAAGTGAATAAACCCTGCATGCCTCATCTCCTGACCGCCCAGCTGTGCTGGCGCTCAGTTTTGCCTTGGGGATCTCTGTGTTATCGGTGTGTTTTGTTCTGAACAGGCTGACATCCTGCTGCTGTCCAGCTCGGAGCCCAACAGCCTCTGCTATGTCGAAACAGCAGAACTCGATGGGTAAGCGGGTCTCCGCCGGGCCTGTTTTAAGGCTGACCATTGAGGGCACATTCATTCCATTGAAAATTGCATCGTGAAAAGGAGCCTGAGATCTGGCCCTGCCTCCAGCACTTGCTGGCTATCCAGCAGTGTCCCTAGCAGACCAACCTCTCTTTTTTCCAATTTCATCTGTAAAGTGGGGCTCTCAAACCTGCCCCCCACCACTTTGAGGGAAGGTAAAAGGATGGATGTCCTTTGCGCATAGCTGAGCAGTATTGAGACACATACGAATGACTATCAATATAATCTGTTTCAGAAAAAAACAGATTTTTCAAGTATTTGTCAGTAGGCACTTTTGGATTTTTGGCCCTTTATTGGCTCTGGTTACTATGCTACCACTTAAGAGAATGTTCTGCTTTAGACCAGTCTTAAATACATTTATTGAGTGCCTACTACGTTGTATTAGCGTTATGTATTAGCTCATTTAGTCTTCTCAGCAACCCTGTGCGACAGGTATTGGTCTCACCCCGACATTACCCACGAGGACAGGGAGGCACAAGGGGGTGAGGTAGCCCGCCCAAGGTCACACAGTGAGTGGCCGGGTTGGGACGCCGCTCCCCTGTGCTGCCTCCCCAGCCTAGTGTCTGCACTTCCCCCTCTGAGGCGAACACCTTACCTCACACCCTAGATACGCGTAAGTTCTCTGCGGAGAGCTGAAATCACCTCAGTGAAACCAGGTCTGTCTTTGCTGTATAAATTAGTCAGTTGATCCATCTTACCTATAAAACAGCGGTTATTCCCACGAGTGAGAGCCTCTAAAACTTTCCAGAGGTGGCAAATCCTAACATGCCCTGTCAGAGCAAACAGAATGGGAAGGTTGAGGGCCACAGGTCAGCATCTGAATATAGGGGAACCCCAGAGTCAGTGGTCGGGGAGCCCACAACAGGACGTCCAGTGCCCAGATGCCCAGCCCGACTCTCCTTTTTCCAGAGCATGAGCCTGCCTTGCTCTGTGGGTGGGAAATGCCACGTGCTGGGGGGTAAAATTCCCACCTTCTTTCCTAGGTAGGATTGTCTTTCAAAGATATGGGGTCCAGTTATTCACTTTGGGAAATAATAGGTTGACGGTATCCAGACACTTTCTGTAACAACTACGTCTTGTAGAATCATCGTAGTGTGATTAAATATTAGAAGCTGAGTTTTATTTTTATTTATTTATTTTTTAAGATTTTATTTGTTTCCTTTAGGGAGAGAGCATGAGCAGGGGGAGCGGGAAGGGTCAGAGGATAGAGAGAATCTCAAGTAGACTCTGCACTAAGCACGGAGCCCAATGCAGGGCTCCATCCCACGACCCTGAGATCATGACCTGGGCTGAAATCAAGAGTCTGATGCTCAGCCAACTGAACCACCCAGGCACCCCGGGGAACTAAATTTTTAAATAGCAGTTTGATAGTCTAGGCTGGTGGCGAGAGCTAAGTTAGTAAGGAGGAGGACAGGAAGCTTTGTTGATGTCTCTGTCCCAACCATACTGGCCTACAAAAACAAACAGCAAAGGGGACCAGCATTCCTCAAGTCCGAAGTTTTTCTGTGGTTGAGGAAATAACCTCACTAAACCCAAAGTTCCAAGGCAAACAGAGTTTGAACATCGGAAAAGCTAATGACCTAGCTTTTGCTTTCAGGTATACCTAATGTTACTTCATAGAGTTTTTCTTATATTCCTTTCCGAGCTCCAAATTTTACTCATTTAATTTTCTTTTCCTCTCCTTTTAGAGAAACCAATCTAAAGTTCAAAATGGCACTTGAAATCACACACCAGTACCTCCAAAGAGAAAATTCACTGACAACATTTGATGGTTTGTACAAACATGTCTTACTTTGTTTTAAATTTTAGTCGCTCAACTCAGTCCCAATTAATTAAAACCACAAAATCTTTTGTATGTGAGTGTTTATGTGAATCATATTTTTCTAAAGGTTTTATTGAATGTGAAGAACCCAATAATCGGCTAGATAAGTTTACAGGAACACTATTTTGGAGAAACGCAAGTTTTCCTCTGGATGCAGATAAAATTTTGTTACGTGGCTGTGTAATTAGGAACACGGATTTCTGTCATGGATTGGTCATTTTCGCAGGTAATTGCGGAGTTTCTTGGGAAATTGATCTGATATTTGCTTTGAAGATCTAAAGAGGGGATTGCTTTTCTGTTCATTCTCCATCAAAACCAAAGGAAGAGTAATTTTATTGACATGGCCGTGAATTGATTTTCCCAACTATTGATCGGATTGAATTTTCCACTTTTAGGTGCTGACACGAAAATAATGAAGAATAGTGGGAAAACCAGATTTAAAAGAACTAAAATTGATTACTTGATGAACTACATGGTTTATACGGTACTTATTTTCTGTTTCAGTAGATGAGGGGCTGGATCGCTGTCTTGCTGTGATGCTGTTTTATGCTTTTCTTATGCAGAGAGATCTTACCTCTGCCAGCCAAGGAGATGAATGCATGTGGTGTTCCAAGGCTAGATGGGAGAGAGAGAGGACTCCCTTACTTTTTCTCAGAAATGCCATACCTCGAATAGGAGAATCCTTTTGGGAATGGAAATTCCAGTTGTAGGGGCCTCTGAGTTCTTGAGCATCTTGTTAACTAGAGTGACTAGGGCGCCTGGGTGGCTCAGTGGGTTAAAGCCTCTGCTTTCGGCTCAGGTCATGATCTCAGGGTCCTGGGATCGAGGCCCATATCGNAAGGCTAGATGGGAGAGAGAGAGGACTCCCTTACTTTTTCTCAGAAATGCCATACCTCGAATAGGAGAATCCTTTTGGGAATGGAAATTCCAGTTGTAGGGGCCTCTGAGTTCTTGAGCATCTTGTTAACTAGAGTGACTAGTTGGAAAACCAGGGAGCCCAAGATAAGTTCATGGGACTGGGCTCCTAGAGTCAATGTAGGGTTGATTTTACTGCCATTAGTTTCCCTGAGGGGTAGCTCTCTTAAAAGCAAACTTTTTCCCCTGACCTATACTGTATAAGTCTACATAAACGGTAAGGCTAAATATAAGGTGTGTTGAGGGGTCCCCAAGACCACCCCCAGGTTTGGTGGTTCACTAGGAGGACTCATAGACTGGAGCAGCTAGTTACCCTCATAGCTATGACTTACTGTAACTTATACAAAGCAAGATCAGCAAAGGCAAAAGGCCCATGAGGCAGAGTCTGGAGGAAGCCAGGTGGCAGCTTCCAAGAGTCCTCTCCCAGTAGGGTCATATGGCAAGACACACTTAATTCCCTGGGCAACAATTTGTGACAGCCCATGTGAAATGTTGTCCATACCAGGGAAGCTCTGTGGCTGGGGTTTTATTGGGATCTGGTCACATAGGCATCATCAGCGAGGCATGTACCAAAATTCCAGATCCCCTGAAGGAATGCAGGTGGTCAGAAACCATATTGTTTTACACAATTAGGCACAAAGAACCGTTCTTATCGGGAAAAGGAAAAAGGAAACCCTTCCAAAATCTAAGTTCCCAGATGCCAGCCAAAGGCCAACTTTGCAAGCAGGTCATTTAAGGATAGCATGTCAGGCCTGGCCCCAAATATTAGGTAGTCCTCGGATTTCCCAATGAAAATTCATTTTTTCCCAAGTATTTAGTTTAATTTGAATACATAAACTTTTGGGGACTTCTAAAACTTATAGTACTTTACATATACATAGTTAAAGTCTTATAAAAGTAATCTACTAATGTGAGCACTTCTTTTTTTCTCTGATCCCACATTTCGCGAAACTCAGTTTGAACTTTTCAAGTGCATCTTCAATGTCATTGTCTTGGTTACGGCCAGAGTACTCACAATGAGTTCATCTCTCCTACTGAGCCACGTGGTTTTGAGATAGAGCACTTTTGGAATCTGTGTCCAGAAATTTAAATCTGTCCTTGGAAATTGTATTCCTACCCATAAATATCCAGGTACCACGAGGGCAGTGGACTTTTGCATTCATCCCCTAAGTGTGTCCTCATAATTTCCCTAACAGGATATACTTACAGTGTCACGTTTTAAATTATCTTAAACTTAAAGTGATAATTAAACCTTCAGGAATAATTACCCAAATCTGGGTGAAATTCCCTTAGCTTCTCTTTAAAAAAACTTATTTCCTCAAATATTTTCTATAAGCATCCAAAGACAGCATTGCTTGAAATTATTTCATGCTAAGGTACCTTCCCCAAACAGTATGATATTATTCAAACTAAAGGTCTTGGATTGAATGCCCTGTAATATGAGGACATTTAAGGATTTGAGTATAAGACACCACTTTCTCTTTCAAATTGTGCCTTTGGGGACAAAACTCTGCCTCTATGTGTGTTGTAGGATATATTAGTCAATCATAGAACTCAAACAGGCTCTCAAAGCATCCTGGTGGTGCCATTTTCCCTTTAAGTGTGTTGTTTTTACTGACTACTAAATCATCATTAACATGCGAAGTATTGAGTAAAGTTATTTATCATCTATGACATTCTGGGAGTTGGCAATCCATCTTCCAAATACACTTCAGTGTTTCATATCTTCTAGATCTTTGTGGTTCTCATCCTGGTTTCTGCGGGTCTTGCCATTGGCCATGCTTACTGGGAAGCTCAAGTTGGCAATTACTCTTGGTACCTCTATGATGGAGAAGACTATACACCCTCCTACCGTGGATTCCTGAATTTCTGGGGCTACATCATTATTCTAAACACCATGGTGCCCATCTCTCTCTATGTCAGGTAAGGCTGTCCTCTCTTGGCCCTCCTGCTTTAAGGGAAGTGTGAGTACATTTTCCCAACTTTGCGTCTTGATTTCTATCAGTAATGGTTGGCGTTTGAGGCCGTAAGGAACAAGTAAGAAAATAACATTCATTTCAGGGTTGGGGGTAATAGAGGGAAAGGAAATTAACACTGGAGTGTCTGCTCTGTGCCAGGCACAGCACCTTGTATCTTGACCACTTTGCAGGTGAGACCACCAGAGTTCTGAAGTCACTCATTGGTAAGATTCCTTCTCAGTAGACTTCAGAGCCTGAGCTTTGAAAGGGCCTTGGGAAAAGGGTGGAGATTTCCAATGTCACAGGAAAACTTAATTCTTTTCTTTTTCAGGAGCCTTCCTAATCTCTTAGCTGTGTCTTCCTTATTATTCCTTATTACTCCACCATTATTATATCCACCTTATTAATAGCCACCTTATTATTCCACCAATTCCCTTATTATACCACCCGGCATATCCCTTGCTTGTAAAATGTTTCCTGGCCACTACTTTCCAATGGGAATGCCCCTCTCCCCGCCCGCAGTCCGCCTCTCAGAATGTTCTATTTCTCCTCTCAATCAACCACAATAGAGGAGTCAGGGTCCTTGCAGTGGTGACAGTCTCTGACAAGTGGTGATCACCTTGCTTGGTGAGATTCCTTCCTTGTCCACTTTTTTCCTTCTTTAATCTCAAGGCTTGTTGTCATTAATCAGTTGGATTTTAGACCCTTGAAGGGGAGCTGTGTCTTGGAATACACTCAGCAGCCAGTCTCCTCTGAGTTCCAATTAAGTAACAGCCCAGAGACATACAGGATCACATATAGTTCTGTAATTAGGAGCACTTGTTTTATTTTAATTTTATTATATGCGCACTTGTTTGATTTGTAATTTTATTATAGGTAGTTACTGCTGTTTTGTCACCATGAAGTAGAGCTCTGGGGAGCCATGTGTTTGCAGTCACTTAAAACACAACAACAAAAAACTGAGATGAGTTTTACCTTTGTCGAGGGAGCTATTAAACAGATTATTTTGTTTAAAACTGTATGTTATAAAATAAACTCTGTCGATTTCGATTTTTAAAAAGTCGTGTCATGTGATGAATGTGATTTCCTTATTTCTCTTGGAAATAAAGGTCCTTCTAGAGCATAAGTCGGATCAGGTCATTCTGCTTTGTTTTCTACCCTACGGTAGCTTTCCGTTGCCTTCAGGATAAACTCACTATTGAGTCCACGCTCTGACCCACAAGGCCTGGCGTGGTCTGGTGCTCGCCCCTCTCCCCCTCATCACCTCCTCTACCTCCTCCCCCTCCCCCTCCTTAGGCTCCCTCAACTCCAGCCCTCTTATTACTCCTCAGCGTGGTGCCCGTACCTGCCACAGAGCCTTTGCACCTCCTCTGGTCCTTGCCTGGAGTGTTTTTGCCTCTTACCTACATGGTTGCTCTTTCATTTCCTTCAGGCCCGTGCTTGGACATCCCCTTAGCACGCTGGCCTTTCCTGACCCACTCCATCTTAAATGTCACTTTCATTCCCTGTTGGTCTCCATCTTCCCATTACCCTGCTTTGATGTTCTGCGGGGAATTTTCTTCACGTGCTATATTTACAGGTTTATGTATTTGTCCCCCTTAGAAGGTAACCTCCTTGAAGGCAGGTATTTTGTCCGTTGTGTTTCCTGGTGTGGCCTCATACCTAGAATGGTGTCTGTACATAATAGGCACTCAGGAAATACTTATAGAGTGAGGCAGGGAGTTCTTTTTCTGTCTCTTTAACTTATTATAAAGACATCTTTTGCCCACTCAACGTTGGCTGAATATGTAAACAGCTTCCTTAGCACTGCGATATATTTAATCCCTAGAGTTTTAAAATTGAGATGATTCTTTTAGAATATCTTATTTGGAACAATCTCGAACTTTGTAAGAATTTAAGGAAAAAAATAAACTATGCTTTTTCACAGTGTGGAATCCCAGTGTAGGAGTTACTTGCCAAGAGTGCTAGGGCCTACTGGTGAGCACGCAGGGTCTGTAACCTAGTGGACCCTCACCTCCAGTTGGGGGCAGAGGGGAGCGTGGCCATTCCAGTCGTCCCCGGGTGCCATGGGAATGAGAGAAAAGAGAGTAGGGATTGCCACATTGTCACCATGTTGCTGGTCCCACAGGGCGCTGGGGTCAGACGTACTCAGGAGTGAGAGAGAAATCACTGAACAAGGCTGGAGAAAGATGTGTCTGGTCAGGAGAACCCCGAGGCTGGGCACCTGGACCCCGCAGGCTCGTCTGTTTGCGCATGGACAGCTCGTTCCCGAGCACGCGAGTCAAGATGAAGCCTGCCACGTGCCTCTCGGATCTGAGAGCACCATCCGAAGTAACTTTTCCTCTTGCCTTCCTAGTGTGGAAGTGATCCGTCTTGGACAGAGTTACTTCATAAACTGGGACCTGCAGATGTACTATCCTGAGAAGGACACGCCCGCAAAGGCCAGAACCACCACGCTGAACGAGCAGCTCGGCCAGATCCATTACATTTTCTCTGACAAGACAGGGACACTCACGCAAAACATCATGACCTTTAAGAAGTGCTGCATCAATGGGCAAATCTATGGTGAGTGGAAGCCATTGCTCGGTCCCCCAGGCCTGTGTGACCAGGGCCTACCTTCCCAGAATTGCCGGTGTCATCCCCGAGCCCAGCCTGGGTGGCCATTCTGGGCTGAGTTCTGAGGTGGCTTCAGTGGTCGCCTCGGGAGCGCACGCGTGGGAGAAGTCAGCGGTCAGAAGTAGGCACACATTCCTCAAAAAATTAAACTTAGTGTTACCGTGTGATCCAGCAATTCCACTTCTTGATGTAAACACAAAAGAACCAAAAACAGGGAGGGGGAGAGAGATTTGCACAAGCATGTTCATGCCAGCATCATTCACCATAACTAAAGGGTGGAAGCAACCCAAGTGTCCCTCAGTGGGTGAGTGGATAACATGTGGTCTACACATAACACCCGGAGTATTAGTCAGTCTGGAAAAGGAAAACGTTCTGACAGGCGCTGGACCATGGATGAACCTGGAGGACACTATGCTCAGTGAAGTAATCCAGTCACAAAAGGACACAAACAGTGGGAGGCCCTAGAGCAGTCAAATTTACACAGACGGGAAGTGGAATGGGTGGTGGCCAGGGGGTGGGGGAGGGGAGGATGGGCAGTTACTGTTTAATGAGTACGAGTTTCAGCTTTAAAGATAAACGGGCTCAGGAGTGGGTGGGGGTGATGCTGCACGGCAGTGGCACTGTATTTAATGTCACCGAACTGTACACTTAAAAATGGTTAAGGTGGGAAGTGCCTGGGTGGCTCAGTTGGTTAAGCGTCTGCCTTCGGCTCAAGTCATGATCCCAGGACCCTGGGATCGAGCCCCGCATCGGGCTCCCTGCTTGGTGGGAAGCCTGCTTCTCCCTCTCCCACTCCCCCTGCTTGTGTTTCCTCTCTGTCAAATAAATAAATAAAATCTTTTAAAAAAATAGTTAAAGTGGTGAATTTTATATGTTTTTGTCCATAATTATTTTGAAAAAGTTGATTTCCATTCTAATATTCTGAAACATGCTGTATATTCATAAAAATATTAAGGCTAATACTGTATTCAATTAGAATGCTCTCACTTTTAAATGAAGACTTAATACACTTTTAAACTATTTTTTTAAGAGATTTTATTTATTTGAGATAGCACTAGTGGGGGAAAGAGCAGAGGGAGAGGGAGAAGCAGACTCTGCTAGGTGCTGAGCTCAACGTGGGGCTCGATCCCACCATCCTAAGGTCACGACCCTAGCCAAAATCAAGAGTTGGATGCCTGGCACCTGGGTGGCTCAGTGGGTTAAAGCCGCTGCCTTCGGCTCAGGTCATAATCCCAGGGTCCTGGGATCGAGGCCCACATCGGGATCTCTGCTCAGCAGGGATCCTGCTTCCTCCTCTCTCCTCTCTCTCTGCCTGCCTCTCTGCCTACTTGTAATCTCACTCTCTGTGTCAAATGAATAAATAAAATCTTTAAAAAAAAAAAAAAGAGTTGGATGCCTGGCACCTGGGTGGCTCAATTGGTTTAGTGGCTGACTCTTGGCTTTAGCTCAGGTCATGGTCTCAGGATCCTGGGATCGAGCCCCATGGTGGGCTCCGTGCTCAACAGGGAGTTTGCTTGAGGACTCTGTCTCTCCCTCTGTACCCCCCCCCAACTTGTGTGCATGCGCTCTCTCTCTCTCTTTCTCTCAAATAAATAAAATTGAATTTAAATCTAAAAAAAAAAAAGATGCTTTTTAACTGACTGAGCTAACCAGGCACCCACTTAATACAATTTTTTAAAAGAGCTGTAACAACACTGTGTGCTTTTTCCTTGTAGAAAAAACTATACTGTGAATGTGTTTTCACATAAGGAGCATCTCAGACATGAGGGACCTTGAGGAAGGTGGGACACTGAGGGGTTAAGGAAGTGGTTCTCATGTGTGTGGTGGCTGAGGGGCAAGTAAAGCGCCTCAAGGGACAGGAGTCTGCCCCCGAGGAGGATGCCATGTAGAAGGGTGGAGGCACCAGTATTTGAACCTCCAGACTGGGGCTCAGCAGACTTCTGTAAAGAGCCAGGTAGAAAGCATTCAAGCCTTTGCAGGGCATATATTGTTTGCATCAGATTTTCTTCTTTGTTAGGTTTTGTTTTGTTTTCACAACTCCTGAAACGTGAAAATCGTTCTAAACTGTAAGACTGTCCAGAAACAGGCTAAGACCCATAGAACTGAAGCAAGGTGGGGAGGGACCTCTGCACAGTGAAGGAGACTCAATTTCTTTTGTCCTGTTTGTTTCTCAGGAGACCATCGGGATGCTTCTCAAAACAATCATAGCAAGATAGAGGTGAGTCCTTTCATTTAGGGAAGGGTTCGGGGGTGTGTGTGGGTTGCCCACAATGGCTGAAACAAAGTACCACAAAATGGGGGGCTGAAAACAACAGAAATTCATTCTCTCACAGCTCTGGAGGCCACAAGTCTGAAATCAAGCTACCAGCAGCGCCACGCTCCCTCGGAGGCTCTAGGGAAGAATCCTTCCTTGCCTCCTCCTAGCTTCTGGTGATGGCCTGCAATCCTTCCCATTCCTTGACGTACAGACCCAACACTTAAATGCCTGCTTCCATCATCCCATGATGCTCTCCCTGCGTATCTGTGTGCCTGCGTCCAGATTTCCCTCTTGTAAAGACACCAGTCATTGGATTAGTGTCCCCCCTTAGCCAGTGGGACCTCATCTTAACTCGATTCCACCTGCAAAGACCTTATTTCCAAATAAGGTCACCCTCACAGCTACCAGGGGTCAGGATTTCCACATACTTTCTGGGGGACGCCGTTCAACCCACCACAGGTTGTCTTTTTGTTTTAAGATGGGTGTAAGCCTCTTGACACTAAAGAGTGTGTTAAAATCCCAAGATAACTTTTCCAGAAAGGCTTGGCTCTGAAGACAAACTGCTATGATTTGTGAAGCCCATGTGGACATTTTCAAAATCTCATGTTTGTTTCCTCTCTCCACTTCTCTCAGCAAGTCGATTTTAGCTGGAATGTGCTTGCTGACGGGAAGCTTGTGTTTTATGACCACTATCTTATTGAGCAAATCCAGTCAGGGAAAGAGTCAGAAGTTCGCCAGTTTTTCTTCTTGCTCTCAGTTTGTCACACGGTCATGGTGGATCGGACTGATGGTGAGTGTTTCTCTGGCATCTCGGACGCAGGGGAGCAGTGTTCTCTTCACAGGTCACTCATGCTCAGCACTCACTTGCATATAAAGTAATGGCATGTGTCTTTTACTCAAGCAGCGAACATTTGTGAGCCCCTACCCCGATGGCGTATGAGGCGGCAAAATACGAAACCGGCTCTCAGGCTCTGAAAATGCACATCATCTTCACAGTTAGGGCTCCAAATGTGTTTATCACTTTGCAACTGAAATCATATCGTTAGGAGAAATGATTGACTCTTGCATTATACTAGAAGAATGACAGTCTTCCTACCCTGTTATTACTTGACATTTATTGAGAGTGAAGAGTCAAGCCTTATCTGGATCGTAAGGGGAACTTGAACAATCTTTACTACAAAATAATTTCGGAGAGGGTTTATTTTCTGGATTCAGATGTGTTTGGGGTTTGAAATAATACCCACCAGAGCCTGGGCTCACTTAAGGTGCCTTTTTCATTGGAAGGAGCATAATTAATGTGTATCTGCCTGGGAGTCAGCGAAGCTGACTTATAAGTTCCTTTGCAGAATTCTTTTTTCTTTTCTTTCTTTTTTTTTTTTTTAGATTTTATTTATTTGAGAGAGAGAGTGTGCACATGAGTTGGGGGGGAGGGTCAGAGGGAGAAGACGACGCCCGCTGAGCAGGGAGCCAATGCGGGGCTCGATCGCAGGACCCCAGGATTACAACGTGAGCCAAAGGCAGAAGCTTAACGACCGAGCCACCCAGGCGCCCCCCCTTTGTAGAATTCTTAAATACAGTTGTGCCAGCTTTGTCATAGCAACTTGGTCCCATGTCAGTGAAAGCTAGCAGTTTTTTCACATACGGACATTACAGTAAGTTATATAAATACACCTGTGCATTATCGAAAGAGCAAAAGGACCGCTTTTGGTATTTCTGCAATGAAGCACGGTGTGCCTGTCCAGCCTCCACTCGGATCTGCATGGCATAGGAAGGGGTCTTTCTGTTTTCTGACCTTGCGACATCATGTGTGGCAAGTATGAACTCTCCGGGGGAAGAGTAGGCAGAAAAACTGAATGCGTCCAAGCTCTATGCGCTATCCTTCAACAGATTTCAAAAAAACCCATTCCAAGGATGGCTGTAAGGGTGCAGTAAAGCGAGATAACCGTAGAATTCAAATTGGGGCAGATACACGGAAGGCTATCAGCAGGCAAAGTGGGGGGAAGACAGAAAGAGACACACCAAGTCATGAATAACCAACACACAGGTCAAAGTCTGTTTCTAGCCCAGCACTTTTTATCCATACAGTAAGGATCCACTATGATGTTTCTAAGCAACTTGGTTCTCTTAGGTCTTGACTCATTAGTAAAATTATTCTGCCCCCCCTCCACCTTTTTTTTTAATAGCATGTGGTGGTATTTTGAGAACCAACTGACTTAGGCAAACATCCTTCAATCTTATGGCCTATACGTTCTTTTCTCCTCCCTGGGATATTATGGGAAGAGCCCTATTCTGCTAGAGATGGGCCAGCTCCGTTGGGTTCCTGCCACAGCACATGGTACAGACCTGGGTCTTCGGTCGGAGCACCAGCGTCCTCGGTGTTGCAGGCAGAAGGTTGGAGTTCAAGGTCCCTTCAGCTGAACATCGTGCAGCACTTTGTCCCACTGCCCACTGAGGCCAAGAATTGTACGTCTCGAGGAAACTTCTTTCACACAGTCCGTGATGGGCAATTGTTGTCAGCCACTGCCAATAAAAAACAGCTGGATTTCAAGGCGCAGGAGGCTAAGAGAAATTGGTTTGGGGTTTGATACGTGAAGTACCTTGAAAGGGTCCCTTGGAAGGACTTTGGGAACCACTCCTCCAGCTATGCTGGCTGATCCAGGGACCTGCCTGACCCACGCAGCAGGTCAAGACCCCTTCTAGTTGGGTCCCCTTGCAATCCCGCCTGCGGGGCGTCTTTGCTTTCCCTCTCGCTTTTTCTGTCTTTTGTAAGAATAATGGAGGCTGGTCTTTTACTGTGCGTCACCTCAACAGGAGAAGGAGGCAGTCCTTTCACACGTGTTCCTGTAGACGTGAGACTAGCTCAGCGGCAGTCTGTGTGACCTGAGTGTGGGGTCCCCGTGGAGGCACCTGGGGACAGTGTGCGGAGAGGCGGCTTTGATATCCTATTGCTGTGTAATGAGTGACCGCGACTCAGCCCCTGGCTCTGTAGGTCAGAAGTCTGGGCATGGCATGCCAGGGCTCTCCGCTCAAGATCTCCCTAAAATCGCGGGCAGGCCATGTGCTCATCTGGAGCTCCAAGTCCTCCTCCAAGCTCACAGGGGAGCTCAGGACTCTGTTCTCCGTCGTGGAAGGACGGAGGTCTTCACTCCCTGCTCCTCCAGGCCCCCCTTCTTCCTGGCCACGGGGCCCCTACCATCTTCAAAGCCAGGAAACAATCTCCCTTCCATGGAACCCCTTACCTGCTTCCAATCTCCCTAGGAAAAGCCCTGTCCCTTTTAAGGACTGACCTAATTAGGTTGGGAACGCTCAGTTAATCTCCCTAGCTTGAGGTCCACTGATTTGGACCTTAATTACACCTGCGAAATCCCTTCCCAGCGGTACCTCGATTAGCATTTGAATAACTGGGAGCAGGTGTGTGTATGTTGGGGACAGGCAGGAACCTCGGGGCCACCTTTGATTTTTTTTAAAGATTTTATTTATTTATTTGACAGAGAGATCACAAGTAGGCAGAGANCGGGGCCACCTTTGATTTTTTTTAAAGATTTTATTTATTTATTTGACAGAGAGATCACAAGTAGGCAGAGAGGCAGGCAGAGGCAGAGGGGGAGGCAGGCTCTCTGCAGAGCAGGAAGCCCGATGCGGGGCTCCATCCCAGGACCCTGAGATCATGACCTGAGCCGAAGGCAGAGGCTTTAACCCACTGAGCCACCCAGGCGCCTTCGGGGCCACCTTTGAATCCTGCCTCCCACAGAGNTTCCTGCCTCCCACAGAGCCATGTGCCAGCAGAGTGTGGAAGGTTTGGAGACCTTTTCTTGGCCCGCAGGTCTTGAAGTCAGGATGTGCTGTGGTTAAAAGCTGGGGGCCTGGTTGAGGGTGGGAGTCTGTGGGAAGGACAGGTCATGAATGGGGGAGACATTCAGCAAAGGATTTGCAGGGGGTGCGATTATTGAGAGGGGTTGTCGGAGAGGTCCCTTGTTTCAGGGCTGGTGACGGGGAGACGGGGTGGGGGGGCTGGAACCCGCCGGAGGGAGCAGCAGCAGGCTCGCCGCAGGTGTGATTTGTGGTTGGTGTATTTTTTTTTTATCTGTGCTGGTTTTATGGTCCACAAATTAGTTTCTGAAAGAAAAGAATGTCTCTGGTTGCCTCCAAGTGTACAGTAAATAAGGAGTTCTCTTCGGAAATGGTTTCTGAGGATTTTTTTTTTGTCCCAGTTTCTTCCTGCAAACATCCAGTTGGAGTTTGGACCAGGTCCTTGAGTTCCTTCCTGTCTCTACTCGTCTGCAATTCTGTGACCCCCTTACGAGAACCAAATGGAAGGGGTGGTTTTTGGTAATGATAACAATATCAGTGTTTGCTCCAGATAGGATTGTCTTAGTCATGGGAACTTTACCACCTTTTATCATTTCATTGCTTTTTTTTCTGTTGGAAACAAGCTTGCCATCAGCGTGGTATAACACGGTGTCAGCTACACTTGTCCAGGGGAGGGGTTGTGTCCCCACGGCTGCTTGTTTAGCTCTGGTCAAATATTTGCCCTCTTGGAGAGAGAGAGAGAGAGAGAGAGAGAGAGAGAGAGAGAGAGAGAGTGTGTGTTTCTAGAATGGATGGATTCAGTGTGTTCGTTCGTAACTTCTGGTAAATGACTTTCTGGGTGAACAGAAAGCCTAAAGTGTCATCTGCAGTTACTAACTGGGAATTGATTGATACAGACTTAATTGGAGTGAGCCATGTGAACAGGTGTGTGGAGGGAGTGGGTGTGTGGAGAGGGCGGGGGG
>LNAC01000015.1:10829195-10960721 GCA_002007465.1 Ailurus styani | reverse complement strand
CTTGTCCGGCCCGCCTCTCTGCCTACTTGTGATCTCTCTCTCTCTCTGTCAAATAAATAAATAAAGTCTTTAAAAAAAAAAAAGAAAAATGGAAAATCTTTTTCAACTTTTTACTGAAGTACAACGTGTGAATGGAGACAAGCATATGGCTCAGTGAGTGTTCTTCATAAACTAATCCCCCCTTGTCGTGAACACCCAGAATTTAAAAACCAGAGCATTATGAGTCCCATAGAAGTCCTCTTGTGTTCCCTTCAAGTCTGTGCTCCTCCACAGGAACTAACTGGTTCTCACTTGGCATAGCCCGGGTTAGCTTTGTTGGTTTTGTGGTCGGTGGAAATGTAACCACAGAGTGTAGACTTCCATGTCTGCCTTCTTTGGCTCAACGTGATAAGATTTATTTCAGTTGTTGAAGTGTACTTATGAACAGAAGGCAACTTTCCATTAATTAACTTTAAACTTCAGGCAATGAAACAGATTGATGAATTTTGAGGGGTTTTTTTGTTGTTTTTTTTTTTTTTTAGTATGGGAATACCGCTGTGGTGACGTAAGCACGCTCTTCCAAACGGAAGAGAAAGGGTACAACTCTTTTAGAAAATGAATAAGTAATATTTGCCAACAGACAAAAATTATCAGTATTCTTTAGCTCAGTATTTTCACTACTAGGAAGCTATCCTTAGAAAAGAGTCAGCAAAATCTCTGTACACAGACAAAATAGTTATTACGATGTTATTTTTGAGAGCAGAAAAATTTGTAAATAAGCTAAGTGCCTGTAATTGGAAAATAGTGACATATTCACATTCATTAAAATAATGTTTACAAAGACTCTTTAAAGCTATGTTAACATGCTCCAAATATAAGGTTCAGGTAACCAGGATATAAATGTATATTCAGTATGATAGAAACTATTACTGAAATAGGCATTTTCAAAAGGACTGGAAAGATTTGTAACACAGTGTCAATAGTGTTGTTTTTCCTTGGGTTGGTGGAATTATGGGAATCTTTTCCTCTATTCCTGGCCAGTTCTTTTTTGTTTTGTTTTTGTTTTTGTTTTTACTTCTAGTTTATGTTACTATTTATAATTACAAACAAAAACCTTAAAGTTTGAAAAGGGTTATGTTGGCATACTCCTTAAGAATCTGCGATTTGTTTTCTTGGGGGTGTCTTGGGCTTTGCACTGCATCCTTACTCCCTGACGTGGACCTCAGCCATGGGCTTGGGGTGGTGAGCTCTGCATCTGGCTTTACAGCTTTCCCGGTTTCTCTGTTAGGTCAGCTCAACTACCAGGCGGCCTCTCCCGACGAAGGTGCTCTGGTGAGTGCTGCCCGGGACTTTGGCTTTGCCTTCCTTGCAAGGACCCAGAACACCATCACCATCAGCGAGTTGGGAACGGAGAGGACCTACGATGTTCTTGCCATTTTGGACTTCAACAGTGATCGGAAGCGAATGTCTATCATTGGTAGGTCTCCTTCAAGAGTGTGTCTGTCTGTCACTCATTTAGATGCTGCCTTTTGCACATTTTATTTAATGACCCCAGAATAACACAGGCAGTGGATGAACCACTTGGCTCCTGGGAGATTGCCACGGATTTATCAAAACCCGGTTTTTTCCCTTCATTCTGCTTGGTGTCCGTCACTCAAAGAGACACCTGCAGTATATCTGAATCTTGCAAATGTTGGCCGCCTTCCACGAGCAGCCAGCTGTTGACTCGAGGGTGGGAACACAGTGGGTGGTCGAGCCACACACACGCTGTTACTTTGTGCGGCCCTCCCAGCACTTCTGCTGTGCACTTGGCATCAGGGAAGGGAGAGGTGGCAAGAGAGGGCTTCAGAGAAAAGCAAGGCTGTGCTTAGGAAGCCAAAGTGTACCTCCAGTCCAGGCTCAGGAAACAGGCCAGAAGTGGAGAGGGTGACTGATTCCCAATATTGAAAGTTTTAAGTTCATGATTTAAAACAATTTCAGATTTATGGAAAGACCGCAAGAAGGGTTTAAAAAACTCTTGTATTCTCTTCCATATCCACCAACTATTAGCATTGGCCACGTAGCCGTCATCATTTGCATCATATACAGGCTCTTGTTTCCTGAGCCATTGGAGAGTAGATTATGGAGCTGATGCTCCTTTTCCCTAAATACTTAAGTAGGTATGTCCGATGAATAAGAACATTCACTTTTATATAAATAAAACGATCAGAATCAGGAAATTTAACATGAAACAATATTGTTATCTAATCTACAGGGATGTTTTCAGATTTTACCAGAAATTCCCCCCCCCTCCCTCCCTCCCTCCCTCCTTCCTTCCTTCCTTCCTTCCTTCCTTCCATCCTTCCATCCTGGTTTAAGATCCAAGATTGCATAGAGCATTAGGGCATTGTTAACTCTAGTCTCCTTTAATTTACAACAGTTTCTCAATTTTTTTTCTTCTATACATTGACATTTTTGAAAAGCACAGGCCCATTATTTTGTCGAAACTCTCAATTTGGATCTGTCCAACATTCCCTCGTGATTGAATTCAGGTTATACATTATTGGCAGGAGTCTGTGGATTGGTGCCCTGTCCTTCCCAGCATGTCATGTCTGGAGCCCCGTGATTACTAGTGATGTTAGCTTTGATTGCTCAGAAAGTGTCTGAGATTTCTCCACTCCAAGATTGAATTTTTAACCAGTAAAAACATATAGGTTTAACTGCCTACTGAATGCTGATTAGGCACATTTGATGGAGTGTTTTCTATGTGCCTTAGCACTGATCGAGGCCAATTATTATGCCTGGCATTTACCTTGAAGAATTTAAAATCCAGTTAGCAATGAGGGCACATGCTATTATTACCACAAAGATCCAAAATCTCAGAAAGATAGTCACAGGGGGTCATGTTATGGTCTGAGTATTAAAGGCAGTAAGTGTTATGGGTTTTGTTTTGATTTTTTTAAAGATTTTATTTATTTATTTGACAGAGAGAGATCACAAGTAGGCAGAGAGGCAGGCAGAGAGACGGGGGGAAGCAGGCTCCCTGCCGAGCAGAGAGCCCGATGCGGGACTCGATCCCAGGACCCTGAGATCATGACCTGAGCCGAAGGCAGAGTCTTAACCCACTGAGCCACCCAGGTGCCCAGTGTTACGGGTTTATAGGTAAGCAAGAATCCTACGGCATAGACAAAGAAGGCATCGTGGAAGAAACTAGAACACGGCATGGCACACAGTTGGGAATCCGTCGATATTTGCTGCAAAAATAAGAATATGAAAAAATGAGCTGACGAAAGGAATCTTTTCATATTTATTTCACTCTTACGTTGTATGTAGATAGTGACTTACCGAGTTTGTTAAGAGTGAAGTTTTTCTAGGCACAGTCGTGATTTTAAATTAATGGTGAATTATTAGCAGACTAACCTTCAGATGATCTTTACAAATGTGGTTTTCTATTATAAAATCAAACCCACCTTCATTATTTGTTTTTCCTTCTCTTGCTACTAGTAAGAACCCCAGAAGGCAATATCAGGCTTTACTGTAAAGGTGCTGACACGGTGATTTACGAACGGTTACATCACATGAATCCAACAAAACAAGAGACACAGGATGCCCTGGATGTAAGTCCCACTCTTACCCTTTATGCC
Organism: Ailurus styani; assembly: GCA_002007465.1. Taxonomy (NCBI): domain Eukaryota; kingdom Metazoa; phylum Chordata; class Mammalia; order Carnivora; family Ailuridae; genus Ailurus; species Ailurus styani. The sequence continues at coordinate 10,957,119 of LNAC01000015.1, read as the reverse complement.
ACAGGTTGCAAACCCCCTTTCTGATACTTGATCTTTCTGAAGATCAAGTGAAAGTTCTGTGTTGGCTCTTGGCTCCTCTCTCATCTTGGTGTAGCTGTGTGGAAAGGGCATGAATGTAGCAATATGGCAGGCTGGTTCTGGTTCTCCCCCTGATGCTGACTTGCTGGCACATGACAGTGGTGTCCTTTCCAGCATCCAGGTTGGCAGCATCTGCAGGATGGGACCAGGGTAAGGACTGGTCTCTCTTCTGGTGACCGTGAGCAAGCTACATAACCCTAGCAAGCTGCAGTCTTACTCTCTGTGTGGCCTCCAAGAATTCCACCAACCTCCTAGAGTACGATGAAGGAAAGAAAGCATTCATATATGATGGCACATGACAAAGCAATCAAGTGGATAATTGAGTTCTGAGGCGTTTGTCAGTAAATCACTTGGGTCTTCAAATTTGTTATCTGTGGGGAGTGTGAACTTAGTCCAGTGATAATTGCAGTTATTCAGAATACTTCTGGAAATTTCTCCCTTGGAATTGCCTACCAATCCTCATATTGTTTTGGTTTTCTTAATGATGGGAATGAAGTATGGAGGACATCGATTGGTCCTGGTATCCCAGTCCTGCCTTTTTATTTGTTTTGTGTTCTTGGGGGAAACGGTTGATATATCACTGAAGCATTAATTGCCCACGTGAAAGAGGAAGAGGAAGAGGATAATTCCTACCAAGGAAGGTCATTGCAAGGGAAAGCATCTTGCACAAATCCAGGATTTAGTAAGTGATTAGTAAAGGGTAGTTTTTTCCCTTTAAGGGTCTGGTTGAGTTTTGGCATCAGCCAAAGGTCCTTCAGGAAGAAGCCTGTATATGTTTCTTCTTGGGATCACATTTTAAGTTAAGATAGGTTGTTGAAGCAGTTACAATGGACAATTTCTCATGGGGATATGAATAATGGCAATTTAATCACAGATGCAGAAACTTCCAAAGAATCTTTGAAAGCGAACACTCAGTTGGGTGAACTAGCTCCGCCATCTTGGCTAGACAAGGTGCAGCTGTGAAGTAATAAAACATTTTTACTGGCTCATGCTTCAGCTGTTTAAAATAGCTTAAATGTGTTCACCATGATTAAATTTTCCAGACATTGTTTTTCATTTAAATGTTTTATCTCAGTTTTAACAGTGGCTCAGGTATTTCAGAATTGGCTTGAAGAAATAATGCTTGGTTGAGAGTTCATACCTGATTTGGCTCATAACAGTTTGTGGGAATAAGTTATAAAATTGTCAGGTTTGTGTTTACGACATCATTATACCCAAAGGCAGCTCGCTTGTCTGTTATTTTCTGAGTCGTTATGAGAAAAAGTTTTCTTTGCTCTAGTGACTTGATTTGAAAGAAATGTATACTTTTCTCTTTAACTAATTTGGGAACTACAAGTAGGATCCTGAGAATTCTTAGAAGAACAAATATTTGTTTAATGTCATCTACAGAATGTATTTATTTAGAATTCATTATCTTTCATGACCTCTTTTTAAATTCTTACTGTATTACTTCAAAGAAAGCTTTCAAATTTGATCTTGAACTACATAAAATTAACTATTATTTGTTGGATGGATTATCTTTTAAATAGGTCTTTGCAAACGAGACTCTTAGAACTCTGTGCCTTTGCTATAAGGAAATTGAAGAAAAAGAATATGAAGAATGGAACAAAAAGTTTATGGCTGCCAGTGTAGTCTCCACCAACCGGGATGAAGCTCTGGATAAAGTGTATGAAGAGATTGAAAAAGACTTAATTGTGAGTTTTAACCTTCATAACTCGATATTCTAAACAGAATTGGAAGGTTTATTAAGTTCTGTTATATTTTTAATCTCATGCTTGAAAGATAATTCTAACTTTAGCATTTCATGTTGGTACAATGGAACTAGATCATATGAGTTTCTTTTGTTTAGCAAGCAAAATAGAAATTGCCATTATGAGAAACCAAAAGACAGAAAACATAGAGATTCTAGTCCAATTCTATTATTTTTATATCACTCATTAAAATGCATTATGAGGGCGCCTGGGTGGCTCACTGGGTTAAAGCCGCTGCCTTCGGCTCAGGTCATGATCCCAGGGTCCTGGGATCGAGGCCTACATCGGGCTCTCTGCTCGGCAGGGAGCCTGCTTCCTCCTCTCTCCTCTCTCTCTGCCTGCCTCTCTGCCTACTTGTAATCTCTCTCTCTGTGTCAAATGAATAAATAAAATCTTAAAAAAAAATAAAAATAAATAAAATAAAATAAAATGCATTATGATTTTTACATAACAAACCAGCACCTATTTATGACATTTTGAGAATCACTGAATGATTTTTATTTTGCAAAACATTGAAACAAGAAAAATATACCATTTATAAGTGAAATTTCTCAAAATTTAATACTTATTGCCTGGAGAGTTTAGACTAGAAGGGTATGTTCAATAAATAGCTAGTATCGACCTTTAGTGAAAGGAAGTGGCTTGTGTCCATGTGAAGCAGTATGTATACAATGAAAGTATATTTTAATGTCCTTAATTTTATACTTACATTTTTATCTTGGCCAACTAAGAAAAAAGTTTTTGAATGTTTTGGGTTTCGGTGAGTGCAAAACACAGCAGCCTTCCCTGTCCTTGCTGGCCGTTGTCCCCGGGGGAGCACCAGCTAGGGGGTATAATTAGCCCTTCTTCTGTTTACAGGTTGGCAAACTGCAATTACGGAACATTTTAAGCTTACTCGCTAATTCCTTTTTTTTTTTTTCTTTTTTCTAATGTACATTCCAGCTATTGGGAGCGACAGCAATTGAAGACAAGCTCCAGGATGGAGTCCCAGAAACCATTTCGAAACTCGCAAAGGCTGACATTAAGATCTGGGTGCTCACTGGAGACAAAAAGGGTAATTCAATTTGTGGGGAAGCGTATCTGTTAATTCATTAAATATTCATAGCTCTTATTTCCCTTGCCCAAGATGACTTTCTCAGACTTTCCATCCTGCACAAACACTGTCCATTTTTTTGAGACAGAGATGCTTCCTTTTTTTTTTTAAGTTTTTTTATCTATTTATTTGACAGAGAGAGATTACAAGTAGGCAGAGAGAGAGGAGGAAGCAGGCTCCCTGCGGAGCAGAGAGCCCGATGCGGGCCTCGATCCCAGGACCCTGAGACCATGACCTGAGCCGAAGGCAGAGGCTTTAACCCACTGAGCCACCCAGGCGCCCCAGAGATGCTTTCTTTAAGAAAACCTTCTCCATTATCCCAGTTCTCACGGACGGCATCCTTCTGGAAACCCCCTCAGTAGCAGGTTTACGTCTTATCGTTGAGCTCCTGGTCGTGCCTTGCTGGCCGTGGTCAGTCCTATCTCCCCAGCCAGAGGTGGGCTCCTTTTGTGAAAGGACCATCCCTTTTGTCCCTTCTGTCCTCCCCCAGACTTTGCCATTTCTTGGGCGCAGAATGAAACAGTTCAGAATGCTGATCAACAACTTCTATTTTCTGGCCCATTTTATTGCTTGAAAATGAAAATTAAAATTTTATGCCCAAGGGATGATCTTAATTTTTAAATTTAGAGCTCAGCAAGGAGTGGTTTGGCATTGCTACCTTACTCCACAAGCCTCCTGCAGAAAATCAGATAATTTCTCTTACCCCGACATGGTTAATGGGTTACACACTCTGATAAGCTAAGGGAAGTCCTGACCTTAAACAAATAACAATGGGTGGTAATGGAAAAAGGAGGGAAAAATCTCCGGTAGGTGCCCCATGTGAAGGTTTATGGAAATAGTTATCTTTTTTTTTTTCTATAACAATGATTAAACCACAGGAACTGACTGTGCTTAGTATTTCAGTGAACACTGATTTATTAAATAACCAGTTCATGTGTTTGATAATATAGTTATTTTTATAATTGAAAACATCTCAAACCAGACTTTGACTTCACTTACTTTATCACACAAAATGGGCTCCCCCCCCCCCGTGTGATTTCTATATTGCTACAGAAAAAAGAGCATATTGGCTTGAATCTGCCTATTTCATGACTTGAAAAAAAATGCTCATTACTGGGGCGCCTGGGTGGCTCAGTGGGTTAAAGCCTCTGCCTTCGGCTCAGGTCATGATCTCAGGGTCCTGGGATCGAGGCCCGCATCGGGCTCNCATTGGGGAGCCTGCTTCCTCCTCTCTCTCTGCCTGCCTCTCTGCCTACTTGCGATCTGATCTCTCTCTCTGTGTCAAATAAATAAATAAAATCTTTAAAAAAAAATGCTCATTACTAGCTAAAGTCAATCATTCATCAATAGGAACAACACTTAATTTTTAATATTTATTTAATTTTTAAAAACATTTGTATTTGTATTTTTAAAAATTATTTATTTATTTATTTTTAAAGATTTTATTTATTCGACAGAGAGACAGATCACAAGTAGGCAGAGAAGCAGGCAGAGAGAGAGGGAGAGGAGGAAGCAGGCTCCCTGCTGAGTAGAGAGTCCAATGTGGGCCTCGATCCCAGGACCCTGAGATCATGACCTGAGCCGAAGGCAGAGGCTTTAACCCACCGAGCCACCCAGGCACCCCTGTATTTTTATTTTTTATTAACATGTATAGTTTCAGGGGTACAGGTTTGTGATTCTTCAGTCTTACACAATACACAGTACTCATCACAGCACATACCCTCACTTAATTTTTTTCTGTTGTAGAAACTGCTGAGAATATAGGATTTGCGTGTGAACTTCTGACTGATGACACCACTATCTGCTATGGGGAAGATATAAAGTAAGTAAACCAAACCTCTACTACTAGAGGCAGCAGACATGGCAGATGGGGGGAAATGGGAGCTAGACTGTCACCTCAGTTAGTTTCCCTCCATGTAAATGAAGCAAGAGAACCCAGGTGGTTCCAAGTTATCATGGTTTGACCTTATTTCGAGCAGATTTTAGTGTTAGGGGAGCTTGGGGCTTTTATTTACTCTTTCAGGGGCCATTTCTCTCCATTCCTTGGGGATCTTCAGTGCTTGCCTATTGACCGAAAGAAAGAAAGAAAGAAAGAAAGAAAGAAAGAAAGAAAGAAAGAAAGAAAGAAAGAAAGAAAAAAGTGAGATCAAGACATCACTAGCCAATGAATCTGAATTCTCTCCATGTGCTGCCTTTTCTAAGAATTATAATTTTGAAAGAAACACAGAAGGAAAGAACGCCACAGTTTTGCTTGGAAGGAGATGGTTGGACGGGATTCCTCTCTAGACTTGTCCGGATGGGGCAGGATATTTCAAAGCACGGCCTCTCCTGACACGCTCGAGAGCCCAGAGGCACAGCAGACCTGGAAAGGCGTAGGGAAGAGCCGCGTCCTATTAAAAAGCTGGAAGTGTGTTGCACAAGTTCCTGGGCGGTGCTCTCTTGACAGTTTTATTTCTTCCTTGAATCTTTTCCTTACGACACCTCCCCCAGGCTGTCCTGTCGCAAGGCCAGAGCCGTGAACAGACACACTTGCCTAGTTTGGTAAGATGATGAGGGAGTTGATGGTTGTGGTTAGTCTTCTTTCTAATGATGATGATAGAGCTTTTGTGAGCTGTTCCAGTATATTAGGCACTCGGCTAAATTAGACAATCAGCAGCTCTAACATCTAAATAGATCAGTTCTGTTTAACTGCATAAACCATGCCTCTGTGCTTTTTAGCTTGTAAAAAATAGTGATAAATAAATACTAATACTTAAGTAGTTTCTTGGTTTCAAGTGATTTGGCTAACTGCCAGCTGGTTTTATTTCTTATAGAGTTCTGGTCTCTCTTTCTAAAGTGTTGAAAATTGGGCCCTGAGCTAAATTAAAGGTAAAATTTATGCAAGTAGCAAATTTTAGGATCATGCTCTTAGCTAGGTTTACCTTTTCTAGAGGGCTGACTCCCTCTTTCTTTGCAAATGCTTCCTGAAAGGATGATTCCTATATAATGGTTTGGATATTTTCTCTCTTCCAGCCTATTAATGATTTGTCTTGCTCACTCCTTAATTTCAACTTGAAAATGAGCAATTAATGTAGAAAAAGAATAATAGATACCTAATCCTCTAGTGTACTGGTTCTCGACTGGGGGTGATTTTGCCTTCCAGGGAACACTTGGCAATGTCTGGAGACATCTTTAGTTGTCGTAATAGGGGAGGCGGGGTAGAGGCCAGGGATGTTGCTACACATCCCACAATACAACGGACAGCCACGTACAACAAAGAAGTGTTTGGCCCCGAGACATCAGTAGTGCTGAGGTGGAGAACAGTGGCCATGTGTGTCATAAGGAAAGCTCTAGACTGAGAGTAAGGAGACCTGAGTTTTCATTGCTGTTTTCCTTTCAGTTTGGTGCAGGTCAGTCACCTCTCTCTTGGACTTGATTTCCTTATTTGTAAATGAACAGTTTGGATGAGATCTTTATGGACCCTTCCACTCCAAAATTCTATAACTCATCTTTCTATCACATGAATGTGTTCTATGCGGACTTCTCAGTTATTCGTTGATAGGAAGCACTGAGAATTTCTCAAAAGCAAACATAACTTTATGTGGGAGTAAGCTTCTTCTTGCCAACTGGTAGCCACTGCTTATGATACACTGGGGGTTCATGTCAGGTATTACAATTCAGATCAAGATTGCCTTCCTTGGGGCGCCTGGGTGGCTCAGCGGGCTAAAGCCTCTGCCTTCGGCTCAGGTCATGATCTCAGGGTCCTGGGATCGAGCCCCACATCGGGCTCCCTGCTCAGTGGGGAGCCTGCTTCCCTCTCTCTCTCGGCCTGCTTCTCTGCCTACTTGTGATCTCTCTCTCTCTCTCTGTCAAATAAATAAAAAAAATAAATCTTAAAAAAAAAATAGATTGCCTTCCTTCTGTTGCTCGTGAACACATTTTCAACTGTTATCTTCCTTTAGCTGTCTTTGGCAAACAGCAAAGTGCCAAGAACATGGTGCCCCACAGAGGGAGGAATTAAGACTTAATGAGATTATGTCATCTGATTTAAAAATGGGCAAAGGACTTAAATAGACTTTTCTCCAAAGAGGATATACCAATGGCCAACAAGCATATGAAATGATGCTCAACATCACTAAACATTAGGGAAATGCAAATTAAAGCCAGAATAAGGTATCACCTTATACCCTTTCAGGATGGCTCTTATCAAAACAAGAACAACAGGGCACCTGGGTGACTCAGTAGGTTAAGCGTCTGCTCACATGGCTCACGTCGTGATCCTGGGCCCTGGGATCGAGCCCACATCAGGTTCCCTCCTCAGCAGGGAGCCTGCTTCTCCCTCTCCTCCCTGCCTGTGCACTCTCTCACTATCTCTGTCTCTCTCTCTCTTAATAAATAAAATCTTTAAAACAACAACAACAAAAAACCCTAAAAACAACAACAAACAGAAAATAACAAGTGTGGGAAAGCATGTGAAAATAGGAACCATTTTGCACTAGGAATAGGAAGCATTGTGGGGTAGGAAATAAAATGGTGCAGCTACTATGGAAAACAGTATCATGGTTCCTCAAAAACATTAAAAATAGAAATACCAGATGATCCAACAATCCCACTTGTGGATATATATCTCAAAGAATAGAAAGCCAGAACTCAGAGATTTTCACGCCTGTGTCCATAGCAGCACTACTCCCAATAGCCAAGATGTAGAAGCAACCCAAGTGCCCATTGATGGAGGGATGAATGGATAAACAAAATGTAGTATATCCATACAGTGGGTTATTATTAAGGAGGAAGGAAATTGTAACACAAGCTACAATAGGAACGGACCTTAAAGATAGTGAAATAAGCCAATCACAAAAAAATAAACCAAAACCAAAATAAAAAACAAAAAAACAAAACCTGTGTGATTCCATTTACAGGTTATCTAGAGTGGTCAAATTCATAGAAACAGAAAATAAAGTAGTAGTGACCAGGAATCAGTGGAAGGGGGGAATAGGGAGTTATTGGTATGGAGTTTCAGTTTTAAAAGATGAAAAAGTTCTGGAGATTGATTGCAAAGCAATGTGAATATACTTAATACTATTGAACTGTACACATAGAAATAGTCATGACAAGTTTTATGTGTTTTTTAAAGCCACAGTTGAAAAAAGGATTATATATCCAAAGTATCTCACGGTCAAGGGCCTATTTATAGTCTTGTAGTCTTAAACACTTAAATTTCTTTTTCCCTAGTTCTCTTCTTCACACAAGGATGGAAAACCAGAGGAATAGAGGTGGCGTCTATGCAAAATTTGCACCCCCGGTGCATGAACCTTTTTTTCCACCTGGTGAAAACCGTGCTTTGATAATCACTGGTTCTTGGTTGGTGCGTATATCATCATTGTATCTGTGTCTTTGGCTTAAACTAAAGCAGTTCATCGTGGACTGATTTTACTTGGTTTCCCATATTAACGGTCAACCTATAAATCTCTTAGCCTACAAAGGAACGGGCAATTTCCCAAGTTTGAGACGTAATATTATACGATCTGTGAAAACAGTTATATCACACTGGCAGTAGTGGTTATCCCTGGTTCATTAATCAATGGATCACTTTAATTTTCTTCTTTGTACATTCTTGTATTTTCTAAATTTTATAGTAAATAGGTTTTATAGTCAGAACAGTATCATCCATGATATAACCCAAGAACCATCCTTCACATGATTAAGGTCTTGGGAATGATACTCTTGATATAAAATGGTCGTAATCCTCTAACTTCACAGAATGAAATTCTTCTGGAGAAAAAGACCAAGAGGAGTAAGATTCTGAAGCTGAAGTTCCCACGGACAGAAGAAGAACGACGCATGAGGACGCAGAGTAAGAGGCGTCTGGAAGCTAGGAAGGAGCAGCGGCAGAAGAACTTCGTAGACCTGGCCTGTGAGTGCAGCGCGGTCATCTGCTGCCGGGTCACCCCCAAGCAGAAGGCAATGGTGGTGGACCTGGTGAAGAGGTACAAGAAGGCCATCACGCTGGCGATCGGAGATGGGGCCAACGATGTAAACATGATCAAAAGTGAGTCTCGCCCATGGCCAGTGCCACCAGAACTGCCAGAGAGAAGCAATGGCAGGGAGGTACTGGGGCGTAGTCTTTCCGACTGTGATTGCTTAGGCTTTCATAAAGCAGATGTCTGACAAAGGCCCTTACCCATGATGACATCTGTGACCCTGCCCTCAGGAAGCTCAGGCTACCCAGTAGGAGGGAAGAGGTAGAACAGTGCCACTTGGGGAGTGCCAAATAGAAGGCGAGTTCCAGATGGGGGAACTTAGCCTTATTTGTTTCCCTCTCTTGCTGCTTCTCCTTCATATTTCCTTAAGGCTTATTTTAAAAATCCTGCTATTTAATAGTTTTGCAAAAATCTCTGCTGAGCTTGGAGTGAATTCTCTTGGTATTTGTTTTGAGAGTATTTTTCTTTCATCTAAGCATCTTTTTCTAGGGCTTTCTTCTTGCTCTTGGCAAACTGGGTGACCAGGGTAACATATTTGGCATTGAAGCAAAGCTCCAACATGGTCTCACCAGCCTCCTGACCTTCCTAGAAGAGTATCAAGGGTCGTTTTGCTGGTTGGAGGACCCTAGGTCTTCACAGATTGAAAAATTGAGTCCTGTCATGCTATACATTGTGAAATGTATCATGAAATACATTGTGCTAGTATTAAGTATGCAGAACCAAACTCTCATCAACATGTCTGAGTCCTGGTTTTTGTTTTGTTTGTTTTTCCCCCTCCCTGTATTACTGTCAGGGAGCATCTTGTAATGGAAAAACTCCAACTAGCGAGACCTGAATACTTGCCTTCATTCTATTGCCAACATAACGTGTCACCTTGGGCTCATGCTCAGGCCTCAGCTTTCTCATCTAAAAACAAGAATATTATCTTTGACGTCACCTCCAGTTTTGTGATATTAAGATGAACTGTTTGTTACATGACCACACATGTCCTATTATGCTGGCTACTTTAACTGCATAGTGTATAACTAGACTTAATTCAGCCTATTTTGTAATTCATGTCTTTTTCTTTTCTTAGAGTCTCTTCCTCCTCCTCCTTGATCTGTACTAGGAATATTCCAACTTTTCTTCCTCAGCAGGAGTCAGCTATATGACGTACGTCGTCTTGCTTCTTTATCATGTGTATGTCCGTGGCCACTGCTAGTTTTCATTCCTCTCCAATGTGTTTTGCATGTGTTCACCCTACCACAGGACTGGCATTTCTCGCTCCAAATATTATCAATTTCTTGCCCCTACAGCCAGTTCTAGTTCATTCTCCATTGTGCACCCTTAACATAAATAGCTGTGCCAAAAGGGCAAGTAACTCAAACATTATTTTTATTTATTTATTTTTTTTATTATTATTATTTTTTATTATTATTATTTTTTATTTTATTTTTTTTAAAGATTTTGTTTATTCATTTGACACAGAGAGAGAGATTACAAGTAGACAGAGAGGCAGGCAGAGAGAGGAGGAAGCAGGCTCCCCGCTGAGCAGAGAGCCCGATGTGGGCCTCGATCCCAGGACCCTGAGATCATGACCTGAGCCGAAGGCAGCGGCTTTAACCCACTGAGCCACCCAGGCGCCCCAAACATTATTTTTATAAAGTTACAATGTAGACTTCTAGATGTTGCAGAGAGGGAGGTTACCTGACAGATGTACCATCAGACTATGTGACTTAGACTTGAAATTTTTTTTGTTCCTCTGAGTTTACTAACAATATAAAATAAAAGGGATCACAAAAGGTCAACAGAAGTAACCTTATAGGGGCGCCTGGGTGGCTCAGTGGGTTAAAGCCTCTGCCTTCGGCTCAAGTCATGATCTGATGCTGAGCCTGCTTCCCTCTCTCTCTCTGCCTGCCTCTCTCCTACTTGTGATCTCTTTCTCTCTGTCAAATAAATAAATAAAATCTTAAAAAAAAAAAAGAAGTAACCTTATAGAGACTTGTTTTCTGAAGTTGTCCTAAGACTTTTATTAAGCTCTGGTATCAGGCAGCTGGTTTTATAGGTAACAGGGAGCATCCATTTGGGATGAAAATCAAAGAAACTCGGTCTCCTTGGAAGTCCAGGTGTTGATAGTGCCTTTTTGTACTTGAGAAAAATTGGCATCACTTTCTTCTGCATAAAAAATATGTAGAAATTGTATTTGTTTATAAAGAAGTACAGTGAAATTTAAGTGTCCAAAAATCCGGCCATTTTTTCGCATGTTCCATGTTTAGTAGTGTAGCCCAGTAGAAGTGGAGGGAATTGCAACCCGCCACGTGTTTTTGCAGCTAGCAAGGACCCAAGGACTCTCATGGGCTGTTTGCCCCTTCTCCCTCTCTTGGGCCTGAAGATGTCTGCTGGCTGGTGGGTGTTTTTCCTTGGTCTGACACCCTAAGAATGAACAAGCGGCATGAGAGGGGAGACAGGGGCAGAAAAGCGTGAGGACGCGATGGGTTTGTTAAAACAACTATGAAGGAGCCTACCAGTGAGGCATCTGAAATGACGTTTTTGAAGGTTCAGGAAAATCCAGGTGTCTATATTTAGATCATAGGGAAAGAAAAGTGTGGCCTTCTGAAGTACATCTATTTAGTTGCCTTGAATCGCCTGTGAGCTGTGGCAGTGTTCATTTCACACACTGTCCTTGGTGTGCTCAGCAGAAAGGCTGGGCTGGACAGCAGCGCCTGTGGCCGGCAGTCTCCTCCTTGGCTCCAAGAGCATCTCCACATTTCCTTTTGTTGCTTGTTCAGGAAAGGAGGCCACGGTTTGGTAGGAAAGAGCAGCTTGGCAACCATGACTCGTCATAAGAATTATTTATGTGTTTCGAAAGAAGTCATAAATATTGACTGAGACATGCAGTTTATTCTATTTTTTAGAATTGCAAAGTGTTGCTGAAAACTTAGGTTTGGCCAAGTCACTGTGTTGCTTTGAATTTGCCAGACCTTGTATTCTGCCACCATGGCAGCATTTTGGGAGCTTCTTTCAGTTGGAAACCCTGCTGAGTTGGCAGTCGCTCTTCCCGTCTAAGCAATAACACGTTGTATTCTCTAACACACGTTCTCTAACTATGTTAGAGACGTATGTTTTCACTTCCATGTCTTTTTAGACCTAGATAAAGTTCATAATTCTCAAAGTTGAAACTGTGACTAAATGACTATTGGAAGGATGGATGAAATTGTGACTTTCATTTTTATCCATTCTGGAACCTTCCCCAGCAAAAAAATTGTGCCTCTTAAGGTCATGGTGGGCCATGATTAAATGCTGAAAGTTTAATATTATCTTAGCTAAAATATTTTTGATTACAAATATTAGAGAACTAAAGTAAGCTCAAGACAAAAAGATACTTATTTTTTAAAGATTTTATTTGACAGAGAGACAGCGAGAGGGAATACAAGCAGGGGGAGTGGGAGAGGGAGAAGCAGGCAGAGAGAGAAGCAAGCTTCCTGCTGAGCAGGGAGCCCGATGCAGGGCTCAATCCTGGGACCCTGAGATCATGACCTGAGCTGAAAGGCAGATGCTTAACGACTGAGCCACCCAGGTGCCCCAAGATACTTATTTTAAAAGATAAAAAGATGGGGGTGCCTGGGGGGCTCGGTTCAGTGTCTGCCTTCAGCTCAGGTTGTGAACCCAGGGTTCTGGGGTCAAGCCCCGTGTCAGGCTCCCTGCTCAGCAGGGACTCTGCTTCTCCTACTGCCTCTCCCCTCCTCTCCTCTCTCTCCCAAATTAAAAAAAAAAAAAGATGTTTTGTGCCTCCCAAGAAGCCAGGCCTCAGGAAGAGGCTAGAACCAGGACCTGCAGCTGCACCAGGAACCCAGCTCCTGGTTTCTCCCTCTTTCTAGACTTGACTTCTCTGCCCCTCAGAACCCTTCAGAAAAAAAAAACAAATCTGTCCCACAGCTCAAGAATGTATAGGTTAAAATTCCAAACACAAACACGCCCGAATCTTAATTCCAAAATGTGAGACACTGATTGCCCCAGCTTGGGTCTTCAGTCAAGGTTAGGATAAGAAACACACCCTGTGGAGTACTTTAAGCAGAAGTGATTAATACAAGGGACCAGGGGCTCGTGAAAGCTCTGGATGGACAGAAGAAAGCGGGTGCCAGCCTGAGTCTCGAACATCTTAGTCACTTACCAGAGGAGCTTCTAGCTTTGAGGCTCCTGGGAAGGGCTCTTCAGTGGAGGAGCTTTTGTCTGTCAACGTCCAGGCAGCTGGAGAGAGGAAAGGACTGTGCTGCAGAAATGCCAAAAAGGGAAGGGGTGCCGGGCTCCAGTTTGCTTCCACTTCAGGTGGCTCGTAACAATGGAACCCAGTTCACAAACAGAACCTAGTGCGAGGGAGTCTGAGCAGTGTAAGGGTTCCATGTGCTTTCCCACCTTTCCAAGAGAACAAGGGTGGAATGAAGGTTGGGAGAGCCAACGTGTAGCATGTGCTGCTGCGGACACATCTGCCCACAGCTGGCTCAGCGGTGGCCAGGGAGCCAGGGACGCACGGTCTGATGGACTCCTCGGGTTGACCCCGTGGGTGGGAAGGATGGTTTATGAGCTGGGCAGAGAGTCCAAATGGAATTCACCACCCACCCGAGATCCTGCCACAAATAACCTTTGGAGGCCCCAGCATGCGTTCTTTTGAGCCACCTGTATCTCTGACGTGGAGTTCAGGAGCTCGGGCAGGGCTAGTGAGCAACAGTTTTCACACATATGAATCCATGAATGTGCTTCTTTGTTTTGCTGTGGAAACATTTTTATCGCCTCAATGTTTCGCCTTTAAATTAGCTTACGATTCACATATCTTCTCCCTCTGCCCCACAGCTGCCCACATCGGCGTTGGAATAAGTGGACAAGAAGGCATGCAAGCTGTCATGTCAAGTGACTACTCCTTTGCCCAGTTCAGATACTTGCAGAGACTGCTGTTGGTACATGGCCGGTGGTCTTACATAAGGATGTGCAAGTTCCTGCGATACTTCTTTTATAAAAACTTTGCGTTTACTTTGGTTCATTTCTGGTACTCCTTCTTCAATGGGTACTCTGCACAGGTAACAGAATAATTATTATCTGATGAGTAGACGTTACATAAAAAACAAACACTCTACTTCTGAAAAACAAAACAAAACAAAACATTTCCCCTCCATACTTGCAGTCTGGATGCTCTCTCTCTTAATGGTTGAGGCACAGATTGAGATTATAGATGACTTTTCTGAGAGGTTTCTGTTGCTTTAAAAATACTTTATTTTGCCTTCAAAAAGTTGGAATTTGTTCCTGACCTGCTGGCTTCTGTTATGTCTTTGCCTTCACCCTAGATTTTTTTCCCTAGGTCGCCTTGCCATTAAGGATAGTGAGAACAGGGGCACCTGGGTGGCTCAGTCGTTAAGCGTCTGCCTTTGGCTCAGGTCATGATCCCAGGGTCCTGGGTTCGAGCCCTGCATCAGGCTCTCTGCTCTGTGGGAAAGTCTGCTTCTCTCTCTCTCCCACTCCCCCTGCTGGTGTTCCCTCTCTCACTGTGTCTCTCTCTGTCAAATAAATAAAATCTTAAAAAAAAAAGAATAGTGAGAACAAATTACTCAGCACTGAACGTATAAAATGATATTGTGACCAAGGCTAAAGGGATTATATAAATTTTGGATGATCATAAATCTGTTCTCTTAACCTGATGATTTTTGTTTTCGTTCGTGCTGAAATGGTAATACAGCAGAAAAATATCATTAGTAACAGTGAACCTAAATCAGTACTCATGGTTGTCCAAACTTCTGATGCCACAGACAAATGGCATCAGAAGAGCCCCCGAACCCGAGGGCCCAGGGCAGCCTTGAGCACGGCGAGGGCCTTCCTTCTGCTCCCGTGCAGGCCTGTGTGGAGCTGGGGGCGATGAGTGAGCCCGTCCCCTCTCCGCTGTCCTGCGGACGGGTGTGTGCACAACCCTGCTTACCCCATCCAGAAGCCCATCTTTCATATTCAAATTCTGCCTCACAGATGTTTAAATGGAAATGTGAGACTCGCAGAGTAAGAGAACATTTGAATGATACCTTACATGCTTTCTGAACCAGTTTCGGTTTTATGTGTTCTAATTCATGGATAAAGGGGTATAAAAAGGATCAGCAGCAATGTATTTTCCAGGATTAGTCAAACAGAATGGACCCCTTTTCCAAAAAACGTTTTGGCATATATTCTCCCACTTATGTGAGAAAGCAGGTTTGTTTCTGTGGAACGGTCTTTGATTCTGCCTACTGCACGGAACCCAGCTCCCACCTCCGGCCGAGGCCGTTGAGGGGTGTGGACTCGGGCAGGAGGCGCACACAGCCAGGGCCCTTCCCGCTCCGAGAAAGGGGAACGCACGTTGACTAGGCGGCCATAGGTGCTGGTTTGTGACACAGCCACTCTGTCCTCTCCTCACAGACAGCGTACGAAGACTGGTTCATCACGCTCTACAACGTGCTGTACTCCAGCCTGCCCGTGCTCCTCATGGGGCTGCTCGACCAGGTAGGAGCCTCGTGCTGACGCCCACACGGACGCTCAAGGACAGACCAGCTACCGGTTTGGGAAGTTAAAAGCAAATCTATCAGTGTCTTCTTTTGGATTTCATTGCTTCCTGAGAAAACCCTATTACTGTCCTGTGGTTAGGCGACCAGAGTAGCTGCTGCACTTCCTGTATTGCAGGGACAAAAGAGGATTTCTGTGCCTGGGCTGAATTCATGGACAAAAGAATTTATTATCTCCCTTTTTGACACTTCAGAGTTTCTTGTTAAGACACCCGAGAGTGTAGTATGTCTGTATAGTAATAACTTGAAAATTATTTTACTATTTCTCCAAACGTATGTGTTTAATTCCCAATTAGTCCACATTCTATCTAGGAGGAATTCTTCGAGAAAGTGCTTTAATGAAAAAAAGAATAATTTGGAATTAACCCATCAGCTTGTATGTGAAAATACTTCCCCCGAAATTAGAATATATTCTCTCAGGAGGTAAAAACAGTCTCCCTACATTTTTTTTTCGACATGACTATGCAAAATAATCTCTATCTAGTCCCTTTCTTAATTAAATAGCAAGTAACGGTGGAGTAAAGTAAAGGGGTTGGTGTCTGCCCACCGAAACCATTCAGGACTTACCTTGTTGAGTTTTTGCCTTCTTAAAACTAAGCTGAAACTCTGTGAGAGATAAATTGGAATGGATCTTGGAGTTCTTTGATCCTGGATGGTAGGCAACTAATTGTGTTTTTCCGTTTAAGGACGTGAGTGACAAACTGAGCCTCCGCTTCCCTGGGTTGTACGTAGTAGGACAAAGAGACTTACTATTCAACTACAGGAAGTTCTTTGTAAGCCTGATGCATGGAATTTTAACATCGATGATCCTCTTCTTCATACCTCTGGGAGCTTATCTGCAAACTGTGGGACAGGATGGAGAGGCGCCTTCAGACTACCAATCTTTTGCTGTGACCATTGCTTCTGCTCTTATCATAACAGTCAATTTCCAGGTACATGGCTTCAATCAACTGTTTTCAGTATCTGTCAGTTACCTGTGTTTCTGTACATGGACCAGTGTGCGCACCCACCTGGCTCCCACTCTCCCTCCCACTGAGCCTTGGCCGCTTTACAAAATATGAATGCTATCTTATCTTCACCCCTTACACCGAGCACATTTCCTACTTCTTGCCTGAGCCAAGGATAGTTTTTGATTGTTCAGTATTCAAGCCAAATCATGCCTAAACTGTTGAATTCTATTTTCAGAATCCTTAGATTCTTTACTTCTTGGTAACTCCCTAAAAATGAATGCTCTGTTTTTCTCTGGTTTCTCTACAGATTGGCTTGGATACTTCTTACTGGACTTTTGTGAATGCTTTTTCAATTTTTGGAAGCATTGCTCTTTATTTTGGCATCATGTTTGACTTTCATAGTTCTGGAATACATGTCCTCTTTCCATCTGCATTTCAATTTACAGGTTGGTATTTTCTCAATTCCAGAAATGAAGGTAGAGAAAAAGGTTGGTAGTTTAGATTCTGACTAGTTAACTTCTAAGTAATAACACAAAGTGTAAGTTATTACTAGTGAAAATTAATGTCCTGACTGGCAACTGAATGATGGTGGTGGGCTGAAGTGTGGGGTAATGTGATAGGAAGAAAGCAAAATTTAAAAATTTGATGTAATTATGCATCCGTTCAGTTAGATAGGACCCTCCCCCCTCCAAATCTAATATTGGTAGGTTGCTGGGAAATTGAGTATGCCCATATTGCTGGTAGCATGATAATATAATGTTTCCAAGGCACTATCTGGAAATATATAATGAACTATATAAAACTTCTAATAACATTTGGACCCAGGATTTCTACTTGGAGAAAACACCTGAAGATAAAACATACCAACTTTTGGAAAAGTCAATTTGTACAAAGATTATACCACCTTAATTCTAATTGTTTTTTAAAAATGGAAATAGTTCAAAGACCTAATATTATATTAGCTAATCAAGGTAGGAGTCCCATATGATGGAATTTTAGAATTCAAAGTGGAAAACTTGCCACATCGTTAGAAAAATGTATGCAGAGCAATAAGCAAACTTACAGAAATAGTTTACAGCTGTATGAAATCAGACAAATGATAAATGCTAAAATGAATCTGAACTATTTCATAAATATTACAAATTTTAAAATTTTATGAATTGAAATTTACAAATTTCTTCATTTATTAAATACAGTAGTTTGGATTCACAATTGGGAAAACAGTTTCCATAAACTAGTTTCCCTCTTAAAGATTAGTTGCTTTTTGGGTTTTTTTAAATGGCCAGCTCTAAAAAGACATTTGCCATAGTAACCCTTTTCTTGGGATTGAGGTCATTTTTTTGATGATTGTTTTTCTTTACCGACTCTGTATTTTAAAAAGCTTGTACCCCGTTACTTAGAATATTCCCAAAGGGAGTGTTTTTATTTAGCAGTGTAAAAACACATTCAAAAAATAAAGGCCACTACTTTTATAAACTTACAGTGTAAGTACAGAGAACACTGTGATAGATTTGGCTCTAGGGGATGTTAATTATAAGTATTTTTAAATTGGGTAGTCACATATGATTATCTGGTTGTATGAATTATTACTTTCTCTGACATAAACTAGCCGCTGAACTGCAGTGGAAAAACGGGGCTCTAGTCAGATGGATGTAGCGTTTAATTCAGGAGTTTCCACGACTAGTTCTGTTACCCTGGGAAATCTCTTTCCTTCTCCACAACTCAATTTCCTTGTGTGGCAAGGAGGATACTCTTCATCCCTCAGAGGTAATTAATGGCATGACCTGTATAGAACACCTAGCATAAGGTCTGTCATGCTAATGGCATTGTGAGTTGCAACTGTTATTTGGAGTTTCAAACTAAAACTATAAATTGGAAAGTATATTCCTGGGAAAATGTAGAAGTACAGATTGCCTAGCTTTGCATTTTTATCTAATACAATGTCAGCAACCACCTTTTTATTTTATTTAGTTGTTCAGTGATGTACATTTGCCTTCCTCATTTTGCTTTGCTTAGTTCTATTTTATTTATTTTTCAAAATATTTATTTGACAGAGAGAGACACAGCAAGAGAGGGAACACAAGCAGGGGGAGTGGGAAAGGGAGAAGCAGGTTTCCTGCTGAGCAGGGAGCCCGATGCGGGGCTTGATCCCAGGACCCCAGGATCATGACCTGAGCCAAAGGCAGATGCTTAATGACTGAGCCACCCAGGTGCCCCAGTTAGTCCTATTTTAAAATGTTCATTCCTTCAGCAGTGATGGGATGTTTTGGAGAGGCCAATCTGTGCAAGTTTACCATAATTATTTAAGGCTTAAGGAATATTCACTAAAAAAAAAAAAAAAGGAATATTCACTCTGCCCTGAGGATGAAGGACCCCTGGGATTCACGGTCCATGTTTTCACAGGCACAGCATCAAACGCCCTGAGACAGCCATACATTTGGTTGACCATCATCTTGACCGTTGCCGTGTGCCTGCTGCCCGTCGTTGCCATACGCTTCCTGTCGATGACCATCTGGCCATCAGAAAGTGATAAGGTACAGAAAAAACAGTATTCTCCTCATTCTGAGTGCCCCTCATGGAAAGCAAGGCCTGTCCCTAAAGCAGCTTTGCTGTGAAATTCTAAATCCGTGGCAAGTTTGGTATGAACGTTTTTTAATACTACTTCTCTTTAACTCCATCTTGCAAATAAGTCCTTTGGGACTGAGATTTTTGTTTGCATGCTTATTATTTTAAACATTATCAAAGGGAGAATAGTGTAATGAATCCCCATAGGTCTATCCGCTTAATTTAAAATTTATAATAATATTTTTCCTTGCAAAGAGGTTGGGTTTTTTTTTCATTTAAAGCAAAAAGCTATCTCTTCTGACAGGATCCTCTGAGCTACAAGTTGGTCAAATAATGTATCACTTCAGCTTGCATACTGACTAGCAGGCTTCAGTGACTGAGCACCTTAGTGTCTGTCAAAAAAGACTGGGGTTCTTTCCATCGCTCCCCTCTGCCATCCTCATTATAGCTTCAGCTTGGAGCCGGGGTTGGCTGCCGCAGCTCCAGGCAGCTCCTCCTGGCGCATCACTGGCCAGGGGAGGCCAGGAGCTTTCCCTTAGAAGCCCGGGAATTGGGCAGGGAGGCCCCGCCCACTCCGAGCAGCCCCCGGAGCCGGACCAGGTCCCGAGCCGAGGCAGGCAGGTGCCCGGTCCTGCCGCAGGGAGCCGTCCACACCCTGGAGGGCTGGGGCTGTGTGCAGAAAAGGGGTCCTTGCCGCGGCTCCGTTTTCATCAGGGAGGAGCGAGAGGGCGTTGGGCAGGCAACCTCAGCGTCCCCCAGATGGCCCTTTCCCGCTGCCGGGCGGATGCGGTAGCAACGAGGGCTTTCTCTTGAACCCGCACCGTCTGCCTCGGCAGTGGGAAGGGACGGCAGCTCGGACGAGTGGGAGTTTCGGCTCCGGGTCGGGAGCGCCCCGTAACCTCCGTAACCTCCGTAAAAAAGGAGGCGGGGGTGCCGCCTCCCGGGGCAGAGCAGGGAACAGGCTCCCCTCCGCCGTCCCGGCCGTCGCACACGCTCAGGGTCTCTGCCCTCGGTCGGTCCGCAGATTCAGAAGCACCGCAAGCGGCTGAAGGCCGAGGAGCAGTGGCAGCGGCGGCAGCACGTGTTCCGCAGGGGTGTGTCCTCGCGCCGCTCCGCCTACGCCTTCTCGCACCAGCGCGGCTACGCCGACCTCATCTCCTCCGGGCGCAGCATCCGCAAGAAGCGCTCCCCGCTCGATGCCATCATCGCCGACGGCACCGCCGAGTACCGGCGGACCGTGGAGAGCTGACGCGCCGGCCCCCGGGCACGAATGTCTATTTTTTTACCGAAAGATTCTCAGGACTTTTTTAAGACCCCCGCCCCCCCCACCCCCAAAGACAACTGAATTTGTCACGAGGATGTTAAAGATCACCTTCATAACAAGCTAGCTACTTGGGCTGCCGGACTATTGCAATAGTGAAGGATACCTTCCCAGGTCCTATTATTCAACTGCTTATGTTCTTTATGATTCAAGGGGAACGTGTTCATCCAGTCTCCATCTAGGACAACAGAATTAGGAAATGTCTTATATTTCAATTCAGATGGTACTCGTTATAAAGTCACATTTAGATCATCCTGTCTGGGATCTTCAACACGAATTTCCCAGAGGTTGCTTTCTTTCCCACTGGCCACCTTTTCAGCGAAGATCTTGTATTTATAAGGACAAGGACAAAAAAATTCATGAATGTTCATCACCTGGGAGCAAAGTGGTCTGATGACTTTTTCAGAGTGGATAATGAACTGCATGGTTTCCTCTTCTCCTCATATTGGTTTAATAGTTCAAGGACAATCACTTCACATTTCCTACGTCCAAACCTTCCATCTGCTCAGTTTACTACCAGGTTAAAAGTGTGCATCATGTACGTTTACTCTTACTTTGCATATTATTTTAGCCACTTCTTTCCCTACTTTCATTTTTAAAAGATGTTTAAATATTTATGGGCTTTTTAAAAAAGTTCTTAAAAACTAAGGACATCAGTGATAAATTGTGATTTTTTGGTAAAGCTTTCTTTTGAAAAGCAAACTCTATGCCTGCCTACATGTATTTTATAAGGGACTTGAACAGAGGCCTCACTTGTCTTATGTCTTCAGAGAAAAGGCTGTTGGCAGCTACATTTCCTCCAGCAGACTAACAGTGTATCCTTCAAAATTGAAATTAATTTTAAGCAATTATGGAAATTACCCTCAAAGAGGAAAAAGTTATTTTTCTAGAGGCTTTTCTCATTCCGTGTTTTTCACATACTTTTTTCCATATTTTAGTGAAGATACAGAAGTGTTTTTAATAATTCTGTTCTTTACCATTAGGCTGTGAATGTTCACAATGTCTGTCCCTTTGAATTCCTATAAGAAAATCACAACATGTATATAGTTCATATTCTAGGTATGATAAAAGAATGTATGGCTCTGTATCCTATGGAAGCAAATTTCTGGAAGTTTACAACTTGTAAATTAAAAAAAAACCTAAATTGTTTTTTTTTTTTTTTTTTGGTAAAGCAAAGTTTGCTTGTATAATTCTCAAGTTTTCTCTCCTGTTTTGTGAATTGTGGGAAAGGTTGACAATGCAAATGTGTCAAAGACTTACACTGTCGGGTGCAATATTAACAATTTTAAAATGCAAATTGCTTTGGATAAATTATTTCTATATTCTGTAAATCTGAGATTCAATGTATATTTTTGTTTAAAAAATAAATGCTTTAGTAAAATCTTTGGAAAACATCTTTTAAGCAGGATATATGACAGAAGCAGCTAAAGCCTGCAAGGTTTCCAAAGAAACGGGGGGGGGGTCCTCTTGTGAGAAGTAAAAGTTGGGGCAGGGGGGGCAGGGTACTAAGTATTTTTTTTTTAAGATTTTATGTATTTATTTGACAGAGAGATCACAAGTAGGCAGAGAGGCAGGCAGAGGGAGAGGGGGAAGCAGGCTTCTTGCTGAGCAGGGACCCTGATGCGGGGCTTGATCCCAGGACCCTGAGATCATGACCTGACCCGAAGGCAGAGGCTTAACCCACTGAGCCACCCAGGCGCCCTGGGCAGGGTACTAAGTATTAGGGAGACATAAGAGAAAAGGCCACCAGACTGTAAAAGGCTGGAGGATATGGATTTATAGTTGGCAACGGCAATTGTGTCCAGGGAGGGTGCATCTTTGGATACTTACATAAGGCACGATTTTTTAAAATGATTTCAATTTTGAAGGTAAAATAAAAACAAAGGTAACCTTTGACCAAAAGCAGGGGCTGGGAAATGAGTAAATGATCAAAGGGAAACTGAGGTGTTGAAGGGCAGGAGAGCAGATTGAGGAGAAGGGGACCTGAGGCTTGCGGCTGGGGGAGGGCTGAGCATGACGAGTCAGCTACGGGACAGGCAGGCAGCTCTTGCACAGCATGGGAAGCTGTGACCCCACTAAGGAAATGGGACTGTGCCACAGACTCTTTTCAGAGAGAGCATGGGTCTAAGTTGGGGATGGGGGGGGCGGGATCTTAAGCAGATTCAGCACAGAGCTGTATCCCAGAACCCTGAGATCATGACCTGAGCCGAAATAGGAGTCAGATGCCTGATGGTGGAGCCCCCCAGGGTCCCCAGGACTATGCCACAGAAATGGACGTTCTCGGTAGAAGGACATCAGTGTCTGGGAGGCACAACTGCCAGCAGATGACGAGAGAGTCTCAGCCTGGAAGTGCTTTCTAAGATGGGAAATTAGGACCCTCCCTCTTTGCCATTCCACAATTGACAGTTGACTTCTGGAGCAGAACTTCATGTCTGTATCAGAGCAATCCTTTGGAAACAGGGTGAAAGGACACAGGACAGATTAGACTCTGCAAGAAAAATTATATGAGAAAAAGTTCTGAGCAGACCTGGGATATAGTCCCTTAAAAAGGGGAGGGCACTTTTTCTAGGATGTCCAACTGTATTTAAATGGGTCATTGAGGAATATATGTTTTTAATCAAAGAGCACCACCTAAAGGTTCTTACTGATGATCAGTACAAGAAACTGTTCAGTAATGATATTCAGTAGTTCTTAAGGAAGTCCAATGTGATAGCAAAACCAACTGTGCCCCAATGGACTCTGTATTTTAGCAGCTGTTGCCTTCATGTGATGTGACTGAAACCTGGGAAAATTAGAAGACAGCTTCTAAGAGTCCCATCAGAATCTGCTAGAATGTTATGGCTACAGGGACACCTGGGTGGCCTCAGTCGTTAAGCATCTGCCTTTGGCTCAGGTCATGACACTGGGGTCCTGGAATCGAGCCCCGCACCAGGCTCTCTGCTCGGCGGGGAGCCTGCTTCTCCCTCCCTGACTCCCCCTGCTTGTGTTCCCTCTCTCGCTGTGTCTCTCTCTGTCAAATAAAGAAATAAATAAATAAAATCTTTAAAAAAAAAAGTTATGGCTACAATAAAACTTATGGTGCATTTATAATTACAGAAAGGCCTGTCAGAAAACACTGTAAAAATGATTTTCTTGACTTGACATTTCTTTGAAGATCTGTAAGTGGCCAAAAAGTATATAAAAACATCATCAACAACATTAGTCATCAGGGAAATGCAAATCAAAACCACAATGAGATATTATTACACACCCACTAGTATGACTATAAATAAAAAAGGAAGGGTGCCTGGCTGGCTCAGTCAGTAGAGCGTAGGACTCTTGATCTCTGGGGTTGTGAGTTCAAGCCCCATGTTGGGTGTAGAACTTACTTAAAAGGTCAGGGGAGGGGGGAGGAGGGGATAAGTGTTAGCAAGGACCCTGTGGAGAAACTGGAACCCTTATCCACTGCTGGTGGAAATGTAAAATGCTACAACCACTGCTGAAACAGTTTGGCAGTTCCTCTAGAAGTTAAATAGAATTACCATATTCAAAGCAACTCTCCAAAGTGTACACACATACACACATCGCAAAACCCTGAAAATAGGTACTCAAATACTTGCACATGAATGTTCACAGTAGCGCTACTCACAACCGCCAACAAAGGCAGAAACAACCTCAATGTCCACCCACAGCTGAGTGGATACACAAAATGTGGGATATACATACAATGGAATATAATTTAGGCACAAAAAGAAGCAAGGCCAGTTCAAGAGAGAGACCTAGGCAGATCGTGAACTCACCTCCTTCCATGGACACACCAGATCCACAGCTGCATCCGGAACCATTTCCTCTGAAAACAAAAACGAGAGCTGAGGGACTTGTAACATGGGGCAAACTGCCCACACCGAGGTGGGGAGGCAAGGCAGAGATGCAATCTTGCTGAAAATCCCACCTCCAGCACTGAACCCCATATTGGGAAGCCCAGCTTCTAAGACCCACCCCTGAGAACTAAGCCCCTAAAACTCAGAGCTTTGGAAGCCACCAGGGTTTGCACCCATGAGGCCTGAAACGCTAGTGTGCAAACAGAGAAATGGCTTGGACCCGGCCCAGGCCCCTGGCCTCTCCCGAGCACCAGAGCCGGTGCAGAAACAGCCAGACTTGACATCAAAGAGGCTTACTGTTCTTAAAGCATCGGGCTGAGAGGCAGACATCTCATTTAATGCAAATCTGGGGGACCGCTTGCGTACTCTCCAGGGATGGAGGCCAGCGGACACTTGTTCATGTAGACATCTCGAGTCCATATCTCCCAGAAAGGAGTTTATATCCTCACCTGGTGCCCCAATTTTTGCGGGTGCTACGAGGTGACCCCTCTAGATTCCCTAGCGTGGGTCACACAGGACTCTACCCAACAGAGAAAGTTTTTAACTGTACCATTTCCAGAGCACAGCAAGAGGCAACAGTCCGAGGAGCCGAGTTTTTCTGTGAAAGAGGCCTATGAGCTCATCTCCACAGCTACGTGGAGGGACAGCTACGTCTGAGGGACACACTTCTGACCCAACACACACGTGAGGGCCGTCTGTAAATCTTTCTAGAGACCTCAGAGGGCTAGCTTGGTGTTCTCCTTCTGCGGCGCTCCAGAGGGCCAGCATCTGGAGGGCACCAGGGGGCAGTCTGTACACGGGTCTGGTACCAGTTTTTATGCCTGGTGCTTTGACTGCTGTGGCCACCACCCAGTGGACGGCCTTTCACTGCCTAGCTCTGGTGGCCCGCAGGACCTGTATTCCTGTGGCCCACTGAACTGTCACAAGTGGGGAGGCCGCCTGTGGCCTGCTACAAACTCCAGGACACAACACACACACGGCCTAACACCCCTGCCCCGGCTTTCTGTGATAAAGGACTATTTTCTTATTCTGGAGCTCTGGCCCGCGCGGCAGGCTTTTGCTGTGACATACACCAAGGGACCTTCTACGATGCTGTACTGGGACAGAAGTCAGGACGTGCCAGCCTGTGCCCTCTATCTGCCTTGCTTCAGACAGCTGGTATACTCCAGAAAGGAGCTCATATAGTTGTCTGGCACCCCAATTTTTGTGACACTCAGGGGACACTTCCAAGGTGCACAGCGTAGGTAGCCAGTGGGACTTAATGCTTGCGGTCCTATAGGACTGTATATATTTGTAAGCTGCTGCCTGAGGGGTCTGACTTACAATCAGCCTGAATCTAGGTGCAGACTTAGATGCCCCTCTATGGGGCAGCTAACGAATATAATAAATGAGCTGAAAAATAACCAGAGGGGTTCAACAGTAAACTAGGCGATGAAGAAGAAAGGACGAGTAACTCAAATACAGGGCAGTAGAACTCACCCAATCAGAGCAGCAAAAAACAAACAAACAAAAACACCCAACCCAAATGTAAAAAAGTAGATAGCTTATAGGACCTATGAAACAACATCAAACAGACCAACACTTGTGTTACAAGTTTCCAGAAGAAGGAGAAAGGGGCAGAAGGCTGATCTGAAGAAAGAACAGCTAGCTGAAAATTTCTCTAACATGGGGAGGAAAGACACATCCAGATCCAGGAAGCCCTGAGAGTTCCAAATAAGAACCTGAAGAGACTCAAACCAAGACACATTATAATTAAAATGTCAAAAGTTAAAGCCAATGAAAGAATTTTAAAAGCATCAAGAGAAAAACAATTTGTTATGTAAAAGAGATTTTCACCATAATACAGTCAAGAAGAGACTGTTCAAGAGAAACTTTGCAGACAAGGAGAAGGGAGTGTCAGGATGTATTCAAAGTACTGAAAGAAAAAAAACCTTCCAAACTTTCAGCCAAGAATACAGTCCCCGGCAGTGTTTTCATTCAGAATTTCAGGAGTGATAGTTTTTCAGATGAGCAAAGGCAAAAAGGAGTTCATCACCACTACACTGGTCTTAGAAGAAAGCTTAAAGGGACTTCTACAAGCTGAAATGGAAGGGTGCTGATTAGTAACAGGAAAACAAAAAAGTATAAGTCTCACTAGTGACGGTAAATATATAGTGAAATTCACAATCTAATATAAAGGTGGATTGATAGCTTAAAAAGGTTGTATAGTGGGGCGCCTGGGTGGCTCAGTCAATATAAGCGTCTGCCTCGGCTCAGGTCATGACCCGAGGGTCCTAGGACCAGGTCCCACATTGGGCTCCCTGCTGCTGGGAGCCTGTTTCTCCCTCTCCTCCCTGACACTCATGTTCTCTCTCTCTCTCTCTCTCTAGCTATCTCTGTCACTATATCTGTTTTCTCTCTCTCTCTCTCAAATAAATAAAATCTTAAAAAAAAAAAAGCTTGTATAGAGTTGAAACAAAGAGGTAGTAAAAATAGTTGTTACTATAATAATTTAATGGTGATACTCAAAATAAAAAGACAAACTGTTGGGGCGCCTGGGTGGCTCAGTGGGTTAAAGCCTCTGCCCTCGGCTCAGGTCATGATCTTAGGGTCCTGGGATCGAGCCCCGCATCAGGCTCTCTGCTCAGCAGGGAGCCTGCTTCCTCCTCTCTCTCTGCCTGCCTCTCTGCATACTTGTGATCTCTCTCTCTCTGTGTCAAATAAATAAATAAAATCTTAAAAAAAAATAAAATGAACTATGTTAGGTTTTCTGGTATTTGTGGCTGAAAGCAAGTCTAAATGATACAATGCATGAAAAAGCAGCACACCCAAGGAAAAGAAGAGGATTAAAGAGGGAAAATAATTTGAAAACAATTAGACAAAACAAACAAACAAAAACCCTTAAATAAATTAGATACCTAAAAATTGCAAGGAAGGAAAGAAATCTATCATTTTCGAAGGGGATATGGTGGCATTCTTGGAAAATCTAAGAGCTTTAACTAAAAAAACTATGGTAATAATTCAATAAGATAGTGGAAATAAAATAAATACAAAGAAAACTTGCAGTTTACAAAGAAAACAACAAAAGAAGATGTGATGGGGAAAAGATAATAATTGCAATTAAAAAGACAAAGTACTTAGGAATAAACTTTATAAGACCTATATGAACAATGTTAAAACACTAGCATATTCAGAAGAAGAGCTGAGCAAATGAAAGACATGTCATGCTCTTAGCTAAGACCTAACATCACAAAGAGTCAATTCTCCCTAATTTATAAATGGCATTTCATCCCCTTAAAAATGACAATTTTCTTTAATAGGCTGATTGTAAAGTTCATATGGAAAAATTAGTAAGAGACAGAACTAAAAAGCCAACGAGGAAGGCTACCCCTACTAGATAATAAATCATAATTTAAAAAGTAATTTAAATAATGTGATTCTGAGGCATGATTATACCATCCATGGAACAGAACAGAAAACTCAGAAATTGATCCAAACACATGTAAACTCACTACAAATAAAGGTGATACCAAAGATCAGTGGGGGTAAAGATAGACTTTTTAATAAAGGGTGTTGGAACAATAAGAAAACAAACTGGATACCATACAATGTAGCAGAATAAACTCCAAATGAAAGATTTAAATGTAAAACAAGACAGACACTGGGTGGCTCAGTCAGTTAAGCATCTACCCTCAGTTCAGGTCATGATCCCAGGGTCCTGGGATGGAGTCCCACATCGGGCTCCTTGCTCAGCAGGGAGACTGCATCTCCCTCTGCCTGCTGCTCTCTTTCTCTCTGACAATAAAATAAAATCTTTAAAGAAAAAACCAAAAACATAAGAAAAACAATAACTCGGGGCGCCTGGGTGGCTCAGTGGGTTAAAGCCTCTGCTTTCGGCTCAGGTCATGATCTCAGGGTCCTGGGATCGAGGCCCGCATCGGGCTCCCTGCTCAGCGGGGAGCCTGCTTCCCCCTCTCTCTGTCTGCCTGCCTCTCTGCCTCCTTGTGATCTCTCTCCCTCTGTGAAATAAATAAATAAAATCTTAAAAAAAAAAAAAAGAAAAACAATAACTCATAAAAGCTGGAAGAAAAACATGAGAAAATTCAAGAGACTAAGAGTAGAGAAAGCCTTTCTAATTAAGATTAAAAACCCAAAGCCTTGGAGCACTTGCGTGGCTCAGTTGGTCAAGCATCTCTCTTCAGCTCAGGTCATGATCTCAGGGTCCTGGGATCAAGCCCTGCATCAGGCTCCCTACTCAGTGAGGGGGAATCTGCTTCTCCCTTTCCCTCTCCTTCTGCCCCTTCCCCCCATTCATGCTCTTGCTCTCTTTCTTTCTCTCTCTCAAATAAATAAAATCTTTTTAAAAAAAAATCCAAAGCCTCTAAGTAAAGGCTAATGACTTCAAATGTATAGGATGAAAGCATTCCTTACAGAAGAAAAAAAATGCTATAAGCAAAGTCAAATGGCAAAATGGTAAAAAATATTTGCAACTCATACAACACAAAGGGCTAATCTCCCTAATACATAGACTTCCTTGGAACTGAAATTTTGTGACAATCCAACAGAAAACAAAATGGGCAAAGTACATGAACAACAACAACAAAAAAAATCACAGAAAAAAGAAATACAAATGACTCCTAAACACATGAAAAGATGTTTAAACTTACCTGTACTAGGAGTGCCTGGCTGGCTCAGTCAGTAGAGCACGTGACTCTTGATCTCAGGTCGTAAGATCAAGCCTTATATTGGGTGTAGAGCTTACTTTAAAATAAAAAAAATTAAATAAACTTACTTGTACTAAAGAAATGCAAATCAAAATGATTTTGATAGACCATCCACACCTATCAACTTGACAAAAAAAGGAAAGGCCTGGTAATGCACGGTTGAGACTATGGCAAAATAGGCTTTCTATTCTATTATTAACAGGAATATAAATTGATAGAACTCTAGGGAAGGAAATTTATCCATTAAAGTTTCACAGGCATAGGGATGCCTGGGTGGCACAGTCAGTTAAGGGTCTACCTTCAGCTCAGGTCATGATCTTAGGGTCCTGGGATCAAGTCCCACGTTGGGCTCCCTGCTCTGCAGGGAGTCTGTTTCTCCCTCTCGTTCTGCCTTCCCATTTGTGCTCTCTGTTCTCTCTCACACTTTCTCTCTCAAATACATAAAATACTTTTTAAAAATTTCAAAAGCATGTACATTTTGACTTAGCAATCACATTTCTCAAATTTATCCTGCACTTCTATTTGCCCACAGAGGAAAAAACATGTATTATCGTACTGCAGCACTATTTGTAATAGTAAAACATTGGAAATGAGCAAGAAATCCATCATAAGGGACTAAAAGAATAAAGTACAGCCTGATGACAGAACACAACAAAACTAAAATGAAGACCAAGGGAGAATAAGAAAAATCCCCATGATTCATTATGAAGCGAGAAGAACCAAATGCAGAACTGTGTGTACAGCAGTTACCTTTTATGTAAAAAAACAGAGGAGGGAAAGAGAATGAAATGACCTAAAGATTTAATGAAATCCTAATCAAAATCCTGCAAGATTTTTTGATAAAAATTGACAAGCTGATTCAATTTCAATTCAACCGATAAGCTAAAATTCAAATAGAAATGCAAAAGACCTAAATTAACCAAAATGAGAAAGAAGAATAAAGTTGGAGGGGGTAACGCTACTTGATCTCGAGAATTATTATAAAGCTATTGTTATCAAAACAACATGGTTTAGGCTTAAAGATAGCAAATAGATCAATGGGACAAAATTACAAGTCCAGAAATAAACCCACACACATACAGACAATCAATTTTTGACAAAGGTACAAAGGCAATGGAGTGGAGAAAGGAAAGACTTCAACAAATGAAGCTGGAACATTTGGATATTCATAGGCAAAGAAAACCTAAACAAAACCTCCCACAAAACGTAGATCCATACTTCCTACAGGCAAAAGATGTGAACAGACACTTCAACAAAGAAGATACACAGGAGTGATGTTATCAAAATGACAACATTGTCTGTTCCTGACTCTAAAAAATAAACAAGGGGGAACTACATCAAACTAAAAAGCTTCTGAAGAGCAAAAACATACAAATAAACAAAATCAACAAAACAAAAAGACAACTTGCAGAATCGAAATGCAAATCATAGATGTATCTGATATGGGGTTAATACCCAAAATATACAGGGAACTGATACAACTCAATAGTAAAAAAATAAATAATAATATAACTTTAAAATGGGCAAAGGACTGGAGTAGACATTTGTCCAATGAAGACATACAAATGGCCAACAGGTACATTAAAAGATGCTCAACATCACTAATCAGGAAAATGCATTTTAAAACCACAATGAGGTATCCCCTCTTGCCTGTTGGAATGAGTACCATCAAAAAGACAAGAGATAACAAATGCTGGTGTATATGTGAAGAAAATGGAACCCTTGTGCACCGGTAGGGTTGGTAAATTGATGCTAGGATTGTAAAACGATGCAGCCACCATGGAAAACAACATAGAAGATCCTCAAAAAATTAAAAGTAGAACTACCATATGATCCCACAATCCCACTTCTGAGTATACATCTGAAGGAAATGAAAGCACTGTATTGAAGAGATATCTGTACCCACATGTTCACAATAGCATTATTTATAATAGCCAATATTCAGAAATAATCTAGGTGTCCACCGATGGATGAATGGATAAAGCGTTGTGGTGCATTGTGTGTGTATACGTATACACAATGGAATATTATTCATCCATAAAAAATGTGGAAACCCTGCCATTTGCAACAATGTGAATAAACCTCGAAGGCATCATGCTAAGTGAAATAAGTCAGACAGAGAAAGATAACAGAGAAAGATAACTGTATGATCTCATTTACATGTGGAATCTAATAACAAACAAAAAACCCAAAGTCATAGAAAAAGAAACCAGATTTGTAGTCACCACAGGTGGGTACGTGGGGAGGGGAGCTGGATGAAGGATGTGTAAAGATACAACTTCCAGTCACAAGTAATTATGAGGGATGTCATGTACACCATGAGGACTACAGCTTGCACTGCTGTAGGATATACACCAAAGTGCTCAAAGAGGAAATCCTAAGAGTTCTCACCACGAGGAAAGTAATTTGTTCCTTTTATTTTGTATCTATATGAGATGATGGATGTTAATTAAACTTACTGTGGTAATCGTTTCACGATATATGTAAGTGAAATTGTTAACTTAGTGCTGTATATCAATTATAACTCAATAGTACTGTGAAAAATGAAGATATACATATGGCAAAATACCACATGAAGAGATGCTCAACATTGTTAGTCATGAGGGAAACGCATGAAGGGAATGCAAAGGAGCGTGAGAAAGCTGTTTGGGTGATGGATATGTTCATCTTGACCGTGGTGATGGTTTGACAGGCATATCAATAAGCCAAAACATACCAAACTGCACACTTTAAATACATGCAGTTTGTTATATATCATTTGTACTTCAAAAGAAGCTGTTTTAAAGAAATAAAAGGAGTTGGGATGAGCATTGGGTGTCCCATGTAAGTGATGAATTACTAAATTCTGCTCCTGAAGTCAATACTACACTTTGTTAACCAACTTGAACTTAAATTTAATTTTTTAATTTTTTTAATTTTTTTAAAGATTTTATTTACTTATTTGACAGAGAGAGAGAGATCAGATCACAAGTAGGCAGAGAGGCAGGCAGAGAGAGAGGAGGAAGCAGGATGCCCGCCAAGCAGGGAGCCCCATGCGGGGGTCGATCCCAGGACCCTGAGATCATGACCTGAGCCTAAGACCAGAGGCAACAGAGGCTTTAACCCACTGAGCCACCCAGGCGCCCGAATTTAAATTTTAAAAAAAGGAAATAAAGTGACTTTTTAAAATGGAATTATCTTTTCATTTAAAAAAGTTTAAAGTTTTGAACTGCATATTTTACCTACTCCAAAAATGAAATTAAAAAACCTCAAAATTCTTTTTAAGCCAAAGAACAGTAGTTGTTCATATTTTTCTTGCTTGAGCTACAAACCCTCTCAAAATGAGAATCCCCAGCCTACACATCTCCCACTAGACCAACAACGCTGAGCTCTTTACTCTGCCCTCCTGGATGACTGAGAATTCCAAGAGAGGTAACCAACTGAGAGGTGTGTTTCGTTGGTCCATTTATATGCAAATGTTGTCTTTGCCCTCAGAAGAGTCTGGGTAACATCTTAAGGACAGGGCAAATCAGCCAAAGCTCCAATAGAATTGAAAAAAATGTGCCAGATCCAAAGACCAGTATATATATTATATATAATAAATAATTTGAAACTGAAAAAATATGGATTGTATATTAAAAAACACCACCACCACCAAAGACCAGTGTAGATTTGCCTCTATGCCATCCAATCAATTACCAGTGAAGATGATCTCAGTAAGATGCTTAGGAAGAAATAACCGTCAGTTGTTCGATCATCAGGAATTTGGCCTCAAAATTTGAATAAACTCAGAATGCATTTATTGACAATAAATATAAGAGGAAAGGGATCTAACAATGGAGATAAATCCAAACCTCCTGACCAAGCTTTGTGGTTAAAAACCCAGGGTGCTCCTGCCACATTCAGGATATAAGTCACTCACTCCGGAGAACTTGTTTATGATCTCCAGTTGGGAGTGATTATCAATGCTCCCTTGGCCCCTGATGCTATTAAGCAACCGCAGCCATTCTGGAAATGTGGTCAGAGCCCTGGTAAGCCTCCCCGTTTCTTTTTCACTAGAGAATGAAAGATACCGGATCTGGCTTGTTTAGCCAGCGTGGGAGGGTCCTTTAGCATTTCTCATCAGGAATCGATTCTCCCCAGTGCTGAGAATCAACCTTGAAAATAGAGGTCTGATACCGGATGGGGCCCTTGGGCTCACTGAACAGTAGAAATTGACAAGCCGAATGGGAGTTCCAGGCAAGGCTTCCCTGGGGCTTCTGGCCCAGCCCAAGGGAGGCAGCAGCACAAAGGAACAGTCCTGAGGTTTTTCAGGCGGCTCCCGGGGAAGAGAGGGCAGGGGGAGCTTTTAAAGAGACTTGCGCAGGAAAGGGTGACATCTCAACAGGCAGAGGTGAGGAAATTTTCAGCTTTGGGCACTTGAAGATCTTGATTCTGCAGGCAGGACATGTCTATTTTTTTTTTTTTTTTTTTTTTTTTTTTTAAAGGGAAATCTTTTTTTTTTTTTTTTTTTAAGATTTTATTTATTTAGTTGACACAGAGAGAGAGAGATCACAAGTAGGCAGAGAGGCAGGCAGAGAGAGAGGAGGAAGCAGGCTCCCCACTGAGCAGGGAGCCCGATGCGGGCCTCGATCTCAGGACCCTGAGATCATGACCTGAGCCGAAGGCAGAGGCTTTAGCCCACTGAGCCACCCAGGCGCCCCAGGACATGTCTAATTAGCACGTTAAATCTCTGCCTCTGGGCGGGATTTTTATTATACTGAGAGAGAAAGTCAGCCCTAGGGTCCATCTAGGTACAGACTGGTTTGGCCGGGTCTTTGCCAGTTTTTGTAGTAAGCATCCTCCTTTCAGTAAGGATCTTGCCACTGCATTGCTGCAAGATAAACTACTCAAAAGGCATAGAGTTTTAGCCTTTTTTTTTTTTTTGTCCTTAGGGAGGCAGTCAAGGAACACTGGATTTTGTGCACAGGGTTGAGGGGACCCCAGTCTAGTCCCTCCTCTGTCTCATCTTCAGAACCTGCTTCCTGATGCGTGGGGGCTGTTGCCCCTGCCCTACCCTGGAGGGGTCTCGCTGACTGTTCTAATGATTTATAAGGACTGGGATCCTCCCGTCGTGGTGGAGGTTGGAATCCTTGCACCACCATGACCTTGACTTGGAATTACTGAAGCCTGGAAGACACAGACTTTGCCAGGAGGTTAAAAACCCAGGGCCCAAAAGGTAACAGCAATACCATGGCCACTGCAGTTCCAAGGAAAGGGAAGAACCAAGTAACATTTGGTAGGTTCCCTCTAGAGGAGCCCCACGTGGTTTGGGTAGTAGGATTGTTAAAATTTTGTAGCCATGTGGCCTGTTGGAAGATGATGTCAGCCTTCTGTTCCGCCCCTCCAGAAGCACTGCTGAAGCAACAAGCTGTATTAGCAATAGCACCTACCCTTGTCCGGCCAGTACATAATCCAAGGCTAACTGGTGATCTAAGAGCCCTGAAGCCAGATAATCTGATGATTTTGTATGAGTTTAAAATCCTGTCCTGTTTCGCCCACCACTGTGGACACAGTACCTGACAGCACTGTTGTAAATTAATTCCCCAGCGAGTCCCATCAAGGAACCGACCGAGCCAACTATCCTGGCAATCAGCAGACACACTGCTCATCCGGACCTTCACAGTGATCGCTGAGTGCTCTGGGGGTTGTTGGAGAATACGTTAATATCTTCGGGGTAGGGAGGGGATGCAACATACTCCATGGTCCAATCACCTCAAGTATGGTTAGTATCAAAGGACTGAACCACCATCTACCATTCCCAGGAATATTACTGCTTTAGCTGGACATGAGTCGTGGGTAGGATGGGCATTAGGGGGCAGCCACAAGGAATATCTGTGGTTGTCTCTCGGGCTTTCAGTGTTGGCAGTGCAGGCCATCTGTGACCCTGCGTAAAAGCCCGGGTAACTAGGCCACCATGGCCACATCTTCCGGATCTCATGGCGTGTCTGAACTGCAGCTGGTCGTCGTGCAATAAGGG
This sequence comes from Ailurus styani, assembly GCA_002007465.1. Lineage (NCBI taxonomy): Eukaryota > Metazoa > Chordata > Mammalia > Carnivora > Ailuridae > Ailurus > Ailurus styani. The sequence goes on along the minus strand of LNAC01000015.1, from coordinate 10,922,289 downwards.
GGAACAGGGATCCGGAGTGGGGTTACCTACACCTTTTGGTGAGCTGGTTCCTCTCATCATCTGGTTACTGGGTCCTGCAAGAAGCACAGGTATTATGGGGGGGGTAATCTGGGATCTACATTGGTTTACCAGGTCAGGACTGATGGATTCAAACATTTTGTGGTGGTCAGGTTAACGGGCACTGGGTGGATGTGGAGGACTGGGTTCATATGAGATTTATTGGCTCTGAAAATGGGGTGTTTTTAGACCTGGAACCTTTCTGCGGGGTGCGCCCACCAGATTCGGCTTCTGTTATTATAGACCTTGAAGACCTCCTCCACCAAGTTTGACAGTGGAGTCCAAGGGCCAGCGTCCCACTTTTGTACTTTTCTCCTAACATTTGGAGCCAACTGGGTAATAAAGGCATGGCCGCAATGCCCTTTGTTCTGCACACTCTGTGAGTCAGTAGCCTTTCTGAATGTCTCTGTTACCCAGCTCAGAGACTGCTGGATTTCCATCCTTGCCATGAGTAATCTCTCTAACCTTCCCCTCATTTGCAAATTTTATCATATACCTTTTCATCCCTTCAGACAAACAACCGATATAATGCCTCATTCTAGTTTGGTCAATACGACACTGACGTCCTGCCAGGTCAGCGAGAACACTGGCCCCAGTCTGACAAACTCATCCCTGAACTTCTCAGGATTTTCTGAAAATCTAGCAAACCTTTCCTTTGCATATCCCTAGGTGTCTCACAGAGAAAGGGACACGTAGTCTAGTAATTGCCCCATTCTCATCAACCACCTCCTGAAGGGGAGAGAGACCCTGGAGTGGTAGTGAGGTAGAGGAGGGAACTGGCTTGGGGCCTGACCGGGATCCCACTGGGGGTAGTGCTGGGGGCTCCAGTTTCGGGGGGTCTGGTGCCTCAGGAGCCTGACTAGGGTACGGTGGGGCCTTTGGGGCTGAAGGGAGTGTTGGAGCAGGAGGCTGAGGGAGGCCAGCTGGGACCCGAAAAGGAGATTCGGAGTGGAGACAGTTGGGCAGTGGCTGGAAGAGAAGATCCATGAGCAAATCTGGCTCTGCATCCTTTGGAGGTGGGGTAGAGATGGAGGCCACACATATACCCCACGAGTCCTGCCTGCCTGGGTCTTGGTCCAGTTTCGTAAAGGCCTGTACGTAAAAGGTCTCTGCCCACTTTTAAGACCATTTACCAAACAGATGCAACTGTAAACAGAATTAAAGTTAAGGGCCCCATTTGGTGGCCATTTCTTTTGATCACCCAGAGTGTACTGAGGCCAGGCCAAGCTACAAAAGAAAACTAAGTTTTTTTCAAGGCATCTAATTTGAATTGGTCCAATTATTAAGAATGCAACCCAAGAGGAAGTCTTTTGGAATCCTGTTTCCCATAATTACAAATAAATCTGGTGTGCTGTTATCAAAGAAGGTGGGCGGTGCTTCCAGGATTGAGCAATTTAGGGGTACATGCCCCGTCCCATTCACTATGGAAACAAAGGCTACGGAGAAGAGAAAGACAAGCAAGTATGGAGAGAGGAGGGGGCCCCGCAGTTCCGAAATGTGTGTCCCAGCAACCTCCTCGATGTCTTCATATCTCACACCAAGTCCATGTCCTGCTCAATCTTAACCCAAATTTCCTTTGGGCTGGAAAACAGTTCATTAGGTGGCTAACCAGACAGACAGAAAGAGAGGAAACAGAGTTAGGGTCAGAGAGAGCATGTGTCCATGAGATCTAACCTGCTGACAAATTCTTGACTGGAGAGGCAACAAAGAAGCCCACGCAGCTCCTCTCCCCACAGATGGGGACAAAGGATCAAGAAGCTCCCAGGAGTTTTAAAGAGGGTAACAAGACAGGGAGGCTCCAGGTTCTAAGTAGGCAGTGAGTGGAGGAGGGGCTCGAAGAAGGAACTGGAGAAAGAGAGAGGAGAAAGAAACCAAGCAGGGGCCTGTGGAGGGAGGCACTCTGTCCACTGCCCATCGGGGTGGATAAGGCCTGCGGGGGGGCGGGGGGGTTGGCAATTTTAACCCTCCTTTTTCTTGAGTGTCTTGAGGCAACTCAGAACCAGGGACCAAGAGAAGAATAAAGAGAAAACAAAGTTTCCTGTGGCTGTCAGAAGCATACCTCCACCATGGTCACTGGTCCCCATCAGGGGAAGCCAGTTCGACCAAGGTCTGCCCGGTGGGAGGCAGGCCTCTCCTACCTCTTCCAGTTAGTTCCAGGCCAGAGGGAGCGAGCTCTCGCAGGCTGAGGAGCTCAGCTGTAGCTGTCTGGTAGGGGCCCTCACAGGGTACAAGAAGGAGAGGAAGGAGCCTGGAAAAGAAGAGGGAGGTTAAAGGAAAAGGCAAGGAAATTGGGAAGGAAGGGGAAAGCACTGCCTGAATGAGGCTAGTGGGAATCCCAGGACAATGGAGGCAGACTTACTTAGCACAGGGACACAGGGACGCTGAAGATTGTGTCCAGCTGCCTCTCCCAGAGTGGGGGAAAGACCCTGGGGTCCGTTTGTGGTCCCTGAAGATCTAGGATACTGAATCAGGCTCCTGTGCTCTCCAAACAATAGAAACTGACAAGAGGCCAAACGGGAGTCCCTGCTCTGTCTCAGGTGGATGTGCTGACTGGGAATCTTCTTGCAGTTTCATTCTAAAACGGTTCTGCTTAGCTCGACTGTGTAATGAATAAGCCAGTCTATGGAAATCCTGTAGGAGGGTTCCAGTTACCATCAGCTTTGGGATTCCCACCTATCTTCAGCTTCCTTATTTAAATTCTATGTGATCAACACAAAAATTTATGCTTATTAAAGAGTTTAATAAACGTAACACACACATACAAAGGTAATACAAAGGACTATTTTTAAAGGGAGAGTTTTGGCTCAAGTTTCTAGAAAACTAGCATCAAGATTTCATCACAGCAAACATCTTGAATAGATGCGGACCCAGAAGAGCTTTTTAAAATTGACTGGATTTGTGTAAGACTTGGATATTTCTCAGGATTTTGTGGCTTGGGGTGAAAACAGTTTCATGACCCACTCCTACAGCAAAAAAAACAAAAAACAAACAAAACCCCCCACAAAAAACCATGATAAAACTAAGAAATCATCAGCTGGGTCTGAGACTCCATGGACACTCACTAGGGCCTCAGCTCCTGCTAAACTGGTGTAGTGAATGTTCTTCAAACTAACCTAGAGGTTAGTTTTTCCTCATTGCTTTCAGAGAATACAATTCTGCTTGGGTACCCAGCTGCTTCTCCATTTTACTGTCTTCACCTTTCTTAAAGGCTATCCCAAGTTCCCATCATTCCCAAGACAATTCAGTGAAGAAACTAGCCCAAGCTGAGGCTAATTGTACTTTTAGGAAGAAATGGTAGGTTGGAACATACACAGCCTAGTGTGTCTGCATGGGCACTGAGGGGGGGATCCTGAGAGCAAAAGGAAATCATGGAAGGTTGCCAACTGGAAAATGAAACAGTTGGGTTTCTTTTTTTTAAGTGTTCTCCTGGGCTTGAACGGAGATTAGCTTGGAGAGCTGGGGAGACCCGTGAGACCCACAAAGGAGTCGTCAGTTGAGAGGATACTACGTGCATTCTCCTGGAAGGAAAGCCTAGGTGTTGAATAGGGAAGTTAGAAGGCAGTAAAGGAGGACAAGCAGAGAGCTCCTATTAAACAGCTTGAAGCAAGAAACAGGTCATCTGCTGAGAGGTGGGGCAGTAAGAAGGATCTGCAGAATCTGAGACATGCTGAATCCTGCATTCCTGGGACTTTCAGGAAGCGAAGAGGGAGTGAGTGGGTGATGGTGGAAATGGGACAGGCCCACCAGCAAGCCTCAGCAGTGTGGTCCAAGGCTTGAAGATTTGATTCGCACAGAATCATCAAACAAGAGATTAACAAGGATTATTAATACCATTTCTACCCCAACACGGAAGGCTTACTGGATGCCAAGCATATACTAAGCATTTTTGTATACTCGATCTCATACCAACCTCCTAACGGCCTTTCCAGAAGACTACCATTTTAAGGTGGAAAAAATCTGTGGCTCGGGGATGGGAAGGAACCTGATCAGGGTCACTGAAGCAGAACAAGAGTCTAGCATCCTGTGTACCATCCTATGGTTTTAGGGCCCCAGCTGCAGAGTTGTCATTATTCCCCTCCTTACAGGGAAGCAGCTAGCAGGACTTTAGAATGGCTTTCACCCTTTTTTTTTCTTAAAAGTTTTATTTATTTATTTGACACAGAGAGATCAGATCACAAGTAGGCAGAGAGGCAGGCAGAGAGAGAGAGAGGAGGAAGCAGGCTCCCCGCTGAGCAGGGAACCCGATGCGGGCCTCGATCCCAGGACCCTGAGATCATGACCTGAGTCGAAGGCAGAGGCTTTAACCCACTGAGCCACCCAGGCGCCCTTTTTTTTTCTTTTTAAGGGAGAAAGTATAGATTAGTTGCTTATAAACAAGCAGTTCCCAAACATGAAGAAGACTGGAAATCACTGAAATAAACCAACGAACAAACCTAAGTGCTTAAACTAAACAACGAAAAGGAAAGTCTCGTTCACAAGTGCTTAAACTGAAGAGTTTCATCGTAATAACTCCCACTTTTTGTTTGCAGTTTCGAGCCGGTTTTAAACAGGGCTGAGATTTCTGGATTGCTCGACCGCTCGCTAATGACCAGAACCCTAGGCCTCCCCTCCCCCCCCCACCGTGACCCCTCCCCCGCCTTGGGGACAGGTGAAGGAGCCTCAAAGGTGCTTACAGTGATGTTTGCCTCTCTGTCCGCAGACTCTTTGGAGGAGCACATGGCCAGGCGCGCGAGAGAACCCTACAGACCCTCGCGGGTTTGCTCCGGGATCGTGCCCGGAAGGCCGTGCTCCCGCGGCGAGGGCCGGCCCGGCGGTCCTCCCGCACCTCGAGGTGATGGGCGGAGCCACGAGGCTGGACCCGGTGAGCGAGAGGCGGAAGTGGCCGGAGACGACATGGTGGCGCCGGCGTCGCGCGCCCTGAGCGCAAACGGGCAGTCGGCTACGGTGGCCCGTGAGGGCCATTACTGTCTTAGGATCGCGACTCGCATCTGGCACCTGGAGAGAAGTGGGCGTCAACCCAGACTGGGACAACCCTGAGTGGGCGCAGAGATGGGCAGTCGAGGACCACGAGAAGGGGGCGCCCCCCAGCTGGCCAGAGTCGGCTGAGGAGGCAGAAGAGCGATGCGTTCATTTTCATCTCATTTCATTCATTCGGTTTGTTCTTGGAAGTGACCCTTTTAGTGACCCTGCAAAGAAAGAGACTGTCAGCCAAACGGTGCATGAAGGGCAGTCCAGATGACAGTTTCTTAGTGCCCCCTGACTGGAGCCAGATGCAGTCAGCTTGCGGCAAGGGAGCTGGGCAAATAAATACCCCAACCTTCCTGTCCTCCCTCTTGCTCTCCTGCCTGTGCTCCCCTCTAGCTGTGTCTGACCAGAAGACAGCACGTTGATGCGGTCCCCACTGGTCAGCGTCTGGGGGCCCAGGGCTGGGTGAAGAGGAGAAATTCATCTGGCTGGAGGCAGGCATCCCCTAGGATGGTTCCCACGGAGCTCCATCTCCTCGTATTCACCCCCTTGTGTAGTCCTCTCCCGCGTGGTACTAGGGTTGGTCTGTGTGACCGATACAGTAAGTACAAATGATGAAATGTTCCCTCACTACTCAGGTTACACGAGGCGCTGCAGCTTGGGAAGGCAGCTTTCTAAGATGGCCACCTCCACCTCACCTCCCAATAGTCATGCCCTGGTGTGAAACCCTTTCTCTCACTGTAGGCTGGACCAGGTGACGGGATTCAAATAAAGCAGAATATGGTGAGAGTTAGGGATGTTACTTCTGAGAGTCGGCTACAAATGACTGTGGCTTCCATCTTGCTTGCTTGCTCTGATGAAGCTTGCTGCCTGACGGAGAGGCCCACATGGCAAAGAACTGAGGCCAACACTCAGCTGAGTGTGTGATACAGGGTCCATCCCAGGTGAGACTTAAGAATCTTGAAGTATGATACCTGCAGTCCCAGCAGACAGTTGGATTGCTGCCTTTTGAGAGACCCAGATTCCTGGTCCGCAGACAACACAAGAAGCCAAATGTTGCTTGAAGTTTGGGGGTAATTTATTATACAGCAATAGGTAACTAATACAACTTTCTCTCTCTCTGATCACTTGCTTTTGGAGATGTTGGCGGTCCTGTCATTAGAAGCGCTTACGAGGAGCCCGTCCTCCAAAGAACCTAGGCCTTCTGTCAGCAGCCCTATGATTGAGTCTGGTAGTGGATCCTCACCTAGCCAACCTTCAAAAGACTGCGGCTCCTGCCCACAGCTTGATTCAGGAGACCCTGAGACCGAATCCCCAATGAAGCCACTCCTGGATTTCTCACTTTCAGAAACCGTGCGAAGCAATGAATGTTATTTTAAGCTACAAAGTTTGGGGTAAGTTGCTTTGCAGCAACAGAAAACGACTAAATGTGTGGGCAATCACAAAAAGTTAGCAAAGAGGGAAAAGGGGAAGTCCATGAAATTGGACGAAATACTCTTGAAGAAAAGTATTTGGTTCATATTCTCCATAGAGTCTGAACTTATGTATGGAGTTATATTTGGTTTCTTTCATAACACAAATAAGTTTTCATTTGACTCAAGGACAAACTCTGGTATTTCACTCAAAGGAAAATGATAATTTCAGCTATCCTTTATTTAGTATCTATTATGTGCTGGGCAGTGAATTTACATCATCCTTCACAAACAGGGAAATTGAAGCTTAGTTTAGGTACTTTTCCCCAAAACACAGTTTGTAAAAGGCGGAACCAGAATTCCAAGCTGGTTTGAAGCCCTAGTTCTTTCCACAACTTTATTATAGCCTCCCTAATAGCAATTCTTATAACTTTAAATAAAAATGCCAATAATCCAAATCATAAACACGGAAGTATTGCACGTTCACCCATTTAAGTTACAAAATTAAATGGCCTTTATATTTCACCACAGGCAGTGCACGGGAGATAGGATTACTCTTACGCCCCTAACACCCACTCCAACCCCCCCTCCCGCGTCGTGGCTGGTGCTCAATACACTTGATGATGACATTAATTCCACAGACATTCCAACACTTGGGGATAAGGAACGAAATTTTGGGTCTAGTTTCCAAAAGGGCCCCAGCGCACCTCCAGCTGGGGGCGGAACTGGACGGTTCAGTAGGGAAAGTAGGGAGGTGGGGACGGAAGGCAGAGAAGACTGCTGACTCTGGGGGTCTAGGCGGCCAGGGAGTCCGGGGTAGCGGGGACAGCGAAAGCGCGAGCGCGCGGGGGCGGGGCGTCGGACCCGGAAGTGGCCTCTGCCCGGCTCAAAGATGGCGGCGGCAGCGACACCCGCCCACTTATCGTGTCCTCCTGGAACCAATGGCGTCGCGACGCTCGGGTGATTCACTGGGGCGACCTGTGCATGACGTTCTGATGCAACGTCCTAGTCGAGGAAGCCGCCGGCGCACGTTGGGGTGACAAGGCGGCAGAGTGTTGGAGACGATGTCCTTGGAGGTGACCGGGCCGACCGCGGGGATGGTACTAGGTGAGTGAGGCCCGGAGAGCCCGGGCTGTGGAAGTGGAGCGGTGGCCCTACGTGGGGCAGGACCCGAGCTGCGGCCGCTGGCCTGGCTTCGAGTGGGCGGTCCCCCGCTGTTTGAACGGGAAAGATTGGAGCGCGGGGGAGGGGCCTGGCCTCCCGCGGGGTCCCGACGCCCTGGGTGGGGCCGGTCCCCCCTCGGGTCCCCCTCGGGTCCCCCTCGGGCACTCCCACCCTGTCCCGGGGCTGGGATGGCGGCCGCTCTTCGCCCTGCCCCCACTGCGAACAGTCTGGCGATTCAGCTGAGACTTAGCCCCCGCAAGGCACTGTGAGACGTCAGAGTAGCCCCCACACATGTAAGCTCTTCGGAGTGATCGTCCGGAAAGGACTCGTGAATTCTCATTCGCTTTCACACGTTCTCATTTGTATTGAGATTTCCAGGGAGACCGTATGGTGCAATAGCAAAAGGGAAACAGGGACCAGGATTGATGTTGGTGTTCGCACTTAATTGGTTGTAAGGTCTTGTGCAATTCGTTAAGCTCAGAGCTTCATTTCCTTTAAAGATCAGAGGGAACTGGTATTTATTTGACATCGGTGCACTCTCACTGGGATATTTGATTTGTGTGTGTTCCTGTATTATGTCCTCGGTACAACCTTTCAAGATGGGTGTTGTTTTTTCCCCTCATTTCGTAGACAAATAAGCTCAGAAAGGTTAAGCGAAATCCCGAGGGTCACCCTGGCTTTTAAGGTGCAACATCAAAGATTCCAGTCTGGTCTGGCCAACTTCAAAGCCTTCCTCAAGTAGCTAGAAGCAGTATCACAAATTAAAATCATCAGAGTTCATTTTGAAAAGTCAGATTTGTAACTAGTATGTTTTTATGTGACAGACATCACTGAAATAGAGGCATGGGGAAGAATCATATTTCTTTTGGACTGTGGTAATTTTTACTAATGAGATGCTTGTTCTGTTCACAAAGATAAAGAATGGATGAAATAGTTGCAGTATGATATGACTAATAATTACTGGCTAAATGAACAACTCAATCTCCTTTTGTAAAACAGCAGAGCTCTATGTCTCCGATCGAGAGGGAAATGATGCTACAGGTGATGGAACCAAGGAGAAGCCTTTTAAAACAGGCCTAAAGGTAGTATTTCTTCTCATTCAGAAAATGATTACATTTATTAATGACTAGTGTCTATTAATATGTGACTTGTCAGTAACTGTATTTTAGGCACTAGATTTTGAAGAGAATTTTCAGAAAAGAGAAAATGAGGAATGTATAGAGCTGTGTAGCTTTAAGAGTATTGGATGAACAAATCTATACTTAAATTTGAACATTTTTAAAAGGTGTCTTCTTTTCTTCCTTATCCTGCTGAGAGAGAACATGCTAAACTTACTTGAGGATTTTAGATCCTGAGAAATAATAGTACATTAGTAAATTAGCATTCTGTCTTCAAGCTCCAGACTCATGAGTTACTGAGTATCTGCTCTGAGAAATGGGTCTGTTCTTGTACTGATATAAATTTGAGTCTCAAGGCTCAGGATAACATCTAGATTCTAGTGGTAAATTCACCAAGAGGCCTCTTAGGAGTCCATTTAGAAGAAATCTGGGCAGGAGCACCTGGCTGACTCACTTGGTTAAGCGTCTGCCTTTAGCTCAGGTCATGATCCCAGGGTCCTGGGATCAAGCCCCACGTGTTCAGGCTCTCTGCTCAGTGGCGAGCCTGCTTCTCCCTCTCCCTCTGACTGCCACTCCCCTGCTTGTGCACTCTCTCTCTTTCTCTATCTGTCAAATAAATAAACAAAATCCTTTTGAAAAAAAGAGGAAGAAATCTGGGCATGAACTTACTGGGACTGGGAGAAGCTGAGTCTTACCTTTTAATTTTTGGAAGGAAAACTTTCTCTCATTTCCAGTTATTGAGGTGATTCCTATGGCTCCCCAAAGCTGACATTAGGTGAATGTTTGCAAAATGTCACTATTAGCAGAAGTGTGCTGCTCTCATTTGGGGAATTAGGTTTGGCTAATTTTGGCTTCTGACTTTGAATTTCAGTGATTAAAAAAGGAGAGATCAATAGAAAGTGTCGGGTAGCAAATTCCTAGTGATTTACAAACATCTCTACCAAGTGTAATTATTTTTTTAAATATTTTATTTATTTTTTTTGAGAGAGAGAGCATGAGAGGGGGGAGGGCCAGAGGGAGAAGCAGACTCCCTGCTGAGCAGGGAGCCCAATGGGGGCACTCAGTCCTGGGACTCCAGGATCATGACCTGAGTCGAAGGCAGTCGTTTAACCAACTGAGCCACCCAGGTGCCCCCCACCAAGTGTAAAAGTGTAATTATTAAAAAGAATTCTCTTAGTTGTTTTTAAAAGATCCAGGTTCCCTCCTCGGTGGTGATCATTGAGTTGGTGTTAGTGTTAAAAGAAGATGAATAAGTATTTTCTAGTCATCTTCTAGTCTGGAACTAGAGCTTTAGTTTCTGTAAGCCTCAGATCCTACAACCAGAGAGAGTAATTTGTTACATTTCTTGGCCGACTTAATCAAGTAATACAAACTATAAAATAGAAATGGCACAGCAGTCCCTGACATGTCCTTATATTTATGAAAAGAGGTATTCTACATATAGGCATTTTTCAAATTAAAGGAAGCTTAGCCTTTTATGTTCTTAACCATTATTTTTGTTTCTGAAAGAGTTTCGGAAACAACTTCCCTGATTTCTTAGTGAAGATTAACCATTTAGGTGTGATCTGCAATTGAGTTTTACTGCCTGTCGATTGTCTCTCCTCTGTTCTCATATACTTCCTGCTTAATATCTGTTTAAAATCTGCTTAAAATCTTCCACTTAATATCTGTTGCTTCTGGTCTACTTGTACTGGGAAACTATATACCGTTGACCCTTGAACAACACGGGGTTAGGGGCGCTGACCCCTGCAAAGTCAGAAGTCTGCATACAGATTTTGACTTCCTTGAAACTGAAATACCAATAGCCTACAGTTGACCAGAAGCCAGTAACATACCAATAGCATAAATCAGTAACATCAACAGTCAACGCATATTCTGAATGTTATGTGTATTCTATACTGTATTTTTACGAAAAAGTAAATTAGAAGGCAGCAAATGTTAAAAATCATAAGGAGGAGAAAATGTATTTCCAGCACTATACTGTAGCTCTGGGAAAAAAATCTGCATATAAGTAGATCCATGAAGTTTAAAGCCATGTTTGGGGATCAACTATATTGTGTAGGCACACTTGCTAGAATTGTTTGTGGAAGGACCTGATGGCTTCTACTTTAAGCAAAGTATTCTTAGTACGTCCAGCCAGTCATTCTTTCAACGTTCACTTTTGGCTGTTGGGGTCTGTATGCTTTTCTTCTTGGCTCTTTTTTTTTTCCTAAACTTTTATTTATTTATTTGTCAGAGAGAGAGACAGAGACAGAGCACAAGCAGGGGGAGCCGCAGGCAGAGGGAGAAGCAAGCTCCCCGCTGAGCAGGGAGTCTGATGGAGGACTCGATTCCAGGACCCTGGGATCATGACCTGAGCCGAAGGCAGATGCTTAACCAACTGAGCCACCCAGGCGCCCCCTTCTTGGCTCTTGATGGCATTCTAGATGATTGAAGTTACCTCATAATTAGGATGTTATTTTGATTTCAAATATGGTACAATATTAAGTTTTCTTTTTCTCCTTTCCCACCCAAGGCTTTGATGACAGTAGGAAAAGAACCGTTTCCCACCATTTACATAGATTCACAAAAAGAAAATGAGGTAGGATGAGCTAGAAACTCTACCAAGTTATATTTTGTAAATAAATTTTCATCAGAACGTAGAAATTCTTGAAAAAATTAAATATCTCTTCTTCTCCCCAGAGGTGGGATATTATTTCTAAGTCACAGATGAAGAACATTAAAAAAATGTGGCATAGGGAACAAATGAAGAGTGAATCCCGAGAAAAGAAAGAGGTGAGCAATGATTTTGCTGCTGTGAACATTTAAGTTAGAGTACTAGAAACCATGTTAACGGCCTGCTTTATTGTTACAAATTAGGCAGAAGACAATTTGCGGAGAGAAAAGAACCTGGAAGAAGCAAAGAAGATTACCATTAAAAATGATCCCAGTCTTCCAGAGCCAAAATGTGTGAGTGTGACACATACTGTCCCAAATATCACCATCGCGCCGTCAGACTGTCAGTTCTGTGTCTGAGGGCCAGGCCACCTGGTGTGCTCCTTGGCGCTGTTTGTCCTTTTCCTTTTATAAGGAATAGAGAGAAAATAACATTTTAAAGTTATGAGCCTGGTTCTTTGGGTGTTCACCTTATTATAAAGCTTCGTAATTAGGTGTTGAATGATTCCTGTCCCACCTAAAAGCTGGCTAAATGTCCTCCCTCCCAACGTGTCCATTTCCTCACTGTAAAACGAGGAGGGCAGAATCCATGATTTTCATGATTTTTAAAAATAGATGAAATGTTCTGTGATTTTGTGAATTGGATTCCTCTGCATTTTTTCTAGGGCAGATGTTGGGCTGTGAGTGGACACGCTTAGATTTCAAATAGTTCTTACTGCTCATGGATGGTCGTCTTTTTCTTATGTCCTTCTCCCCTTCCTGTACTCCTCTCCTCTGTCCTTCCTCCTCCAAACCAAGAGCTAGCCTTGGTTAGCTTCTACCTTGTGGTGTCGGGAGGGACTGTGAGGGCAGGAAGGGCTTCATGCAGACTTGTGTTGTTGCTCTTATGAATTCATTTATTCATCGATTTTATATAGTAGTTTCTGAAATTTCGGATGGTTCTCAGTGTCAGTTTTGCACTAAGAGAAAGACTTGGATTTTTTTTTTTTTAAACCACTCCAATATGGTAAACGTTTGTTGTAGAATGACTGTCATTTTGTATCATTTGTGAATTTTTAACACTTTACCACCATCCATCTAGTATTAGTGGAGAAGCTGATGTGTAATAAATGACATGATTGATCGAGTGTTATTGACTTCAATTTCATAGGTGAAGATTCATGCACTAGAAGGATACAGAAACCAAAGAGTAAAGGTGTTCGGCTGGGTCCACAGGCTGCGTAGGCAAGGTAAGTGGTACAGCTTTTCTTTCTCTCTCTTTAATTTTGAACATCCCTGGTCTAGATGAAGAAGAACATACAACATTTACTTAGGTGGGGGGTATTTTTGGTTTAGGATGCTAGTTTATAAGAGAAGATAGTGAATTATATTCTAAATTTGTTCTTATATAACTGTTACAGGTTTAAAAATTATGTAAATGCTATTTAACTGGAAGCAATCACAGAGATCAGGAATATCCAGTAAATATTTGTGTAGTTGAATTTAATTATTTAATGAAAAGCAGGGGATGTATTACAGGAAGGGCAGAGCCAAATCTGAAATTAATTTATGGCAGTAGTGTTGGCTTTTATAATTAGTGTGTTTGCATTCTACTTCTCTCAGTCCTGACTTTTTGCTTTCTCTTATTATTATTTTATTACATGTATTTTATTGTAAGTAGTTACACATCCTTCATAAAAAGAGATGGGGCATAAATGAAAAGAGTGATTCTGTGCAACGGTGTTTATGTACCTCCCATTGAGTACACAACACCATGCTAGGCATTGCAGAGGATTCAGTGGTGAATGAGACGTAATCCCTCGCGTCCAGTTTCTGACAGCCTTGATTTCCCATGATCACGTGGATCATGAGGCTCCCACAGGATGTGGCAGTACAGTGAAGAAGGTGAAATGCTCCACAGATACTGAGTAGTGATGTTTCCGATGGCCAGTTGAGGGAAGGGGGCCACGCGGGAGGTTGGAACTCGTGACAGTTTAACCATGGAGTTACCTATTAAATTATGAGAAAGTACTTTTAAGTGCTTTGAGAGTGGTCAGGCTAAGTTTTTCTTTTTCATTTTAAGGAAAGAATTTAATGTTTCTGGTGTTGCGGGACGGTACAGGCTATCTTCAGTGTGTCTTGTCAGATGATCTGGTAAATATTTTTTCTTACTTATAGCTGAAAATTTGATTTTTTTCAGTAAGTTCCTTTATTGTTAGTTTTGGCAGTTTTAGGATCTGTATATATATTTTAAACCGTTAGAGAAAATTTCCAACACATAAAAAATAAAAAATAGTTGACCGTTGAACAACATGGGCTTGACCTGCATGGATCTGCTTGTGCTTGGATTTTTTTACAGTACTGTGAATGAATTTTCTCTTCTTTATGACTTTCTTAATAACGTTTTCTTTTTTCTAGCGTATTTTAAGAATATAGTATGATACACATAACGCATAAAGTATATGTTAATTAACTTTATGTTACTGGTAAGGCTTCTGGTCAACAGTAGGCCCTTAGTTAAGTTGTGGGAGAATCAAGTTATATGTGGATTTTAGACTGTGCAGGAGTCAGCACTCCTCATCCCCAAATTGTTCAAGGTCAGCTGTATAAAGAAACCTCATATGCTCATCACCCAACTTTGGTAAGGTCTTAGTCAGTTTCAGCTGCTATAATAAAATACCGTAGACTGGGGGGCTTATAAACGAAGGAATTTCTGTCACAGTTCTGCAGGGTGAAGTCAGGCCCAGGGTGTCAGCAAGGTCGTGTTCTGGTGAGGGCCCTTTTCTGCACTGCACACTGCCAGCTTCCTAGCACGTCCTCACGTGGTAGAGAGCAGAGAGGGGGAGCAAACCCTCATCTCACCCTATTCACCTGCCCAAGTGCCCACTTTCTCATACCGGCACATTGGGGTGTAGGATTTCAACATAGGAATTTTGGAGGGACAAAAACTTTAAGCTCCTAACAAGTAATGACTATTAGATGGCCAATTCTGGTTTACTGCTCGTCCCCTTGACCCCCTAGACTTCGTATCATTTTATATAAATACACTGGCATACACATCTCCAAGAAAAAGTATTTGTAACGTAACCACACTAATGTCAATCACACCCTCCGCAAACAAAGGCAACTCTTAAATATCCAGATTCTCCTAATTGATTCATAATGTCTTTTTAGAGTTGTTTGGTTTTAATGAGAGCCCAGACGAGATCTGTGTATTTCCTTGAGCTGATGTGGCTCTGAAACTCTTTCAGTCTGTAACTGTTTGCCCCTCTATTGTCTTTTTTACCCCATTTGTTTAAAAAAACCTGGTTGGTTGTCCAGTGGCATGCCTCCATTCCAGGTATGGTTGGTTGCATCCTGAGGGGTCATTTAACGTGTTCCTCTCTGTTATTTCTTACAAGCTTATCAGATTCAGATTTTGGGTTTTTTTCGTTTTGTTTGACTTAGTTTGATGGTTTCTTTTGGCACAACTACTTCATGGGCAAGGCCGTGACTTCTTATCGCCTCACATCAAAGATACATAATGTCCTCTTGTCTCTTTTTTTTATGATAGTGGGTTGAAATGTTGATAGCCTGATCCATCCATTATAAATGGTTTTAGCAAGTGTTGATCATAGTCCAGGTGGACGGTTTATTACTTTAACAGTCTGAATTTTAAAGAAGAGAAAACGAGCTCTTCAGATATTTTTAAGAGATGTGGGCTAATATCATTTATACATATGTATACATGTGAAGTATCTGTTTACACACATATTTCTTTGTGGATGAATCCTCCCACAAAAATAGCTATTCTTGATTAATACTAAAAAAATTGATGGGCATCTTATTTTACTAGTTTTAGACAAGGTAACTTATATTTAAGTAATCTGCTTAGCTTTCTGTACATCAGAACATACATTTGAATGTACATGTGAGTAGGTAAATTTGGAACTTTTATCTTCTTATAGTGTCAGTGTTACAATGGAGTCGTCTTGGCCACTGAGAGTAGTGTTGCAGTGTATGGAATGCTAAATCTGACCCCAAAGGGCAAGCAGGTGGGTAGGTTGATTTTCTGACTGCGTGAATAAGTGTGTGTTTGTTCTCCAGTGTTTTTATTTGTACTTTTGGTATTTGGCAAATTAATACACAGATGTGATGTACTTGCTAAATTTAGGATGCCTTTTCCTCTTCCAGTGAAATATGTATGTACTGTATAAATATGTATACTGTACAACAATATGATACAATAAACTCAGGGATTTCCAACCTTATAGATTTCCTAAATAATCCTCATGGGCCATAGTGTAGTTAATTTGCTGTGGATGCATGAATAACTTTTCAGCCAGGTGGAAATAAAAATAATCTACCCAAAAAACTTCAGGAGAGAACAGTAATCTAAATCGGAAACTTCCTGAATAGAATTTGAAAGTTTCTTTTAGAAAAGGTTAAGTTTAATTCTAATATTCAGAGAGCTTTTTCTTCTCCAGCCCACAGGCACGTAACAGTTACTTGTTGGTAATTACTTTTAAAATAATTACTGTGGTTGTATTTGTTGGCTGGTAAAGAAAACAAACAAGTGTGACCTCTTAACCACCAGAGGGAGCCCTAGAGTCCTCCTTAATAGACTAGAAATATCAGTATCAGAGGTTCTCTCAGAGTTCATGTAAAAGAACCTACATTAAGCATGAATATCTGATGCAAGTTCACTGAAGTAATGTGATTTGCACAACGGAGTTGTCATGACGTGTTACTTGGTATCCAGGGTTTGGCACCAAGATAATGGTATATTCTGTGATGTGCGCCTTCTAAAATGAATTGCTTTTAATGAAATTACTAGGGAGAATTAAAATTCCTATCATATATCCGTTCCAAAGAGAAACAGCTTTTGGTAAAACCTTTGCATTTAAGGAGTTTTTCAGTGTCAATAAATTGTTATTTTAACTTATCGGGGAATGGTTAGGAAAATGCATCAAATGGTAACAGCAGTTAGTGGTTACTCCAGGTTGTAAGATTATCATTTCTTTTCTTTTTTTTTTTTTTAAAAGATTTTATTTATTTATTTCACAGAGGGAGAGAGATCACAAGGAGGCAGAGAGGCAGGCAGAGAGAGAGGGGGAAGCAGGCTCCCCGCCGAGCAGGGAGCCCGATGTGGGCCTTGATCCCAGGACCCTGAGATCATGACCTGAGCTGAAAGCAGAGGCTTTAACCCACTGAGCCACCCAGGCGCCCTATCATTTATTTTCTAGTTTGTGCTTTTCTGTTGTTTAAAAATCGTGTGTGTATTTACTCTGAAAGAAATACTAAGTTTCAAAATAAAGCCAGATTATTAGGTCTTTGTCTAGAAGGGTAGGCTAATAATGATGAGGTCTAAAAATAGCTTACCAACAATTTTGACATAAATTAAAAGCTCCAATAATGTTAGTCTTTTGTTTCCTTCTCTCTCCTTTTCCCCCAACCCCTCTTTCTAAAATGGAGGCTCCCGGTGGCCATGAGCTGAGCTGTGACTTCTGGGAACTGATTGGGCTGGCCCCTGCTGGAGGAGCTGATAACTTGATTAACGAGGAGTCTGATGTGGACGTCCAGCTCAACAACCGACACATGATGATCCGGGGAGAAAACATGTCCAAGATCCTGAAAGCTCGTTCCGTGGTCACCCGGTGCTTTAGAGATCACTTCTTTGATAGGGGATACTATGAAGTAAGTGTGTGTTCATCATCTTCTGCAAACAAACAATACCTTCTGCCATTTTAAAACTTGAGTAGTGGCACTCACAATCGGCCTTTATTTACTTCTCCTTTCCATTTGAACAGGTTACTCCTCCAACATTAGTGCAAACACAAGTGGAAGGAGGTGCTACACTCTTCAAGCTTGACTATTTTGGGGAAGAGGCGTTTTTGACTCAGTCCTCTCAGTTGTACCTGGAGACCTGCATTCCAGCTCTGGGAGATGTGTTTTGTATTGCACAGTCATACAGGGCAGAACAATCTAGAACACGAAGGCACCTGGCTGAGTACGGAATTGTCTTTTTATTTTTATTTTAAAAATTACTTTTAAGAAAATACGTTTAGTGAAGCAGTCTTTATGTAGGCACTGTAAAAAAATTTGATATTTTAAGAGGGTGTGTGGAGGGCAATTCAATAAATTAACAAGTCACGTACGAAGTTTTGCCTTCTGGGCTGTAACTAGCTGTATTCTCTTCTTTCACTTTTCCTTGATCCTTTGTATGTTAAGGAATAAACAAGAAATCACTCTTCAAGTTGGAAAGGTAGGGGCTCCAAAACTAATGTGCAGGCCACCTGGGTGACTCAGTCATCAGGCGTCTGCCTCCGGCTCAGGTCATGATCCCAGGGTCCGGGGCACGAGCCCCGCATCGGGCTCCCTGCTCAGTGCGAAGTCTGCTTCTCCCTCTCCCACTCCCCTTGCTTGTGTTCCCTCTCTTGCCGTGTCTCTCTCTGACAAAAAAATAAAATCTTAAAAAAAATAAACTAAAATAAAACTAATGTGCTGAGTGGGGAATTGGTTAGCGGTGCTGAAATTTTACATTTCTGGGCAGTTTCTCAATGTTAAAATCCTTGCTTGAGAGAAACTTGGTGGAAAAGAAGAGCAGCTCCCAGCTAGTGTCTTGTTCTTCAGATACACTCACGTGGAAGCGGAGTGTCCTTTCCTGACCTTTGAGGAGCTTCTGAACCGATTGGAAGACTTGGTTTGTGACGTGGTAGATAGAGTCTTGAAATCACCTGCAGCAAGCATAGTGCGTGACCTGAACCCGGTAGGTGTGCTGTTTCTGGAAATGCACAGTCGTGATCTTTTTGGTGGGGGGGAGGGTAATGATGTCTTCACCCTCAGTTTTTATAGATTTAATGGCTTGGCAAGCTTTGAAATAAGGGACATGTATATACACATATATATTATATTTTTGTTTTTTATTTCTTTTGAGATAAAATTGATACATAGCACTATGTTAGTTTCAGGTACACAGCATAATGATTTGATAGTTGTATATATTATGAAATGATTATCATAAGTCTAGGTAACATCCATTACCAGACATTGGTACAATTTGTTCTTTTTTATGCTGCAGCCTTCTAAGACCTACCTTCTTAGCAACTTTCAAATTCATAGAGTATTGTTAGTATAGTCTCCTTGTTGCACATTATATCCTCAGGACTATTTTATAACTGGAAGTTTGTACCTTTTGACCACCTTCATTCATTTCTGTACCTGTATTTTTAAGAGTAAAATTTGATACGAGTCATTGCCAATAATTTTATAATATTTTACATAGGAGGAGGTCACGTATATTTTCCATTTTTAGGAACGTCCTCATTGTTTTCTAGTCTGAAATAACATTTTACACTAACGACAAGTAGTTTTTCTTAAAATGGAAATTTTAGTGTTAGGGTTTTTTTTTTTATATACACTCTGTTTTTTTTCCATTGTAGAACTTCAAGCCTCCCAAACGGCCTTTTAAGCGGATGAACTATTCAGATGCTATTGTGTGGCTGAAAGAACACAATATAAAGAAAGAAGATGGAACTTTCTATGAATTTGGAGAGGTACACATCACTAGCTGTTTCCAGGGCGGCATTGCATTTACGTGGATTGCTGCTGGGGTTAATGAGCCAGTAATGTAGGAGGCAGCTGCTTGTCAAATAAATGGTAGCAACAGAACCTCCTCCTTGGGGTCGTCTGAGGATTCACCGAGTTAATAGACGTTGAGTCAGCCTGAGTACGCTTCTGTAGTGGTCAGTAGATACTTGCGCCGTGGTCGCCTTCACAGCTCATCTTTTACCTTTTTCCTCTTCTTCCGTGGTCAGTCTATGCTCTTGACTTACTCTAGTGATAACTGTCTAGGCTGGCAGGAGGCTTCAGAAAGCTGTACACTTTAAAATTTTATGCACAATGCTGGTATGTATATATTCATTTTATTTGTCTGGAGAAAGTATCTGGCTCTTTCAAAAAGGAAGCCTCCCGCAAAGGAGTGTATTAAAACTCCTTCATGTGGAGAAGAGTTAAAGAGGAAAATAGCTGTTAGTTAAAATGCAAAACGCAAGAGAGAAGGCCTGGCTGGGAAACGTGGTCTCGTGTCCCCGATACACTGAGCAGGTGTATTAGAGGTGTAGACTGTTGGCACTGGGAAGGCCTCTTCCCCGTGCATTTAACCATTTCTCACAGAGTATTTGCAAGTCCATTTTATAGATAAAATAGCAACAACTGCTGCTAACTAGAGTTTTGTTTAATTTTTAGAAGGAATTTACGGAGAGAACAAACAGTACACTAGACCTATATAAATTATTCTTACCATGTCATGAATTCAGTTGATAGTGTGTAATAACAAAATTTTGTATTAAAAAATCTAAGAAGTGTTATTACCTAAAACTTAGCAAAGTAGTATGATGGAGTGGAAAGAGCCCAATCTTTGGAATAAGAAGCCCCCTCCCCTCCCCCCACCCAAGTGGCTTAGCTCCCACCTGTGTCCTTACTGCTGTATGACGGAAGGCCAGTGACCTCACCCTCTTTCCTTGGAGGTCACATCTGCTTTGCAAAGTTGTGAGGACTCAAAACTGAATTCCTGGAAGGGGCCACATTTCTGGAAGCCCTTGATGCTTGTCAACATTTATTGTACACTGATACCATCCCATGCACATGAAGTCACCAGAGTAGATGAACGGTCTTCCAACTTTTTGGAATGTGCAGTAAGACTGTTTCTCCCCAGTTAAATCCTACTCTAGTATGTAGACCACATAAAAGCTGAGAGACCAGAACCTTGCACGGGTCTCCGGGGACTGAGGCTTGATGACGGCTGTGCCAGGTGATTGCTGAGCTCCATTTTGGTTCTTACATTAAACAAATCAGTGAGTCTTGTCGAGTTCTCTCAGTCCATTTGTACTGGGACAAGAGTTTTCAGTTTTACCTTCAGTTTATATGTGGGTTACTGAAGGATGTTTTGAGACAGAAGCAGATTAACTTGTTTCATCCTCATCTGACATTTCTTGGCTAAGTGTTCCAGGTGTGGTTACACTTGGAAATTTCACACTGGTTATTTGTCTTAGGACTCTGTCTTACTACCATTGAAGCCATATAGATTTACTGTAACAGGAAAGAAGTGCAGACAACAGGAAAGTTTAAAGATTGGTATTTTTTTTTTTAGCAGTTTTACCTTTTTTTTTTTTTAAGATTTTATTTATTTATTTGACAGAGAGGGAGAGATTACAAGTAGGCAGAGAGGTAGGCAGAGAGAAAGGAGGAAGCAGGCTCCCCACTGAGCAGGGAGCCCGATGCGGGCCTCGATCCCAGGACCCTGAGATCATGACCTGAGCCGAAGGCAGAGGCTTTAACCCACTGAGCCACCCAGGTGCCCTAAAGATTGGTATTATTAATAACACATGCTGTGCATAGACCAATGATGTTCTGGAGCATTCACTGATTATCTTACACCTTATGGGACCAAGTGGACCACGTTGGCTTCAGAGCTAGATAAAACTGGCCCCTGAAAAAAATAACTAAGCAGTATCTAGTCCCAGTGGTAATGGCTTTGAGTGGTTTGGTTTTTGGGTTTTTTTTGGGTTTTTTGGGGGGGAGCGGTTTCATTCCTCCATCAGCATGGCGCTTGAGAAATACTGTAGAGGGAAGCAGATCTTTTTTGCAGTTGGTTTAATAACTGCATGTGAGTTGTTAAAGCATCTTTATTGTTTTTGGAAGAAAGTGTTGCTTCCACCCATGTGTTTGGGCTGTAGTTGGATGTATATTCTCTGCCATGTTACATTAATAAGATGAAGGGCTGCTAGTGGGTGAGAGCTGCTTCTGTCTTGTTGCCTTTTGAGTTGTAAATGTTAATGAAGTCTTGTTTAACCTCAGGATATCCCAGAAGCTCCTGAGAGGCTGATGACGGACACCATTAATGAGCCCATCTTGCTATGTCGATTTCCTGTAGAGATCAAGTCCTTCTATATGCAGCGATGTCCTGAGGATTCCCGCCTTACAGAATCTGTCAGTTTGTGGTTCCAACAGTATTAGTAATTTTGCTTTCTGAGGGGGTGGGGACTGCCACTGGAATGAAGTGGAGCTCATGGCAAATATCTCATTGTACATCCAGCATGGCAGTATTGAAAGAAGTGGCTTTTGTCCTCTCGTTGGGCTTAACATACCTTGTTAAATTAAGGGATTTGAATATTTGGATATTACATGACCATAGTGTTCCTTTAGCTATGAGTTTAATTGTGATTTTCCTTGAAACTATAGCCTGGTAGTAACTGCTTTTTCTTTACTTGTTTTTAAAGGTTGACGTGTTGATGCCCAATGTTGGTGAGATTGTGGGAGGCTCAATGCGTATCTGGGATAGTGAGGAGATACTGGCAGGTTATAAAAGGGAAGGAATTGACCCTACTCCCTATTACTGGTACACAGATCAGGTAAAAACAGTTTTGTGTTTTCCTTTTTTTTTTAATACTCTTAAAATTGTTTTCATTATAATAGTTCCCTATAAATTGGAGTTTTTTAAAGGAGAGAATTCAGTGTGGTACTTTGATGTGGGAACGAGCTGTATTCAGTTTCATGGTTATAATGTGGCATGTGACCTTTGCTAGTTTTGTCTTTGTCTAATAATATGTTGACTTAATTTGAAAAACTACCCAGCTGCTGGCCTTGCTCAGTGCAATCCTTCTCTTCTTTTTTTTTTTTTTAAACAGAGAAAATACGGCACGTGTCCTCATGGAGGATATGGCTTGGGCTTGGAACGATTCTTGACCTGGATTCTGAATAGGTATCACATCCGAGATGTATGCTTGTACCCGCGATTTGTCCAGCGGTGCAAGCCATAACCGATTCCTCCAGAAGCATTAAGGAAAGAATACAGTTTATGAAAGGAACAGACTGCCTCTTAAAAAAAAACAAAAACAAAAACAAAAAGCCAAACTCTTCCCTTTTTTATTCCATTGGTGTGTAGCCATTTCTTTTTTCTCTCCCACAAAAAGCAACCCAAATCATGTGAATATCAAGTGACGTCAGTGTTAGCATTTTAAGAAACAATATCCATCACAAAGTTTGGGGGATATACGTGGCATGTAACACTACAGTTGTAAGTCCAGTTCAGCATTTTATCCAATTATAGGTTGTGATTTTTACATCATATGTACCACGTATATAATTAAGCAGATTTTAATTATGATCTACGACATTCCAGTAACTTAATCTTTCCGTCCTGTTAAGTGTAACTGGAATTCTTTAATTTATATCATTTTATTGTACAGGCGAGTTAGAACAAACATCTTGAGGGAAAATTGACAATGTGGTATAAAAATCTGCTAGTATTAGAACAGTGAAATTCATTGATAGATACTGGAATCAAGCAAAGACAGTTTTGCTTTGGCTATTAATCTTTTCTAATTCTGTAGAGCTGCTTATAATTCTAGAGCATACAAATTGATGTGGAGAAATCTTAAAAAATGGGAATTTTGTGTTAAACATTTTGAAATAACAGCAAATAACAGCAAATTTTTTTGTTGTTGTTGTTCTTTGCATTAGTTTAAACTAAAGAGACAGTGATCTCTCTTTCCTGGTAGTTTCTAAGTAATTAAGAATAAATAAGTTCCAAAAGAATTGCAGCTGGAATCTTAATGACAACTGTATGTGGCCATTTGACTCTTCCCACACTGTGACTTTAGATCTAATCTGCTACCCTATTAACTCCTAGCAGGCTTATTGAATGGCTTCATTTCAGATTTGGTTAATTTCTCTCCCAAAATGCATGTCATGTATTCTCAGTAGGCTGTATTCCCAGCAATCAATAAATGGACACACATAAAAACGATTTGCTGGCTTTAATTTTTCTAAAGCGGAACACCTCAGTCTTACATTGGTTCATGTGTTTTGCATTTTTAATCCTTTTTATTTTTCATGATGTATATATGTGAAGTTAGATATTAACTTTAGTAGGTAATACTAAAAACACATGGTAATGAAAAGGAACAATTGTTTCAAATTAGGTGTAGGTTCTAGTCATGTTTTATAATCTTTTTTATTTTTTGACACATTAGATTATATCTTATTTTTCAATTAAGTGAAATGATAGATGAAAATGAGGCATTTATAGTATATTTGGCCTGTGTCTTTAAAATAAAAAATCCTTGGAAGAACGTGAATGAGCTCTAATCGGATTCATCTGGGCAGTTCACTTGATCAGAATTTAAGGAAGAGGTTAGCCCCAATTAACCTAAATTTTAACTGTGCAACTGAATTGAGAGTTTTAAATACAGAGGGAGAGCTGTGGAACTAGGTGGGGATAAGAATGTCAAGGTCATGGTGACACGATGTCAAGAATCTGCGCATGGCGAGCAGCAAACCCCATACATGAGGATTTTCTTCCCTTGACTGTGTCATTGTTGCTGCAATCTGAGGTCCCGTGGCCCTGCCACGTGTCCAGCTGCAGACACCCCAGTTCTGAGTTCCTGCTCCCATGGGACTCTCTTCTCATGGCTCTTTCCTGATGTGGCTCTTTAAGTTGATTCTTACACCAAAACCCTCTTTGCTTTTGCAACTTGTACAGCAGACCTGCTTGAGGTTTTGGAGACACACGGGAGGCTGATACTCCAGCAAATCAAATGGCTTCGGTATTAACTTTCCCTCTTCCTGCGTGTGCTGCAGCCACTTTCAGTCACCCTGCTTTTGCCTTCTTGCTCAGCCCCCACCCCACTCTGCACCTGCTTGTCTCTAGCATTTCCCAATAATTGCTTCTTTATACAGCAGTTCAGCTCTATCAGAAGCAACCTTCCTACACACTGGAGTCACTTACAGACCTGCAAAATACTGGTGGCTGGGCCTTATCCCAGACAAATTGAATCCAAATTTCAGGGATGGGCTCCCCGCTACTTCTAAACTCAACCTTAAGCCTCTCTTATTATCGCTGTAGGTCCTCATTTAATTATTTCCCATTCGTCCCTGTAGTTGAAACGGGAAACTTTGGGCAAGGCAAAGCCAGTTCAATATCAGCCGATGGGTACAGAAATGCTCCATGTGTTTCCATTGAGCTTTCAAGATATATTGAGCAGTCTCTGAGTTATGAGAACTGCCACTCATGCAGGAGTGCCTTGTGTCAGGCCATGCCCTGTCCTGTGCTTTAAACCTCAGAATAACTGGGGATAATTTCTGTTAGCCCTGAGATCGTGGCTGAGAAAGGTTAAAAACTTTCCCAAATGGGGCCCCTTGATGCCTCAGTGAGTTAAGCGTCCGGCTCCTGATTTCGGCTCAGGCCATGATCTCAGTGTTGTGAGATCAAGTCCCGAGTTCTCCCTTAAGCCCTCCTTCCCTTCCTCCCGCCCCGCAGAAGTGCCCAGAGCTGCACATGGAGTTCAGTGGCAGAATAAAGTTTTAAACTCCCAAATCTTGAACTACTTTAAACTTAGAATTAGTATATTTCATTCAGCCCTTCTAGGGAAAAAAAAAAGGATGCCATGATGTCCAAACACTGTAATAGTGTGTGGCAATGGCTGGTGAATTAAATTATTGGGTTTCTTATGCTGAGAAGTTTCTTTCTACCTCGTGGTTCATTACTAATGTGATGGTTAGTGAGGAACACCAGCTAGCCATAGTTACACCTTTCCACAGAAGCTTCGCCTGGAGGCTCTGTCCGTTTTAGTCTGAGTGAACCACCTCCGTTCTTGGCACCGTTATCCTGGGGTCATCTTTCACGATCCCCTCTGCCTTTCTGTATGGGACACCCCATTTCTGTATCGGACATCTTATTTCCTGTATCCCTTGTTTCCCTCCTTGGTTCACTTCCTCATTTTGGTGGTGTACATCCTCCAGTAGTCACTGAGCGAAGGTGCGGGGAAGGTCAGTTCACGGAGACACCTGCATGTCTAAACATGCTGTTCATCTGTCTTCCCGCTTGAATCATAGTCTCCATATAAAAATGTGGGCTAGCAAGCATTTTTCCCTCAGGATTTCGAAGTCCTGGCTTCCCATGTTGCTACTGAGAATTCCTAAGCATTCTCATACCTGGTCCTTGACATATGACCTGTCTATTTTCGAAACTTGTCCCCACTCATCTTAAATTTCATGATGCTATTTCTTGGGACTTTGCATCCATTCCACTGGGGTGGACAGGCCCTTCACATACAGGAAATCATGCCCTTGAGTTGTGAAAAAAGTTTCTAAAATTGCTTTATTAAAAGTCTCCTTTCTAAAACTGCTACTATTCAGGTATTAAGCCATTTATTTATTTATTTATAAAGATTTTATTTATTGGAGAGTGAGAGCAGCAGTGGGAGAGGCAGAGGGAGAGAGAATCCCAAGTAGACCCCATGCTCAGCATGGAGCCTAATTCGAGGCTCGATCTCTTGACCCTGAAATTATGATCTGAGCGGAACCCAAGAGATGGATGCTTAACTGACTGTGCCATCCAGCCGCCCCTTCGGATATTAGGCCTTGTAACTGTTCTTTTATTTTTTTCTTTTTTCTTGCTATTTTCTGGAAGTTACTTTTCCCCAATTTTTCTATTGGGTTTTTCATCTCTTAGCAGAGTAAAAGGGGGAAAATTTTTTTTTAAATTCTTATTCTGGCCTTAAAAAGTTTCATCTTTATGGTCTCCCATCCAGGTTTTCTTCCAGCGTCTTCCCTGTTTCTTCCATATGGTTTGCTTCTACTTGGCTGGGTCTCTGTTTCTCCTGTTAGAGTCTTTCCTCGGTTGTCGGGTGGTGCTTAGTTACCTGCCGAGAGGTCCCAGGAGGGCCCAGGAGGGATGCGTGTGCTCCAGTGTGTGGGGAGGAGACGTGCACCTGCTCGGCACTGCACCTGGCATCTTGAGGTCAGAGTCAGGTGTGGCCTCCCAGCAACGTGACCTCCAGCCAGCCGCTGGGTGCTTGCGGGCAGTTGGCTACTGCCGTGGGGGGGCCCTGAGCCATCGGGCTTCTTTATCCCTCTTTCAGTCCGTCTCATCTTGGCATATCTCGTCATCCCCACTTATAGAGGTACCTGGTACTGCCAACCTGAACGGCCTAGGGATTCTGTCGTGTAAATCATGGTTCTTGTCTTAGGATGATGGCCAGCGTAGGAGTCACTTCTCTTGGGTCTGCTAAGTCATTAACCATGCACCCACCTGCCTTCCAGCTTCCAAAATCCTGTTGCCATGATTCCTTTTCCTTTCTTCCCCCATCCTTCTAGGTCTGTGGTTGAAAGCAAAAAACCGCCAGCTCTCTCTCCTGTCTGTTCTCCCCGCCATGCCCGTCACGCACTCTGTAGCTTGAACATGTTTTCTCAACTGTTTTCCTCAGGGCACAGCCCCGAACAGTGACTGTCATGACTACCACCAATCCATTAGCCTACAGACAAATGTCCAACTCCTGAGAACTTTCCGGCTTGCCCCTCAGCTTAACTCTTTATCCTTTCCCTCTCTGGCGAGGTGGTGAAGAGAATGCCTCGCTCTTGGGCATGCTGTGCTTTTCTGCCTCCGTGGTCTCCCCTCAGGCTGAGGACGTTCTCGTAAGTTCTGAGACCACTTGGATGACAAAGCATTCCTTCCTCCTCTCTGGAATCATCACTGACTTGTAGTAGGGAGACTTCTGCTCACCTCTTGCTCCCCCACTGCAAACAGATTGATTTATTGAATAAATAGAATCATTCCCTCCACCCCCAAATCTTAGCTGAGTGTGAGAGGCACATCTCTAGGCATCAGAATTGGAGGGCAGGGGGGTCCAAAGTTCTCAAAGCCAGCGCTGTTAGGTCAGGGTTGAGGGTTACAGTGGGAACCGAACCCAGATAAAGACACAGGGAAGGTGCTTTTTTATTTTTTTAGAATATTTTACTTATCTATTTGAGAGATAGAGGTAGCGAGACAGAGAGCATGAGGTGGGGAAGGGCGGGAAGAGGGAGAAGCAGGCTCCCCACTGAGCAGCGAGCCCAACACTGTGCTCCATCCCAAGACCCTGGGATCATGACCTGAGCCCAAGGCAGACGCTTAACCAACTGAGCCACCCAGGCACCCCAGGGAAGGCACTTTTTAAAAAAGTTGTATTAAATTCCATGAATTTGTACAAAGTGAATGCATCCTGTACCCAGCTCCTAGAACGGCCACGCCGGACAGAAAGGCGGAGAAAGGGCCTGCCCCCTGCTTGCATGAAGCAGGGCCTCAGGGCGCAGGCTCTTCTGTGATAAGAGACCTAGAAAATTGGCCAAGGAAAGTCAAGGAAGCCTGCCATCTGCCCAAGGCTCTGCATAGGGAATGAGAGCTTTCTGGAAAGGGTCAGCTCCCCCTGTTCTTATACACCTACAAGAAACAGGACTCCCAAGCCGAGAAATGAACACCAACCCCGTGTAAGACCGATGGGATCCCTCGATCCTGGCAGAGGCAAACCAGAAAGGCTCTTAGGGATCCTTCCACCACCTGGGGAGCAGAGAACTCTTTGGAAAAAGCTACTCTTTGCCCACTATGAACTTAAAAAAACCCACCACCCATAGGAGAAAATGAACGCATTTGGTCATGCAGTCTCTTAATTCTGGCTCGGGAGCTGCTGTTTCTTTTCCACACTACAAAGTGAACCTCTGGAACGTAAGCATGGATCCCTCTGCTAGAGGAAGATCACCCAGTAGGACAGTCTTTCATCAGCTACAAAGTCCTGCATCCATCGGCCCAAATTTCTTGCCACTCACCCCACACACTCTGCTCCAGACATTTGGGATCCTTGCAGGCCTTGTTATGGATCCCGTCCCCTCAAAAGTTATGCTGAAATCTTCACCTCTGCTACTTGCAAATGTGACCTTATTTGGAAATAGGGCCTCTGCAGATGTAATTAAGTTAAGAATGTGGTCAATAGGGGTAGGCTCTTAGTCCAATATTACCAGTGTCCTTAGAAGAGGAGAAAATGGTTACGGAAGGACAGACACCCAAAGTCACGTGAGGAAGGAGGCAGAGATCCCGTAGTGCAGCTGCAAACCAGGAGATGTCCCCTGACATCTGGCCATTCCCAGAAGCTGAGAAGAAACAGGGAAGGAGTCTCCCCTACAGATTTCAGAGGGTGCAGGGTCCTGCCAGCACCTTGATCCGGACTTCAGGGCTTCCAAGCCATACATTTTGGTGGGGTTTTTTTGTTTGTTTTGATTTTTGCATTTTTTTAAAAAAAATTTATTACTATTTGCCCCAGGAGTACAGTTCTGTGAATCATTAGGCTTACACCTTGCGCAGCACTCACCATAACACAAACCCTCCCCAAGGTCCATAACCCAGCCACCCTATCCCTGCCCTCCCACCCCCCAGTAACCCTCCGTTTGTTTCATGAGATTAGGAGTCTCTTATGGTTTGTCTCCTTCCCGATCCCATCTTGTTACATTTCGGTGGTTTTAAAGCACCGTGTTTGTGGTATTTTTGTGCCAGGAGCCCTAGGAAACTAACGGAAGCCTCAAAGGTGTCCCTGCCTTGCTCACCCCTCTGCTTTCAAAGCCCTTCCACAGACAGCCTCCCTCACTCCCCACAGGTCCCTGCTCCGCGTCACCTTTGCAGAGAGGCCGTGTCCAACGTGCAGCCCTGAATAGCAGCTTCTGCCCCTCTCCACTCCCTTGCCTCTTTTATTTTTCTTCACGGTCCAAGTCATACCAACATTATATCGTATATCTTTCATTTATTGTCTTCCTTGCCTTCAGAAATGTAAGTTCCGTGAAAGTAGGGACAGTCCAGTTCATCGCTGCAAACCCAGTGCCTAGAGTGTCCCTGACATAGGCAGGTTGTCCACGTGTATTTGTTTCATAAATGAATGAGCTCCTTGAGAGTACAGTTTCCCCTTTATGTTTTTATCCTTCCTATTGCCTGATAACAATGTTTTGCTTATCCTGGACTCTCAGGAATGAGTACAGATGGACTAATAAACCCATCGTCACTCGTGGGCTTAAGGCTCTGCGTGGTGAAGAGAGGAATTCAAAATGCACGCCACGTTGGCCCGGATTGGGTCGCCTCTTTGCTATAAAACAATTGTGGGGACCATCGATCCGAAGTCTCTGAGTGATCGTTATAGCTCACCATTTGCCTGCCTCACCCAGGCACTGTTTCTCTTGTACTGCACACCGCCCCTTCCTGCCCTGTTGTTTCTGATTAAGGAGACAGAATTGAGTAATCTAAATTTAGTGTGTGTAGTAGCTCAGAGGTGCCAATCATGACAAATAATGAATTAGGTGATCCCCCTGCCCTTCCCTGAAGCATTGAGCTGAAACCAACAAGTTCATTTTATTTAGGACCGAAGGCTGAACTCAGAGTGTTGTCTGTGACAGGAGAGTGCTTTCTCCACTAATTAAGTCACCCGGGCTCAGACAAACCCTCTCCCCTGCGGTGGGGGTGCAGCTTATCGAGTTGGCCCAGAGACTGTGCCTTTGGCCTTGTTCTGTTTGCTAAGGGAAGTGATACATACCTTTGTTACAAATATGTAAACCAGGAAAAAAATGCATTTATATATATATAGATACATGTATATATATACGTGTGTATCTATATATATGTATCTATATATATATATGCACACACACATAAATCTCATACACTTTCATAAATTTCTTTAGCCTTTTAAGGACTTTTCCGGTTTTCTTAGTAAACCCACATTTAGAATCCACAATTTCTGGGTCACCTGGGTGGTGCAGTCAGTTAGGCGTCCACCTCTTGGTTTTGGCTCAGGTCATGATCTCAGGGTCCTGACCTCAGGGGCACGAGATCCAGCCCTGCATAAGGCTCCATGCTCAGCCTGGAGTCTCTGTGAGACTCTTTCTCTCCCTCTGCTCCTCCTTCTTGCATCTCTTTGTCTCTCAAATCAATCAGTCAATCTTTAGAATTCACAATTTCTGGGTTAAGGCCTGTTTTCTAATCAGTTTTGAAAAGGACCTATATAAAACACATTTTATTTGCTTTCATAAAAACATAAAAATTTACATGTTGGAAAGCTATTATATTTGATGTTTGTAAGAAATAAGCCATAGATTAGAAATAATAATTTTTATGATATTCTCTGTTCTGGGAAAAAAATGAAGTTCTGTTTCCATCTATGACCTTTAGAGTATTTATTTATTTATTTATTTATATTTTTATTTTTTGACCTATGAGTCTTAATATGTGCATCAGGGAGGGATTTTGAATGAGTCTTTTTCAAGTTAGTACAAATGAAAATAAATGAAAATAAAAGATGTAAATAAAGTATATGAAATGGTGCCAATTCATTTTTTTGAATGTTATTATGTTGATATATTTACTAGAGCATGTGTTGCTAGTTCCTTTCTCCTCTCTGGTCAGATACCCATCCCAGCTGTTGATTATGTGAGATTTTGGCTTCTTTGTGCATTGTCACTAATCATCGGCATTTCCCTAGGAGGGGCCAGAAGACCCTTGTTATCTCTACCTAGCAGAAGGGGCACAGCCCTGGGGTTTGAAGGGCACAGCCCTGGGGTTCCAGAGCCTTCCAGAGTAGCTGAGAAGAGCCCATGCATTTCAAACATTTAAAACCCTCAGTATTTCCTAGTTCTCTGGACCAGTCTACACTTTGTCCAGAACAGAAGTTCAAAATGTAGAGCTTTTTTGTGCAGCTTCTTTAAAAGAAATGGGTTTAAGTTTTAGTACATTATAAAGATCACATCTAAAGGACAAAATAAATGAATATAATTTTAATTATGAGAGTAGAAGGTTAGCAAAATATCTAGGAAAGCAGTTTGGAACTTGGAGCAATTTTACTATTCATTTCTCAGGGAACATCTCCTGCTTGGATCTGAAGATCACATAGGTAACATGAAAGACAATTCATTTAATATGATATTTTACATTTGGCTTATAACCATTAGGAGGGCCAACCTTAATAATAAGCTAACTCAATCAGGGACATAAATTTTATGCTACAGATAAGTAATTTTAACTCAATCTAGACTAGATCTTCCTGGAATATTATACGAAGCTTGCCCCCTTACTTCCTTCAGGCCTTTGTCCAGATGTCAGTGAGAACTTCTCTGACCTATCTTTTTCTTTCTTTCTTTCTTTTTAAAGATTTTATTTATTTATTTGTCAGAAAGAGAGAGTGAGAGCACAAGCAGGGGCAGTGGCAGGCAGAAGGAGAAGCAGGTTCTTTGCTGAGCAGTGAGCCCTACACAGGGCTTGATCCCAGGACTCTGGGATCATGCCATGAACTGAAGGCAGCCGGTCAACTGACTGAGCCACCTAGGCGTGCCTTGACCTAT
This sequence comes from Ailurus styani, assembly GCA_002007465.1. Classification (NCBI taxonomy): domain Eukaryota; kingdom Metazoa; phylum Chordata; class Mammalia; order Carnivora; family Ailuridae; genus Ailurus; species Ailurus styani. The sequence continues at coordinate 10,890,770 of LNAC01000015.1, read as the reverse complement.
CTATGTCAAATTGCATTAGCCTCCCTTCCCCCCCATCTCCCTCATGTTGCTTCCTTCTTCTTTCTAATGCTTATCATCACTCCAAATAATACATATTCTCATTATTTTGTCTCTCCCTTAACCCCCAGGTAAGTCACCTGTCTGCTCTGTTCACTGCTGTTTTTCCAGTGCACGCAGTAGGTGGTCAATACTTGCTCAACGAATGAATAATGTCTGAGACCTTTCTGCTCCAGGGTCGGTCTTGTACTCCAAGATGCACGGAACAGTGGGCACGGCGGGCAGGGGAAGCCTGGGAATGCAGGAATGGCTAGAAATGAGCGGGGTGCCTGTCGCGCGTGCGGGATTGGGCCCCAATAACTGCCTTGCAAGGGTGCGCAGATCTACCCACAAACTTCACCATGCCATCCCTCCCAGAAACGCGTTTGCTGGACTGGCCTTCACTTTCCTATGTTCCCTTTTTCTCCTCTTAGCAGTGTAATGTTTGCTTTCTGGTCCCACCTGTCAAACTCTGCTATATAGAGAGGCTACAAAGAAATTGAATAATATGTCATCCATGAGTGTCTCATATAAAACAATTCCTTTTCCTATTCTGAAAACCAAGCATAACAAAACTGGCTCGGCACTTTTGTGCGGTCACCAGGCCAGCAAACCGGAGAAGTGAGGCAAAAGCATCCTCAGTATCTCGGGAATAGCATTGGAAACGTCTGGAAAGTCCTTTGCTGAGTTGCGGCTACGGTTCTCGTCTCGGCCCGGGTGGAGGTGCAACCGGGACATTCGTTCAGGGAGAGCAGGGAGAGCATTCGTTCGGCTCCAGTCCCCAGTCCCGGGAACTGCCGGGGGGCGGGGCGCGGCCCCAGCGCAGCTCGGGGCGGGTCTTACCCCCCGGGACGGCCCCGCGACGGGGCGGGCTCCCGCGAGGGGCGTGTCTTCCCGGGCCCCGCCCCCGAGCCCCGGCCGGCCAGCAGCGAATGGGCAGGCGCGCGCTGAGGGCTCAGGGGGCAGCGACGCGAGATAAGGCCTGAGGTGGCAGTGCCAGCAGCCCGGCGCCTTGGGGCCCGACACCCGGTCGCGCCGCCGGCTGGAGGAACCCGGCTTCCGGGCTCGGCTGTCTCGGGAATGCTTTCGGGCGCCACAAACATGGCTGCGGCCGTGCGAGCTGCGGGCGCCCTGCTCCGCCACCGGCGTAAGTGAGGCTGTCGCGGCCGCCACGGCCGCTGGGGTCCCCGCGACGGCGGGGGCAGCTAGCGAGCGCACGGGGCCCCGGGTCCGGGGGCCTCTGGGGGCGGCGCAGGAAGCCCCGCGCGAGGGGGCGAGGGGCGCTGTGGAGGTGGGACCGGAAAGGGGTCGTCCTCTGGCGGGGGGGGCGAGGGGGAAGGTGGGTCATCTGGGGGGCGCTGCCCGGAGGGGTCCGCTGGGGGGCCGTGCGGACATGCGGCGCGGGCATCTGTCAGCGTCTCAGTTCTTATCTGTGAAATCACCGGTGAGCGTCACGCGGTTGTTGGGAAGGTTACGGGAGGGAGGGGGTGTTAAGGACCTACCACTGAGGATGGTAACAGGCATCGTCCTGGAGTTCCCTCCCTGGTGATGGAGGTCGCAGTGTCCCCACTGCTGCCGGATGGTGGCTGGACACCGACCCGCCTGATTTCTTCTAAGCGGTTCCCCCACTCATCAGTCTGGTGCCTCCTGAGAAGGAGTGGGGAGAATCCACTTCGAATTTCCCGCATATTGCAGGTGCCTTTGCGAGGAAGATAGTAAGGACCCAGTTTATACTGAGGCTCAGGTCACTGGGGTCCCGGGAGCAAAAGGCATTATCTTTTAAGAAGAGGAAGCGCAGTGCCAGTGATGGGGCTGAAAGGTGGATTGGATTAGTGTTTTCTTTCTTCCGCCCCTTCTGTGGCAAAATCTGGCAGGTTCTACATTTGAGGTCATAGAACAGTATGGGAAACTTTAAATGATATGTTGTCCAGATCATAAGTAACTAAATGTTAGGATTCAGAGACCATAACAAAAGTGGATTTGAAGTCAATTGAATTATGGACTCTGATTTTAAGATGTAGCTATACTACTTTAATCATCTTGTTGAAATGAAGGAATTAACATTATCTGGGTTAGAAAAAGTTGAGTAGTATTTCTGAAAACAAGTTCTGAAAATAAAAGTGTAAAAGCAAAGTCTTATACTATTGGTTAGCATATTACAGAATCAATAAGACGCTCCCTGGGGTGGGCCATGTACTGTGTATGCCCTATATATTTTTAAATTAGAAAGTTGGTAGATTAATGAATTATTGTTTTTTCTCTTTGCCTTTTCTTTCCAAATTTTCTACACTAAGCATCTATGTCTTTCGTAATTAGAAAAAAAATTTCTGGAATAATAAAAAAAGATTATTAGTGTTTAAATTAAGGACACTAGAGCATTTTGGTGCCATACCAGAAAATAATTCTTTTTTGAAAGCCTCCCCTCTCCAAGTGGTTATTAATAGTCACCGTATAGTACGTTATTTCTGTTAATTTTTAAAATGGTACCTATTTTTGTAAGTACCTTTTGAAATAAGCCTCATTGCCTATGTGGTAGGAAAGGGCTCTGTTATATATTTAAGTACTCGTGTGCCTTTATATCCTCCCCTTCCCCACCCCTAAGCATCCAAAATATTAAATAATTTGGTTTTGGAGAACCAGTTGGTGCTCATGAACTTAAGTCACAGATAAACTTTTGAATGCTTCACCTTTTAGGTTTGTCCAGGAGTTAGGAAGTTTCTCTTTCTTTCTATTCTCTTCTGCATTTTCTTAGTTTTGTAGCCTTCATGGTTTGTAGGCCTTCCACAGGTAGGCTAGCAGTTCATGCCATAAGTAGGGTTAGAATACCTGGTCTTAGTTCATAAGTTGGCAAGTCCCTGTTACTGAGTATTCTTCTTGTTCAACCACATGCAGTATGCCTGGTACTGTTCTTAGGGCTGGACATAGATTTAAAAATTTTTTCCTAGTCTTCACAATGGTCCTGCAGGGTTGTCCTTATCACCATTTTACAGATGAGAAAAGTGAGGCTTGGAGTAGTTCTTGAGTTGCCCAAGTACTGCCACACAGCCTGTTTGGTACTATCAGGGATTTCCACTAAATCTCTCTGGCTCTGGAACACAGATGCTCTGTGCCACACAATGCTCTCTGTGCTTTTGGATTTCTCTTAAGCTGTGAGCTGAGTATATATTCAGGAGTCTCAGTTGATCCTTTGTTTGAATAATTACTTTGAGCAACTTTAGCTACATGTATACTAATTGTTTGGTCAGAGACTACTCTGTTTTTTTAAATTTAAATTTAAATTTTTTTTTAAATTTTATTTTTATTCTTTGCCCAAGGGGTACAGGTCTGTGAATCATCAGGCTTACATCTTTCACAGCATTCACCAAAGCACAAACCCTCCCCAATGTCCATAACCCATCCACCCTATCCCTACCCTCCCAACCCCAGTAACCCTCAGTTTGTTTTGTGAGATTAGGAGTCTCTTATGGTTTGAGACTACTCTGTTTCTCTGAAATTTTCAGATCATTAGGGGAGAGAAGTGTCTTAGAGAAGTTCTTGAGAGATGGGTGTATTAACCCTAAGTCCTGAGCACAGAGGACCCATTATCAGCAGCATTACCCTGAGAATTTGTCCAACCACAGAGGATTGTGTAAGTATGGGGCATGGCAACAGATCAGCAGCTTGAAGAGCTACCAGCTCCTAGATTGTCCTAGAAAGTACTAATGTACTAGTTGACACTCTAGTGTCACCTTGATTCCCTTCTGCCACTCCCTTTTTAAGATTCGCAGAGGGGAATCTAATTACCAGCAGTCAAATCATGCAATGCCCAGATTCTATTCTGATACCCCATGGAACCCAGTATAATCTCATTCATATAAGGAATTGCAGACATTGTGGCATGATTGAGAACCTGGTTAAATCGCATGCAGTTCAGAATTGAACTTGTCTAAAATAAGGAGATGTGAGTTGGTTTGAGACTTCATTTGAGCAGAATTGAACTTCTTTATGTCAATCTTTTGCACTTCCACTTTGAGTTAATAAGGACTATTCAGCACAAGCTCACATAATTGGCTCTGTTGGGAATGTGCACAATATGGATAGTTGGAAATCGAAGGGGCCTGGAGATTCCATTCTCCTATATCTTATAGACAGGGTAGGTGAAAAAAAATCAGCAGGTGTAGTCCCTATGCTCTAGACACTTACAAATGAAACTAATGCCAGTACCACTCATACATGGCAGGCGCTGTGTGGAGTGCGTCACTGGTCTCATCGGCTGTAATCATCACAAGGATCCTGGTAGCAAGGTGTCATCATTTTACTGGGGAAACTAAGGCTCAGAAGGAGTGTAGCCTGACCCCAGTACATTACTAATAAGTGGCAGAGCTGGATGCAGTCAGATCTGCTGGTTGACAGCCCGAGTCCTCACCCGGACTTCTCTGACCCATAAGTAGGAGGAGGGTAGAAGGAGACTAATCTCAAGCTGATTTCAGACCAGCTGGTTTGAGAGCAGAGAAGGGAGAGGTCACGTGTACAGTGTGGGGCACCGCAGTAACCACTGTCCCACATTGTCGTCTTGAGGACCTACTGTATAGCTTCAGTTTAATTTCACTGTATGTCGTTTAAGGATGAATATTCTTCATGCTCCAACTAAGTAGGGCCCACGGTCTCCTCAGTTCAGGTGGCTTCTCTGGGCCCACACCTAACTCCTGTGGGGGCCTGGACAAGAGTGCAGATGGAGACCCACACATCATACGTGGGATAGCAAGCTAGCATGCTGTGGAATATGTTCTCTTCTCCACTACTGGCAGCTAGACCTTCATCGCGCCCTGGAAGGGTGCACTGTTGAACTCTTTAGAGTGCCTGCAGAAATGTCGTGGCCTTGTAGAGAGCTGCCTCTGGCCTGTAGGCTGCTCCTCTTCTCTTTCTACTGCCGGCTGTCCTGCGTGGTGAAGAGTCCTGTGCATACGCCCGAGCGGACACTCCGGTCTGTGTGTTCGAGCTCTGTTCGTGCCCCTGCACATAGCTTCCCGCAGGTCAAGGATTGCTTGCACTGATGGTACAACCAGCCCTCCCAAGGCTAGATCTAAGAAGGAGGCCTGTGCAGACCCTGGCACTGGGTGTGGGGCTCTGGGGACAGGGAATTCTGGGGTTCTGGGTCCTGGGAGCCTGGTCTGGAATGTGGGCTGTGGACTCTGGGGTCCATGAATCCTTGGCCCTGTAGGGGGAGCTGTAGCAGGACGAGGGCCAGAACGGGCCCTCTAAAGTACCCTTGTCAGGGTCCAAGGGCAGTGCTAAGGTTTTCAGCACTGGTGCTTTTTAGTTTTTTCTTTTCTTAAAGATTTTATTTATTTATTTGTCAGAGAGAGAGAGAGCACGCACACATACACACTCGAGAGAGTACAAGCAGGGGGAACGCAGGCAGAGGGAGAAGCAGGTTCCCTGCTGATCGAGGATACCTATGCAGGACTTGATCCCTGGACCGTGGAACCCTGACCTGAGCCAAAGCCAGCCGCTTAACCGACTGAGCCACCCAGGCGACCCTAGCACTGGTGCTTTAAGGGAGAAGGCTCATAGGCCAATGAGGTCTGTGCAATTGACAGTGGAAAACTGGCTTGACTGCCACTCCCTTAAATCAATGGCTCTTAGCTTGTCCTGCAAGGTTCTCACTTTCGTATGAGCAGCACGCTCCTGCCGGTAACTTCCAAAAACGTGCACCGATTCTCATGAGGCACGGTGTCAGAATCTGCCGAGGCAGAGTGAGGAAATGTGTTTCTAAAAAGGCTCCATGCAAGTCCTGATACGCCATCCCAGGGGGCACCACCCCACCTCATCAGAGGGATTGTAAGCGCCTTGACCCACGTGCAGAGAAATGCTGGGAAAACGTGGGCTACAGCATCTCTTTAAGTTTTGAGCCCAGGACTGATGCCCTGAGGACCTCTTCTAACGTAATTACTTCCCCAATAGATTTCATGCTGCTACTTTAATTTTGTCACAGTGGTGCATGGCAGCTCAAGGACCTGCCAGCCATGGAGGTGCCAGTCCATTGGAGCCACAGCAGCAGCTGCCAAAGAAACAGACCAACATGCCAGAAGCCCCAAACCGCAAGTTCAACCCAGGAAGAGGTAGGACTCTAACTTAAGGTACTAATAAGAATTTCTGTTTGCGGATGCCAATACCCGTGAGTGGATGCAAGCTACTTCAGGAGGAAAGCTGCCAGGGAATGCTAGTGTGTAAGGAGTGGGGTGTTAGTTTCTTGGCTTTCTTTTTTTTTTTTTTAAAGATTTTATTTATTTATTTCACAGAGGGAGAGAGATCACAAGGAGGCAGAGAGGCAGGCAGAGAGAGAGGGGGGGAAGCAGGCTCCCCGCTGAGCAGGGAGCCCGATGCGGGCCTCGATCCCAGGACCCTGAGATCATGACCTGAGCCGAAAGCAGAGGCTTTAACCCACTGAGCCACCCAGGCGCCCTCTTGGCTTTCTTTCAATAGCTGGAAAACTACAGCTCTCTCTTTCTCTCTCACAAACATACACACTCCCCCCCCCCAAGGTTTTAAATTATTTTTGAAATTTTTTACATATTTTTAAATTTTTTATTAAAAAAAATTTTTTCCAGCTTCATTGAGGTATGATTGACAAATGAAAATCCCACTGGGCTTTTGTTAAAGGACACATAGCTCAGTACGTCTGCAAATCATGTAGGAATTTAGTCTGGAATATNATTTTTTATTAAAAAAAATTTTTTCCAGCTTCATTGAGGTATGATTGACAAATGAAAATCCCACTGGGCTTTTGTTAAAGGACACATAGCTCAGTACGTCTGCAAATCATGTAGGAATTTAGTTCTGGAATATGTCATGTAACACGAATTACATGTATGCTGGAAGTGTATTTATGAACCTAACATAATTATACCTATGAAATGTCTGTCCTGTATAGGATAAAGAATAACTAATCTGTCAAGAATTTATATAGTCAACTCCGCCCACTGTTTTTCACTGTTAACACAGTGAACATAATTAGAATTGATGTAATATGATTTGTGGTTTATTAAAGGAAGAAAGTACCTGTTCCGTACTTCACCCCTGCTGTTTGCTGGTGGACGTCAGCGGGCATGGCATTGTTGCTGGGTGTCCTCTTCCATAATAGAAGCCACAGCTGTTCCTAAGTCTTCCGTGGTACAGAGGCAGCACAAGACTCTAAAAGGCAATTATTTAGATGAGTCCACAGAAATAGCACACTTCAACACTAGCAGGGTGAAAGAAGGAAAGTTGCCGTGAGCTGTTAACTCCTTGACCTTTCTTCTAGACTGGATGTTCCATGAAAGCAAGACAGCTATGAAAATGAGTAGTCTTATTTTGTGTTTGTTTATTTTCATTGTGTGATTCTGGGTACGTTGATTGAACACTGAGGTTGTAAACTGAGGTTGTGGGGGGATAGAGCCATAGGCAAAGTGTTGAAACCTTTTCAAGGGAGAAGCTTTAAATATGTTATGCTGTTTATACTTTTACATTCAAACAAAGGGAACTTGACATTCAGAGCTTGGTGTCAGATGGGCTCTGTCTGGAGGAGAGGAGAGACAGAGAGACCATGGCTAAAGCTTTGCACTTCACATTCTCGCATAGAGGGTGTCAGACTAGGACAGCTAATGCGCCATTCGTCATGCACAACACAGTTTTGAATTAAGTGCATGTGTATTTAGGTATTTTCAAATTGCGTGCATCTCTTTCACGTGTGAGCTCATCATGGTTTACAAAACATGGGTTTGCAGAGCAGAGTAACATCCAATTCAAAGCCACTCTTGTTCTGAGCTCAGGTGTTACAGATGAAAAACAGTTCTAAATCTCGTTTGCACATTGATACCCTCTGTGGCTTAGGTAAGTCTCTTAGCTTGGGATTTCTTAACCAGTAATCTGTTAACTGGCAGCAATCCATGGAAAAATGCACTTAATTTATTGTGAGTCACAGATTTTGAGGGTGAGAGACAGGATCCCAGAACACTGGTGGTCTAAGTAGAAAGATTAAGGGAGCATTACAGTTTCACAATATAATGAATTTGGAATTTTCAGGTATCAAGAAAAGAAAACTAAATACCAGCTTGTTAATTCACTTATAGGACTTTTGGTCAGAGAACGTGGAAAAGTTGTAGGACTATGACTATGACCATCTTCCAAAATAGTTGCTTGGTTTAGTAAAATGGAGAGTAAACTCCCTCCTCTAACCCAGTGATTCTCAGCAGAGGGTGGGGGAGCCCTCCCCTCCCACTCCCCAGACATATTTGGCGATGTCTGGAGATGTTTTTGGGGGGCACAGCTCAGTGGGGTGTGTGCTGTTGCCATCTAGCAGGTGGAGGCCAGGATGCTACTGAAACCCTGCAACATACAACATGACCCTCCACGGCGAAGGATCGTCCAGCCCAGAATGCCGGTAGCACCGAGGAAGAGAAACACTGGCCTAAGACAGTGATGTGAAAAGTGAACCTAGTTCATCCTTATGATGGGCTCTAAGTGGGAAGATCCCTGACTTCACTGGAATGCCTTTACCCAAGGAATTGGTTCTTATTTTAAAAATTTAGGCTGAGAATTCAGATTTCTGCCTCATTCCCCTTGTAGTGTCTTTTCTCAAGAAAACAGTTTCCACCTGTATATGTTTGACAAACTCTTCTGCCTCACATTTTCACCAAATGTTAACGTTTGTTTAAAAATTGCAGTTAAAATGTCCTGTGATCTCATTGGCTTTAGAACACATTAGGATCAGTCTTCCAAGCAAGAGCCATCTCGGCAGGATCGGCTCAGTCACTGCGGTAGGTTGAGGTGGTCTTGATGTAGGAGGGTTAGAATGGAGGAGGGACCCCTCCGCATTTGTAATAATGGTGTTTGACATAAACCTCAGTCTGCTCATTTCTCAGCTGGTTTATCAAGAGTGAATGGAGACTGCATTCAGCCATAAAAAGGAAAGAAGTACTGATAATCATGCTGTCACATGGATTGAAACCTTGAAAATTGTATGCTAACAGAAAGAAACCAGACACAAAGGGCCACATATGTGATTCTATTTCTACGAATAAGCAGATCCATAGATCCACAAAGCAGATCAGTGATTGCCAAGAGTGAGCAGGAGGGAGAATGGGGAATGGCTCTAGTTGGGGGGGGGGTAGGGATATTCATTCAGGGTAATGAAAATGGTTAGGAATTAGATAGTTGTAATGGTCACATAACTTGGGGCATATATTAGAATTGTACACTGAATTGTAGTTTAAAGTGGCAGATTTTATGGTATGTAAACTATATCTAAATTTTTACAAATGCAAAAAAAAAAACAAACAAAAGCTTATGAATGGGGGCACCTGGGTGGCTCAGTGGGTTAAAGCCTCTGCCTTTGGCTCAGGTCATGATCTCAGGGTCCTGGGATCGAGGCCCTAATTGGGCTCTCTGCTCCGCAGGGAGCCTGTTTCCTCCTCTCTCTGCCTGCCTCTCTGCCTACTTGTGATCTCTCTCTCTGNTAATTGGGCTCTCTGCTCCGCAGGGAGCCTGCTTCCTCCTCTCTCTGCCTGCCTCTCTGCCTACTTGTGATCTCTCTCTCTGTCAATTAAATAAATAAAATCTTAAAAAAAAAAAAAAGCTTATGATTGCAAGAAACACTCCTTGTCCTTTAGTGTTCCCACCTACAGGCTCTTTCACTACCATCACAGGGCTGCTGTTCATGGGACCACACAGGCCTCCAGTTCTCCAGACTCTCATCTCTGGCCATGACTCAGAGTTCCAAGTCTCCAGTCTTGGGCTGCTGGCGGCTACCCGAAGCATGCGGGAAGCCCTTTGTCCCACTCTGGCTCCATCTTGTGCCCTGAAGGCGTTTAGGAATGGAGAACTCATCTTGGCCTGGCTCACTTTAGTCTGTGCAGGCTGCTCTGGAGTTTAGAGGTTTGGAGTTTGCATAGTCCTTTTGTTTATTTAACTTCCCCCAAACTGCATGATTTTCTACTTCTGGCTCATTCAATGCTTGCTTCTTTAGCCTGGGACCTATTTGAATAAGTTAGAGCAATTTCTTGTAGGAATCCCCAAAGCAGTGGCTCTAGATGGATGATGGAGAGGTGAGTGCAACATGAAAAGTGTACTTTATCTTAGCAGGAGACACTGAAGAAGGAGTAAATGCAGGCTCTGGAGAAGGCAGCAGAGTAGCAAGAAATAATTTGTCAGTAATAGTTTAATAATTAAAGAGAAGGGAACAGATAAAGAATTAGAGATGGGCTGGTATTATACTGTGGAGGTTTAAACTTCTAGGAAACCCATGGCTTCTCTGTGTATAATAGAACTTCTATGTTCTGGGTCATGCTAAATAACTAAGTACGCTATCTATTTAATTCTCCAAACAATGTTTTGAGGTGGTTGGTGGACTCTATCTTACAGATGAGGAAACTGATGTTGGGAGAGACAAGTCATTTGTGTATTCGTAAGGCATTCACATGAACAGTTGCTCCAGCCTCAGGACAATTGTAGACTTATACCTTGGCTCTCAGTCCCTAAGGCATGGGATCTTTGTTTGGGACCAGCCATTTAGTGGAGAAACTTTTCAAGCCCAGAAAATACCAGCGTCATGGATGGAGCTAGGAGACCGAGGTCAGAGTCAGGGCTGGGACCATGCGGAACCAGAGGCCTCGTGCGTTCCCAGATAGGTAGCCATGGGATGCCAGTTCATAGCTCTGTACCTTTGCTTTGAACAGGTTGGATGTGAGTTTGCTAGCTGAACCAAGATTGTACCCTAGAGGAGAAAATAAAAAGTTACAAATCAATCATTGCATTTTGTTTTCTGTAGGAAGCCAAAAACTGGAATATTAATGCTAAACATGGGAGGCCCTGAAACCCTGGGGGATGTTCATGACTTCCTTCTGAGGCTGTTCTTGGACCGAGACCTCATGACGCTTCCTGTTCAAAAGTAAGACATGTCTAAGCACCTGTGCTTCTTCCTAATTTGTGCAGCGCCTCTTGCCCTACGTGTACCTACATTCTTTAGTTTAAAAAAATAAATGGCTTTAATACATATCTGGTAGTGGCTAGAGCAGCATTATTATTTTCCATTAGGTATAGAATATTGCAAGAATTGCAGGGGAGAGAGAAAGCAAGTTGGCAGGGGGATTCCCCTTGAGCCCTTTCCTCTCCAGAGCTCTGGAAATTGCAGTTGTCTTGACATAGCTGATGGCATTTTAAAGATTGTTACAGAGATATTTGTGCTTGGCACTCAATGGCTGATTAATATTCAGGGAAGCAATGATTAGTATTCATTCATACTGTGAATATGGACTGTGGCTGTCTCTTCCCTCCATCCTTCCCTCCCTCCTTCCTTCTCTTCTCTTTTAAAATAGGTTTTTGTAAAGAAAAATTTATACATGCATATGGTAAGCAATGCAAATAGCAGAAAAATGTTCACAATAAAAAGCAAGTATCCCTTTCCTTGGGACTCCAGCCTTCCAGTTACCCACCCGGGAGGTCACAGATGTAACCAGAAATAGAGAAATTTGTAATTGTACGGATGTCTTTCTTGTTACATTTAGAATTAGTTCATACATACGCAAGCATACGCATATCTTTATTTATAGATATAGATATATAGGTATACATGCACACGTAGATCCTCCCTGTTCAACACAAATGTGAATGTACTTATGTACATTATTTAACACTATCCTGTTTTTTCCTTTTTTTAAAACTTAATGTATCTTGGAGATTGTTCCATAATGGGTTATATAGATCTGGTTTATTTTTTTTTCCATGACTGTATAGAATTGCATTGTCTGGTCATACCTTGATTTATTTAACCTGTGGCTCATGGTAGACATTTCCATTGTTTACATATTACAGTGAACATTCATGTGGTTTGCATATATCTTTGCTCACACATGCAAATGTATCTATGATTAATGTGCATTTTCTTGAAGTAAGAGGAATATATGCTTCCTAATGTCTTCTATATCCCACTTCCTACTAGGTGTAGGATCAGAAAGTGTTAAGATAGTGGCTTGCACGCATCTAGGGTCTGTGCCTGAGTGTTTGGTGTCCTGCATCTTCAGGCTGTGTTGCTAGAATAATACGTGGGGCATAGGTGGCTACACCTCAGAGAGTGTTCAGTCTGTTCTCCACTCGAGGCCAAAAGAGCTGGCTGTTGTCACTCAAATCTTGTGTTTTTAAAGGCTTGATATTCTTAGGTTTTTCTTACAATTTTGCTTATCTTTTCTATGGGTAGTTTCTGAAGTTGCTCAGGTGGAATAAAATCCACTTAACTACTTGTTAAATGATTTAGCAAGCTGGCACCAATCATCGCGAAACGCCGGACCCCCAAAATTCAGGAGCAGTACCGCAGGATTGGAGGTGGGTCTCCTATCAAGATGTGGACCTCCAAGCAGGGAGAAGGCATGGTGAAGCTGCTGGATGAGTTGTCCCCACACACAGGTACTTAATCAATATCTCACTAGGCTTGTTCTTGCAAATCAGATCTGAAGTCCTGAACACTAGTGGGTGGTGGGTGTAGTTCTTTGGGGGTTCCTGTATGATGCATGGTCCCTTAACTCCGTTCTCCAGGCATTATCCTTTGTCCTTGGCCATGTAGCGTGTTACTTCCTTATGTTACAGAGGAAAGAGCTAAAGATCTGGAACATTAGTTTCAAAAGGAAGTTTGAGGTGTTAGGTTGAGCTAGATCATAAGGAAGGGGCCACATACCATGAATAAAAGATGTATATCTCATTGCCCCAGAAAGAAATCTTTGGGAAATGGATCAGGGCTGCTGTTAGTGCCTTTTCTTTCTGTGCGGAAAGCTAATTAGATGAACAGAGCCGAATTCGCTAGCTGTCGGGGCAGCCGTGAGACTGTAAGCAACTTTCAGCAACTGTTCTCGGCTCTCAGCAACGCTGGCACTAGAGGATTGCATGCAGCTAGTACAATCCTCTGAGAACCTCTAATGCAGAAGAATAATGTGCAGAATGTAGCACTAATTGCACGAAAGAATTGTAAATGCATATTGAGCTGCATTCAAGACACATAGCACATTGCAGGACACACCATTGTTCTTACATCGACCAAGGTAGGAAACTGCCAGTTAATATTAAGACAGCATCTGTTATAGATGTGGACAATATGAGAAGTGTTAAACCAAGAAACGTGCACGTAAGGCTCATGAAATACATTAATTACAGGTGTTTTTTGGGGCTTCAGAATCAGGACAGGAGTATGACACAGTGGGGACCCTCAAGGACTTCTGCTCCGCCAGGCAGGACCAAAAGCATTTCACTCTTCTCCGAGAAAACACCATTGAGTGTCACCTCAAGCTGCTCTCAGAAGCCACCGTTTCCCGTCACATAGGGACAAAGGCTCCAGCTTAGCGCATCTCACTTGGAAAATTGTTCAGTCACGCTTCTGAACATCGGGTGTGCTCGCTGCCTTCGCTGGTGGCTCAAGGGCATTTCTTAGACAGTTCAGCCACTCGTACCATGATGTGTCTTGAAAACATGTGGTGAGGGAAACTTGGCTGTGCCCTACTCCCACCTGCCTGATAGAGAACAAGCCCTCTAGTCCTTAACAGTTTATCACCATTAAAGGTTTAGTGTGAATCACATCTTCAGTTGCTGTGCTGTCTTCAGTGGAAAAAAGAGGGGGAAAGATGCCACTTTCGTCTGTTGTTGTAGCGGTATAGTACCTGTCACCACCAAGGATCCCAGCAGAGTTGTTAGCCTTGAAAAAACCCAGATGGAGGGCATCCTTCCCATCTCCTCTCGCTCTGTCTCTGGTGAGGCTGCTGGGTTGTCTGGATCACACTGGCCAGCCATGGCCTCAGCCTCCCTGCTTGGCCTGGAAAGAACCCTGTGGAATGAATTAGATATAAATCACTTACTATCAAACATCTAATTATTTTAATCTGTGGCCACTTAATACAAAGGAGATTACATCATCTAGATTCTAGGGTTATTCCTTGCTTTGGTAGGGGCCTTTCAAAGAATAGTAACATCTACTTCATAGAATTGTAAGTGATTTTTAAAAGATCAGTTATTAAGCATTCCATCTTATAGAGACTTATATGAAAAAGTAAAGTCTGTTATTCTTCCTTGTAACTTTGGAGATAAGTTTAGGGTATCATCAGCTCAGTGGCTTGCCTCTCCAGTCACTAAATCATTACTAATACGACAAGAAATCATCTTTTCTCCTTTCTTGCTCCGTTCACTTGCCCGTTTGGTCACTCCATTACCTGCTCTTATCACACTTTAATTCCCACTTCTGTCCATTCTTAAATCCAGCCAACCGCCAGGTATTTGTAAGCACTGACCACACTCAGATACAGTATAGTGGTAAGGGATAAAGTAGTGAGTAAGTCACACCCTTATCTTCGTGGAGCTGAGTTACCTGGTCATTTTCACTGAGGCAGGGAGTTGTCTTAGGGTCTACAGACAAGGTCTGGGAACCTTGTCCAGGGCCTGGTCCTGGGAGGGCTTTGGTACTGATGACCCTTTGACCTATCACTGTCCTCTGTGGCCCATACTTAGGACACTCGGAGCAGGCCCCCAGAGCATTGCTCTCTCCTGCATGGTAGATGACCACCTAACAGTTTCGGCAGACCTGCTCTGGGGTATGGTAGAGATGCTCAGTGAGGCCCAAGACTGGCCATCTGTTCATTCATCAGTGGCGCCCCGAGTGCCCTGCACTGTTCAGTACTGCTTTTCAAAGTTAAAAAAAAAACCCATGGTTTCTGGGGCAACTGGGTGGTTCAGTCATTAAGCATCTGCCTCTGGCTCAGGTCATGATCTCAGGTCCTGGGATCGAGCCCCACATCGGGCTCCCTGCTTGGCGAAAAGCCTGCTTCTCCCTCTGCCACTCCCCCTGCTTGTGTTCCCTCTCTCACTGTGTCTGTCTCTGTCAAATAAATAAAATCTTAAAAAAAAAAAAAACCAAAACATGGTTTCTATTTATGAGAAGCTTCCAGTCCAGGGAGACCCTGTGATTGCAGCCTAGTCTGCTTAAAGGGCAGAGAGAAAATCTCTTAAGACTCACTGGAGACACATAATTAAAAAAAAAAAAAAAAGGACTCACCGGAGAGATGCTATATAAATCAGGTAGGAAGGCCAGTGATCACACACAATGCAGATGGAGGAAAATGAAATAGTCTCAAGGTTGGGAAACTGCTTTGGGGGAGTTTTGTGCTGAAGACCAGGATTATCAGGTGTGGCTCTGTGGCTCTGCCAGGGGCCTGCCCAGATTACCTAGAAAGAGGTTCCTTGTCCCACTATTTAACGCTTTGCAGAGTGAACCTTAGCTAGAAAGACCCAGGCCCCCGTACCCCCTTGGTGTGGCTTTTCCTTCCTTCTTTCTCTGTCCCTCCCTCCTTTCCTGTCTCTCTCCTTCCTCTTCCTTTCTCATACTTTTACAAAAAACCATAAAGTATACTTTTAAACTATGTCTATTTGTTTTTTTCTATTGGGAGGAAGTTCTCGTTAGGCAAAACAGTGTGATGATTACGAACAGATAGAAACATTTCAAATGCTTATTTTTTGGGGGGAAGTAGTTGTTGCTTAGTAGCTGGTAGACAGCTTGCATTGGCTTTATGTAGAATTGACTATTAAGTCATACGGTCAGTTTGACGAGGGAATATAACTTGGAATAGGTTTCATATGATTATACCGCATTACAGGAATTGAGGGAATACAGAAGGAAATAGATGAGAAGTGTAATCATTTCATGAAAGTCTAAATCTCCTCAATACACTTAAAAAATAATTGTTTGGTTATGTAGACTGTCACTGCTTCTCAGGCAGCTGTTAAGTGCGTGCTGCTCCGTAGGGTAAGTGAGTTGTTCTTTACAGGATGCTTGGTGGGGAGGAGCATGGGCTGTCTTCAGATCGAACTGGCTTCCCCTGGCCTGGCTGTAGGACTTCAGACAGATGACTTACCCCACTAAGCCTCATCTCGAAAATAGGGGTGATCACAGAATCCCACTCCTAGGATCATCGTGAATATTACATAAGATAATCACGAAAGGCTTCAGCCTGGTGCATAGTACATGATAAAAATTCAGTACATGTGAGCCTTTATTATTATTCATTGTTGGCCTAGGGCTCATGACGTGATACAGCTCAAAAAGCATTATGCTGTCTATTTCACACCTTTCTCAAAGAGTCATGTACAAATCAGACATTTGATCTGTGGGCTGGAAATTAATGAAGTTTCACTGCTCAAAAATTCAACTCAGTTCTTTTTTTTTTTTCCTGGTGACATGTCACCAAAGACTCCTGGCTCGGCAGCAGTTCCAGGGGTACACTAGGTGAGGCCGGCGAGTGGCCTTCAGGGAAACATTTGTTTCCTCAGGCCAGGTCCAGTCAGAGAGAGAGAGAGCACATTGCCCTTCTCCTGTAGTACGTCTATGCAGGCCATCTTTAATGGAACAGTTTAGCAAGTCTTATCTGTTCCCTGCAGAGTGTTTCACCCTCCCTCACTTCCAAGTGAGGTCACCACCCTGCCTTTATCTGCAGGTGGCCACTCCACCTCTCTTGTCTGCTATATTTGAGGAACTCCCAGGTCCCAGGCATTTAGGCTACAACCTTTCACAGGTGGAAAGAAAAGGCCAGAAACTGGTTGGCCTGCAGCATTGGAGGCTCTTACCATAGCAATCTAGTAATAGGATTGTCTCAGCATAGATTAGAAGGCAAAGTCCACTTCAGCCTCAGCTTAGGTCCCCCAGAGCTCCTCAGACAGGGGGACTTGGTAGTGTGATAGTTGGCAGTTTACGGATGAACCATGTTGTCATCTTCAGTGAGTCAGTCAGTCATTTGGTTTTTGCTTACAGCATCAGGCGTTCTGGTATATTTTAACTGCAGTTCGTCATTTTACACAAGAGGACATAAAATTGGTGGCCTAGAAGGGACAGACTGCTGAAAATGATTCCGCTTATACCCCTGCCTTCCTCTTTTCGCAGTCCCCAGCCAGAGACTCTCAGAGCCACCCATCCTTCCCATGCACATACATGCTTCTCTCTCCTTTCCATCGTCCGCTCCTTCCTTGGGAACATGTACCCCCTTCTGCCCATTGCCTGTGTCCCGGTTTGTACAGATACACGAACGTGAACATGTTACCTTTTCTCAATGCCTAAGAAATTGTGTGGTGGTGGGTGTTTTTAAGATCCAGGACAAAAAAACGGAGAAGGACAAAGGACAGCCAGGAGAAGGGGTTTGTAAGGAATACACGGGGAAGGAAGGAAAGGGTATACACCGACTTGGGCTGTTACTTCAAATCTGAATCGGTGCCTCTAATTTAAGCTTTGTTGTTGGGTTTCTTTCATCTATTAAATGAGGAGAATCATTTCAATTGTTTGTTTTCTGTGAACAGTAGTATGTCCTTGTCGAGTGTCCCAGAGCTCCCCTAGGTGCCTGAGGAAGCAGGAGGGAATGCGGGCTGGTGGAAGCAGGCTGCAGGGGCCAGGAAGGGGCACGGGCTTGGGAGGCGGGAGACCACATTCAGTTTCAGCTCCACCGTCTGCTAGGTGTGACTTGGGGCAGGTTCATTAACCTTGGAGAGTTTCAGTTTCTTTATCTGAAAAATAGGGTTTAAATGCAAAAAAACAGAAGCAAAGTGTCCACCATGGTATCTGGTACATTAGAGGAGGTTACATTTCAAGAATAAGTGATCGCTCTTTCCTTCCTTCCTTCGAGTCTCTCTTATCTCAGTCAAGAGCAGAGGATAAAGTATAGGAGTTTGAGTTTTAAAAACCACTGTGCTCAGTAAAGGGGTGTGTGTGTGGCGGGGGAAGGGGTGTGGAGGTTCATCCTGGAAAATAGTGCTTAGAAGTCCTGGCACTATCGAAGACTGGGTAGGATCCGAGGAATATTCTAAACTTACCCACATTATCAGCCGCACAAGAAATTAGATTAACTGTTCTTTGTTCTGGGCTTTGCATGATGTTTGGCACTCGGGGGAATCTATATAAAGATTAATACTTTCTCCTTTCCATACATGCTTCCTAATAGCCCCTCACAAATACTATATTGGATTCCGGTACGTCCATCCTTTAACAGAAGAAGCAATTGAGGAGATGGAGAGAGACGGGATCGAAAGGGCTATTGCCTTCACGCAGTATCCACAGTACAGTTGCTCCACGACAGGTGAGCCTTCCCCTTGACAGTGGGTGGGCAGGGGTGCCGGGCCCTGGCAGCTCTCACCAGGGAACCTGAGTGCGAAAGGGAAGGATAAATCATTTTCCATTTGAATGGCAAATCCAGCCTGTCCGCTTTAAACATGAGAGTGCAGGTCAGTCCATTTGAAATCTCATGGTTCGTCTGTCCCTTGAGTTATGGGCCAGCCAGCTGAGAATTACAAACGGTGGGTGGAAGGCGGTCGCCACTCCTCAGTGCTTTAATGCAGTTGTGTAATGGATCAGTGATGAACGTTAAGCCACTTCTTATCTTTGCATAATAAACCCCATTTTTATGGCAACCGTAATATTCTCAGTAATGTAGCAAAGGTGATAGCTGTTTCCATTTTGAAATCAGAGATACCCAAGTGGCATGAGAAATATTGGTATTTTTGTTGTTGTTGTCCTTTATTTATGGGTTGGTTTACTGGTTAAACCAAAGCCCAGCTTGAGGTTCCCTTTGTAAACTTCTTTCAGTGTTCTAGATTTTGGAAAATATTACTGTGTGTTGTTTCCTACATATTTAACCGGAGCAGGAGAACAGTCACGTTCGCCCTGTAGCATTGGTAATAGGTAACGCTTCTACTGTTGCCCACAAATACATTTGTTTGCATTCTNTGTTCGCCCTTCTCTGTAGCATTGGTAATAGGTAACGCTTCTACTGTTGCCCACAAATACATTTGTTTGCATTCTGTTTCAAGGATTGGGCTCAGTACATTTTTTAAAAAAGATTTTATTTATTTATTTGACAGAGAGAGACACAGTGAGAGAGGGAACACAAGCAGGGGGAGTGGGAAAGGGAGAAGCAATCTCCCCGCTGAGCAGGGAGCCCAATGCGGGGCTTGATCCCAGGACCCTGAGATCATGACCTGAGCCAAAGGCAGAGGCTTTAATGACTGAGCCACCCAGGTGCCCCTATCAGTACCTTTTGACTCCCAAATTTCTCTTGGATGCTAGTGCATATTGTTTCTGTAATTATAAAGAGAAGTAAAAGGCTGTCAGAGGAGATGTTCAAAGCCTGTTGTGTGCCTTAAATATTTGTTGAGAGCCCCTATGAAAATGCCTGAGTTCTCAGACACCCTCAAGAGTTTGAGTTGTGACTTCTTTTGGAAATGTACCTCTACAACTCAAAATGTCTGCTAATATGTTATTGGAGAAGGAATGAGATTTTTTAAATTTCTAAGCATACCTTTGCCTTGCCTTGCTTTAAAAAAATATACCTCAGACGTAGGTGTGCCTGGGTGGCACGGTTGGTTGATTGAGCATCCAACTCTTGATTTCAGCCTCAGGTCATGATCAGGGTCGTGGATTCGAGCCCCGAGTCAGGCTTCATGCTCAGTGTGGAGTCTGCTTGTCCCTCTCCCTCTGCTCTTCCGACCCTGCTTCTGCTGTCATTCTCTCTCTTTCAAATAAATAAATACAATCTTTAAAAAATATGTGTACCTCAACTGTCGATGTCTGCTCTCAAAATTAGAAAGTTAAGAAGATGGTTATTTGTATGACAGAGGATTGCCTGGGTTTCATTTCACAGCTGACTACCGGTGGGTCTCAGGTGTCAGTGTCTTTGCGGCCTTTCTCACATGTCTTGCGGTCCATCTCACATGAAAGGGCAGGTACATCTTTACTCAGAGATGCGAAAGCCTTTGGAAAGCACATCCATCCTTGGAGGCCAGGAGACAGTGTTGTTTACCTATTGTGTCATGTAGACGCACGTTGTTGGGGCAAAGCCTGTATATCCTGTGTGTCAATCACATGTAGTTGTTTTGGTTCTGTTTCCCCTTCATTACTACTTTGGGAAGTTTATCAGATGTTTCTGAGTGACCCAGAAAAACTGGTGTGGCTTCCAGAAGTCCTTTTGTGGCCTCAGAAGCCCCGAAGATGATACTGGCCTGTACAGTGTGGCTTGCAGTGCGAATATGCTGGTGACTCTGATTTCTGGAGAGATTGTTTTCTGCAGTGAACTCAATTTGGATTTATCTGACTCATTGTATTCTGGAATGAAACTCACTTATCTTTTTGAAAATTTAAGTGTTAGGCTAAGTGTACATTTGATTTAACCATGGGCTGTATCCTGGCTCCTATTTTAATCTGGAGACGTATCAGATTAAAAAGGTCTCATCATTACAGAAACCAACGCATTGATGTTGGGAAGCAGGGAAATGTTTTGGAACATTTGCCCTATGTTAAGATTGAGAAAGAGACTCCGTGTTAGGATTGGTTGCATAAGATTAGCCTTGGCCCATGTGGCAGCTCCCCTTGGCCAGGAAAAAGTTCTATTGGGTTGGCGCCATCTGCCTTCCTTCAGCCTTTGAATTTTCATGATTTTGACCTCTTGGTTAACAATACAAGTTTTCTTAGGTAACTTGTAAGGATTTGCTACCCATTTAACTTAACCCTTTGGAATGATGATAATCTTATAGAAGCAGATAAAAATAGAGAATGCTCGTACAAACCTAAATAAGCTAGTTTTCTTATCAGCAAGTCATTTAAAAAGATGGCTATAAATATTGTACAGTAGAAAATATGCATCTCATAATATTAAATAAAAGTATTCCAAGCACTCAGGATACAAAATTGCATCCATGTTAAAATTACAGCTTTGTGAAACAAAACAGCTATACAGGAAAATAATAGGAAAGAACTCTGCTTAGAGGAAAATGATGGCTGTATTAGCATGCTGGATCATGGCCAGTTTCTTTTTTCCTTTCTTTCCCACCCCCTACATTTTCTGCTGGGGCTGATTACCTTCATAATGGGGGAAAAAATTAACATGCTTTCAGTTGTTAGATTTCGTTCCTGAAAATAGCGGTGGCTTATATTTCATAAATCCTCTACCATCGTGTTTCTCACTAGAAATGGCCGCACTTGTCTTTGAAAGGCCATTGCAATTGATTGCTTTTTAGTGATCTTCATTTGCAGGGTAGTTAAATCTATCTGCATTTTAGAGCGCCGAAGTGATTATAATTAGACCAATTCAGTATAGAAGCAGTTACCTATTTTGAACTTACTGCCTTTACTAGTCTGTTTTTCATTTTCACTATCATCAACACGCATGTACTAAGTGGTCCCCTGTATATTTCAGGCAGCAGCTTAAATGCCATTTATAGATACTATAAGCAAGTGGGAAAGAAGCCTGGGATGAAGTGGAGCACCATCGACAGGTGGCCCACACACCCCCTCCTCATTCAGGTAAGCCAACCACTGCCCACAGCCCCCTTCGGCCCAGCTCCTGGGGTGGGTCAGGTTCTTGTCCCTGCCTAGTTTGTGGTGTCCTTCTGAGCCTTACCATTCTCTTGCTTAAATTGTGTGCTTGGGGGGGAAGGGTAGAGAAAGATTATTAGAGACTCGACTTGTTATGACAAGAGGAAATAAATTTAAAGATTAAAGCTTAGAGTCGCCTTTCTTTGGATTAACACTGTTAGTTATAAGCTAGAGCAGAATTATGTTTTGAGTTTCGTGTTTCCCAATAACCAGGACATGAAAGATGATACAAAGTGTTTCCATTAATTTATATTTATATATTGAATAACTGATGGATTTTCTAAATCCTTTAAAATGACAAAAGGTTTTAAAATTTTTCAAGGTATTAAATCTAAATGTTCTGACATGAAAATAGATTTAACATTTCAGCTGAGAAAATCATATTAGAAGAAATTTCCGATTTCTCCCATACAGTTATATATATATATTTTTAAAGATTTTATTTATTTATTTGACACAGAGAGAGAGAGAGAGAGAGAGAGATAACAAGTAGGCAGAGAAGCAGGCAGAGATAGAGGAGGAAGTAGGCTCCCCGTGGAGCAGAGAGCCCGATGCGGGCCTCGATCCCAGGACCCTGAGATCATGACCTGAGCCGAAAAGCAGAGGCTTTAACCCACTGAACCACCCAGGTGCCCCCATACAATTATATTTATAATATTTTCGTGAACAGATGCTTAATTTTTGGAGAATCAGGTAAAACTGCAATTCAAAAGCCAATAGCTTTGAATTGGTGTTACTGTTTCCTTTTTTAACATTTGTACATGAGAGTAGTATTAGTAATTGCCCTAAAATGTACAAATATAGTTTTGTTCTGTCAGAGGAGACTTCTGCCTTTGAGTTAGTCTAGGTGGGAGACAAATGAAGTGATTTAGGTTTCATCCACTTTATGTTTCACTCTGTGAACATTCTCTGGCAAAATAACCCGTTTAACATCTTTTTTAAAAAGCCTGGAGTCGGGCGCCTGGGTGGCTCAGTGGGTTAAAGCCTCTGCTTTCAGCTCAGGTCATGATCTCAGGGTCCTGGGATCGAGGCCCGCATCNAGGAGACAAATGAAGTGATTTAGGTTTCATCCACTTTATGTTTCACTCTGTGGACATTCTCTGGCAAAATAACCCGTTTAACATCTTTTTTAAAAAGCCTGGAGTCACTTAAAATCTTACACCACTAGGTGGGGCCAGACATCGGTAAAAGCAGGCCCACTCTTCCCCGAAGCAGGCCCTGTTCCTTAGGCACAGAGGTGATGTCAAGGGTTAACACTTGGGTGGAAAAACAGTTTTAAGGAAAAATGAAAAGGAGGCGCCTTCCCTCAGGGATGGGTGTAGTTCTGCTCTGAGGGCCCCCCCCCTTTCCCTGTACTGCCGGGTCCAGTTAGCACCGCAGAAGGCCCCCTCGTGCCCCTCCCGGTTTGCCCTGGGCGGCCTGCAACTGGGAGTGAGGGGTTTTGGGTCAGCACTGACATGTGGTAGCAGAGAACGGAGGGATCTGCACAGCATCTGCTTGCCCTGATCCACTGAGTAATTAGGTTTGCATTAAAATTCAGCCCTTTGAAAAGGGGGGAAGCAGAAAGATGGAAAGATCTCTTAACTGAGGATGTCTCCCTTCACAAAATGAAAGGGAATTTTTGAGGCATTTATCTGCCCTTCTAGATGGTGTGATTGAAGGCTCTGAGAGCCGCCTGCCTCTTTCATTCCGCAGAGAGATTGCACATTGAGGATACCGCAGATGGATTGTAGGTGATCTAAGTAGCCTTCTCCTTGCCCGTGGCTCCTCAGTGTGGACGACGGCTTAGTGTCTGTTGCAAGCCGGAACCAATTGTGTTTCTGCTCGCTCTTTTGTGAGAGGAAAAAAGGAAAAATACTGACATTTTTTAGAAACGAAAGTTTATAGATAGGTTTTATGCTTCATATCATGCAGCTGACACGAGGAGGTTTGATATCTAGCAGAAATTTTTAAAAAAGAAGTCAAAGACTATCAGAAACTGAAAATACAGTTAAAAACTAACACTAAAAATAACATCTTACTCTACATTTCTACTTGTTGTAGGTAATAATTACTTAAAATTGTCATTTCCCTACTGTCATCCCTAATAGTGCTGTGTCATGAGCTGCCAGGGTAATTGGAGTAAACGTAGGTTCAGGCTCCTATGTAGGCTTCATGGTGGGTCTCCTTACTTGGGCTGCTGTCCATCCAAACACAGTCCTTCCTGAGCATCCTTCGTTTCCAAGCACTGCAAAGACTGCCAGAAAATACTGGTTTTGGTTTATATCTAATGTAATCACATTTTCTCTGTAGATAAATGATAAATTTTGAAAAGGAAAGTCTCTAGGCACCATCTTATATCTTAGTGCATTTATTCACCAAATCTTGAGGGGTTGGAAAGATTAGTAATATCTCAGTGCTGATTAGGGAATTATTTGCTCCTCTTATAGTATCAACCACTGATATATCAAAATACCAACAAACGCAAATGTACATGGTTCTGGTAAATCATCCTTTATGATTTTTCAAAAAGCTTTCTATTTGCAGAAAAGTTACAAGACTAAGAATAGTAGAGGAACTAGATTCTTTGCCTAGATTCACATATGATTAGTATTTACTCCACTCTATCATTTGCACACTCTGTGTGTGTGTGTGCATACATTTTTCTTCTGAACCTTTTGAGAGTAACTTCTATCTGTAAAACTACCCTTGACACGTAAATAGCAAGGATCTTCTCCTCCATAACCACGATACAGTATTCAGCTTCAGTAAATTCAACATCGATACTTAAATTCATCTAATCTACATTCATATTCCAATTCTGTCAATTGACCCATTAATGTTCTTTATAGCATTTGCTTTCTGAGTTAAGTGACGAAGAATGATTA
Organism: Ailurus styani; assembly: GCA_002007465.1. Taxonomy (NCBI): domain Eukaryota; kingdom Metazoa; phylum Chordata; class Mammalia; order Carnivora; family Ailuridae; genus Ailurus; species Ailurus styani. Next base: position 10,866,473 of record LNAC01000015.1, on the reverse strand, counting down.
AAGTGGAAGATGAAAGAAAGCCTCTTCACATCAGGTATTTCAGCACCTATTGATGTAGGTCAGAAAGAGCCAACGAGACGGAGGGAATTAACTGGTCTGGTGGACAGAGCTTTGGAGGCGGAGGCGGGGCCTGCCTGGCAGCGCTGGTCCCACAGATGTGACTGAATGGCCCCCACGTTGCCTGCCTCTTCCCCCCTCTGTGAATTTAATGAGAGTTGGACAACCTCTCATCTGTTGTTATGAAGGTTGTTAGGAAGACTTACTCAGGGAGGGTACTGGGCTCAGAAGGAGAAGGGCGTAAAAATAGAATAGTATTTTCTTATTCCTCTACTATTTGTGTCTAATGTATTTTAATGTGAGAGGCCTGAAAGCCAAACTGAGGAAGATTTAGAAAGAGCCTGTAAGCTGTTTTCCTGCTAACCGAGCAAATGAGAGGTCTTAAAACAACTTCTCCTTCCCATCTGTGTCTTCTTTCCATCTGGAAGTGTGCCCTGTTCCTCCCGAGGGGAAGCAGATCCAGAGCGTTCATTTTCAGTGAGCCATTAGCGAGCTTTAGAAGTTTCCCATCAAATTCCCTAGGCCCCTGAAACCGTTATGAGCCATTTTCATGATGAACCAACGTGAGAGGAGACTGTACTGTTTGCAGTTTTTTAAAAAGAGAGTTCCAGTTTTTGAGGGTTGCCAGGAGATTTTTGTTGTAGCTCTCATTTTAAACATATTTTCTTTTCCTTCTATTTCCTTCTTCCCACCTCCTTCTCATCCTCCTTTCTTGGTGTTCCCACAGTGCTTTGCAGACCATATAGTGAAAGAACTGGACCATTTTCCACATGAGAAGAGAAGTGAGGTGGTCATTCTGTTTTCTGCTCACTCACTGCCAATGTCTGTAAGTAAGGGCATTTCGTTGGATGACCTAGCGGTAGAGGATTTCTGAATGTGCAGATGGGACCCAGCTTCTAGAACATCCTGAGCCCAGTGCGAGGATGAGTTCTGTTGTCTCAGACTTACCTAGGTGCTCATTTAACTAGACTCATTTCTTGAAACCTAATAATGATTCATTCAAATTATACTGTGAATAGATATTATCCTAATAAATCCCTTCGAAATGATAACTGGAAGGTGTATTCATGAATAGGAGTTTATCGTACGTGGGGCAGGTAAAGGAAGGCTGCTTTTGCCTGCCCTGTTGAAGGAGCTCACCTGATGTTACGGTCAGTGTTCAGTGCTGAGGACCTCCGGTCGCACTGAGCTGTCTCCCATCCTGTTCTTTTGTCCAGACCGGATGGGGCCTAATTGAATTCCAAGAAGTGATTACACTTTTTAATCTGCTAGGACTAGAGCCCACATTTTAGCAAGTGAGTACAGAGTGTATCAGGTTGTGATCTGGTTGCTCTTGAGTTTTCCACGTCACACCAGGTGTTCACTAAAATACCACCTTCGGGCCCTAGCTCGTTGAGCATTTGCAAAGGAGAATGATCGAACTAGTGTGCTGGGTGGTACAGAGATGTGCATGGAATGAGCAGCCAGTTTCATCAGCTCAGAACTATCATTGTGCCCCAAAACTGCTTTCGAAGCCAGAGAGCTGGAGAATTAGGTCCTCGAGGTGTCATTAAGGGTTTAACTCCAGAGTTAGTGGAGTGCCACTAACTCTACATAGTGCCACTCTTCTAAGCGGCCTTTACTGCCACCTGGTGGTCATGGGGGTCAAGCCCTTACAGCTTTTCCACTCCTCCATCTCCACCCAGCAGGTTCAGCTGTAGGTGGCCTGGGAGAGAAATTTCTCTCTTCTGGAAGCCTGCCTATTTTATTTTAACAAGTTCATATTCTCTCTTCTGGTATCATGTAAATCCTCTTCACATGTGCCGCTGCTCCGCCTGCATCCTTTTCGTAACCGTACTAGGTGTGATGAGGCCATGTCTGAAGGGGAAGCTCTTGAACCGGGAGAGGGGGAAACACATTTTTCCACATGAACGATTCCAGGTGCTGCCTGCTCTTCCCTCACCGCCCGCTGCACTTCCCTTCTTTCCCTCACCCAGCATACTGCTGCTGGCTTTCTTTGCCGCCCAGGGTCCCGTGTGAGACTGAGGAGGGCCATGAAGTCGTGAGGATGAGGAAGGGGTGGAGAAGACTGTGTGAGGGGGCTTTTCTTTTTCCCTGCACTTCCTTCTAATGACTTTGTCCTCCTTAGTGACTTTTTAAAGACTTCTTATTTGGAAGTAATTTTAGACTTTAGGTGAAGTTGCAAAAATAGTACAGAGTATAGTGTAGTATGTATATATACCCTTCCCGTAACGTCCCCTCCTGCTGACATCCCCATACCATAGCACAGTGGCCCAAACCAGGAAGCTAAGGGCGGTGCAGTGCTCTGAGCCAAAGGCCAGGCTTGATCAGATTTTTTTTTCACAGTTGTCCTTGTTTGTTCTGGGATCCAGCCCAGCATCCCATGCCATGTTCCATTGTCACGTCTCCTCAGTATCCCCCGATCTGTGATAGTCCATGCTTTCCCTGTCTTCTTGTGACCTTGATGTTTTTGAAGAATGATTCAGGAGAACATCAGGCATTTCATAGCATGCTCCTCCACTTGGATCTGTCTGCTGTTTCCCCATGATTCTGTTGAGGTTCTGCAGTACTGGGAAGAACACCCCAGGGTGATCTGTCCTTCTCAGTGCATGGTGTGGGGGTACGTGATGACAAACGTCCTACCACTGGTGATGTGGCCCCTGGCCATCTGTCTAAGGTGGTGTCTGCTAGATTTGTATGTTGTAAAGTTACCGTTTTTCTCCTTATAATTTAAAATATCTTAGGTGACGTATTTTGAGACTACACAAATGTCTTCTTGTTCCTTGACTTTTGCCCACTAATGTTAGCATCCTTCAGTAGATCTTGCCTGTAGCAGTTATTTCTGCGTTGTTCTAATGGCGACTTTCTATTTCCCTCCTTCATTCTGTATTTAGGTTTCTAATGGTTTTTTAACTTTTAGTAATATCATAAAATAGTTCATCAGTATTTCACTTCAACAATATTTATTGACTACTGTTCTATCCACTATATTCTAAGTACTCTTCCCTCTACTGTCACAGGATATGGGAACGAACAAAATAGGCAGAAGTCTTTGCCCCCAGAGAGTGGGGATGGGGGACAGATAATAAACATAGTACAGAAAAAAATAATATGGTACATTAGGAGGTAATAAGTGGTATGGGAAGCCATCAAGCCGTGCAAGAGGTTAGGGTGTCCATACACAGCTAAATGTTAAAGCAGTAAAACTAAAATTCCTATTGAACATTTTTAAGAGTATTAACATGCTATTCCATCAGGACCCGTGATCAGGTGTTCACGGTGCACAGAGCGCTCACCTTGCAGTCTGTTGCTGTGGGGGATGTGGGGAGAGAAAAGGGATTAGAAGGCACAGGTGGTATTCTCGAGGAGTCTGGAGTCTGAACCCCTGTGCTACTTCTCGCCTCCGTCTTACTCCAGCAGCACTTCCCCCTATGTTGAGCAGGCCCCAGGGATTCAGTAGGTCCAGAGCCATCCATATCCTGCCTTCCCTGTTTCAGATGTGGGAATGGAGAGACCCATCCTCCCATGAATAACACGGATGTAGAATTTGGCATATTCCTAGGTACTTAGAGATGCATGAATACGGTGTTCTCCTTTGGCCCACGAGGACATAGATCCAAGGAAAGTTTGGTGACTGAGCTCAGATGGCATCATCCTTAGTGCAGAAGACAAAAGGGGAGACTCTGGTCCCCGGCCCACAGCACCTCACAGCACAGCCTGAGGCTCTTGGAACCCTTCATTGTGTTGGCGACTGAACCCTTGTGTGTCTCTGCTGTAGGTGGTCAACAGAGGGGACCCCTATCCTCAGGAGGTGGGCGCCACTGTGCAGAGAGTCATGGATAAGTTGGGTTACTCCAACCCCTACCGACTGGTTTGGCAGTCTAAGGTAGGTGGTTTCCACATGCTTGTGGGCAGTCAGCAATTCGGAGGGTGTCTATTTTAGGACTTAGTTATAAAATGATTAGGTTTGGCTCTTTCATATACACAGAATGTTCTATGACCTGGTGGCTCGCCATGAGCAGAAGGAACTCTGCAGGAAGGTGAAATGGACAAGAAATCAAGTGACTGGTTGAATTTCATTGATTTAATGTATTATTTTTAGTTGTAATGACAGAAATTGTGATTTATTTATATTATGCCAACTTGGAGAAGGATTCAGGCTTAGTATAGAAATACCAAAAGCCACTAACACAGATGTAAAGCATGGCCCTCNTGTTCTATGACCTGGTGGCTTGCCATGAGCAGGAAGGAACTCTGCAGGAAGGTGAAATGGACAAGAAATCAAGTGACTGGTTGAATTTCATTGATTTAATGTATTATTTTTAGTTGTAATGACAGAAATTGTGATTTATTTATATTATGCCAACTTGGAGAAGGATTCAGGCTTAGTATAGAAATACCAAAAGCCACTAACACAGATGTAAAGCATGGCCCTCACTCTTACCAGGAGGGGTGTGTGTATGTCCAGGGCAGTGGGCTCTGGTGTGCCACAGACACGGGGAGAAGTGGATTCCTCTGTGCCTTCCATTCTCCTTTCTCACAGGTTGGTCCGATGCCCTGGCTGGGCCCTCAAACAGATGAGACTATCAAAGGGCTTTGTGAGAGGGGAAGGAAGAACATTCTTTTGGTTCCAATAGCGTTTACCAGCGATCACATTGAAACGCTGTATGAACTGGACATCGAGTACTCTCAAGTTCTAGCTAATGAGGTAAGTGTGATTATTAATCCCATTCACAAATTGTGATTTGTTTTGAAAGGAAACTTTCTCTTCAAGGATATGATTGTATCATTTAAAAATATTACTCAGTGGTTAGCAGAGGGGAGGTGAGTGGGGATGAGTGAAGTAGGAAGAGGGGATTCAGAGCAGGACCTGTCTTGATGAGCACTAAGTAACATGCAGAACTGTTGAATCACTATATTGTGGATGTGAAACTAATAGAATACAGTGTGTTAACTATACTGGAATGAAAAAAAATTTGTTACATTGTTCCCTGCATCTGTTTGCATGTACTGTGGACTTAGCCTGAGTTAATCTGAACACATCAGGGTGATTCCATGCCAGCCCAGACGTGGGGAAGCACTTTTGTGCCTTTGTGAAACCAGGTTCGCAGGCATCCCTGCAAACAACAACATTTTGTCCAGTTTGAGTTACTGTACTACCCAGAAGTGATAAAACTACATTTTTAAAAAGATTTTATTTATTTATTTGACACAGAGAGAGAGAGATTACAAGTAGGCAGACAGGCAGGCAGAGAGAGAGGAGGAAGCAGGCTCCCTGCTGAGCAGAGAGCCCGATGCGGGCCTCGATCCCAGGACCCTGAGATCATGACCTGAGCCGAAGGTAGAGGCTTTAACCCACTGAGCCACCCAGGCGCCCAAAACTACATTTTCTTTCTTTCTTTTTTTTTTTAAAGATTTTATTTCTTCATTTGACACAGAGAGAGAGAGAGATCACAAGTAGGCAGAGAGGCAGAGAGAGAGGAGGAAGCAGGCTCCCTGCCGAGCAGAGAGCCCGATATGGGCCTCGATCCCAGGACCCTGAGATCATGACCTGAGCCGAAAGCAGAGGCTTTAACCCACTGAGCCACCCAGGTGCCCCCAAAACTACATTTTCTTAAGAAAAAAATAATTGTTCTTTTCACCAGTTTGGGGGAAAAGAATTGTATTGTGCTATCATTCCTTTTCTTGGCCTGATGGTGCCCTTTACTTGGGCCTTTTACACTGGTTCTTGGTGGGTTTTGAGACATAGAAGAGTCATTGTCATTTAGGAGAAGACTGTGGAATGAACACTGAAGCAGTGTGTGTTCTAATTCCCTTGACCTCTTTCATACACTCACTTAATTAGCTATTTGCGGTGGTGTTGTGATCAATCTGATTATTGAAATAACAAATACCATCCTTAGTGTCTTGTAATCTAAGATGGATGTGAATTATCATTCACAGTGGAGAAAAACTTACTGTTCTCCCATCTCACGGCTTCGGAGGGCTGGCCTGAAACCTGAATCCAATTTATAGCATTGTTTCTGTGGGGAATGGTGGAAGCTCTGGGACCCACAAAACCCTTCCCCCTCTCATCTTGTGCTAGAACTGATCCTGGTCCTTCCCATGCGTGATTGATGGAGGCCTGGCCTCAGAGGATACTTCACCCTCTCCGGGATGGGTGGCAGGTGCAGAGCAGGGTTGGAGTGGGGTGGGGACAGCTTTAGCCAGCACCCAACCCCACAGGTTTGTGTTTATGCATGCTGGTCATCAATCAAACGTTGAGGAAGTTAGAGGGTGCATAAATTACTTGTCAATAGTTCTGATACAGAATTTATGGTAAAGTTGTAATTGGCTAAAGTGAGGTTGCAGGGTTGTCTGTGGATTTCATGTAATGGTGCCTTCCACACCCCATTGTGACCTTGGCTAACTGTGAGCTTGCTAAAAAGACTTAACGTACAAATATAGTTCATTCCAGTGTGTTTGAAAAAGTAAGTTTTTGTTTGTGTTGAATGATAATTCACATTCATTAGTATCACTAAGTCGAGGTTATTCCTCAGTAATCAAATGGAGTATTAGTGACTAATAAATTAGTCCATAGGGAGAATACCATCTAGCTACAGTTTATTTCATTGTTTTGTTGGGAGAATATACTGTTTAAAACTACCTTCTTTAAAAAGTAGTTTGAATTTTTTCTTAAGATAAAATGATTGCTTTTCGATAATACAAATAATAAAGAGCTCAGAGAATTCAGAGAATTATCGCATAGAGAGTAGAGCGCATTTAGAATCTTACCCCTGATGGGCGCCTGGGTGGCTCAGTGGGTTAAAGCCTCTGCCTTCGGCTCAGGTCATGATCTCAGGGTCCTGGGATCAAGGCCCGAGTTGGGCTCCCTGCTCGGTGGGGAGCCTGCTTCCTCCTGCCTCTCAGCCTGCTTGTGATCTCTCTCTGTCAAATAAATAAATAAAATCTTAAAAAAAAAAAAAAAAAAGAATCTTACCCCTGAGTGGGGCGCCTGGGTGGCTCAGTCGGTTGAGTGTCTGACTCTTGATTTTGGCTCAGGTCCTGATCTCAGGGTCGTGAGATTGAGCCTCGTGTCTGGCTCTGCTCTGAGCGTGGAGCCTGTTTAGGGTTCTCCCTCTCCCCCACCACTGTTTCCTTCCCTCCCTCTTAAAAAAAAAGGAAATCTTACCCTGAGAGATAAGTTAATATTTTAATAAAAATAAGTCCCCTTTTTTATCCGAATGTATGTGTACATTAATAAAAATGGTATGCTCCTACATGTTTATGAATAAAATACAATTTCTGCATGGTATTTTATTCATACTGTTTTGTAACCTTTTTCCCCCCTTAAAAATACATTATGAATCTAATTCAATAAATGTAATTAGATCTATATAATCATTTTAAATGAATCCTTGATCAGTATATATTTAAGATGTTTCCAACTTTTTACTTTCCTAAACTGCTCTGTAATAAACATTATTTTCTTTTCCTTTTTCTAATAATTTTTTTAGGAAAAATTCCTAGAAATGGAATTTAAGTGTTGGTAGATGTTTTATTGGATTGCCCTACAGAGTTGTATCCTTTGACTCTCCCATCTGTAGAATTCAAGAACACTGCCAGCATTTGTTGTCCTGCTGTCACTGACTTCCACGTGGAGTTTTAGAATAGAGCCTCTTTTTTCCCTTTCTCTTTTTTTAAAGATTTATTTTTTTGAGAGAGAGAGCACATGGGAGCATGCTCTCGTGTGTGCGGGGTGGGGGTGGGGGGGAGGGGCAGGGGGAGAGGCAGGGAGAGAGAGACTCTCAAGCAAACTCCCTGCTGAGCACAGAGCCTGATATGGGGTGCGATCTCACAATCCTGAGATCATGAGCCAAAATCCAGAGTCTGTCGCTTAACCCGCTGAGTCACCCAAGCACTGGGAATACAGTTTCTTTTTGGGTTGAGAACTATGTGTTTGCTGAATCTCTCACTGTTTTTCCTATGCTTGTTAAAGTTAATTTAAAAGATAAAACAACTGAAAAGCCATCATGGCATTTCCGAAAGGGAAAGAGAAGATCTTGACTACCTGAGTGAACAATAATTAGGTGTTTCTTAATTATTTGGGGGATAATCAACTGGGTATTTTGGGGGAGGGAAGCAAGGGTGATAGTAAAATAGTCCTCAGGTTTTATTTTGGGTTTTTCTATGTAAGAATATATTTAAAAACCCCACTCTGCATTGGATCCAATCTAGGTTCAATATACACTAAATTAATCTACCTCTTTTGGCAGTTAGAATCAAAACAGGCATGAAGCTTTATTTAATTAAAGCAACATTCTGCTTAGGTAAAGGCTGTCAAAGTGTGCATTGGAAAGGTGAATAAAAAAAGAATAGTAAGCAGATTTGAGTTACTTGGGAATTCTGTCAAATACAGCCTCAAAAACGGTTTGGAAACTAAACACCGATGGGGAAGGTAATAGGGTGGGGGAAGGAATAGAAATTGAGAGCAGTTTTATGATAACAGAGGTGAAAATCTACATCTGTGTCTGGGCCCGGGACTGTTTTCATTTCTGAGCCGTCTGGGAACGCTTTGGAAGTCAGACTTTAAGTTGTGTATGCATCTAAGTCCATTTATTTATTTATTTTTTGGTAACGGTTTCTTTAAAAAAAAAAAAACAACGGAAAATAAAACGTGTATGTGTTTTTCCTTCTTTTTTCTCATTTGATTCAGTGTGGAGTTGAAAACATCAGAAGAGCAGAGTCTCTTAATGGAAATCCATTGTTCTCCAAGGTATCTATAGTGTTACAACCATTTTAGTAGAACATATCGGAGAGAAATCCTCTGAGAAACTCTTACAGAATATTGGTTTTCTCACATATTAGAACATTTTGAGTTCCAATTAATTACAAAAATAAAATCAAATTCCTTATACTCTTGCTCCTTTTTCCTTTAGATAGCCCCAATTTTCTTATTTCTACCCACCTATAACTATGTCTCGTTTAAGACCTGCCTTCCAGAGGCAGGGTTTAGCAGGTAGGGGAAGAGGATGTCCTCTAAAATCTCTATTTTAGCTTTTCTGACCGAGGATCCTTAGGAAATGAAGATATTAGAGAATCCAGTTCAAAGCAGGCATAATTCAGACGAAAAAAGCAACCCTCAGCCATAGTGATTATAGGGCAGATGGGAGGGGGAGATACTCGGGGAGACAGCAGACGTTTTGCTTCTGAGGAATCTCTGCTTCTTGTCACCCGTCTTCCAGGCCCTGGCCGATCTGGTGCTCTCACACATCCAGTCAAACGAGCTGTGCTCCAAGCAGTTGACTCTGAGTTGTCCGCTCTGTGTAAATCCTGTCTGCAGGGAGACTAAATCCTTCTTCACCAGCCAGCAGCTGTGACCCCCGCCGGAGGACCCCGTGGGATTAGGCAAATGCCCAACCCCCAGATGCCCCTGTTGTGGAGGGGATGTATTTAGAGGTCAAGAAAGAAAGTTACATTGGTATATGAGCAGCCTTTGGGCACAAATTGTGTGATTTCTTGAGGAACAGGTTCTGAAATCCTTATTGGGGTTTTCTATTTTTATATACCAGTACAGTAAGCATTTATATTCCCCCTCTGCGGGTAAAGTTACCAGTTTGGAATGTCTACTGGGCTATTTAAAAAATGAGTTTTAAAAATTTATCTTAATAGATGCACACATATTTTAAATATAGATTTTGGTTTTATTGCCCCCAAACCCTGCAAGGATAGCTGTGGCTGTCAGTGTGAATGAGCTCTGTTTACAGTCTTGTGCATGTAGTTAGTTGTCCTTGTTTTTGAAGGGAACGTAGTTGAGCAAAGCCAATGATAATTGGAAAAGGAACTGTTACCTGACCTTTCCCTAAGCCTGTGGGGCACAGAATGCCGGTGAGCTGGTGTGGTTGCCTGTAATGGCTGCTTTTGCCAGGATGTCACCATTAGTTGGTCATTTGGGTACTTATGTGTGAACTTCACTTTCTTCACCCTAAAAGCAAATCAAGTACAGATTCCAAAAGTGCTCTGAGATTCCCCAGGCACACAAGGCTAATAGACATGTAGAAATCCTGCATTTGTCATCCGTGCCTTAGAGAGGCTCTGTGGTGCCATCGACAGGAAAGGGGGCTCCCACTGCTTCCTGTCCCCAAGGCCGGTGAGACCGGGAAATGCTCACGATGGGCTTCAGCTGTAAAGCTGGTCACAGGACCTAGTGAACCTTTCTGTGGAGCATCTTCTTTATTTTGGTTGAATGTCTCTGCCTATGTGTTTGAAGCATTATTTTACAAAGTCAATTATGTTTTGTAATCTTGAATTCTTTCTTAATTATTATTTTTATTATAAAAATTATATAACCCTCCTACTGGAAATTTGAAAAATAGAGAAAAGAGAAATAACCATTCTAATGCAACAGCTATTAATCATGTTATTATATCTCATGCCATTCCTTTCCTGTGGATATTTTTAATGCTAGTGTAACCTTGAATTTATGAGTGAAAAGTTGTTCTAAAAATGTAGAAATAATGTAAGATCAGAATCTGATCTCCTATACCTGGATTTAAGTGGATTAACAAAATCTCTGATGGATCCATAATGAATTTGTAATGATTACCTTCTCTTTCCTCCAAGCTCTAAAACTTTGTTCTTCAAAAGAGCATGTCTTTGATGTTTTTAAAGCCAGTTCATAAACTGAAGTATTAGAGAAGTCATAGATCTTCTATATTTGGGATTTACTATATTAATAAATATTACCACATCTTTAAGGTTTTAACGATTTGATGTGTGTTCTCTGTGAAATCAAAACTAATGCAAGTTAGTTAATAATCAAAATTATTAAATAGGAGGAATTTGCTTTGGAATACAAGAAAAGAAACATGCTGTCCATTTTAGTTAATAATTTTCCCACACCGATAACAGCTCTGAAATTTGAGTAACAGGTGCATTTTTTTTCCAAATTGGTTTTCCTGTTAGTAGATTGTGTTTTCAGAGAAAGGTGCAAGGCATGGATCAGCCTTGGGGGATTAACTTCAAGGTAGACTGGATGACTGTCCCACAGTGAAGAGAATGCTCTGGGTCAGTGAGATGGCCCTGGAAGGCAGGATATGCTTGGCAGCCCTTCTCCCTGTGGCACATCTGCTGAGGGCCTGCTTCACTTTGACTGTACTATGCAGATGTTGCAGAAAACTCCAATTCAGGAGTCTTTTTTTTTTTTAAGATTTTATTTATTTATTTGACAGAGACATAGTGAGAGAGGGAGCACAAGCAGGGGGAGTGGGAGATGGAGAAGCAGGCTTCCCTCGGAGCAGGAGGCCCAGTTCGGGGCTCGATCCCAGGACTCTGGGATCATGACCTAAGCTGAAGGTAGACACTTAACCAACTGAGCCACACAGGCGTCCCCAGTTCAGGGTCTTGCTAGGATATCTGAAACCCCTCATTTGCTAAGGAGACTTGGGCTGTCTGGAATAATATCCTTGATTGTGAGTGGGACCAGACCCGCCCTTGTTGTGAGAGGCCAAGGGGGTGTTACTGGGATCCCTGTTCATGGCATGAGCTGTCCTGAGCAGGGTTACCTGGGACTGTTGCTAACCAAAGATGGGTAAGGGTCGGATTCGAGGGGGGCATGTGGTAGGACAAAATCCACGATTGTTCTTTTCAGAGCTGATAGTCTTTGAGAATGGTGATGCTCTTTGTCGACTTTGAAGTCCCCATGTTTGCCCTGGTAATGAATTAGCCAGTGTACTACTGGCAGTGCCTTCTTAGGAACAGACCTGGCTTTAACTGGTGGGTCAACCCGCACAGGAGACTTGTCGGTGCTGTGACGAGGAGGCAGTGCAGCCGGCAGTTGTTGCATTTTGTTTTTCCCCCTTGGCCAATCTGTTCTCATAAACTGGGTATTTATTTATTTAATTTTTTAAAAATATTTTTATTTATTTATTTGTCAGAGAGAAAAAAAGAGCGAGTGAGCACAAGCAGGGAGAGCAGCAGGCAGGAGGAGAAGCAGGCTCTCTGCTGAGCTGGGAGCCCCATGCGGGACTCAATCCCAAGACCTCAGGATCATGACCTAGAGCCGAAGGCAGCCACTTAACCGACTGAGCCACCCAGGTGTCCCGTAAATTGGGTATTTAATCCAAGAAACTCTAAGGTATGGAAGAGAGGCCATTTGCTCAATCAGGCGCTGCTGTGTTTCTCTAACATGTTACTAAACCAGGAGGGTGAGCCCACACCACTGGGCAGCTGTGAGACCTGTGCCCAGAATTGGGGAACCACACGGGTCGATGGTCCTACAACTCCACTGTGTTCATTCCTCCCTCCTGGGGGTGGCAGTCATGGGGGGAAGGGGCCAGCTGGTAGAGCTAGAGCCAGAGGGCAGCAGTTAAAGCTGGCGGCCAGAGCGAGAACTCACATGTGTATGCGCACGGGCATGTGTGGATGCAGGTGCATTAAGCGGAGGGTCTCAGAACGCATCGTTAGTACCTTGACTCTAAGCTCTTAACTGAGCCTGAGAAACCCCTTCTGTCAGAATCCTGAAGATGGCACAGAACATGCGTCCCAACACTGGATGGAAATGGGAAATTTGATGAGATGGCACAAGGCAGAAAAGAAAATTCTGAGCTGTTACTAAAACTAGTGCCCTGAATTAAGATCATTCAGTTTCTCAGTCTCAGTAGCAATATGGGGAGTCTCAGAGGAAAACAGAAGCTAACCATTCCTTTCATTACTTCTAAAAATTGTAAAATTAAAAACATGTCATCAAGGTTGTGCCCCAGAAAGGCTTTGTAAATATTAGGAGTTTTGTTTTAATTGCCTAATAATTGAGATTTCTTTATAACAATTCCCCTCAGTAGCTTCTCTGTCCAGGTGTGGCTTTTTGGGCCACATTTTACTTTATAGAAACTAGTGTCGTGGGCGCCTGGGTGGCTCAGTGGGTTAAAGCCTCTGCTTTCGGCTCAGGTCATGATCTCAGGGTCCTGGATCGAGGCCCGCATCGGGCTCTTTGCTCGGCAGGGAGCCTGCTTCCCCTTCTCTCTCTGCCTGCCTCTCTGCCTCCTTGTGATCTCTCTCCCTCTGTGAAATAAATAAATAAAAATCTTAAAAAAAAAAAAAGAAACTAGTGTCGTAAAGTTTCAGAGTCCATACATCAAATGGATTGACTCTGAATCAGGAAACCTGCCTTATGCTTGAATCGTTGCCAGTTAAAATATTTAATCATGCTGCCGTTGTGTTCAGTGTGCTTACCTAACTAGAATTCCTGGTTAATTCAAACGGTGACACCTGAAAACGTTTGATTTTTGTTTTTTTGCTAGATTTCTTCCAGCTGGACAGTTGTGTGGTATGGGTACTATCTGATATTTGCCTTAAATATTGCGTCTCTTTTCAAAATCCACTTACTTTGGAAAGGATAAAGTGTGCTGAATGAGATGGCACCCAGAGAGTTGTGGGCACCGGTGGGTGCTCAAGAAGAATAAGGTGATGTCCATATTTGCCCCGTGGCCCTAACATGACCGGCAGGAGCACGTGGTGCATCACTCCCTGTGTGAGCTGAGTCTCCCAGGAGCTCGGGGCGGGGGGTAGATGCCCCCTAGGGAACACATTCATAACCTGGGTCCCGGGGGAGGAAGAAAGCCTTTTGCTCTTGCTGGGGGAATCTTATTAATAAGCCTTTCTGCGGGGAGAAGGACGTGGAAAATGAATGCAGCTGGTGATAATCAGTTTCTTACGATATACTCTGATAGTACTGGCTTAGTTGTTTTTAGCTGAAATCATTAGCTTCCATTTTTAGTAGAACAAAGTACCGGCCAAATTAGTCTACAGTAAGCCATTAAGATGGATGTTAGAATTAAAAACATTTTTGGAAAAAAGCCTGGTTGGAGCCTTTGTTTTAAGCCCTTGGGCAGGAATCGGGTCCAGTTTCTGGTTGCTTGAGCTGTCACTCCGATGTTCCAGGCACACACTCAGCCTGTTGCTCCTGGTGTGGGAACACACAGGCCAACTTTTCTGCGGGCTGTCTCCTCTGTGGGTCAAAGTTGTACTTGCCTGACAGGTAAACAATAGATTTTACCCTGAGAATTCATGATGTAGTCTGTATTTTTACCTTTAACTTGGGGGGAGGGATACACACACACTCACGTGTGTGTGTGTGTGTGTGTGTGTGTGTATGTGTGTGTGTGTGTATATATATATATATATATATATATATATATATATATATAATTGACTGCACAGACATACAAGCCGGGGTGTGCAGGTTGATTGTTAAAATGTCAATTTGTTAAACAGCAGTTGTTAAAAATTCTCTATCTTAAATTATATTAAAACCCAAAGTAACAAATATTCAAAATTCATCACTTCTCAATTCTTTTACTCCATTTTATTATGGTTGTTGTCATGGTCATTTATGTTTATCATGCTATCTGGTGCAAATACTATATATGATGAGTTACTGTGCCTCTTTCCAAGTCAGTGGAGTGACATTGTGGTAGCTTGCAATGGGTTGTGATGGGGACTATTTACACTGTGGGAATCAGCAAATACTATAAATTAGGACTTGACTGTTTTGTTGATTATCTAGACTCAAGAAAGCAATGGAAAAAATATTAGTAATGCAGATGAAAAGTTGTCATCTGTAGCCATTACATTGTGAATAGTGTGAAAACTTGAAATACTCTTCCATTATTTGAAAACTATTACCCGATGGATCCAAGTGAAGTTTCGACATCCAAAGAAGTTGTTTGACATTTGTACTACTCATTAAAAAAAAAAAAAAATCAGCTTTCATGTCAGAGCTCTACTTGTTGACCTATTGCAACCAGAGGCCACCTACAGATGCAGGAAACGGACTATATGCAATTTCCAGTAGAGTAGTGTGTGTTATTATTTGTGTAAAGTGTCATATCGTTTATACTGCTAAAATTTATAATAAATACACACTCACAGATGCATAGGTGGTTTTTTCCAGAGAGCTGGTTGGTGAACGTTTACCAAAACGCTAGTGCCTGAAAGGGCACTTTTCTGGGCTGACGAGAACGGTCCATGCGGACTGCATACTTGTTTCTCGCACACATGACGCATGGAGGCAGCACTCTCCATCACTGTCTACTCCGAGTAGAGGCTGCCCCAGGGTAAGTAGGAATTTTCATCTTTTTACTAAGATTCCAGTGGTCTCCAACGAGATTCCATGAGTCTGTTGTACTAACAGAATCCCTGAAAAGTAGAGAATGTGTGGCTGTCCCCATCGGTTGCAGCCAGGGGGCTGGCCAGAGTCTGCAGAGGAAGTCTTTGTTCTGCCTCCCCGTCCCGCGGCCCCAGAGAGCTGTCACGCGTGAGGGCCACCCGCAGCCATTGGGACTTGCTCAGGGAACGTGAATCGCTCTCTCAAGAGCAGTCATGGCTCTGTGAGGGCCTGCTCCGGTTCCACATCCGCTCCTCGGGAAGGCCCAACCTCATGACCTCCGTGACAGCCAGAGACAACGATGGCGCCCATGCTGGGTTCCCACACCAGGGCACCCCCCTCACCGCAGACTCTTCCCACCCTAGTGCCTCTGGTTTCAACGGTTCCTATGTCTTCCGAAGCCAAGTGGCCTTTTCCAGGGCTGGGCTCTGCAGACTAGCGTTTTCTTTCATTTGTGTCTTTCTTATGTCAAGTCTGTGAGAGAAAAGAGAAAACTGCGTCAAGCAGTGAATTCCACCCTCTTCTATGCCTCAGAACTTGACCAGAATAGAGACAGGTCCTCTCTCGGCAGCCGCTTCACCCTCCTGTGCTTCTGAGAGGCCTTCTTTTGTTTTCAGGCCTGTGTGATCCTTTGTCGAAATCCCTTGATCCTCAGGAGCCAGGGCGATCTTCAGGGTTTTATGCCTGATCCTTCCCATATTCCCCGAAGGCCAAGTCCGCAGCTGAGCCCTGGTTGGGCTCCCCCGTGGAAGAGGTTAGCCTGGCCTTACCTTGCGGGGAGCTGGGCGTCTCTGGGGGAGCGTCTCACACGTCTGAGGCCGCTGTGCTGCATGGGGTAGCGTTTTGTGGGTACGTGGCAGCTCGGTGACAGCCACTTCTCAAGGAAGTGTAAATGGATTCCCCCAGACTAAGGACCTGCCCCAGTGAATGCTTCTGCTTGTTATTTCTGTCTGCATTAACACCATCTGGACCGAATTATCTCCTGATCAAGTTTCACTCCCAGCCGCGTAGTCCGCAAGTGCAGAAAGAGCAGAGACGGTTCACGCAGTGCCAGCAGAGGTGGCCCAAGGACAGGCCGCCATGCCCCAGGGTTCCCCAGTGAAGTCTCAGGGCCAAGACCTAGTTGTCCAAGCCAGACCTGGCACCTACTGGGGAGCGAACCACTCTGCTCGCTCCCACCGTCAAGTTTAGAAATAAAAGAAGGATGCCAGATGCCCTTTCTTGGACTCTGAAGAGGACACAGCAAAAGGAAACAAGTGGCCGAAAGGAGGGTGGAGAGGAGGCAGACTGGCTACGTTTTGTAAATATTAAGAGTTTTCTGAATAACGTGTCATCATCTCAAAAGAACATTCATGTCCTGTATTAGTCTGCAAGTGGAATCCTGTTGGAAGTAGGGGTGTGCGTAGGTGGACCTTCCCTGCAGTATATGCATTTCTAGTTCTGACACTGCAGTGGGGGGCTGGTAACTGTGTAACTCTTGGCTCTCTGCGGGCAGAAAGAAGCGCCGATTTCTAGCGTCTGCCGCTTTCCATAGTGTAAATATTCCCACCACGGCCAAGCTACCTTTGTGATGTCACTGATGGCAGATTTGGGAAGAGGTGCCAATAACTGGCTTCCCTCGGGGGGTCAGAGGCAGCTCCCTGGTACTGCTGACTCTCATCTGGGTCACACATTCTGCTTCCCAGGTATTCTGGAATGTTGCCCTGACCTTCCTGCTCTGAGCTGAGTGGAATCCTGGAGAACCTGAGCCCTGGCAGGGGAGAGCTTGGGAAAGCCAAAAGAGGAAGGTGGCAGATTGCTTTGAGAGCCCCAGATGCAGCAGATGGGGCCGCACTCCCCACAGTGGACGTGGGGGTCTTGGGGCGGATGACCTGTGGGCCATGGCTGGGGGCAGTCCTGTGTGTGCAGACTTGCATGCTGCCTGCCCGTGGGGTGAGGGGAACCTCTGGCTTCTTCTTACCATTCTCTTTCATTTGTGTATATGTGTGTGTGTGTTTGAGAATCTCTGCACTTCCCAAACATCTCTGTCTACTGAAAGTGTTGCTGTGAGAGTCCGCTGAGACGAGGTGGCAGAACCACATCATAGACTAGAGAGGGTTTTGTCCGTGGAACGGGCTCCTCTTAAGCTAATGCAGAGCTATGAATATTTGGAGCTAGTCCCGAAGTCATAATTTAAAAAAATTACTTTTCTTAATAGAAATTATAAAAGATTAGAAAGTAGGAGAAATAAAAAAATCATGGGCGCCTGGGTGGCTCAGTGGGTTAAAGCCTCTGCTTTTGGCTCAGGTCATGATCTCAGCGTCCTGGGATCGAGTCCCGCATCGGGCTCTCTGCTCAGCAGGGAGCCTGCTTCCTCCTCTCTCTCTGCCTGCCTCTCTGCCTACTTGTAATTTCTCTCTCTCTGTGTCAAATAAATAAATACAATCTTTAAAAAAAATCACCCATAATCTTATGACATTTTCATGACTTTGATCACATACTTTATGCATATGTGTATTATATACTGTAATTTCTTAAAAATAGTCCTATTGTTCCTACTCTTCTTCTGCTTACCGAATACTCTCTCCTAGACATATTTTATGGGTCAATACATATTCTTTCACAGCATAGTGTTAAATGGCTACACAATATTATATTGAACGGATATATTGTAATTCTACCGCCTCTCCATTATGGGAACTTTTTCTTATTTTCATTTTTTGCTTAAATTTGATAAACATCCTTATAAGCAAAATCTTTGGACATATCCTCAATTACTTCTATGGGAAGAATTCTTAGAAATGGATATTCTGAATCAAAGGATATTTTTGCAGATTTAAAAAAGAAAGGATCCAATGAAATCACATGCATAGTGTATTTACTACAGTGCAGTGCTTGGCGTGTGTGTGTGTGTGTGTGTGTGTCTGAAAGGCCCCATAAATGACAGCTATCGCTGTTATTCATTTGTTTAGCAGACTATTGCCGTATTGGTCTCAGTGGTGACTATTCTAGAAGGTGGAATTTTACTGTGTTGTTGTTCAGGGGCATTATGAAGAGAGCATGATGGTGGAATGGAAGTCATCCCCGGAGTTCAGAGCACTCACAGAGCCTCCAGGAATCAGGGATCAATTTTCGAGTCCTGCCTTTGATGTTCCTTGTTGCATTTACTTTTGGTCACTTGCCCTGAGAAGGTCATGGGTAGAGGGAGAAGAGACAGACTCTAAAGCTGTCAATCCTTATTCACCAATGACTCTGCGAAGAGTTTGAATGTTGAGAGAAAGTTGAGTCTCGGGTTAGAACTGCTTGGGGGCTTATGTGTGCATTTCACTTACCCTTTACAGGTCCGCAGGTACCTGAGCATTGCCTGTGTGTGTCCCGCACACCCTCCTGTCCCCACGTGCATCTGAGATGGGCTCCCAGAGGGCAGAACTGCCATCAAAGCCGGGCAGGCCTCCAGCCCAGGTAACCACCGCACTTACACAATTGTCCCTTTAAGAAAGGTCAGCGGGGGATGTGTTCCTTCCTGCTTCTAGGCTCCTGAAGGTTTTCATGTCCACACTAACCCACTGCGGGTCTGGGCCAAGGCCAAGTTGCCCATCAATATTTTAAAGTAGTGGTGTTATAAAATTTATGGAAGACGCACAAAGGACAATTCCCCGAAGCGACGAGCCCGCTGAGAGGGGATATTGGCTAAAGGGAGATTTTGCTTTGAAACAGTGTGAGATCAGGTGCCAAGCTGGGGCAACCCTTTATATGCATGGGCTGGGAGCGTGGGGGAGAGGGAAATCTGACCTGGTTTCAAATCCCACCTACAACTGTTAATTTATTTGGTTATCTATTAACAGTCTCCTGGCAGCTTACTTTTATGTTTAAAATTAAGTGCTTGATTGATTATTTTCTAGAACAGTGATGGGATGTTGTTCTATACTTAAGCCAATCCATTAGTGGGCTCTCTCATTACTGATCTCCTTTCCTTCCTTTCTTGGTTCATTGTGTGTGTGTGTGTGTGTGTGTGTGTGTGTGCGCGCGCGCGCATGCACGAGCGTACGAGTGCACGTGTGTGCACCTGAAGCTTGAGGGTGTTGGAGGGGGAAGTAAGGGAGTCTTTGTCCTGAAAGCAAAGAAAAGTGGGGCTTTTATTTGTTCCCCAAACTGTATGTCCACAAGGATTTTTCCAGCATCCAAGGCCAAGTGGTTCATTGTCGGCATGATCACAGGTAGGAGAAGAGTCCTGGAGAATTTTTTATTACGGTGATCTCATTTTATCAAAACCCTTGGCATAAGCTTCTATTTTAAAAAAACCTTTACTCTCTTTTTATCTGCTTGGGAGGCATCTTTAAATATTTCCATATTTTTTAAGATTTCCTTCTTGAGGATTGGAACTCCATCACTTTTTTAAAATTGGGTTCATTAAATATTAAATACATGCAGAAAATAAGCTTTATAGGGCAGGGCCTCGTGACTCTTGTGCTCAGACAGGTTTCTCAGTGTTCTGCTTGCTTATTGGTCCCCTAACTCTTGGCATGGCCGGGTGTGGCCTGAGGTGGCCTGACCTCCCGGGCTGGTCACCTCTGGCCGCTCAGAACAGCACCAGCAAAGCAGGATGTGGCCTGCGTCCTACCTGGGAAAGGCTGGGAATCACTGGAAGAAAGTCCGAGGGGCGACAATCAAATGAGCCTCTGTGTCCACAGCGCAGGATGGGAGGGGTCAGCTGTGCCATCTCTTCTCGCCTGTCCTCGTTTGGGGTAGATGGTCCTTCCGGTTTACGGGTCAGAAGCACAGGCACAGGGAAGGATGACTTCGTCCAGCCGTGGGAATGAGGAGCCGCCTCCCTCCCGGCCTGTGGTGAGCTCGGGCACAGGGCTGTGTCACCGGAAGTGTGGCCCTCCACCCTTCACCCCAGAACCTGAACATTCAGCATGAACAAACAGGCAGTCCGCACCATGGACCATGCTTTTCCTAAGAGGTGTGATCCTAAATATTTGCACGGGAAGTGAAGTTTTGTAAATCTAGCAACCTTTCATGGATATTTGGGAAGGATTGGAATCTAAAGGAAAGCTTCCATGGAGTAAAGAACCTTCCTCCAACACATGCCCATGCTGGCTAATTTGTAAATCTAGATTTTTGACTCAGGCTAGGAGTCTGGGTTCAGTTACCAAGTCACACTAAGAGAAAGGAACTGGGTGCCATTAAGCAAAAAGTACATGGAATAATAGTCCCAAAAGCCACTCCTGGCAGCTTTACAATGGTCAAGAGCCTGAGGACAGCAGGTCAGGGCCTGGGCTGGGGTTGGCGTTCATTTACCAGATGGCCCTTCTAGCTCTCGTGCTTCCTGGAAGGAAGATTTCACGTTCGTAGAACCGACGGCTGTGGCCTCAGAAGCCTAAGTATGGGAGGAGCTCTGATGATACAACCCTTCTGACAGGAAATGCTTTCTCAGTTCCCTGGGGCTGCTGTAACAAAGTACCACCAACTGAGTGACTTTTAAAAAAAATCCAGAAATGTATTCTCTCCCAGTTCTGAAGGCCAGAAATCAAAAATCAAGGTGTCGTCAGGGCGGCCCTCCCTCCAGAGGCTCTGGGGAGAACCTTTCTGTCTTCCAGGGGCTCCAACGTGTTCCTTGGCTTGTATCTGCATCACTTCAGTCTCTGCCTCATCTTCACGTGGACTCCTCCCGGGTCTTCTGTCTTTCATAAGAATCACTTGTCACTGGATTGGGGGCCCACCCCAGCTAATCCAGGATGGTCTCACCTTGAGATCCTTAATTATGTCTGCAAAGACTCTTTTCCCAACATAGGTCACATCGCGGGTTCCCAGGGTTAGGACATGGACATGTCCTTCCAGGGGACACCATCCAACCCCCTCCAACCCCCTACAGTCCTTAGGATCTGTTGGGTTCACATTTCCCCCCTTATGAGGCAGAATGGTATGGTCAGAGCATAGAAATGGGGTCTCAGGGCTGAGATGGATGGTGACAAGCACAGGCCTGGACTCTAATCCTGGGTCCCCAGGGATCAGGTGTGAGATCTGAGCAATCAAACCTCTCAGGACGCTGGTTCCTCATCTCTGAGACGAGAGTAATGTGGTTGTAGAGACGAGCCGACGTGGCTCATAAATAGCCCACGCCCTGGGCCACAGTAACCACTGGCTAGCATAGCATTATTATGGCCCGGGAGTGGAGAAACCCGACTCCCAGCCTGACTCTTCCCAGCTAGCCACATGACCTCCTGTGGGCCCCTGTGGAATTGGATAAAGTGTCTGAGTGTCTATGGAATGTGTAGAAAGGCAGTGATCTAACGAAGCGACCCCTGGCCTTTCCAGCCACAGGGCCTGGAGCTCTCGGTCCGGCAGACCTGTCCAGAACTGTGAGGTTCTGGAACCTCAATTTGCATCAGCTCTCAACTAGTTCATGTCCATGCCTTGGGCTGGGCTTCCAGAATAGCCCAGAGGATGTTGCGGCCCACTTCACAATAATATTTGCTGCTCAGTTATCACTTGGAAAATGGTTTCCATGGGGTATAGTTCTCTATTTCTGAGAAGGAAATAATTTGTGGAAGCCCCAAGTGGAAGAATAGGGTTATAGAAATAGCGGTGTAGTCCGTTCTCCTGTGCCCAGATAAGAGTGTCCAGAACCAGAGAAATCGTGAGCAGATACGGTGCCGTCTGGGCCCCCAGGGCAGGCCGCTGAAAGCAGGAGGGCGATTTGAACTTACAGATGGTGAAAGTGAAGCTCAGGGCGGGCGGGGGTGGCCTGTCTGAGGCCTTCCAACTATAAGACCAGGCTTTGTCCTTTCTCGACTTCTTTCTGGGAATTCTTAATTCCATCTGACATTGCTTTTGAGTTCCAGTGTTGGGGACACATTTTTATCCAATGCAGCTGTGCTACTGTTCAGACAGAGTCAACAATATATTGGGAAATCACAGTCTGACGCAAAGTTGAGAGAGGAGGAAGCTGGATGAGACAGAGGGGAAAGAACTTCTTCCAAACAGAAGATCTGTGGCAGGGATCTGGGAGCTCCTACACACTGCTTCTGTTTCACTGCAGAAGAGGACATGCATTTTATTCGCAAACCAGGTCCTTGTCTAAAAGGGCAAGGCCCATCTTCTCTCCCCATGGTCTGGTCCCTGAACACAACTCTCGCTCATACTGACTCGTTTGGCAAAGTTCTAAAGGTCTATTTCCCAGTAGCAGCATCTTCCCTGCCAAGGTAGATACACACATGCAGGTATTTCTTTTTTTGAGAAGTAAAACTTAAATATTCATGAAAAACAGGAGGCCGACCTGCTCGACAACCTATGTGTATGAATAGAATGTCTCGCCAATTAAAAAATGAGTCTACCTTTGCCGGGGGGTGTGTGTGCCAGGGATGAAGGGCTGTTGAAGGACACTCCGTGTAGTATGGGAGGGGACATCTGTTCTCCAGAATGGGACAAGTCCTCATCTTTCTTATCGGCTGCCCACTCTACTGACTTTCCTCCTGTTTCTGAGGATGGTTCTGGCGGCCAAGGAGGAAACACTTGGCCTTTGATGGGTCTCACTTATTTGTCCAGCTTCACGCTGGGCAAACCTTCAGAAAAGAAAATGCTTGGTTTTCAAATAGTGGCATAGTACTGACGTGTGTGTGTGTGTGTGTATGTCGCACGCACATATGCTTGTGTGTGGATGGAGGCGGGGAGTAGGGGGAGAAAGACAATTTATAAATCACATCTTGCAAACCCTTCCATTCTGAACCGGTTGTAAACTCATGTCTTTGCTTTTCTCAAGCTTTGATTTATGTATTGGGACCATGGGGCTTGTGTCCCTTCTTCTGACGATATGTTTGAATTGATCAGGATGCTCCATAAAAATGTTGGGGGATTTGCATGCTCTGGGCTGATTGAGTTGCATTCTTTATATGGCCATTTTTAGATGGATTGTCTCTGTGGGCCTCTGTCCTTTTGTTTTCTGGGGTTCAGAGGTTACATCAAAAACCTCCCTGCCTGCTGCCTGATGTGACCTTTGAACTCCAAAGGGCACAAGATCATGAGGCCATAAAATCAAGCACAAACACTAAAGGTGTCATTCTGATTGTCCTCTGAGGACAGGAGTTTAGGGCTCCGTCACATGATTTGGGGTAGCGGAAATACTGAGACAGCAAAAAGCAGGGAACGCCAACCATCCGAACGTCAATCCATAGTCAGGAAGGATGTAAGAAAGCCTAGGGGGGTAGCCATTGTGCAAATTGCTAAAAATGTCAGCCGCGTGTTTCATTTCTCCGGACATTTCTGGTAGGACAGCCCTGGGAATGTCAGCATGCCAAATCTGTGGGCTGGTGGGGTAAGATGCCATTTTCCAGCGGTGTCCCCGCAATCTGGGGCGCTTTTCTGTAGGCGGCCTGCCCTGGCCGGTGTGAAGACAGCAGGAAGTCACCGGGAGGAGGTCTGGGTGCTGTTCCAACTCTCAGGAAGGACAGGCTGAAATCTGAGAGCCACAGTCTGCGTGGCTGGGGAGGAAGAGCTCTAGATTAGCTGTCGGTTTTTTTTAAAAGGGGAAGAGGCACTGGCTCAGTGTCAAACCTCCAAAGAGTATGTCATTAGAAAGGGGAAAAATCTATTTGGAATAATGATAAAGGTCTCCTTGTGGTTGGCTAGCATTTCAGGGCAAACCAAAACAAACATGCAAGGGAAATGCAGAGGAGCCCTGCAGGGCACGGGTTGAAAAGTGAAGGCTCAGGCTCAGGCTCCTTGACACCAAATAAATTATCCAGAATATTCTAAAACCATAAATGAACTTCTACTGATTTATGCAGAGGTTTCTGAGGTCTTTCAAAAATGCATGGGAGGAGCATTTCCGCTCCCCAGTGGCACGGGAAATGCTCCTCAGCAGCAGAAAGGAGCAGAGCTGAGCGCGGCTGAAAGCCTCCAGCTGCAAAGAAGCTGCCATCATGGAAAAAAGCCCATAAACAGGATCAGGAGCAGGGGGAGGGGTCGTCCTTGGAGAGAGGTCAGCGTCCACTCTGGACTGCACGTAGGGGAGAGACCGAGCCCCATGATAAAGGTGGTCCAGAGACATCTGTCCCCAGATGTTATTCTCATGCCCAAACTGAGTGGAGGGAAGGGTGGGTTTGTTTGTTTTTTAAGGTTGTGTAGAAATCCGAGCACCCCCCCAAGGACAAGGAAAGGGGACACCCCTGATCTGAAACTCAGATGGAGGCTGTGGGTTTGAAGGCCTTAGAAATCCAAGCAAAGATTTGAGAGTTTGGGGATAAATTCTTGAGAATGGACTGCTGCTAAGGAATGAGGGGTCCAGGTAGGGGTGGCAAATGGGAGGATGGAGAGCGGGGAAGGTGGGCAGCCAGCTGGAACGAGAAGAGGCAGGAGGGAAGATGGCTCTCGCTGGGATGGCTGGTTCTCAAGCTGGAGGGGGATTTGCAAACGGCCACGCAGAATGGAGTATGGGTGTTCTTTTCTCTGGAATGACTGGGTTTTATACTTACACCAGGCACCCCCGGCACTTAAGGATTCTGGGAAGAACTAAGCCATGGGAACAAAACTCTTGTCTGTTTCTGCCTCTCAGAGTAGCTGTTCTGAAGGTGGGGACTCTGAGTTTCAAGTGTGTGATGCACCTGTGCCTTTGAAAGGAGGCATCTGCCCCAGGGTGAGTCCCCGGGTCTCCTGTCTTCTGGGACCACCTGCCTTGTCTCCTGACGCCTGCTCTCCCAGAGGTCAGAGGCCCCGCTTGGGTCCTTGTGCTTTCTTGGATTTGGACTCATGGCAGTTTAAATCCCTGAGTTTTTCTGGTTTGCTCGATGGGAAAGAGGGGGCAAACTCTGAGGCTGCAGAAGAGTAATGGACATCGGAACCGTTCGTTTGACCAGAGCTCTGGGAGCTGTTGGGAGAGGCCAGAGAACACACCTTCTGGTGGGGCTGGCTTCCCACAGCGCGGCAGGGAAGAAGTTCCCTCAAGCGCCCACATGGCTGGTTACCCAGGCCCGTGGGCCGGCCGCCTTTTCCACTTGTCTGAAACCTACCTTTCCTCAAAAGACCAGGTTAAATCCCTCCACTTCTGGGCAGTCCTCCTGGACCAGCTATGTCAGAGTGACCTTCTTTTCTGATTGTGCATAATGCCGTTGCTTCTGTGTGTATTATGCTCGGTCTCCTACTCTCTACCAAACAGACTGCACACCTACGTGTGTATTTCCACGTGTGTGTATCCGCCTGGCATCTAACCTCTCCTGCAGCTCAGCGGAGACTCCTCTTCTTCATCCCCCTCTCTAAAAATATTTCTTGGTTAATTGACATATTGACTTCTTGGGTGCACCACACATCTTCCTCTGATGGACGTTCATTTTATTACAAGCTTTAGTGGGAGAACGGTGGTGGAGCATCCTCCTGGCTTCCCCTGCAGCCGTGTTCCGTGAGTCCCTGGATGTGGGGGATAGCCACGCAAGTGACAGTCCAGTCCTGGTCACTTACACACAGTGGTACTTCTGGGGGGCCAAGGGTGTCAGGGAGTTCAGTTTGCTGTGGCTGAAGGGAGTCAGCCTAGCCTCAGAGCTTCTGATGTAAGTGGTTTGAGTTGAGACCCAAGTGTGGGTATTTCTTCCAAGCTTCCCGGATGGCTCTGATGTAGCTGCAGGGCTGGGGATCACTGGTCTGGGGAAGTAAGACCATCTTCAGGTTCTTGGGATTAAGGGTTACAATTCCCACCCACACAAGGTCTGCAGTCTCTGAATGTGAATTTCAGATTAGTGAGAGAGGACATCGATTGGCTGGTTAGTTGGATCCAATGAGCCATGGCAGGGGTGTGGGGGAGGGTGAAGTCATGAATTACAAACCCAACCATTGAGGCTCCATTGGGTGGCTCAGTGGGTTAAAGCTTCTGCCTTTGGCTCAGGTCATGGTCTCAGGGTCCTGGGATCTAGCCCCGAACCTGCTTCCTCCTCTCTCTCTTTGCGTGCCTCTCTGCTTACTTGTGATCTCTCTCTCTCTCTCTGTCAAATAAATAAATAAAATCTTAACCTGACCATTGCTACTCCTTTAGATTTGAGGTGTATTTCCTAAGAGTTGCATGTTGTGAGCCATGTAGACATATCCAAAAGTGACTGGTACATCTCTTTGTGCCATTACGGTAGCAAACTTTACTACAGTTGGTTTTGTTTTAAGGTCCTCAAGGGCAGAGACTGTCATTTTTGGAGAGCCTGTGTATTAATCACATTTTTAATTTTCTATATTTTATGATGCTTTGACCTCTTGGGGCTTTGCAGACCCCTCCCAGCATTAGCTAATTCCTAGAGATGGCAAACAATTTATCTGCAAGCCTGCTTTTGATGTGCAAACTCCCCAGTCCCGAATCCGTATACTCCAACCAATCTTCCTGCCCTAAATCACCCACCCCAGGGCCAGCTATGGTACAACCGGGAACCACCCCTAGAGCTGAGAGCCTACTGAAATGCCTGAAATTATCCAACCTCAAGATTGCTAAGCTGCTTACCCTGCCTCACCCACTCCTTCCCACAAAAGCAGCAAGAAAGGCTTTCGCCCATGACTTTCCATTTGTTCCTTCTGTCTCCTGACTGACCCTGGTGCTTCTCTGTGTGGCCTGGCATGGTGCGGCGTGGTGTGCCTCCTCCTCCTCTTAGCAACTGTAAATAATGAACTATCTTCCTTTTTTCTTCTTCTACATTTGTATTCACTCATGTAACAACCACGCAGAGCACTTTATATAACCTATTTAGCACGCCAGAGGGTTCTCTTCGAAGTCAATACCCACGCACCCGGAGGTACCCACGATTCTGACTTCTGTAAGTTTTAGATGTTCTTTTTTTCTTTTGTTTTTAAAGATTTTATATTTTATTTATTTGAGAGAGAGCAAGATAGAGCAAGAGCAAGAGAGGGCACGAGTAGGGGGGAGCGGTGGAGGGAGAAGCAGGCTCCCTGCTGAGCAGGGAGCCGGATGTGGGACTTGATCCCAGGACCCCAGGATCATGACCTGAGCCAAAGGCAGACGTTTAACCGACTGAGCCACCCAGGTGCCCCTAGATGTTCTTGAACTTTGTAGGAAGACAGACTTTGCATCTGTCTTCTTACACTCATCATTGTTCTCGGAGATTCACCCAGCTTCTGCATGTGTTTACAGCTTGTTCTTTTTTGTTGCTGTGTGGTGTTCCACCGCATCAGGCTGGTGGGAGGGATATAGTGAGCTCTCTTTTTCAGTGCTGGCCATCACGTGGTCTGTTGGTCTCACCAAACCTGAATAAAACCCAAGATCCCCGGTATGTTTTAGAATACCTCAGCATCTGGCACAGGGCCTGTTACATATAAGGCAAATGATAAATATTGGCTGAATTGAAGAAATGGGTGGGTGGATAAGCAGAGCCTTGAGAATTCAATGGAGGCCTGGGAGTGACATTTTATGCCTGATCCAGCCCTAAGGGATGGATGCCTGGCTTATTTCTCTCATGCTCCTCCCTCTGTCAGAAGAAGAACCATAGGCAATTACTGCAGGATAACAGGATGGAGGGACCAGGTGACTCTCTGAAAAGGAGCAATCAGACTGAAGACCGAGGGCAGAAGAAGAAGGTGTGAGTCAAGCATCCCGGCCGGCTGGGAGCCCATCGCCGTGTTTGTAAATGGGAATGATGAATGGGCATGCCGTGTATTTATGTCACCCTGCCAGACCTTTCTCCCCGCTTCCCTTCACATTCTCTCTCCAGGATAGAAGATGCTTGGCACCGAAGAACTGTTGTCCTTCTACTCAGAACCAGGGGAAACTGACAAACTCCATTCTAGTTCATTAGACCCCTCGATGAATTATGGGGAATGGAGGGAAATCATGACTGGAGCACACTTAATGAACCCAGGAACTCCAGTGATGGATGGATAGATGGAAATGAACATTAATCTACTCTCAGTCACTCTGATGATGTCATTTTTAACCAACCGTGAACATCACCCAGAAGCCAACCTGGAGACAAAGCAGGGATAATGGGGGGGGGTGCAGGGGAGGGGTGCAGGGGAGGGAGCACTGTTAACCAGATTTCAGAATCCTGCCAGCAGGCCCGGCTACAAGTTCATTTAAATGCTCCCCTTAGCTCTTGAATTAAAACAAGACAGGGCTAAAACTTTAATCAATCTGGTTCGGCCGCCACACTCAGCCATGAGCAGAGAATAAAGTGAAGGTCACAGGAGAAGTCCGGGAGAGAGAATTTGACAGTCTGTGCAGATGAATGGGGTGATGCCAAATGGCCTTGCAGTTCATTGAGAGCTGGAGTGGCAATCCGCTGATAGCCAGTGCCAGATTCCCTAGCCCTGTTTTTCTGGGGGATGCAGGTGTGCACGTGTGTGTGTGTGCATGCGTGCACTCGCCTGCCCTGGTAGAAAAATTGGTAAGAAACTGCAAAAAAACCCAAAACAACAGAAAACCCAAACCCCAAAACCCTCTCCTTCCCACGTTCACTTAATCAGAGACTTACTTACATTAGCTAGCAACTAATTTCCAAGGAGGGTTATTCCATTTTGATGTACATGGGGTTTCTTCACATAATTAGATTGCTTTAGTCTGAATTCCTCAGGAATTCAGGGAAGGGGTGGGGATGTTGGAACCGATGCACATGGCTGGCAGGCCAGGCCTGCGGCAATATGGGCAGAGGCAGCTAACGAGGGTGCAGAGCAGGAGGGGGAGGGGCTCGGTGCAAAGACCAGTGTCTCCTGCAGATTTGGCTTAGTACCCTGCTAGCACCCGTCCACAAAGTATGGGGGAGGCCAGCTGTCTTCCACATGCTGGTGAGAGACCTCACAGCGGTGGGTGCTGGCAGTGAGGACCTGGCAGTGAGGACCCCGGAGGATACCATCGGTCACATCTGATGTGACTGCAGCCCAGACATTCCCTCTTGTGACACCCCACCCTCATTGCCTCGGCCCTTCCTGGCCAGAAATGTAGATACAACTCGAGCGAAGGAGGAGAGAGACCCCTGTATTAAGTAAGGCTACCTCTGTCCTTTCTAACCAGAGTGGCTGATTGCACTGTGCTTCTCTGCTGGTTCTCTGACTCATCTCTCTCTCCCTCCCTCTTTCTGTCTATCTCCCTCCCCCACAGTGGCCTCCTTGCAGATCTGTGTCAAGACACACTCCTGCCCCAGTGCCTTTGCATTCACGGTTCTCACTTTCTAGAATGCTCTATGCCCAGATATGCTCATGATTCCCTTCCCACTCCCCTGTTTAAATGTCACATTTTCAGAGAGACCTTCCCTAGCACTTTATTTAAAATAACAGCGTCATTTATCACTCTGTCCTGTTTCATCTTTAGAGCACTTATCACCATTGACGTTACGTATATGGAAATGCATATGGATATAAACCCAATGTGTGTGTGTGTGTGTGTGTGTGTGTGTGTGTGTGTATAACCATATATTTTTGTTTATTGTCTGTTTCCCTCATTAGGATGTCAGCTGCACGAGAGCAAAAACTTAGTCTCTCAGTGAGAGTGCTCAGAACAGTGTGTGTGCACGGACACTTCCTGAATGCCTGGCCCCCACCCCTGACGGCCAGGGCACGTGCGGAGCCCCGGGGACTTGGCAGCAATCTGCCCCTCAGGGCTTCTGTCACACACCTCTGCCTTTGGGACCCGCCATTTAAGCCCCCTCTTCCTCTCTACCTCCCGGCTGCCGCAGCCCTGAGAAACTTTATCTAGCCTAAGGCAGAGCTGTCTGGCACTGACTGATCACGTATTCTTCCAAATCTATTATTTATGCCTCACCAGTATGCTCAGAGTCCTTCAGGCCTGAGGCTTCTTACACTCAAAAGCCACACTTTGAAACACATAAAGCTTCCCCCCGTTAAAACTATGGTCTCTGCTGTGAGTTTCCAAAAGCCTATTTTGTAATGTAGAAGCAAAAGCTGATCCCTTTTACTGCATTTTGCAGTGTCATCACTTTGCTAATGTGGACCGATGAAGGTCCCTGCGGCGGCCTGTGTCCGAGGGTGGGCCAAAGGGTAAGGGTAAGGCGTAGGGTGGGGTTGGTAGAGCAAAATACTCTGGGCCTCACACAGGGTGGAGAGGAGCTCCCATAAGTACTGCAAGTGTGAATGACCTCAGTAAAATCTCTTTGAAACGCACTTTCTAACTGGTGCTGAGGAATTAACAAACATAAGTAAAAATAATAAAACCCAGTGCGACCACAGATGGGGGGAAACAGTGCATTGCTGGCATGGCACTTCTTCGTTCCAGGATTTCTAGAGAGCAGCCTGGCCTAACAGGAGCTGTGAGATAGTTAATCTTGGGAGTACATTGGTATTGCCTCCTGGTAATCCCCTCTAGGGAATATGTTCAAGGAGTCTAAGCCAGAAGGAGCAAATGAGAAACCAAAATTTGTTCGAATATAACTGTGGCATTATTTAGCAGTCATGAAAATGCCCAAGACAGAACAGTGGTTAAGCAGACTGATCTGTTAGGATAATAGCCAAGCATCTGAGGATAGTAGCTAAGTCCAGAGTCAGGATAGGGTAACTCTTTTAACAAACCACATCAGACCTGGGTGACTTATCCCAGCAAACGTTGATTTCTTGCCCGAATCACAGTCCAGTGTGGGTCAGTTGAGTCTACTCCACATAGTCACTCAGGGACCTGGGCTCCTGACATTCATGGGCACCATCATTTCCTCTCTCTGTCCGGTAGGTGCATGAGGGAATGAAGGGATGACAGAGGACTGCAAGGGAGATTTCACGAGCTAGAGCTGGAGTTCTGGGGGCAGCATTATGACGACCCACATTCTGGTGGCCAGAATGCAGTCATCTGGTCATACCTAACTGCCAGCAAGGCTGGGAAATGTGTTCTCCCTACACGCCCAGAGAGTAAGGTTTGGTGAACACATAGCAATGACTGCCACATCATTAAAAGGATATGCATGGGGGCGCCTGGGTGGCTCAGTCGGTTGGGCATCTGCCTTTGGCTCAGGTCATAATCCTGGAGTCCCACGACTGAGCCCCGTGTCGGGCTCCCTGCTCACTAGGAAGTCTGCTTCTCCCTCTGACCTTCGCCCTGCTCATGCTCTTTCTCTCTTGACTTGCTCTCTCTCTCAAATAAATAAATAAAACCTTAAAGAAATAAAATGGTATTCATGTTGGCTCTACTGATACAGGGGAACTTAAATATTAAATAATAGTAAACAGAAAGGCAGAACACAGAAGCACTAATTAGGATTAATTAGAGCTAGTTACTAATAACTATAATTGCAGCTATGTGTATTCACCAACTTGGAAGTGATTGGAGAGTACGGTGGGCTTTGTGGTTGTGTAGGGTCTTTTTTCCTTCATGAAATGAGGAAACGAGATGAGCAAAGGGAACAGCGGAGGTGGAGTCATGTGACTAGAGATTGCGTTCCACTATGCCGTTTACCTTTTCCAGACTTTTTCATGAAAAACACTGAGGCTTACGTCAATTATTTTTTTTCCGGGTATATGAGAAATGTCTTCCTGGCCACCAAAATTATTCCAATATGTTAATGTCTTTACAATACTCGGTTCTGAAGATATGTCAGAATTTCAACCACTTTCCTCTTGAGGGACTTTGTTTCCATATTTTATTGTTGTAAATTGCTCTCTAAAGAATGTCTTTTATGGACATTGCAGCCCACATTTCTGATCACTTTTTAGGATTGAGTCCTTAAAGAGGAGTTACCAAGGCAGAGAGTATGATTATTTTCAAGGTTCTGGAAACACGTTGCCAAACTACCTTCCCGAAAGGTCATATAATTTACATTCCTCTCTCACTTCACCTTTGTAGCATCTGGCGCTATCAGTCTTCCTATTGGTTTTGCTAATTTGATAAGCAAGAAGCTGTATCTGGTGACTGTCTTTAATTTCTTTGACTACTTTTTTATGGCAGAATAGCTTTTTTTTATGTGGATTTGGCAGACATTTGCATTTTCTCTTTTGTAAATTGTCTATTCATAATCTTTACCCATTTTTAAATTTTGTTTTCTTATTGATTTGGACGGATGTCTTATATTGTACGAAGATCACCTTTTGCCTGTTATGTGTAGGGTTCATATTTTTTCAGTTTATTGTTTGCTTTTATTTTATTTTTTATATCTGGACGTTTAAAATCTTTGTGTGATAGAATCTGTTAGTCTTTTCCCTTGTGACTCCCTGTGTCGTTTTGTGCTTGGAAAATGCTTTATCCAATCTCAATGAAGAGATTGGATAAATAAATATTAACCTACATTTTCTTAGAGTTTTTAAAGTAATTTATGGGTATTGTAATTTTGACGTGCTTGGAATTTATTTTATTTTGTCATGTGAAATGAGGATTTAGGAGTTTCCTGCGCCTGGAGAGCCAGTTTTCCTAAAATCACATCTGAGCAATTTATCCCTTTTTCACTGACTTGTGATACCTCCTTTATCAGCTATGAGGCTCTTATTAAAGTGCAGATTTTACAAGCTGTAGGATGGAAATAATAGTCTGTGACTGAGCACCTAGAGTTGTCATGAAAATTGAGTGAGATAGATCTGTGTGAACCAGTTTTGCAAATTTTGGAACATTCTACAAATGCTTTGATGGCTCACAAAAGTGAAGAAAGGGAAAGCAAAAGTAGATGCCAAAGTGCTCACCACTTTTGTAACGAAAACACACATGATGATGTCCAGGCAATTATGGATTCCTAGGGTTGGAACCACCATGAGGATTATAAGGCCTTTTGTATTTTCCCGTTTCATAATTATGTCTCTCTGTGCTCATTTTCATGTCTTGCCAAAGCCAGGAGAAGAGAAGGTGGGCTGTTTTTTTCCCCCCAAGTCTTATAAAAATGTGGAGAGAATAGTTTTGGGGGGAAAAGGTTGGGAGGTTATAGCAGAAATTAAATTCAGAAAATGAACTGCAGAAATTAAATTCAGGCATGGTCTAGAGATGTCGCTGTCCTTGTGCCCCAGGTCTCTAGACGACAGCTGGCCGGGTTCAGCAGCTCAGTCAATGGTATAACGATGGACTGAGGGTCTGCCATGAGCTCTGCGCTAGGGCTTGGTGAGAGACACGTGACGTAGGACAGACTGTCATGTGTTTAAGGAAGGCAGACTAGCCCATGAAAAAGCCAAGGGCACTATGACAATACACAGCCGAGGTCCAAATGGGGTCCCAGAAGAGCCAGTGGCAACTCTAAGTGCTCCTGGTGATGGGAGATAGGGAAAAAAAACAACCAATGAAGAGAAGGGCATGAAGAAATGGCAGCAGTAGGTGGGTTCTGAGTGCAAGCAAAGATGGCCTGAGATCAGGTTTTAAGTGCCCCTCCCCGCACCCTGGGACTGAGAACAGGTGGGCACCATGTGCCAAGCTGGTGTGGACACTCTGAGCAATGGGCAGATTTGTTTGTCGATTTCTTTAAAAAAATGGCTGTTCCCCAGGAGCAGAAGCTTATGGATGGGAAGTGGGTTCGTGGGGAGAAGTTTGGGCAGAAAAGAAAGAGGAATGGACAAGTGGCTGGACAGTTTCATGGCATTTAAGTTCATCATGCAAACTCTTAGTTGAAAGTGGTCTTCAAAAGATTACATGCTCCAGGGCTGAATCAGCTCTAGGTTGGAATACTCCTGATGAACTTCATCTGTGATTTTTCTGGGATATGTGTCTCACTTGGGTTTGACAGAGCCCCAGGAATGGAAAATGACCAACACTCTTACTTCCTTATGGATTTGATCACATCCATCCCCACAGTGCCTCCCCTCTTCCTCGCCCATTTCAATACAAAGCAGTCATCGTGCTCAGTATTCAGAAAGCTGTGGGTCTAGATGGGGAATTCTTAATTTTTTTTTTATTCACGGAGGACAATGGTGAAAGAGCTAATATACACTCCACATGGCCCTGGGTAATTTTTTTTCTGTCATCTTTAAGGATGATGCACAATGTGTGAATATGGCCCACAACTGAGGCCTAATTATGAATCTCCAGTGAGAGTGCTGCATTTTGGAGGAAGTCTTAACCGAGCACTTAAGCAGTAATGCCTCTGAGCACGCCACTGTGGATTTGGAGGAGAGCTTTGATTCCTGCACCAGGAGCAGACGACTCCCACGCTGCTCCCACAAGCACTTTTATCTTAGACTATTATGGTCTACGATTGTCTTTTACCGCCTTTGATTTTTTTCTGTTGTCAGACGTGGAGAAAGTGATGTGTAATATGATCCGAAATGCTCTTGTTTGTTTTAATCTACTGTTTTAATATATTATGGCTTCCTGCCATTACCCTTCTCTGGCAGGGCCCTAGGGCCCCTTGGAGATGGTGCAGACCAGGAACACGCTGGGCACTTTGGGGCTTTGGCCCAAAATGTGGACATGCAACTTCCACCCTCAGCTGAATGGACACTGGAGGTCCCCAGGAAGGAGAATGGCCTGGGCCGTGGACAAGTGGAAGTGGTTCCCCCAAAGAAATCTCTTAAGCTCTGAGTCCCGGCAGGTGCTTGCATGAATTTGCGGTCCAAAGACTTCTTGGGCTTGAGGTTTAGGTCAGTTTCCTGAAACCCGCTTGGCATCGTTGAAAAGAGACGCCTCCAAGAAGTATTTCAAAATAGGACTTTCATGGGTTAGGGCATGGTTCCAGGTAATAGTGACAATTGTATGGTTATGGACATTGGGGAGGGTTTGTGCTTTGGTGAGTGCTGTGAAAGATGTAAGCCTGATGATTCACAGACCTGTACCCCTTGGGCAAAGAATAAAAAAAAAAAAAAAAAGACGTCCATAAGTGAAAACATCCTGTAACAGCACCAAGAATGGAAGTAGGGAAGGCACCCGCAGCCCAGAGATTCTAATTCCTGGAAGAGATCCAATTAATAAACCAAAACAGAGATATATCCAAAAATGATCCGAGAGATGTTTGGAGGAGACTAGGGCTCCTCACATCTATGCTGAAGACCCTTTAAAAACTTTGGCATTGTGGGGTGCCTGGATGGCTCAGTGGGTTGAGCATTGGGCTCTTGGTTTTGGCTCAGGTTGTGATCTCGTGGGCTGTGGGATCGAGCCCTGTGTCTGGGCTCCCTGATCAGTGGGGAGTCTGCTTGAAGGATTCTCTCCCTCTGCCCCTCCCCCTCCACATGCACACTCACATGCTTTCTGTCTTTCTCTCAAAATAGATAAATCTTTAAAAAAAACAAAAACCCAAAACTTTGGCAGTGAGTGGGGGAAGGGGTGTAGGGAGGTGCCAGCTCGTGGAAACTGAGTTCACCATCAACTGCCACCATTGCTCTGTAGCGGGTGAGAGGTCTGGTCATGTGTAGAAATGCACACCCTCTGAGAGGGAACCACCATGGCTTCCTGAGTTAGCTGAGTGTTTCCTGTGTAAATATGAACGGGCAATCCAAGACAGTGAAGGAAACAAGCAGTGCAAAGAGAAGACTGAGGTGAAAAGTGACACCCAAAGGTAAAAAATACCTTAGGGATGAAAAGAAAATTTTTAACTGAAGTATGATTGGTGAAAGAAGTTTTAACAATCTGCTGAGAGTCCTCAGAGAGATCCAAGATCTCGTACCCATAGAGAAAGAACAAGCTGCTATGAAAGAAGCCTACAGAAAACACAAAGAATGATTGGAAAGGAAAAATATGACTGCCAGCATAAAAATCGAATAAAATGGCTGAAGATGAATTTCATGAACTCAGAGCAAAATGGTGAAAAGATGAAAACTACAAGAGAAAGTGGCGCCTGGGTGGCTCAGTCAGTTAAGTGTCTGACTCTTAGTATTGGCTCAGTTCGTGAGCTCAGGGTCATGGGATCACCCTTGCATTGGGCTCTAGACTCAGCACAGAGTCTGCTTGTCCCTCTCTCTCTGCCCCTCTTCACTGCACCCCTTCAGATAAATAAATAAACGGAATCTTAAAAAAAAAAAAGAAAAATATGAGAAGAAAATTATGAGATAAAATGTCAGTACAGGAGCTCCAGCATTCAAGTAATGAGAGGTCCGGAAAGAAAGAACAGAAGAGAGGAAATGATGACATAAATTAGAGTATGAGCATTTACAGTGACAGGAAAACGCAAGTTTTAAAATTTATAAGTCATACTGATTTCTAGGCAAGAAGGTGGGGAGACACCCACATCTTTAGGTGAAGCAATACAGCACAAAGGTGAAGAGAAAGTTCTAAACCTGCATTGTCTGATGGCCAGAGGCCATATGTGGCTATCGAGCACTTGAAATGTAGCTAGTCTAGATTGAGATGTGCCATAACTACAAAATATATGCTAGATTTCAAAGGCTTAGTAGAAGAAAACGAATGCAAAATATCTAATAAATAACTTTCAACTTTCTTAAGGTGGCTGCTAGAAAAATTTAAATTACATATGTATGAAGGTAAAAGAAACACTTTTCCAGCCATGCTGGGTTCAGAACAAATCAGAATCTTTATCTACCAGATATCTTTCTTTAATACACTCGTTGAGGGTGTCCTCTCCCACGAGTACAGGAGAGAGAGAGAGAGAAGCAGCTATGGGCCCAGGAAACAGTGACAATATTCTAGATTTAAAATGGAAAGGTATCCCAGGGTGACTTCTACAGCATACCTAAAAACCCAAATTAAAACATAAAGTAAGAAAACCCTGAACATTGCTCCAAGACTAGAATGGGGATCATTGAATAGTTAGGACGATTAAGAAGCTGGGAGCTCTTAACCCAATGAAGAAGAGTTAGGTATTTTTTCCCCCCTCTCAGCAAGAAAAAAGAAGCACAATCAGAAATGCCAAGAAAACTATGAAAAAACTAGAGAAGAAACTTTTTTTAAAAAGATTTTATTTGTTTTTTTGAGAGCGAGCAAGCATGAGAGGGAGGAGCAGAGGGAGAGAGAGAAGCAGACTCCCTGCTGAGCAGGGACCCCGATGCGGGTCTCCATCCCTGGGATCATGACCTGAGCTAAAAGCAGATGCTTAACCAACTGAGCCACCCACAACTTTTGCCTCAACACAAACTAGCAAAAGTGTGTCTTGATCTTGAGTGCTTGACAGAATAGAAGAAAATCCATTTGATCTTAACCCTTGGGACATTCTCCTTTGGGAGGATCAGTGACATATTTTTCAATCGATCTAACCACCCAATTTTTTTTTCTTTTTCTTTTCTTTCTTCCTTCCTCCCTCTCTTCCTCCCTCCCTCCCTCCCTC
>LNAC01000015.1:10791037-10829053 GCA_002007465.1 Ailurus styani | reverse complement strand
TTTCTTTCTTTCCTTCTTCTTTTAGAGAGAGAGAGAGTGCAAGGGGAGGGGAGGGAGGAGGAGGGAAAGAGGGAGAGACAGAATCCCAAGCAGGCTCCATGCCGAGGGTAGAGCCTGACGTGGGGCTTGATCTCACAATCCTGAGATCCTGACCTTACCTGAAATTAGGAGTTGGATGCCCAACAGACTGAGCCCCCTAGGTGCCCCTAATCACACGATTTCTGCTGTGACTAGTGACTATGAATCACATTCACATAGTCCTAATTAAATGGTTACTCGCTCCAATTTTTATAATCAAAACAGAAGGCTTATTTAATGGTATAGAAAAGCATGTACATGCAGTTATTGATATGGTAAAGGCGATGCTCCCGTGGGCAGAGTCCAGTTGGCAGTCGGGTGCGGGAAGGCGAGCGCAGGGGTGCAGCGTTCCTCATTTGACTTCGGGGTGAGGCAAGAGATATTGTTCAGGGAAGGTGGAACATAGAGGATGATGTATAAAAGTCTATGTTTAAA
This sequence comes from Ailurus styani, assembly GCA_002007465.1. Taxonomy (NCBI): domain Eukaryota; kingdom Metazoa; phylum Chordata; class Mammalia; order Carnivora; family Ailuridae; genus Ailurus; species Ailurus styani. The sequence continues at coordinate 10,828,540 of LNAC01000015.1, read as the reverse complement.
GTGTAAAGGTCACTGACAGAGGAAGTAAACACACTGGCATAACCGACAAAACTCAGAAGGGGGAGACGAGTGAACTATAAGCTAAATGCCTCCTCTCTCCCAGAGAACAGAAATGACTTGATGTTACCTACCACCGGGAAGTCCGGAAATTGAGATCTGGGCATATTATTTAGAATTATGGTAGGAATTTGGAAGAAGGAAAAACCAAAGGTTAACAGGGGTTTCCTCAAATCTGTGGGACTTGGGAGGGGGTAGGGAGGGTGAGACGGACGGCTGTACTTTTCATTTCACGCCGGCCCCAGCGGTTTGAATTTTTAACTCTAGGCGTGCATTATCTTAGAATATTTTAAAAATATATGCATTGGGGAGAGTGTGGGCTATGGTGAGTGCTGTGAATTGAGTAAGACTGATGAATCACAGACCTGTACCCCTGAAGCAAATAATACATTACATGTGGGCAATACATTATATGTGGATTTGCTTTTTAGTAAAGATACAAAAAAATATGTATTTATAAAAAATTGGTGTTAACAATCGGTATAAAGAAAGCCCTAATTAAAGAATTGCTTTTCCCTGCTGGTGATATTTGCTAGTTTGAGTCTTTAGCTAATGATGTATCTCCTTGTCCTTTGGGGGGGGTCCCTCCTTTGTGGCTGAATTCCTTTTCTTTCCATCATTCTAAATCAACGTGTGCACTTATCAGCGCTATTTGAGCCTTAATAAATATTGTATCAACAATCACAGGGGATGGCATGGGGAGATGGGAGTTCATGAGAGAGACACCCTCGTCATTGCCGTTGTGTGTGTATTTGTCAAAGAGATGGGTACAGAGAGGAAATAAATTTTCACCAAGATTCTGAAAAATCTGCTGGAGAAACTCACAGTGTCCTTATATGTTTCCTCAGGAAGGGGACTAAAGCCAAGGGCTCTCTTGGCTGCTCAGGGCTCATGATCCTGGCCCCCAGTAAATCTGCCTTAGTCTGTGTCTTGCGTCAGGCTTGTAGGCTCTGGGTGTTCTCAGAAACATGGTCCTCAGAGGCCACAGTATCTGGGCGCTTCTCAGAGCCTTCCCATGGGACGTGGAACCCCTGCCCTCCCGCCCTCCTGGCCCTGGGGCTTGCCGGAGCCACGGGATGGTGTGTTTCCCCAGAAGCTAGCTCTTTGTGGCTCAAACCTGAGGCCCAGGGCCCTGCTTCTCCACAGAGCTCTGCACACACCTGCTTTCTACTTCGGTCAGTCCTCTGCCAACTAATGTGCCAGCTAACACTTGCTTAGTTCTTGACCTCACTTCTCTTGCTTGGATGGTTGGCCCTTGGCTCCTCTCCCCCCAGGCGTGATCCTTCCCCTCCTTCCCATTTCCCACTTGCCTCTAGATCTCATGTCCCGCCATATACAAGATAAGATGCTGGTGATACAAAAATGAATCCGATTCAGCCCTTACTGCCAAGCACCCAGGTTTGATAAGGGTTAGTTGCCAGGAGAACCAATCTGGAATAGAGCGTTGGAACTTTCATTTCCACCTGCAGACCTCCTGGGAGGTAAGAGGGGCTAGAGATTAAGTTCAACCACCAGTGGACAGTGATTTAGTCAATCGTGCCTGTGTAATGAAGCCTCCACGAAACCCAAAAGAAGAGAGTTCAGAAAGTTTCCGTGTTGCTGGACACGGGGAGAGTCAGGGAGAGTGGTATGCTTGGAGAGGGCAGGGAAGCTCCATGCCCTTTCCCCGTTCCTTGCCCTACCCATCTCTTCCACCAGGCTGTTCCTGAGTCCCGTGAGTAAAACGTCTCTCTGAGTTCTGTGAGGTGCTTTGGCAAATGAACCCAAGGAGGGACTTGGAGGAACGTCCAGTCTGTGCCTGGTGGGTCAGAAGCATGGTGGTTAATTGGAGCCTGCAGGGAGGGTAGTCATACAGGACGGAGCCGTTAACCCGTGGGGTCTGATGCTGTCTCCGGGAAGATACTGTCAGAACTGAGTTCAATTGTAGGATCCCCGATGGTGTCCAAGAATTGCTTGCTTTGGGTATGTGTGGCAGCCCCTCCTGCATTGGAATTTGGGCACAGAACGTCTAAGAGTATTTGTTTAAAACACAGTCCCATTACTTTATAATGTTATTTGACCGTATTATGTACACCTTGCCTCTCAATTGGATTGTGAACTTCTGAAGGACAGGACCACATTATACTTTGTGCATGCGGTGGCCGCTAACACAGATGTGGGGCCCTAACGCAGAGTGCCCATAATTATCCATGAAAGGAACAAGTAGACAATGTACTTGTTGTGAGAATAAATAGACCATAAGTGCTGTGTTGTCCGCAATTTTACCAATGGGGTATGTCTGGGAGTGGGCATTTTTTTTAATATTCTCTCTTGCAAATCGCTGAGCACGATCATTGAAATTCACCCACAGGTCCAGCCCATTTGAAAGAGGTCTGATCAAAATGCAAAGTCTTTGTATGCCGTCTCCAGTGACTTCAGCTCAGTAAAAATAAGCCTAGAGGGGAAAATAAACCTTTTCCTGAAACTTCACACAGGGAGAAAGTAGAAAGTTTCCCAAGGTTCTGAGAAATGACTCGTAGCTCCAAAGTGGAGTTTGATTAGGAACGCGAGAAGCCAAGGTGGTTGTGAGCCATAGTGGGGCGATTGGGAAGCCCAGGTACCGGAAGCAGGCTTGGAGAGGGAGTGATAGAAATGCAAATCCGCAAAGCTAATGCGGCTCCCGGTTCCCCTGCGACATGGAAACACCTGGAGGCAGAATCAATTTCTCGCTGCTAAATGATGCCTACATTTTCTACAGGCTGGAAGCACCGAAGTAGGTAACTTTCAAAGTTTTCAAAAAATAACAGTTAAATGGCTTAAAAAGTCATTGCTTTTGCCAAACCATTCTCCCTGGCCTCTTTCCTCCCCTGGAGAAGGTTTGCTGTTTCCATCCACCCTTCCTGACCAGGGCTACAGTTTTGCAAGCCCAGCTACTAATTGGTTTGTGATGGGGTCCTGGCTCAGGAGGGAGGGGGGGCTGCCAAGAGATCTAGGGCCAGTGGGGGGCAGGCCTGGGTGTGGCAGTCAGCATGAGGACCCGGGGGGGGGGGGGGGGGGTGGGGGGANAGAGCCTGAAAGAGCCCTGAACGGGCATCAAGGATAAATTCCATCTGCTTCAGAATTTTGCTGAAGGCCCGCTCTGCATACACACTGTGTGTGTGAGTGTATGCACACGTGTGTGTATGTGTGTGTGTTATTGATCCGATGACTGGTTTCTGTTTGCTTATTTGCCTTGTCCTGCATTGGGGACTAAAGCATATTTAGAAAACGCTGTGTGAAACTGCTAAGACTGGAACTTTGCTGGGAACTCTGGGACGGCTGCTCCAGGTGGCTGGCTCTGGCTCCAAGCCTCAGCCTAGACTTGGGCTGAGCTGGCAATTCTGAAAATCTGCGAAATTGGGAGTAGGGAGTGGATACTAAGAAAGGCACCCCACTCCTTCTTTGTGGCTGCATGTAGTGACTGCCTTCCAAAGAGGATGGTGTGGGAGGGGGGAAGAAAGCAGCTTCCCAGTGGGGAAAACTGGTAACACTGCCTGGGGGAGGGGGAGGTTGGCGTGGTGACCAGCCAGGGGGAGTCACAGTGACCTTATAAAGCCTCGATCTGATGTGAGGAGGATGGAAGACGGCACTTTACTTCTGTGATCTTCCGCCCCAAACCCTTAATCCTAGTCCAATCATAAAGGAAACATTAGACAAATCCCAGAAGAAGAACAGCCTATGAAATTCGTGGCCAGTACTCCTCAAAACTGTCAACATCATCAAAAATAAGGAAAGCCGGAGACACTGTCTGAGCTTAGAGGGGCTTAAGGAGACACGATGCCTAAATGTAATGGTATCCTGAAAAAAGGGATAATAGGGAGAAACTAAGAAAATCTGAATAAAATATGGGCTTTAATTAAGAATCATCTGCCATTATTGAACCATTAACCATCCTAATATAAGGGGTTAATAATAGTGGAACCTGGTTACGAGGTATAGGGAAACTCTCAAGACTATCTTGGCAATTTTTCTGTGAATCTGAAACTCTTCTAAAAAAATTAAGTTTAGGGGCGCCTGGGTGGCTCAGTTGTTAAGCGTCTGCCTTCAGCTCAGGTCATGATCCCAGGGATCGAGCCCTGCATCGGGCTTCCTTCTCTGCTGGAAGCCTGCTTCTCCCTCTCTCACTCCTTCTGTTTGTGTGTGTCTCTCTTGCTGTGTTTCTCTCTGTCAAATCAATAAATAAAATATTTAAAAAAAATAAAGTTTATTTAAAAAATTAATGTTCACATGAGAAGATGCTCAACATTCTTAGTCATTAAGGAATTGCAAATGAAAACCAGAATGAGACGTGACTTCACATCCAGCAGGATGGTTATGATCAAAGAGACAGACAATAACAAATGTTGATAAGTGTGTTGAGAAATTGGAAACTGCACACACTGATGGTGAGAATGTGAGGTAAGGCAGCTGCCAAGACAGTTTCTGGGGAAAGGATATTCTTTTCAACAAATGGTGCCAGAAGAATATGAAAAGAAATAAAGTTAGACCCCTACCTCACTCCACATACAAAAATTAATGCAAAGTGGATCAAAGACCTGCACCAAAGAGCTAAAATTATAAAACTTAAAAGAAGAAGACATAAGTATAAATCTCCATGGCCTTGGTTTAGGGAATGGTTTCTCAGACATGACATCAAAACCACAACCAAAGAAGAGGCTGTGTGAAGTGCACAGAACAAGAATGAACTGGAACCCAAAGGGGTAACTGTCTCTGTCTCCAGACCAACCTCCATGATGAAGATGTGGGAAAAGCTAAGCCCTTCACCATGGAGCTTAGTCGCCTGCTGATTTAGAGCAGCTGAAGGAAAATGTGGGACAGGAGTGATGGGATGGGCAGCTGCCCCCTTTTTGCAGATCTTTTGCAAAATATCTCTCATGGCTCAGGCTAACCCAGGATTAGGCAGGTAAGGAAATTCTGGGGAATAAGGATCTAAGTAGACATAGTTCCAGTCTACCATAGGACTTTAGAGTCCTCTCAAAGAGCTCTTCTCCATTGCCAAACCCCAGTTTCAGGAGCCCACAAGATCTTATCTCTTCCTCCTCTCTTCTGGCGCTCTGTTTCTGCCACTGCACTTACTGTACCTTGCAATTACTACTCTACATGCTCATTGGCTTAATTTATTAAATATCTCCACGCTACCTGTCTGTCAGCTCTCTAGAAGCAAGGACTTTGTTTTATTTACTTCTGGATCTTCAGGCTCTAATATTCATGGTGATGAAGATGTTGAATAGTGGTAATCATTTCTATAGCTTATGCCATGTGCTAGGACATGTGGTTTATGTGTATGAGTTTTTGCTTATTGAACATGGAGCCCAGGACCTGGCAGAGAGCAGGTGCTCTGCCTCTGACCTGGACTCCTATGGGAGGCCCATCGGGATCTCTAGGGCTCAGTTCTGTTGCCTAAAGACATGTGGGAATGGATTAAAAGGGACAGCCTCATGGTTATCCCTTATTTTGTGGGACAAAACTCACTAGAAAGTGACTTGGAGTTTTTGCAAAATCCTTTTTCTGACCCTAGGGAACTATTGTTCTAAAAAAGTTTTTGCTCCTACCCACCTCTGAGAACATTTGGCCCTCAAAAACACTACTCCTGGGAGCATAATCCCTTCCTGGGGGCTCTCTGCTGTCTGACCAGTCCCTCTGACACCCCTAGATGGCCTTCTAGGCTGCTTAGTCCCATCTGCCTGACAACCAGAGCCCATTGTCCATCACTCACTAACTCTGCGGGAATGGACTTCAGCTTCAGGACATTGGAGATGGCCATCTTCAGTGTGGAATGTTTTTGAACCTTCTTAAAAAGTTGCCTACTTTAAAGACTCGTTGCTCACATATTGCTGGTAGGCATCTATTATTTGTGGTTATATCACCTTATTGATCCCCACGTCCCATGGGCAAGCTGAATGACTTAAGCATGAGTAATATCTTAGAGGAGCACCAACAACTTTAGGAAGAGTCTGGTCTCTGATGTGCTCTTGTTTCTCTAGATTGTTCCTCTTGATTTATACTTGAAGCTGTTTTTGGAAAAAGGAAATACCCTGCGAGCTGAAATTATCTTAAAAGTTAAGAAAACACTTTAATGAAAGGAGAGACCCCACAGCCTGCCAAAATGGATGGCAGCACATTCATGAGTGAAGGAACTTCTCCTGGGGTGGAAGTCTATCTTTGGGTCCCCCCCCATCTCTTGTCTTCTGCTCTGCTCTCCCTGTGGACTCGAAGCATCACAAGACCTACATTCTTGATCTCCTTTCCCCTCTACTGGACTCGCTGGAAGATGCTGAGCAAGCTGAGGTCCAGCCAGGAGAGAGGCAGCTGAGGGGTGGTGGGCAGTCATGAGTACTTGTGGGCAGAAAATTGTTTTGGAGGCTGCCCATCGCTCTGGAATTGACCTCATGGCAGAACTTAGAGAACATTGATATTTCACCTTGGGCAGTTTTTCTAGGAAAGGAATGTCCCTAATTGTAGATAGGCCAGTGTGTGGAGGGAGGATGGGGAGGGGGGGAGAGGACTTTGATGCTCCTGTTCAGCCTTCCTTTGCATAAAATCCACGGGAAGAATAATTTAGATCTTGTGAAATTTAAGGCTTACAAACATATGTCATAAGATTTTTCCGTATGGGTGATCTTGATCTTGGGTGTTGTGGTTGGAGTAATGTTGAAGACGGGCTTGGGGACACAGCTATCCTTGATACACCTCTGGCAAAAGAGGCCATAGAACCCAAGCCCTCACATGCCAATCCCAGACCCTGCAGCACTGTAATAAGTGACACACCGTCCTTCTCCTTTACTCTCTTCTCTTTTTCCCTTCCTCCTTCTCCTTCCCCACCTCCTGTTTCTCCTCTTATCTTGCTCTTTATCCTCTTTCCACAAAATGTTAAGAGCAAATTGTAAGAATATCTAAAACGAAGCAGAAAAAGTATAAAGGACTAATTAATTAACTATAGAACCAAGAGGTCTTGGTTAAGGTTCAAGTGTCCAGTGACGAGGAACACTTTCTCATACTGACTGTTAATGGGTTGAGTTGTATCCTCCAAAAATTCATATGTTGAAGTCCTAAGTGCTGGTACCTCTGACAGTGATCTTATAGGGAAATAGGGTCATTGCAGATGCAATTAGTTAAGATCAGGTCATACGGGAATAGGGGAGGCCCTTAAGGCTATATGCCTAGTGTCCTTATAAAAGGGGGAATTTTGGACTCATATACCCAGAGAGAACATCCTGTGAACACGTGAAGGTAGAGATTGGAGCCATGTGTGTCTACAAACCAAAGAAGGCAAAAGATTGCCAACAAACCCCTGGAGCGGGGGACAGGTCCTTTCCTAGCACCTTCCAAGGGAGCATGGTCCTGCCAATACCTTTGGACTGTCGGCCTCCAGAACAGAGAGATAATAAGTGGTTGTTATTTTAAGCTGCTAAGTTTGCCCTAATTTGTTATGCATCCACAGAATACTAATTCACACCGCAAATCTCCACTCCCAGATGACCAGCCATATTCCAGCAGCAGGGTGGGGAGGGAGCTAGGCTAAGCAGGGTGGGGTAGCCTGAGCCATTATGTTTGGGGATGTGAGCATGTAAAACAAGGGGCTACCTCCTTTGACGGTGTTGTCTCTTGTTTCATGATTTGCTTTCACCCGACTTTTAACATCTATTCATTGTCCTCATAACCATTGTGTTAACGAAAAAATCCTTGGAAAGATACTAGTTTTATAAGATAGGCTCAAGAAGAGCAATGACATCCCAGCTTTCTCCCTACCTTCAAGTCGGTTCATACACTGTCTCCATCCCCAGCACAGGCTGAGGATGGCTGTGTTCTCTTGGGGGACGTCTTGGCCCTGCCTCCCACACTCCCGGGTGGGCTCAAACACCCAGGGCCTTCAGCTGTTGTCCAATCTGGATCCTGCTTCTTATGTCACTGCGTCACAGTTTTAGTTTGGCTTACATCTTAGATATTTAAAGAGGATGGATCCTCTTAATTTTCTATTTCTGATCTTCAAGAGCCCTATTCAGTTGTTTTAGGGAACAGGTCAGGAACTTAGTTTTGTCATTTAATAATATCTCTGTCTCTTACTGTTCAAATAATCTGCTTTAGGAAATAGTCGAGTCTTTTAGATTTCCTCCCCTTTTCTTCCTCCTCCCCAAGTTAGTGTCTGGTTTTGTTAGGGGAGGGGAGGTTGGAGTGCAGGAAGGCATATAAATAGGTGTGTTGGGTTAGGTTCTCCGGGAGGCAGACACTTAGACCCCAAGGTCCACATGCAGGAGGTTTACCAGGAAGTGCTCTTGGGAGCAGCCCCTGGGAGGGGTGAGGAAATCAGGATGGAAAAGAAGGAAAAGTCAGCTGGCAGTTTGGGGGAAAGTTCAGTTCAGGAGGATTATATTAGGAAACACCTTTGGTCACCAATATAATGCATGTTCTCCAATTCAGCTCTACCAATAAAATGGATTTTTTAAAAAAGACTTTCATTTCTGTGCCTCGTTTCCCAATTACTTCTGAATTTAGGAGAAGACAGGAGGATTTTTTATTGGTTTGAAACACCAGCCAGAGTGGTGATGGTAATGATGACAGTAACAATGACGATGATGGTGAGGATCATTTAGAGCTCAGATGAGATTATTCAAAAATAGTTCCATTAGGAGATGTATTTGTAGCTGCTGCTTCATACCAATACTGGCTGCTTTCTTTGTGGTTTCAATTTTGCAGCTCTATTAGTATCCTTTAAATATTCACTCTTGGGGCACCTAGGTGGCTCAGCTGGTTGAATGTCTAACTCTTGATTTCAGCTCAGGTCATGATGTCAGGGCCATGAGATTGAGCCCCACGTTGGTCTCTGCGCTCAACCGGGAGTCTGCTCTAGATTCTCCCTCTCCCTCTGCTCCTCTCCCCACTCACATGCATGTACTCGATCTCATGACACTGAGGTCATAACCTGAGCTGCAATCGAGAGTCAGACACCCAGTCAACTGAGCCACCCAAGCGTCCCATGACTGTGACTTATTTGAACAGATGTCAGCACAGAGTTTGGCGTAATTCGTGTCAGTTTGTTTGTGCTTCCATCTGGGGGCAGTAAGTTGCCTTCATCAAGGGTGCACAGTCTTGGGTGGTCAGTGAACATCATTTCTGAAGGGTCTCACTCCAGGGCAGCCACCGCTCACATGGTACTTCTGCCAGCCACATCTCAGTCAACACCCAGCTCTGCTAACTAGCATACTGAACGCAGAAGTGGAGTTTTATTTCTATTTATTTATGTATGTATTTATTTATTTATTATGTGGAGAAGTGGAGTTTTAATGGTGAAAATAGTAGACTATCAATTATCACAAATGNCATGACAAATGTGACAAATGGACTTTGGCATAGGTAAGATAAAAGGTATTTAAGATAGTGGGTTGGAGAACCCCTCACACCCCCTCTTGCATNGACAAATGTGACAAATGGACTTTGGCGTAGGTAAGATAAAAGGTATTTAAGATAGTGGGTTGGAGAACCCCTCACACCCCCTCTTGCATGCATAGGGTGTCAGAATCCAGTGAAACCTTTAATCCGCACAGCTGGGGAATATACAGGAGGTCTGATCCCTAAGAGAGCCTGTGTTTCAGCCTCGGTTTTGGAAGTTGCTTCTTGTCTGATGCTGCCCAAGGGCTAACAAAATCTGCCTCTGGAATGTTGCTGGGTTTGTCTAGAGTATGGTTAGAGCTCCCTATAGGACAGAGAACTTGGGCTTCATTGAGGTTATACAGCAGGTAATGTACCTAGGGTAGTGACTAATTTGCTCGATAGAATTCGTTAAATTCTAATACTGTGTGTGGCAGTGTTTGGTCTTAGACTCACTTTCTGTAAAACCTGACAGGGAGTTTTGGGGAAGTAGGTAACTTTTGCCCATCTCAAAGCCTTTCGGTGGCTATTATTAGCCACCAGAAAGAACCTAAATGTTGTGCATGACCAAATTGGCTTCGTCAATTCATGACAATTTTTATGAATAGTACTTGCAGGGTAGAACAGGTGAGTTTATTCTTCTACTAGTTACATTTCTCTTGTCAGGGCTAATTGTTGATTAATGCTTTATGACGTGGTATGCTTTGCTACAAGTACCACAACATGGCTCACCTCTCACTTGGGGAATCCATGTTTCAATAGGGACTTTCATGTGGGCTTTGAAACCGACAATCCTGGGCTCCACTAGTGTTACCTAGGACAAATTACCCAATCTCTCTGAGCCTCAGATGTCTATTTTTTTTGCGAAATGATAGGTATCTTGAATAGCTCACGTGCATGTATATGACATTGCCTGATATTCCCAGGAACTTTGCGAACTAGGCAGGGCAGTTACACATTGTTATATTCTTATTCCCAATATATGGGAAAACTGAAGATCAGAGAATTTAAGTGATTTGCAGATATCGGTAAGAGGTGGACCTAGGGCATGAATTCAAATCTTCTGACTCAAAACCCTGAGTTTCCTGGTTTCTCTCCCAAATCAGAGCTAGAGGTAAAAATGGAAGCATGATTCAGCGATCTAAATATTAATCATCTGAAGAACATACTATACATTCGAGGTTAGTTATGCGGGGAGAGGTATGTCATCTCTTCCCCCAAATCTAGATCACTTGGCCATGCTTGAGCTGTGCTCAGTTGAGCTTGTTAATAAAATGTAGTACTTAGAAATCTACTTGAGGTGAAAGAAGCCTTTTTTTTTTAAACCAACCCAGATTGGAGTGGTCCCCATTTCTTCTGAATTCTTGGCATTTTTAAAAATTGTTTATGCCACTTATTTGGAATCTAGCAGAGATGACTCTACGGTAGTAGTGATTTCATGGTATATGTTTTATCACCCCAACCAGAGGAAGCATGCCACACCAATCTGCAGGTCCTTTTGGTGCAACACTGAATGACTAGGTACAAGGAGATCAACTCTGACATCTAGGTCTGAAGGCTGGTTCTGCCTCTTACTGCTTATACTGCTACCTCCACTTTACTGTTTGTGAGACGGCCATGAGGAGCCCTGCCCCAGCCTACTGCACCAGGTTGCTCTGCTGCACAAGGAAGGAGGGCTGTGGACGTCACAGCATAGCGAGTTCTTCTAATGTTGGCTGCTACCATTATTAGTACTTCCAGAAATAATTATTGTCCATGAACTGTTGTGGACTGACCACTGTTTCCTCGTGTTTGGTGGATTTACAGGGATTTATTCCTGCTTTTTATTTTCCTTTAACAAGTACTTCCCCCTCTTAAAAATAGCCCCATTTAAGGACGGAGGAGTCTAGAAAGCAGATAAGAGTAAGAGAGGGGATTTTTCAGGACTGTCGCTAATAATTTTGGGTATTTTGACTTAAGGATACCCCATCCCATCAAATGGTTTTAACCAAAATCTAGACAGATGGCCTCATGAGAAAGTATTTTCCTCAATGAGCCCAATTCAAAGGTCATTCAAAGGGTCCTCCTAGACTACAAATTTTTTTTGTTTCTGCTATCCTGATAGGGTTAAAGTGAGACCAGAGGTCTCTTAGCTTTGAAATTTTCCAACTTTAGCTATTGTTTAACTTCCTGAGTAACAGTGATGGAATGTTTGAGGCAGCAGAAATCGGAGGTAGAAGAGGTTTTGGTGATCATTTAGTTTAGTTTAGACTTGGCCTAACATGTTTATTTTCTAAGGTTTTGGTGATCATTTAGTTTAGTTTAGACTTGGCCTAACATGTTTATTTTCTAAGATGGTTTTCTCTGTCCAGTAGCCTGAATGAAAAGGGTAAGCCATTTGGAGAAGAAAGATGCCAATAGCAGGTAAGAGGGATTCCATCTTAGAGCCAAAGGCCATGCTATTTCAAGATCTCCATGATTGGCCCCAAGGTGGTGCTAGGCCCAGGACTATTCTTTGCATGTGGCTGGGGTAGCCCCAAATTCCTCCACCGTATTCTAGCGGGAAGAACTCTATGCCTTTCTAGTGCTTCCCACCAGCTCTGCCCATGGAATGAATGGCTTGGTGAGCTGACACCAATAGCTGAGGCTAGGAGTTCATCTGCCAAGCAAGTAAGTGTCTAAATTATTTCGTCTGTGGCAGATTTTTTCAATTATATAAAGTCAGCCTATAGGTGATACCTACACTGCGAGTTTGGAAGTTGTCCATAGTTTTTTCATAAAATGAGTCCAAAGTGTTTTAAAAAGTTGGTGCAGACTAAGGTCGGGGTTGTGGAAAAAAATGGAGACACAGTAGGCCTTACAGGAGTGTTTTCCAAATTTGCCTGGACATTGGAATCTCTAGGAGAACTTTAAAACATATAGATTATAGTAATTGCAAAAAAAGAGAGCTGCATTATTTCACTCCTCCTCTGGCAATGTGATTGTGCACCTCTTCCCATCAAAGGGCTAGAGTCTCCTTCCATTCTTATCCCTGTGAATCTGGGCTGGACCTATTATAGTTTTCTTGGGTCAGTAGGATACGGCAGAAACAATGAACCAATTCATTCCCATGCCTCAAGGGGTCCAAACCAAGGCCATCCTAGACCAGCCAGTCTCCCTGGGGGAGCCGACATGTGGATGCATGAGCCAGCCAAGACCAGAAGAACGGCCCAGTTGAGACCAGTCCAAATTGACAACCAACAGAATTGGACCTACAACGTGGTTGCGTGTGTGTTTGAACATGGTTGTTTCTTTTAAGACCCTATGTTTTAGAGAGGTTATACAACAAAAGCTAACTGATACATAAACGTTTGGGGTCCTGTCAAATCTGATTGGTCTGTGATGAACCTAAGTATCAGTATATTTTAAAAGGTCTCTAGGTGATTCTAACGTAGATCCAGAATTGAAAACCACTAGCCTAGATAAAGGCACTTAGTGCTTCATGGGCTGGGTTTTAGGTGGGTCTTCCACTTTAGACCAAAGGTTTAGCTACTGGAACTCCTTTGCAGCTTGGTGTTACTTAAATTTAAAATGAATAGAAGAACTCTTTAACTCATAACTTAAAAAAATAATAAGCCAAGATATGACCTAGCAAAGTATAAATATCTTCAAAAATTTTTAACAAGATATGTAAAGGACTTCAGATATAACCTATCCTAACCTTAACCTTGTTGGAGAAATTGAAGTCCAGAGAGTTTAAGGGACTTGCTGAAAGCTATATAATTTATGGCAGAGCCTAAATTCCATATGAAGTCTCTGGCCCCAGATGTGTTTGTTTGTTTTCATTCTTCCATATGGTGACAATAAAGTGATCCCCTTTTTGAGCCACCACATGTGACTTCATATGGAATCTGTACAAGGACAACGTTAGGATAGCTCATCTCTAATGTTTTAATGGGTTAAGAATAAGACAGGCTTTACAGGACATCCCTAACCTTTTGTGGTTGATAACATGGTTGACAGATTTGTTGATTATAAAATGTGCCTTGCATCCTGTGAGAAGTAATGAAGTTGCAATCTGACTAAGCTGAGCAACTTTACTGTTCTTTATGAAACTACAGTGGGATGCAATAGAAGGATGCTTAATCCTTTCCGTGAAAAGAGAAAGAAGCCAACTGAGCCATGGTCAATGGATGAAAGCAGTTTATTTGACATTAATTGCAGAATTTACAGCACTACCATTTAATGATAGGAATAAAAATAGAAAGAATCCAGTGTAAGCAATGTTGTGGACAAAACATCAGGGCAGGAAATGAGCAAAATTGAAAATGCAATTAACATTCAAAGAAATCTTCTAAAGGACTGGGAGCTTATCCAGGGGTGAGCAGCCCCTTGATAATGGTGTGTGATCCTCATCCCCACCAGGATTTCAGGGCGGTCACTGAACATATACCCTGTTGACCATCCCTGGAATATCTTTCAGCACAGTCTGACTTAGCATGTGTGAGATGGGGCGAAATCTGTGTTATAATATGCTTTGGAAATACAGCTCAGGGTGTAAAGAAAATAAGAATGTGGATTAACTAGTGTGTGGGTTTTCTTTTTCAAAACAGAAGGGAGTGCAAATTTTAGGGGTGTGTTTTCCTGATTTTAAATATAAGAGGTGATGTCAAAGGGACTGACTAAAAATAGTTTAAAGCTTTCCTCTGTGATTTTCTTGGAGATAATACCCGACAAACCAAGGAAATAGAACAAGAGGTGTGCATGTGACTCTCCGATCTCTTATCATTTTGGAATCTGGATAGAGACCTATGAAAGTTAGTCGGGTTTCTACTACAGGGCTGGGTTTGTGGAAGAGCTGATCGAGAAGCCACGAGGAAGAGCGTGGGCTCTGAAGGAGTATGGAAGGTGTTAACTACTCTACAGCCATTTTCCTATGGCTTCATAAGTCTCTTCTTTACAGTTTAAAACTTTAAACAGAGCTGGGGCAAATCCTTCTCTCTTTTCCTCTTCCTCCCTTCTCTTAATCTTAGTAACCTTTAAAACCATAAGGCATCCAATGGATTGCAAGGAAGGATTCAAGCCCCACAAGCCAGCATGTGAAATTAAAGCGTGTTTTAACCCCCCAAATCAACATATTTGGTGATCAAACCAACTTTGATTTGACTCAAATCAACTTTAGGTCAGGGCCTAAAGTGAGAAAATAGCTAGGACTCACTCAATCCTGAGGAAAAAAAAAAACCCATGAAAGAAAATATATTAGAACTTCTCGTCACTCACTTTGGTGGAAGGATAATTCTCGACGAAGAATTCATTGACCAAGAAAGAACCTACTGTACCTGTTTCAATAAAATATTAACTTGGATAGAACTATTAGAATAGGAAAGATGGAAAAAATCGGCCAGGCTCTTTCTCTGCAGTCCAGGAAAACACCTTCTTGGAGAAAAGCAAAGGATGGAGAAGAGACCTAATTGGAAGGTTGGTCAATTCCTAGTGATCTTTGTCCATAAAATTGTTTGGCATCTTCAGCTGGGGGGAGAAAGGCCGGAACTGCCCAGGATTGAGGTGGGAAAAATAAGATCTGGTGGCTGGAGATATGGATTAAAGCAAAAGTCAGTACCAAGATTATGACCACATCATCCCAGTCCCTGCCTGCCAAACTTAGATGTTATCATTTTTTTTAGTGTGAAAGTTGTCTTCCTGTTTCAGGTATTCCAATTTGGCAGATGTCTTACAACCTTGCATGGTAAAAAGTCTGCTGACACCATTTAGACACAAAAAGACCTAGTAAAGAAAGGAAATGATATTCTGCCTTCAAGGAAATATCTGTTAGTGGTATGACTACTGACCCAAGAGCTAGTCTCTGAATATTTCACCTTTCTTCCTAGGAAGCATAATCTGAACAAAACTTTCCTCCTAGGTAGTCATAATCTGGAAAAACTTCACTTTCTTCCTATGTAGTCATAAACTGAGAGTCACTTCACCTTCTTCCTAGGTAGTCATAATCTGAAACAACTTTCCTAGAGAACAAACTGACTCTTGGGCTAAATGCCAAATTGAGTCGAAGCAAGGAAGATAGGGGAAACCCCAAGTTCTTTCTTTTAGCAGAACTTTCAAGAAGAGACAGGCCCTGTTCTTGGTTGACTCAAGAGCTGTGGTTCAGCCTACCCCCCACAAAAGATCAATAGCGTGGGTGATGTATCTAGCCCCTCCCTCAGAAAAGAGTAAGGATCAGAGAGGCAGTGGGGGGTCTCCTTTTCCCCCTGGTATCCTTCCCGATCAAAGAACTGGGAATAGCTAAAATACAAATTAGAAACAAGATGACAGAAAAACCTATTCATACTTTTCTAAATAACTGTATACAAAAGTTATAGATAAAATAGCTAAACCAGGATGCAGAGGAAGAGTGGTAAGGGGGATTCTGGTTTGAAAGAGCCCCACTGGATTGTGGGGACCTGGATGATTTGCAGTAAGATGGTAAAGCCAACCAGATGGCACAGTCTTGGCTGGTAGAGTCCACTTGGGGAGCGATGAATGCCTGGAGGGCCACTGAAGATTTGGGATTAGTATTTTTTCTTCCTTGCCTTTCCTGTACAAATTGGGGTCTTCTTTCATGCTGGCATGTGCTCAAGGCAAAGGGATCTCAGAGAAGTGCTGGGGTCAAGAGAGAAAGTAAGGCTAGCAAGCTTGGGCCCAGCTCTCTTTAAAGTGACACTCAGGCAGATCTCTTCTGGGTGCCCAAATCCACCTTCTAGCCCATGACCTTAATTTCCCAGGCTGGGTGCACGTTCCCCCATGACAGCAGAAGTGAAATCCAGGCCAGGCTGAGGGAATTCCATAGTTCTGCGTCTCCAAGGAAAGGACATCCACTGGCACAAAGCATTGAGTAAAAACCCTTTAATAACAAAATAACATTCACGATGTAGCTACTTAAGTTGTCTGGAAAACTCAGCTTACACTTGATTCAACATATCACTTTCCACAAAAGTTTAAAAAAAAAAAGGACATAAAATGGCAAAACAAAATATACCTTGAGTTTCATAAGACAAGTATTCTTGGCAAATCCTAGTGAGCCAGACCCATGCGTTGCTTGTAATAAAAAGGGCTGGGCACGCTCATGTCTCAGACACTCCTCTGTTTACTTTGGATCGAAGATGCATTTGAACTTCATAGATATTACAGTATCTGCATCAGGAGGAATAGATTCTGGGTTTGCGAGTGTGAGGAGAACTTCACCCAAACAAATTATCTGTATGGTTTATTGCGGAAGATCATATAAAGCTTTCTGGAAGATCGAACGCTATTACAATCATTAACTGTCTTACAAAAGCCAACTTAAAATTCTGATATCCATTCTCATCTTTGGCAAATTAATCAGGGGAAAAAAACTAAAAAGACTATATATTACAAAGCTTTCATGATCACCATCTACTTTATAAGGTCAAATAAAAAAATGTTTCTCTTATCAATGAAAGCGCATTCCCCAAAATTCTCATTGACTGTCGGTGGTTTCTGATATTTTACAGAGCGGACAGCTGCTTTCTCACCGCTGTTTCCCAAACTGCACTTTCCTATGCAGAAGAAAGGGCAGTTGGTGTGGCTTTATGTCAAGCACATTGGTTTGGGAAATCAGTATGAAACTTGAGAATGAGTTTCAGACCCCAAATGTAAGAAAGAACAAGTTTGCCCGATCCACTGCAACTGTGAAATACTTTTTGAGATAGAGAGGTCTCAGATAACTGGGGAGCTTAAGCCAAGTTGGTTTTCCAAAACTGGTGTTCAAAACTTCTTATACTCCCTTTAGGATAGGCGAAACCTTGTCGGGCGGGAAATGGGGTCATCTCTGACCCTCAAGAGGAAGAACCATAAGATGACTGCACAGTGGGTGGGTGTTTCGGGGGAATGGCCATCGATTTTTGCCTAAATCACTGGAACAGTTGGTGGGGTTGTCCAGGAGAAGGGACAAAAAAGCCCAGAATCATTACTTGATATGGACACCATCCGAGTTGCTTTTGAGAACTGACCTGAACACAAAATACCAGAAGAAAACTGTGCACAAAGTGGCCATTCCCAAGCAGAGATCTTGGAGAAGCTAAGGCCGGATGATTTCACATCTTCATCTACATGGCCAGTTAGGTCTGAGGTCATGAACATAAAGCCAAAGTGACTCCTTTTCGAGGAAATTAAAAATGCAGAGTTGAGTTGTGTTTTCCATGCTTGTTTCCAAACCCCTCTCAAATACAGCGATACTGCTGGGCTCTGAGGATCCCAATTTGTGGAATGCACGTTGGTAACTCAAACTTGGAATGACCTTACTCCTAAAATTTGAACTTGATTCAGTTGGACTCATTTTGAAATCCCAACAGACGTAAAGGTATTTTTTGAGGTGAGACATCTCCCAATAAAACCAATATTACCAATGTCTGAGGCTGAACTGTGTACATTTTCACAGTTTAATGTATACACAACTGTTCCACAACGGCTAACAAACGCTCGGCACCCATGCATAAATAAAGTCCATTGAACCAAAGGGGGAAGATCTAGTTCAAAATGAAAAATGTTGCTATTAAGACCACAATGCATCACACTGCTAAATTTTTAGCCTCATGCATAAAATTATAGCACTGATTGGCAGTTGCTAATTATAATACTACACTGTTAACACAGAACAATTAATTGTTCAGACCAAGTAGCACAAATGTAGAAAATAATTTTTTTTTCAACAGAGCAAATGAACACAGATTGTTTCTTCAGCAAAATATGAAACTGTAAACTTTGGGCTCATTCTGCAACTTTCCCCAATCCAGAATAAATAAAATCCAAAGGGGGAAAAAAAAAAGAACATACATTTTTTTTTAAGCGCACCTTTTTGTCTATTACAAAAGCACAACCTAAAACGTATAAAGCTTTTTTTTCTTTTTTCTTTTTTTAAATCACAGTTACCAAAAGAAACAGTGAATAATTTATTACATACGCTATAATAACATTACTCTAAACACCATTATCTATGAGGTATATCTGAGAAAGTTCGGTAAGGGTTTGCGCGGTCTGCATTGCCGTCATGCCCAGATTCATATTAAAGCTTTGGAACCGTGAAAAACTAGAAAAGGGACAAGAATGGGGGAGACAGGAGGAGACAGAGAGAAAGAACCTTTGGTATTAGTACAAATCTTGTTCTTTGCAGGGTTGCATTGCAAAGCACCACAGTACAATAAGCCCACCAATTTACTGTATGGAGGCCCAGTTGAAGCTGAGGTATTCACAGGAAGGATTAAAAAAAGCACAGAGAGGTCCAGACTGGCTAAATCGTTGCTTTGGTTCAAGCAAGGCACTCGTCCCGTGGTTATATCACACTTTGCAAGTGAAGCATGAGGCTGGGGGGGGGGGTTGCTGAAGAGGAGTCTGCCAATCAGGGATGTTTTCTGTGTTCAGGCTGTAATTGCTCTCTTTAGGTTCCCTCTTGGGGGCGGAGGGGGGGCTTGGTGTATGTGGGGGGGGGAAGGTGGGGTGTGTTTTGCTTCTTGGGGAGCATTCTGTTGCCCACCCAGCAGAATCTTCTTTCTTATGTCTCCCAGGTATTCTGAGGATTCTATTTTTAAGAGGAATTTGGGAAGAAAACCAAAGTCATTCGCTGTTTGGAAGGAAGGCCTTACAAGTTTGCCTTGTCTAGGGGGGAAGATGGAGCTTGGAGCTTGTCTGGACAAGAGAGAACTTGCACCTGTGTCTGTATTGGAAACTGCAGAAAAGGGTATGGGTCTCCTAGGCTGTCAATCTGTCATCTAAGTTCCTCCGCTAGCTAGTCTTGTGATGCAAGGGCTGGTGGGTTGATTGATCTTTTCCCTTCTTAGCTTCTTTGTCTAATGGTCTCTTCGAAAGCTCAAGGATAAGTATAGTATCCAAAGTGAAAAATACTAATACTCAGTAAATACAGACTAAAGGTGGATCTTTGCATACATCTAAAACCCATCTGGTCAAAAGTTGAGAATGATTCATTGGCTAACATACAAATCACTGTGATGAATGGATCTTAATAGTGATTTAATCATTAATGGAATCAAAAGAAACAGAAGACCCATTAATTTTATGAGTAAGAAGGGAAGAGAGAAGCAACTTTAATCATTTCTTAAAGTGGCCCATCCGTCTCTCTGAAATTCTAGGGTCATCTTTCACTTACAATGAATAATCCTTAAGGACCCAAGGGTGTAAGGCTTAAACTTCTCATAAATATAGAGCTGGCTTAGAAACAAAGTGTCAACACCCACAAGCCAAGAGGGAAAGGACAGAAGCCGACCAGCATCACTGTCACATGTGTGGTGAAGTGATCAAACTCCCTTTCTCTAATAAATATGACCAAAAAATATCCATAATAATGAAACTCAACAGACCAAGAAGGAACTTTCTCTTCTCACTGAATTAAATGTTTATATCTGCAACACTTCGTGATACCGGGGTCCAACGGGGACACAAGGATCGATGCATATTTCCAGGCTCAAAACCCCTCAGTGGGCTTGAATAGTTCATGACTGGCCACCTTTCCAATCAACTGATCTATGTGACTTTACGTTGATATTCGAACCAGACAGACATGGAAATGCCCGTGGCTACATGTACAGAGTGAAAAGGTTAAGGGAGAAGCCCCAGGCTCCACTCACCGCTAACCCAGCTTCCCCTCTGCTGGCACATGGCCCATCTCATGCAGAGGTCCTTCTGAGCAATGGGTACAACCCTGGAGCTTGTCTGGGCTTTGCCTCTAGATGGTTGTTTGACTTGGATAACTATCTCTCTCTTCTGGGCCTCTGGGGCTTGGACTAAAGGATTTCTAAGGTCCCTTCCAGCTCCTTCACTCAATGATTAACATGTCTATGGTTCAGTACATTAGAAATCTGTACTGGGATAGCTCCAAAGCAGGGCAAGAGGTCATGGCTAAGAATGAAGGCCACTTCCAACCAGTCTTCTTCACCAATTTGGAACTGGAATTTAAGGAGTCCAATTACAGCAGCATCTGAACTTGAATCCTGAACATGTGCAGGGGACAGCGAACAAATGAGAGAAACACAGAAAATATCCCTTTCCAAATTAGCAGCCACCGTCACATAGATAATTATTTCTTTGGGGTATCTGAGCTGTGGCTGTACATACCATATGTCAGAGAGAATAGTTAAAATTATAAAAGAGCACAAGCAAAATGCAGACCGCACAGAGAAAGAAATCTTTGGTATCTTTGGTGTCATCAACACGATTAAAATTACAAATGGAAAAAGTCAGTGAGGTAGCCTTCTTTGGTTCTCACTAGAAATAGAAAGTTTTTCCTTTTTTTTTTCTTTTTTCTGCTTTTTTTTTCTTCCCTTTTTTGCTTTGTTGTTTTACACACACACAGAGTTCATTCTTGGAAGCAGCTAGTGTAAGGGTTTCTTTCTTTTTGCTGTAATGATCTTTGAAATTTTATTTTTTTTCCTGTTTCTGCAAAGAAGCCCCGACATCCAGGCTGGCGAAGCAGGGTCTCGACATGTGTTTTCTGAACGCACAGGTTCGGGCTGAATAGTCATTGCTCGTCCACAGACTTTGCTCTGTTGTTCTCACAGCAAACAAACTGCAGTGCTCTCTACTGTTTTAAATAAAAACTATAAACTATACAGTGCACCTTTTGTAGATGCTGAATAAGTTAAATAAATAAGTTACGATAGGAAGGCTCTGAGGGCCCCAATAATTAAAAGGTGACGTTTGCCTGGTACCAGGTGAGGCTGCAAACTTAAATTAAATAATTTAATAATCATTATTCAAACTATTTTCAACATTAATTCAAGAAGGAAAATACCTTGATTTTTTTTTTTTGGTAACCTGTACTTCTTCCCTGTAACAGAATTTCACTGCTTTATAAAGCAAACCATCTTTCAAGAGAATTCTAAAAGAAATTTTGCATCTCTGATGCACCATTGGTCTATGTTTCGATAAATAAGCACGAGTAGTAAAATCAACCTAGGATGACGTACTAATTACCAAAATCCTATACATTGGTGTGCTAGAAACTAATTCATAAATTAATTACATTAATGGTACATAGCCTGTTGGGTCATAACCCAAAGAGACAAAGGGAAAAAAATGTTTCCTTTTGACGGTCTTCATTTTTTTTTTTGATGGACAAAATGTATAGCCTCTTTCGACAGTCTAAATGAAAATAAAGCAGGAAATCATAACCTCTAAAACTTCCTCACGTTCATAAAGACCATTTCGTTGTGACAAGCACGCAGAAAAAAAAAAATCCCCATTTCCCCCTCTAGCTGGTGCAGACCCCACACCAGACCCCATTGTCTCAACCCTGGAAACCAGAGCCCACTTTTCTCCTATGAGTTTGCCCTTTGCTATGTTTTTCTTTGTTTTCTTTCTTGTCCTTTTCCAGGTCTTTGGATTTAGCTGTAGTTATGAGAGATCCAGAATAAAGCTATTCAACCGCAGTCCTCAAGCATGTGTGTCATTCTTGCACAGATGATTAAACAATATCCAAGGTTTCTTGAAAGTTGAGTTTATCTTGGATGTGCCCAAATGAAAGTAATTCCAAGTGTACACCATGAAGATGCTGGGATACTTTTCTTTCCTGCACTTTAGTCTTCAATGTGATAATAAAGAAAGCCATGTACATTGCAGAAGTCTCACATACATGTTATGTGATCGCGTGAACTCATCTGTTGTAACAGGTGACAGTATCTGTGTATGGTGATGTCTGTGCACAATGTCCGTGCACAGTCTGGACACCCATAGGAAATGTGTGTTGCGTTAAGGACGGCTATGAGAATACATGTCGAGAGATGCCTCTAAATCCATATTCATCCACGCTGACAGACCGGATAAGCTTTAGGCAAACTTATCTACCAAGGTTTATGCTCTGTGAAATGTCTGCTGCTGGAGATGGAGCAGAGTGGAAGGCTTCCATGGAATGAACAGACCTGCAGCGATGTGTTTTTTTCCTTTACACATTTTCTCCACTAAAAAGCTCTTAGCTGGTTGATTCCAGTCAACCAAACTCAAAAACCTATAGGGACAGCTTGGGCTCTAGCTTTAACCTGTCTCAGACTGTCAGAGTCCTTTTGGTATCTGAGAACAATGAGCATTTCTGGTCCCTGTGGGATTCATGCAAAATAGCCCATCGGCCTCAACCATAGGCTTTGTGTCAACCTATATACGTAAGGCCTTATATTATTTTAATATTTTGGTATTTAATAATATTCTGAAACTTTCTAAAACAAACCCCCCTCCCCGCCCCCTTGGGAAGAAACAAATCATGGGCAGAAAATGGGCATTGGGGACAGCCATATTTAAAGCCAATGTCCTTAATTTATGAGACTTACACAACGAACTATCCCTTCTTCCCTTAGTAAGGGTTTTGGGGCCTTATTTGAAAACTAGAATCTCCTATTGTTTTAGAAGTGACTTGGTCTTAACTAAATGTACAAAATTATTAAGCTATCCAGTCTTGCATGTGAATATTTGTAAGTTATAGACGCACCAGCCCTATCCCTTCCTTCTCTATCATTTCCTACGCGCTCATGCTGGTTAGGCTAACAAGTCCAAATCACCCAGCATCAGCAGCAACAACAACAAAAAACCACCTCTGATCTGTTAAGAATCACGACAGTTATTTCCATAGGACTTGTGTTTGGGCTTTGGGGTCAACCTTAACCACACGGATCACCTCTTTTTCTCGGCTTTTCTATATAGGCAATTCCTCTTCAACAACAGTGGGACCCAGGCTGTTCTTTTTATATTTTTAAAAATCCCTACTATACAACCTGCAGAAAATCTGAGTTCACCATAAAGGTATACTGTCAGGACATTTCGGTAATGGTAAGCGGACACTCCAGGACTTCTACCAGCATTTTCAAAAGTGGGAGAGTGTCCCCACCTGTACCAGGTGGTCGTGATGTTTTTAAACAATCTATTCAACTTTAACTTACTGGCATTAAAAGGTGGGTGCCCAGCACAGGTAAGATGAAATGACTGATCATCTAAAAGGTATTTATATTTAGCTTTCAAATATACTGTTTGAATTACAAAAATGCATATGTGTGTGTGTGTGTGTGTGTGTGTGTGTGTGTGTGTGTCAGATTTACCTTCTGAATTTTGATTTCATTTCAGTTAGGAATGAAAATTAGCTTAAATTTCCTAAGCCCGCAGTTGCCAGGAGCCTGTGGGCAAAGCTGCAGAAGCGATGCTCTGATCTCTCTAGAGAAAGCGTCCTGCCGAGTCCTTCATCCCTTTTTCTCTCCTGTACCTGGAAGTGGTATAACCTACCATTTTATATTTTGGGAAAAGCCTTTACATCTCAGGGTTGGGTTTTTCTTGTTGTTGCTGTTTTCCTTTAAAAATGAAATAGACTGGCTCTTTTAAAAACTTTCCCGGAATTAAAGAATTATATCCCCAGGACCAAAATCACATTGAAAACAAAAGTAAAGCAAGCCTATTTCCCTATAGGAATAGAGAAACGTTATTTTTCCACTCAATAGCCTTTAGATTCTGTTCTGTGAATTTTGGTTCAGAACTGTCCCGAACTTCATGTTGTCCCCTTCGCTGCTAATGGCTGAGGCATACCTGGAATTTTTCTTGGATTGAAGGAATAGATCCTCACATGTAACCAAGTCCAGATGGTTATTTTCTCTGAAATTATTAACGTAAGTAAATTTTAGAAACGCTTGAGGAAACCCACTGGGTCAAATTTCATTACCTTTTAATTGGCAGGGGTTTTTCCCCCCCAGATTTTTCACAAATTGAAATTCTGTCGGGCTTACAATTTTGATACATACATATATGAATACACACATGTACTCACATATGTATGTAAATAATTTTCTAGAAGCAAGCACCTCTCTCTGGTATGCCATTATCCAGTAAAGAGACATTTACATTTGGAGGGAAGTTCTTGCCTTTTGTACATTAAGACATCCCTCCTCGGGTCACCAGGACCACTGAGGGGGCGGATGTGGCTACAAGAGGTTTTATCAGTATTGAAATCTCAGGCCACAAAAGCAGCCTCTTTTGGTTTTGACATCTTCAGGGGTGGCCAAACCCAAGTGGTGAGGTTAGCGGCCGAAGGATCACTAACCAAGCCAAGCAGGCTTGCTGCCCCAATCCGATCTCCAGAACAAGGGCCGCAGGTCACAAGAATTTCGCGTAGAAATAACCAAGTAGAAGTTCCTTTGTTTCAACCCACAGGAAGCGTTCCCCGGCTGATGTATGCTCTTTTCTCAGTCATTCGACAATGGAGACATGGGGTAGGAGCAAGAGACAAAAGGATACAGGGCCAAGTCCTGGGACACCCGAGGTAAGATGAAATACAAAAGCCACAGAGAGTCACATTCCTTCCCAGCTCTGTGGCTGCTGCCTCTGCAAAGGGAGACCCCCCCCCGTCTCCCTCACTGGTGGGGAGCGAGGAGGTGGCCCCACAGATGACGGGGCTCCGGGGAGCAGGACGCTGGGCTTCTCCCCAAATCCTGCTCTGCATTTTCTCTCCAGGATGGAGACAAGCCCCCAGTCGGTGCCTGTGCCTCGCTCCAGTGACAGCTGTGGTTGCACACAGGCTGGTCCATACACCCCGGGAACGACCGCCCTGAGGAAACCCCATCAGCCCGTTGTGACAGGAGCTGGACTTCCCCTACGAGAAGTCCCTTTGGTGGATCCAGTCCCCGAGGGGATCGGCAACACCCTCATGGGACAGGGTGGCTCCTGGAGAGCAGATTTCTGGGCTGGCCTCATCTCCACAGCTAGCGGGACTGGACCCCCGAGGCTTCCCAGCAGTTACAGAAGACAAGCTCCCCACTGGCCCTGGCCCTCGGTGAGCCAGGTCTCATGGACAGACTTCACTCGCCACCTGGATGGGATTGAGGCGTTCGCCTAGAGGTGACTCCAAATACAGATAAAACTCATTTGCACCATGAGTCCATTTATCAACAGGTTAAATGTTGAAACACTTGAATTTGACTTTCAACCTTTCCCGGGAATTTTCACAGAAATCTGAGTACTCCAAATCATCCACAGTGGAAAACGGACTCTGGGATGGCATGAGAAATGGGCAAAATTCAGAACGGAAGGTCTAATAAATGAAGCCGTTGACCAAAACAAGACAGGGACTTGGACGGCAAGAATTTGGGGTCATCACCAATGTCAAGTTGAATCTATATATGTATTCATATATTATATATATATCTCTTTCTTTAGAAATGCAACTTTACAGCTGATTTTTAAAAAGCTAATAGAAAAGTAGAAACTGGCAATTATTTTTACATGTTTCCCCCCACCCCCAAATGAAACCGTTAGGATGTAGCAATCACATGAAACTGAGGCTGTTGATTCCTCTATAAACTCTTTGGTTCTGTGGTTCAGGAGAGTATGTGTCACCAAGACCCCTAACCCTGACCCTCACTCCCCCTCCCTCCCCTGATGCTGAGACTCTGGACATAGAAGGAACCAAGTCTAAGGGATAAGCAAAGAACATTCAAGTGACATTATTCCCTGTACTCTGAGGAGTAGAGAGAATAGTTCAGTATCCCAACATCTTAAACTTGGAGTCCATGGAACCTTTTGAGAGATTCCATGTTGGGGCAGAAAGCCATAAAACAAAATTAAAGGGAAACAATAAAATCAAATCAATGACCCTTTCCTTTTGTTGCTCAGAAACAAAATTGATTACCTTTACACAGATCAATGACGCTATTAGTATTTTAGCCAGACAAGAGGAGATAATGAACTGAACAAAAGATGTGAGAAATCCTCATCTTTGGTATTGTAGCTGTTGAGGTTTCTGTTGCTCTGTTCCGTGTTCTTTTGAAAAACTGCATAGGCACAAATTAAAGACAATCTTCAACTTTAAGATTACCGCGTGAGTTGTCAAATGAAGCAGTAGCCGCCGAGGCTTTTCCTTTTATCTATTCCTGTCTCAACCCTTTCCTTAAAATCTGCTTCCAAAAAATGTCCCAAGAGGTCTGTTTAAACACAGTGTGTCTCGCTGTTTTTTGTTTTTGTTTTTGTTTTTCTGGCGTGCTTCCTTCTTGGTGGTGATGACTTTCACTGATTTACGTATTTATTTATTTATTCATTTTAATGGAACAGTTTTGCTTGTTGCAGAAGTAGGTGCAGAAAAAGTTTCTTTGGTTTCGATTAAGTAATTCATAAAAAAGTCAGTCTCAAGTGTCTGTAAAGAATCATTGCAGCGTTTGGCTTGCTTCGAACACCCCCAAGGGGCCCACCTGGGGCCGTTCACTGGTAAATATGCACATCGTGACCTTCGCAATCTCCCAGAGTTCTGTGGGCGCTCTTCCGCGTGCTGTGGGAAGGTGACAGCCAGGAACCAGAGCTGGCGTGGCAAAGCCATTCCCTGGGTGGCTGGGCTGGCCGGTCCGCTCAGCCCGATGGTGAGCCAAATGCAAGAGCTGAATGCCATTTGGAGTTGCAGAGGTTTTCTGATTTCTCAAAGTAATCACAGTATTTTTAGGCTAGAAAATGGCAAGTAAGAAATGTCTTTGGTTTGCAGTATTCTGCTTCTTTGGTGTGCTGTGTTTTCTCCAGATTTACTCCGCTGTTTTGCAAGGATGATTCGACAATGGAAGAGATTTGGGACTAGATGACCCTCATGAGTAACATGTATGGTGGTTTGAATTACTTCTTTTTTTTTTTTTTTCCTTTTCTTGCTAGAAAACACTGAAAAACATCCCTATCAATGGGATGGATGAGGAAACAACTGAAATGCGAAAGAGTGAGAATGAATCATGTTATAATGCACAGTAGGAGGAACCAGGTGACTACTAACCGAGAAGGATATATCACTGATCTAAAAAAATCTAGATCTTTGAAATGCTGCATTTGCTCCATGTACCGTAACAGTTAAATTGGCCTCCTGAGTGTGCGTCTGTATTGTGTACAAACAGAATTTGTAGCAAACTGCAAAATGTGCTTGAAGCCATATTCCCAACGATTCCCTAATGACTTCACAATCAATGTCTTGAAAATCCAGATGCGGTGAATCCAGAACCTTCCTTACTTCTCTGTTTATCTACGTTGTGCTTGATATGTTGAGCTCAAGAGAACTGATTTTTTTTTTTGATGGATCCAAGACCACGTGAGATTTCCAGGAGGTAAGGAGAAGAAAATCGTAAACTGGACCAACTTAAAGCTTTCTAAACCATTCAATGGAACGATGCCTGAGTTGGAAAAACAGGTCCTTGGATTTTTTTTTTAATTTCCGTATTTAAAAGTTGTGCTCAGTAATTATCATTCTGATGTTTTTTATGTTATGGCTGTGAACTTTGGTGTACTGTGGTATGATGAGGCTAAGCACTTGGAAAGCAAATGAGGTCATTCTCGTTGCTAGAAGAATCTCTCATGGTACATCTTGGGAGCCCAAACTCAGAATCCTTACACAGGCCAAACTCCCCTCATGACACGTGGGAACTCTGACAGCAACAGGGCCCCAAGTCGGACGGTTGATATCTGGAGAGACCCCGAGCTTGGCTAACACCACACTGAAATCAACCCGCTCCAGGAAGGCCTCCCTCCCCCATTTGGATTTCTGGGATGCTTAGCGTGCTCAGAGGACAATGTCCGGTTCAAAAAGATTCATTTTCAGCTTGCACTTGGACTCCATAGCCATTCAAAACAAAACAAGAAAAGAACACCTGGCCTATGATTACAGCTAGAATAGAAGTTTCTTTTCAAGAGAATTGTGCTTTCAAATCACCAGTGAAGGGCCCCAGCTAAGAATCTGGTGTCTTTTTCCTTTGCGTTTCCTTTTGCGTCGGTTGTCCTCATCTGGAGGGGACCGGTGCCCACCCGAGAGTCCTTCCATCATGCTTTGGTACAAGTGCTGGAGGCGGACGAGGAGCCCCCTGTGCTCAGATCGTCCTGCCACTTCTCCAGGCTACGGCGGCGGGCGTTCATGAAGAAGTTGCTGACGGTGGTCAGCTCCAGGCCCAGCTGCTGGGAAATGGTGATCTGCATCTCTTTGGACGGGCGTTTGTTCTCCTTGAAGATGGCAAAGAGCGTCCGGCGTTGGAGGTCGGTGAACACCAGGCGGGACTTCTTCTGGGAATTGTTCCTGTCTTTGTTTGGTTCTTGCTCTTTGCGTTTGCACGCTGGGGGGGGGGGAGAGAAGAAGGAGCGAGTCAGTACGAGGGGGAGAACCAGCCCCCGAGCAGGTGAGCCGCGGAAAACCGTTAAACTTTATTGCCCAGCTGTCAATAACCAGCCTGCCCAGTTCGAGTCCCAGTGATGGAAGGCACCAGGGAGCGGAGGAGGGAGGAAGGGGAAAACGGCGGGGGGCTCCGCGCGGTCCGCTCTTAAACCAGCTGCAGCCCCCCGCCTCCCAGGACACCCTGAAAAGTCTTCATCTCTGAAATCGGGCCCCGTGAAGGGAGTGAGGACGCCAGGTCCGCAGCAGGAGTCTGGGCAGGCAGTTCCTCTTTCATATTCAGCTTCTAGAAGTGCGTACAAGCTGAGCTGGAAGGACTTTCTGGGGTCAAAACTCCAAAGTGCCTCATTTTTTCGGAATCAAAGCTTCTATGCATGTGATTCCAAAACTTGTTAGCGGAATGAAGTTAGAAGTGACAGAACGATGGTATCGTCCCAACCCAAATCCCCTTCTTCCTGACTTGTGAGAAATTATGGGAAAACGAAATAAAAACAGAACAAGGAGGGAAAGACCCCAAGAACTGGGTTTAGCCCACTCCAATTTGGCTAGTTTGAAGGGAAGCCGGGACAAGAGGACCAGAGCTGGGGGTGGCAGAAGCAGCCCGAACTAAGGGGGACATTAACTGACGTGTTGCTTCCCCCGCCTTGGCCTACGAGTGCCCAGAAGGCAGGGAGCAGGTCTGTGGAATGTTCCCAACTGGCCCGTTTGGAAGCCATGGACCTGATGGAATACTTGGGATGCGGAGGTCACGTGATGCCTGGACTCGTTGCGGGGGTCTGTACGCTTCACAGACTGATTTGGGTCTCAGAAAAGAGCCTCGTAAGGGTGAAATGACACGGGGCATACACAACAGGGACGTGAACATGAGAACACCTGTTCAAGTCGCTGGAGAGAAAGCCCAGCTCTCCCAAGGGTGTCATGCGGCATCTGCAGAGCTCGCCCGGGCAAGGCAAGGAGGGAGTAGAGACGCTCCTTCTCCAATCAAACCCTGCCGGACATTCTGGGCCCAGGCTGGGCCTTCCTTTGTACTGGACTGACCGTCCCCAGAGCGAGCAGTCTGGGTGCTTCCTGCATGTCTTCCCACCCCTCGCAGCCCCGGTCTGCCAGTTTGGTGTCTGAGCCCTGGGTCAGGGCCTGTGACCTTTGGCAGGGAGCAGTTTGTGCAGGGGGGGCTCTGCTGTTGGAGTATCGGGGGCATAGCCTTCCCACCGATGGGCCTTACAATTTAACCTGAGGACCAGCATGCAGAGAGAAGATCCCGGGGACGCCGAGCATCCCCCCGCCTAACCGGCCGTCCTCCCCGGGGGGGTGCTCTCTGCCATAGAGAAGTCACTCCTGAAATACAGGAAAAGTGAGGACACTCTGCTTTGCTAAATCCTTTCTCCCTGATTTTTTCCTTCTTCCTTTTTTTTTTTTTTAAGATTTTATTGATTCATTTGAGAGACAGAGCACAAGCAGGGGGAGACACAGGCAGAGGGAGAGGGAGAAGCAGGCTTCCCGATGAGCTGGAAGCCCAACGTAGGGCTCGATCCCAGGACCTGGAGATCATGACCTGAGCCGAAGGCAGGCACTTAACCAACTGAGCCACTCAGGCGCCCCTCCTTCTTTCTTTTCACAAATAAAAGTAATCATAGTACCTTTGAAAATGAAATACACACACACCCCCACACACATACACTGATGAAAACAATTTGTTTCCACCCGAAAACCCATTCTCTTGGAGGATCCGACTTCCTCAGAGGAGGCGAGCTTCCCCGGCAATGGAAGCAAAAAGGCCGAGATTCTCCACACCTGTCTCTCCGCACAGGCGCGTCCCACTAAAGGCGGCCTCCTTGCCCATCTCTGCGAGAATCTTTGTTTGGGTTGGATTCTGTATGTTTCCCACACCCTTATCTTCAGACTCACTCTCTCCTGTCCAATGTCCAGGCTTCCTCAACAGGGCTGCTCAACCGTAAAGATGCACAGGGGTCACTGGAGACTCCGGGGCAGTGGCCTGGGGCAGGGGGCGGGGCCCCAGAACCTGCATTTCTAATGAGCTCGCAGGTGATGCCAGTGCTGCAGGTCCGCATGTCTCAGGGGACCCCCAAGCACATACCTGACTTCTAAATTCTCAGAGGAACACCCTGATGGCAAGGAAAGCTCTAGAGCCACGTGAGCCTGGATTCACAGCCGGGCTCCTTCTCCTCCAGGGCCTTGGGACCTCGGCAGATTGCTTCCCCCCTCGGAGCCCATGTTCCTCATCCAACGGAAAGGACGACGCTGACCTGCAGAGGTCCAAGAGAGCGTGGACAAGCGCACCCTCCCACCTTCCCTCTCACTGCATTTCCCCAGGAATCCTAAGGAAGCCAGCAGAATCGTTTTCATCTTAAAATGAAATAAATCGAGACTTAAATTGGGTAAGTCATTGACCTGAGGCCCCATTCCAAGTCTGCTGCAGGCCCAGGGTAAGAATCCAGTCCTTCCCTCTCTCCATCTTTCCTTCTTTCTTTCCTTCTTTTCTTTCTTTCCGTCCTTCCTCCCTCCCTCCCTTCCTTCCTTCCTTCCTTCCTTCCTTCCTTCCTTTCTTCCCTCTCTCCCTCTCTCCCTCCTTACTTCCTCTTTCTTTTTAAGATTTATTTATTTGAGAGAGAGAGAGAGAGCATAAGCAGGGGGGGAGGGGCAAGGAGAGGGAGAAGCAAGCTCCCGGCTAAGCAGGGAGTCCGATGAGGGACTCAATCCCAGGACCCTGAGATCATGACCTGAGCCAAAGGCAGATGCTTAATTGACTGACCCACGTGCCCCCCCTCCATCTTTCTTGTCTACAGAAAGGGCCCCCACCCCACTGTCACACCAGAGGGGATCTGTTTCCAGGGCTACCTCTGGGGCTCCCCGCTCCCCAGACATTCAACCATGTGGGGAGGGTTCTGGAATCTGTGCCTTTACAAACCTCCCTGGGCCCTCCTGAGACGTGGGAACCAGCATGCCTGCCTGCATTGCCAGGTCCCAGACTACTGTCCCTGCCCCAGCCTCCTGCGACACCAGGTGCCAAGCCTTCAACGGGAGGAGTGTGCATCACGGCGGTGCATGGTGACCTGATCACGAAACCTGGGCAAGTGTCCTCTACAAACATTGGCTTGCCTCCTGCCTTCTTCTCTCTTTTGGTCTTCCCTGGGAAGGCCGGCGTCCCAGGTGCGTGACCTCAGCCGTTGAGTGTGGGAGGGCGTAGAGAGGAAGGGGGGCACACACGAGTTGGTTCTGTGAGGCAGATACAGGCCGTGGTCATCCTGGAACCCTTGACACCTGGTCCCACAGGTGCAGTGGCTTCAGCCCTTCAAGGCACCCGCCCATCTCACACCACAGCTGAGTCGTAGAACTCGAGGGCTCTTGGCTGACCCGGGCTGTCACTGTTCACGTGGGGAGCTGGAAGCCCAGTGAGGTGAGCTCGAGGGGAGGCCGAAGGCTGGACCCCCGCAGAACTTTCTTCCCACGACATCTCGGAGTGGAATGTGGGGTAGAGATGGGGATTCTCATCTTACAGCTGGTGAAGGTTCATGGACTTGCTTAGGGGGACACCAGTGGCGCCGGAGTGAGGACATAAGCCCAGTGACCCCTTCCCAGCCTCCCTAGTGCTTGGGGAACATGTGAAGTAAGAGGTAAGAGGAAGCTGACCTGGGTCAGACTCCTCGGCACCCCCCATCCCCCAGATCTGGCCCGGAAGCTTCTCACACTGCGGGGTTTTGTCCCGTGAATTCAGGTGCGGGAAGAGGCTGGACAACCTCTTCTGTTTGGGCTCGAACACGCCCACTTATTTTTGGAGAATTTAGCCCCAACCCCAAATTGCTACAGAATTAGTGCCGGAAGGTCCCTCGGGCTCCTGCATAGTGGCCTCAGTGGACAGGAAAGGAAAATGTCTCATAGAAATGAGCTCTACTCGGGGCACCTGGGTGGCTCAGTGGGTTAAAGCCTCTGCCTTCGGCTCAGGTCATGATCTCAGGGTCCTGGGATCAAGGCCCGCATTGGGCTCTCTACTCGGCAGGGAGCCTGCTTCCTCCTCTCTCTCTGCCTGCCTCTCTGCCTACTTGTGATCTCTCTCTCCGTCAAATAAATAAATAAAATCTTAAAAAAAAAAAGAAATGAGCTCTACTCCTAAGACTTGAAACAGAAGACTTCGTAGTTTTATTTTTCTTGAGCAACTGACAGAGAGAAAAGGCCGAAATGGACGAGGGCCTGGCAGTTCCCACGGACCCAAGTGCAAAGCCCAGCTGTGTGACCTGGGTGCGGTCCCCGGGCCTGCCCGGGCCTTCCTTTCCCTAGTGCTCACCGCAGTGGACACGGCTGCCTGGGGCCTTCCCACCTTGGGGATGGATTTGCCTTCACGGGCCTGTCCCTCTGTCTAGTACCATTTCACTTATTGTCCCAAACCAAAGGCAGATGCACCTGTTCCTCTCTCCTCTGGCGGGCAGAAGAATTATGGAAATATTGGCTGTTACCTGCAAGCTTAATACACACAACTGTGTTAATATACACAATCCGTTCTGCCTGCAAAGTCCCACACTGGGCAGGTGCCTCTTTTGAGGATACTTATCTCACGTACCTAGTGGAGAGTGGAATCCAGAGTTTCTCTTCCCTCCCAGACAAGATGCTTCAGGGCTGGAGCTCTGGGACCACCACCTCGCAAGGATCCTAGGGGGCGCTCATGAGTTATGTGCTGGCAGGAGGTGGCACGGGCAGGCCTGACCTGATTTGGTCCCCAGGGGGTGCAAATGTCGGCCTCCCCTGGCTTGTCCTTTTATCTCTGATCTTTCAGACTGGATTTGTAAACCCCTGTCTCTCCAGTTTCTTCTCAGCGTGTTGCTTCTTTTTTCCTGAGCTTTCAGGTCCTGTCCCTGTCCTCCAGGAATCCAGCAACTCTTCCCACCTCTGCCCCAGCCCTTGCTCTCCCTCCTCCACTCCACCCCACTCAGCACCTCCCTGCCCCTGCAGCTTCCTGCGTAGGCCAGCTTGGCGCTGGAGTCCTGCGGAAATGGACTTGTCCTTGCAACCCTTCCCCTGGAAACCACAAGCACACGGGCCAGAGAGGTCTTTGCAGAGGCTGGTGGGAAGGTGAGCTGCAGAGCTCCCGGAGAGGAGGGGAGTCCTGGCTCCACCGGCAAAACACAATGCTTGGGGCTGGGCAAGGCGGAGCCAAATCCAAGGGGGAATCCGCAAGAAGCACCGGTCTCGGTCTCCGGTCTCCGGTGGTGCAGGCAGAGAAGGATTTATCTGCCCTTGGAAGGCCTGCTGTCCCCAGCCCCCCAGACTCCCCTCTGTGTGCTGGCTCATGCTGAGGGCGCCTGCTTTGGCTTGAGCAGAGGGGTGGAAGACTTAACTCCTCCAGACTGACTGCCCTCCTTCCCCTTGGGAAGGGAGTCATTTTAAATTCTCTGGAGCAGCCATCCTGCCCCTTTGTGTGAATGAGGAGAGGCTCCCAGAACAGGCTTTGAGGGGGGGAGCGGAGGCTTACAGGAAGCAGGTGTCCTCAAGGGGGCACAGCAGCCCCGCAGTGGGAACTGAGGCAGACTAATTGCAAAATTGGCCCCAATTCTTCCCTTCCCAATATCTATACCCCCTGCAACAGGACTCTGCTGCTCCTCCCAGCACGAGCTGGAGCTGGCGTTTGCTTGCCTTTGCCGGGGATCTGGGCGGGCCGGATGATTTGCTTTAGCCGAGAGAATGTGGCCAAAGTGACGGGGTGCCAGTTCTGAGTCCGGGCCTCAAGGAGCCACATGCTTTGTTCATGCTCTTGGAACTCTGCCTGGCTGGCGGCCCCGTGACAAGCCCAGACCTGCCGGGGTCAGTGGACGGCAGGTCCATGAGTGAGTGCGGCTGAGACCACCCGAGCGGGGGCCCCGGAGCAGCGGAATGTCCCAGCTGACCCACAGACCACAGCAAAAATAAACGTTTATGGCTTTATGCTACTGGTTTTGTGGTTCCGCATTACGTAGCATTGTTGTGGTGATAGATACAGAAGCCAAGGAAGAAAACCTTCCCCTTCCTGCCCGGGGAAAGTCAAATGTCGGATAAGAAGTCTCCACTTAAAGCGGAGACCTGGTTATCAGCTGCATGACCTTGAGCCTCAGTTCCCTCATCTACCTCATCTCTAAAATGGGGGTATGAATGCCTACCACTCCGGACATCAAGAGGCCAGCTGTAGCACTTGGCACACAGTAGGTGCTTAGTAAACATAAATATTCTTTCTCCCTTCATAGAAAAAGAAGAAAAAAGGTGTATAAGAAGGTAAGGTTCGGGGCATCTGGGCGGCACAGTCAGTTGAGTGTCTGAGTCTTCATGTCGGCTCAGGTTATGATCTCAGGGTCGTGAGATTGAGCCCCGAGTCAGGCTCTGTGCTCAGTGCAGAATCTGCTTAAGAGTCTCTCTCCCTCTGCCCCTCCGACCCCATGCTCGTGCTCTCTCTCAAAAATAAATAAATCTTTAAACAACTGGAAGGTGAGTTCAGGAATTCATAATTTCAAATGGTTTTCCCAAGACTTATGCAATGGTAGATGAACTTCCCAGAGGGCTAATGGCAAATAAAAGGTTAAGGAGATTCGTTTTCATTGTGATGCTGTCTCATGGCCAATCCCAGCTTTGCAGAAAACGTAAGACCGTGATGTGTTTTCATGTATGTGTCAGAGATCCTAATAGGCTCGGGACCACTGGTGTTTCCTAACATCACTAATTTATGTTCAGATACATTCTACATATGATGGGTATTGTTAGGCCCTAATAAATAATGCAGAAGGGTCATATTCTCCTTGCATTCAGTAAATACTTTCCCTGAATAGTTCAATGTGATCTTGCCAGGGCACAGGGTGGGGGTGTGGGAGGAAGTCATGGGGATGTGCACTTGTCAATGGTCACTTGACCTCCAAGTATATGGGTTTGGAAAATCTGCTAAGGAGAATCAATGTCCTCTTTCAGCTGGAGAGCCTGAAGCTGCCCACTTACAAGGGCTTGTGCAAGGTGGGAGAGTGACTCTCTCTAGCAAGGAGGGAACACACACATTGGTGCTGAAGCTGTGCTGGAAAGATCAGCTGGGTTGTACTGGAAAAACCAATGACAAACCTAAGTTCATATTTGTAGCTCCAGCCTTGTGCCAAGAAAACTATGGGTTTATCTTTTTAAGTTTTTATTTAAATTCCAGTTAGTTAATACACAGTGTAGTATTAGTTTCAGGTGTACAGCATAGTGATTCAACACTTCCGTATGTCACCCCGTCCCCATCATGACCAGAGCACCCCGTCATCCCCATCACCTCTTTAGCCCGTCCCCCCACCCCTCTCCCCCCGGTAACTATCTCTGTAGTTAAGAGTCTATTTTTTGATTTGCCTCTCTCTCTTTTTCCCTTTGCTCCTTTGTTTTGTTTCTTAAATTCCATATATGAGTGAAATCAGATGCCTGAAAAGATGCTCAACATCACTGATCATCAGGGAAATGCAAATCAAAACCACAATGAGATACCACCTTGCACCTGTCAGGATGGCTAAGATCGACGACACAAGGAACAACAAGTGTTGGCGAGGATGCTGAGAAAGGGGAACGCTCCTGCACGGTTGGTGGGAATGCAAACTGGTGCAGCCACTCGGGAAAACAGTATGGAGGTTCCTCAAAAAGTTGAAAATAAAACTACCTTACGAGCTACCAATTGCACTACTAGGTATTTACCCAAAGGATACAAACATACTCATTCAAAAGGATGCGCAAACACCATTATCTACCACAGCCGTATGGAAACAGCCCAGGTGTCCACGGACCAACGAATGGATAACGGAGATGTGATGGATATATACAATGGAATACTACTCTGCCATAAAAAAGAATGAAATTTTGCCATTTGCAACAACATGGATGGCACTGGAGAGTATTATGGTGAATTAAGTGTGAAGTGAAATAAGTCAGAGAAACCTATGGGGTGCAGCTAAGAAGAAGGAAGTAAACTCCCTTTACTTAACTGCTCTGAAGAGGTCTAGGAAGGTCCCTGCCTTTGCAACTAAGGATTTGCAGATATCCAAGACCTTTGAAAACAGTAACTGGATCCCCTGCATTCCAATAGGGAAGCAAGAATAGAGGCGTTACATACTCGGATGGTACATATTTAATGTTCCAAAAGCCATCAATGCTGGTAAGTCTTAGCAATGCAGGCTTCTCAGGCCGCAAAGGACTATAAGCTGGCACATTGCTGCAGGGACAGGGAGGGGAGGGGTCTGACGTACAAGACTGAGGGCTCCAGCTCTACGCATTGGCCCCTGAGGGCCAGGGGTGGCAGGGGCACTGACCAGTCACCGACCTGTGAGGTGGGAGGGCTTGATGGAGGGGGAGGGGCTGCAAGGGACACGAGCTTTTCAAATCATTGAATTATCTGGTGCTGTCTAAAATTTGGAGACTATAAATAGTTTGCAGTTAAATGCTTTGCAGTTTTCCCTGCCTCCCTCTGATTTCTGACCTCGGTCCTGATTACTGCAGAGCCGGTATGGTGAACTTGGCCCCTGAGAGCTAAACTCTAGCTTTACTTTGGTTTCTACAAACGTCCCTGGCCTGAATCAGACGGGAAACTTAATGGCTTTGTCTCCAGGTTGGGAGCTGGCTTTCTTCACGGATCAGATGCCAATCCACTCAGGCAGCGGGGCCAGTGACATCCAGACCCACATCCATTTGAGAGGCCAAGAGCAGAGACAGGGAGGACGCGCCGCGCAAATGGACTTGGAGTCATTCTTGGCTGTTGGGTTCCAGCCTTCCTTCATTCCCTTTGAACTGTGAGTGCAGACAAAACCCTGGCGAGAAAATCCTCTAAACCATTTGGCACATTTTCCTGGACAGCAGGGCGCTCCAGGTTGAGGGCTACATGGCAGGGAGAGGCCTGCTGCCTGGCTTCTTAGAGCAATATGAGCTGGGGATGGGGAAGTGGGGAGGGGGGG
>LNAC01000015.1:10761671-10784462 GCA_002007465.1 Ailurus styani | reverse complement strand
GAGGGAAAAATAATGAAACGAGATGGGATGGGGAAGGACACAAACCATAAGAGACTCCTGATCTCACAAAACAAACTGAGGGTTACTGGGGGGTGGGAGGGTAGGGATAGGGTGGATGGGTTATGGACATTGGGGAGGGTTTGTGCTTTGGTGAGTGTTGTGAAAGATGTAAGCCTGATGATTCACAGACCTGTACCCCTTGGGCAAAGAATAAAAATAAAATTAAATAATAAAAATGTAGACAAAAAAAAAATAGAAACAGACCCAAGTATATAAAAGAATTTAATACATGATAAAAAGAATACTGTATTTCAAAGCCTAAGAAAGGGACGAATTGTTCAGAAACTAGTGATGGATAAGCGGTTATGCATGCAAGGAAAGAAATAGATACCAACCTCAAATCATATACAGAAAAAAATCCTGACAAATGAAAGAGTAGATTAAAGCTACTTAATGGTAAGAAACTTGAAGCTTTCCCACTATGATCAGGTATGAGGGAGGAGACAAGGCAAGTGGGCCCCTCTCACCACTCCTTTTCAACATTATACTGGAAGTCCTTGCTAATGCAGTAAGTCAAGAAAAGAAGTAATAGGTATACAGATTGTGGAGGAGGACATAAAAGTTTGTTTATAGGTAACATGTTCATTTATGCAGAAAATCCAAAGGAATCAAAACAAAAAAAACAAAAAATAAACCCCAAAACCAAAAATTCCTGGAACTAATAGCAATTAGAACAAGGCTGCAGGATGCAAGTTAATATACAAAAGTCAATTGCTTTCCCATATACCAATAATCAGTAAGTGGAATTTGAAATTAAGAACATAATACCATTTATATTAGCATCCAAAATGAGTCGAAGAGTTGAAAGAAACTGAAATTTACACTTAGGTATAAATATAATATATATGTGTATACACACACACACACACACACACACACACACAAGATCTATGAGAAAAAGCACAAACTCTGAAGAACAAAATCCAAGAACTAAATAAATGGACAGGTATTTCATGTTCATGGATAGGAGGACTCAATACTCTCTAGAGGTCAGTTCTTCCCGACTTGATCTATAGATTCAGTGCAATCCCAATCAATCCCAGCAACTTATTTTATGGATATTGACAAACTGATTCTAAAGTTTATACGGAGAGGCAAAAGACTCAGAATAGCCAACACCATTTTGAAGGAGAACAAAGTTGGACGGCGGACACTACGTGACCTCGAGACTTCCTATAAAGCTACAGTAGTCCAGACAGTGTGGTGTTGGTGAAAGAATGATAAACAGATCAGTAGGACAGAATAGAGAGCCCAAAAATGGACTCCTATAATTATAATCAACTGATGCAATGGAGCAAAAATAGTCTCTTTGACAAATGGGCTGGAACATCTAGATAACCACATGAAAAAAAAAAAAAGAATGCAGACATGGACATAACACCCTGCACAAAAACTGACCAAAAATGGATCAGAGACCTAGATATAAAACCCAAAGCTATAAAACTAGAAGGTAACTAAGGAGGAAACCTAGATGACCTTGAATGTAGTGATATCTTTTTAGAGAGACACCAAAGAGACAATCTATGAAAGAAATAATTGATAAGCCGGACTTGATGAAAATTAAAAATTTATGCTCTGTAAAAGATAATATATTAAGAGAATTAGAAGACAAGCCACAAACTGGGAGAAAATATTTGCGAAGGACACATCTCATAAAGAATTGTTATCCAAAGTATACAAAGAACTCTTAAAACTCCACAAAAACAAAAACACTCTCAACAATAAGAAAAGAAACATTCCAATTAAAAAAATGGGTCAATGACCTTAACAGAGACCTCACTAAAGAAGATACACAGATGGCAAATGGCAAATAAACATATGAAAAGATGCCCCATATGTCAGCAGGGAAATACGCAAATTCAGACAATAATCTGATACCACTACACACCCATTAGAATAACCAAAATTCTAATGTCAGTCCAGAGCACCAACATCAAATGCTGGCAAGGATGTGGAATAACAACAACTCTCATGCATTGCTGGAAGGAATGCAAAATAGTAGTTACTTTGGAAGACCCTTGGGCAGTTTCTCACAAAACTAAACATACTCTAACCATATGATCCAGAAATTGTGCTCCTTGGTATTTACCCAAAAGTACTGACAACCACATCCACACAAACCCTTGCACGCAGATGTTTAGGGCAGTTTTATTCATAACTGCCAAACTCAGAAACAACCAAAAGGTCCTTCAGCAGGTGCATGGGTAAAGAAACTGTGGTCCATCCAGACAGAGGAATATTTATTAATCAGCACTAAAAAGAAATGAACTACCAAGCCATGAAAAGACATGGAGGACTCTTAAATGCTTATTATTAAGTGAAGGGAGCCAATCTGAATCTGTGCGATTCCAACTATCTGACATCCTGGAAAAGGAAGAACTGTGGAGACAATACAAAGGTCAGAATCTTCCTGGGGAAGGGAGGGGAAGAGATAAATAGGCACTGCACAGAGGATTTTTAGGGCAGTGAAAATACTCTGCATGATAATAATGGATAAGTGTCATTATACATTTGTCCACACCCATAGAATGTACAACACCGAGAGTGAACACTAAGGGAAACTATGAGCTTGAGTGATTAGGACATGTCAATTCAGGTTCATTCTAGTAAAAAAAAAAAAAGTATACTATTCTGGTGGGGGATGTTGATAGTGGGGTAGGCTGCACATGTATGGGACAGGAGGTAAATCAGAACTCTCTGTAGCTTCCTCTTCATTATGTTGTAAACCTAAACCCTTGTAGAAAAAATAAAGCCTTAAAAATATAAAGAGCCAAATGTTTAAAAATTACCCAAGGAGCAAAATGTACGAAGCAAAACGACGTAAAAAGGTTAATTTGATTGCATGAAAGTTAAAAAAAAACCTTATGAAACTTCAAAACAAAAAAAGTGTGGGAGAAAATGTTGGCAGTATACAACAAAGGAGTATTAGCATTCAGAATCAAAAGAAGTACAAAAAAAGAAAAAGAAAAACAAATCAGCAAATAAAAAATGGGCAAAAGATAGGAACAGAACATTTTCAGAAAAGGAAATACATATAGCCAATAGGTCTGTGAAAATATTCAGGCTCACCAGAAAGAAATCATGAAAATGTAAATTAAAACAACACAAAATGCCATTTTCACCCATCAAGTATGCAAAAAAAAAGGAAAAATGGATAATATATTAACTGTTGTTAATAAATAACAATTCTTTATGAGATTTTATGTGGGGGATATAGGTGCTTTCCCACGTTGCTGAGTTTAGTCATCTCTATCAAAATTCAAACGTGTGCATCTCCACCACCCAGCACGCCACTTCTCAGTGTCTTCCCCAGGGAATACTCAGTCACATACCCAGGGACGTGTGCACAAGGCTGTTCATTCAACATGGCCCAGAAAATACAGCAAATAGCAAAATGCCATAAGTAGTCCAACTGTCCATCTGTACAGGAATGGCTAATGAAATAAAAACAGCCATGCTATGGGCTACAGTGCAGCAGATCTGGGTTGGATGAATCTCAGTTATATATAGAAACCAGGTGGTCTGACCACTGTATGAAAGCAGCAAGCTTCAGAATGATGTGTGCTGTGCAATGGGACTCATGCTAAAGCAGAACACTGTGCAAACCTCTGAGATAAACATTTCTGGGAGTACCAACCTCCGTAAATAAATGCATTGGAAGCAGCTGGATTGGCAGACACCACTGCAGCTATAAGAGTGTCCATAGTGGGAAGTGATAAATAGACCGGAAGGGCTGCTGGGTGGCAAAGTCAGTTGAGCATCTGACTCCTGGTTTTGGCTCAGGTCATGATCTTAGGGTTATGAGCTTGAGCCCTGCCCTGGGCTCCATGCTCAGCCAGGGGTCTGTTTGAGGTTCTCTCTCTCCCTCTCCCTCTGCCACTGCCCCTGCTTGTGCTCTCTTTCAAATAGATAAATTAATTAAAAAAACAAAAAAGAGCACGTAGTCTGCTCAGTTTCCCTCTCTCCCTCTGCTACTCCTCCTGCTTGCGCATGTGCACACACTCTCTCTCTAAAATAAATAAATTAATTTTAAAAAAGAGAGACTGGGATTACAAGACGGCAAAGGAGACTTCATCCTGATCATTAAAGTTCTGAGTTTTTACACGGAGAATGTTTTAATCCATTACCTAAGTTACTAAAAAATAAATTTAATAAAAGCAAAGTATTAATATGGTTGCCTTTGAGTGGCAGAACATTTTTGGTTTTCTATTTTCCTACGGTCTAATTTTTAAGATTAAGCAAGCATTACAATATAAATGACCATCTATTTTTAAAAACTGTGCTAAAATACACATTACAAAATTGACCACCTTAGCCACTTTTAAGTGTACAGTTCATTAGTGTCTAATATATTCACATTATTGGGCAAGCGATTGCCAAAACTTTTTCATCTTGTAAGATGGGAAACTAGATCTATTGAACAACCACCTCTCCCCAGCTCCTGGAAATCACCATTTCTCTCACTGTTTTTATGAATTTGATGACTCTAGATACCTCATATAAATGAAGTCACCAGTGTCTGTCTTCTTATGACTGGCTTATTTCACTTAGTATAATGTCCTCAAGGTTCATCCAGGTTGTAGCATGTGTCAGAATTTCCCTCCTTTCTAAGGCTGAATACTATCCCATTTTATGTATATATGACATCTTGTTTATCCATCTATTTTTTTAAAAGATTTTATTTATTTATTTGAAAGAGAGTGAGAGAGAGAGCGATCATGGGCGGGGGGAAGGGCAGAAGGAGAAGCAGACTCCCCACTGAGCAGGGAGCCGGATGTGGGACTTGATCCTAGGACCCTGGGGTTATGACCTGAACCAAAGGCAGATGCTTAGAGTCACCCAGGCACCCTCTCTATTCATCTGCTGATGGACAGAACCAGAAGAGGTTCAAGTGATGCTCACTTCCCACCAAGAAGCTCTGCCCCC
This sequence comes from Ailurus styani, assembly GCA_002007465.1. Lineage (NCBI taxonomy): Eukaryota > Metazoa > Chordata > Mammalia > Carnivora > Ailuridae > Ailurus > Ailurus styani. The sequence continues at coordinate 10,779,476 of LNAC01000015.1, read as the reverse complement.
AGTTCCTCCTCCTTAAGCCCATCCCTCCTCCCCTACAGAAGACCAGTCCTCCCTGCAGGCTTCCCTCCCTTCCTGCATCCGAGGGCAGGCACGGGCTGCAGCTGTAACTAGACCCCATCAGAGCCGCTCAAGATGTGTCTGTGGATCAGAACTAATGGCATTAGGCGACCACTCAGGGAATAGAGCTGCAATTACCCCTTGGATGTGTTCTCCAAGATGACCACATACAGAACACCGAGAGGGAGAGAAAATGAATCACCAAGTGAATTAACTGGAAGCTGCTCTAATTAGTGTTATAATTTTTCATGAAAACACTAATGAATATGAAATACTGTGGCCATGAAACCACTAGGACAATTAATGCTTAGGAGTAATTTGGGGTCAGGAAAGGATTCTAGAGACTGTTTAAATAGACTTGCGTGTTGAGAATTCAGAGGCCCATGGCTTTGAAATCTTCTATTAGCAAAAAAAGTTGCTACTTCAGAAAGGCAACGGTGGGGTAGCTGTGAGATTTGTTCTTTTTCTCGTGAAGGCTCCTGGCTTTGGGAGTAAAGATGATGGTGGGAACCAAAACAGGAGCTCATCGGGGACTTAGAAGAGAGCTCAAGTGAATGCACAAAGAATGATTTGGGGAACACAATAAGGAGGCAGGGTCCAGACATACAGACATACAGACAAAATGGACTTTATCCCAGCATAAGTTGGTAAGGATTCAGTGAGGACCTACTATAGGCATAGTCAACTAGTGCTAAGCATGAGCTTCACAAATATTTGTCCAGAATTGTTGAGTCTTAAAACCACACAAGGGTGAGGGAGTAGGGGTGGGTGGGAGTCAACAGTACTGCTGTAGATCTGATCACATTGAACGGAGCGTATCCTGAGACCAATGTGGGGTCTGGCAATCTCATCACAGATTCTGCCAGTGAAAATGATGCAGTGGTTATGCTGGAGAACAGAGGTGTCCCCGTGAAATAGGATGGCATCTGTGGTGTGGGGCAAGTAAGAGTTAAGTGTGCTAAGCTCAGCGCTAAGCATGTTTCACTTGGCTTGCACACCAACCACGTGATGTCCAACAGCAACCTTACCCCCATTATACAGAGAAAGTAACTGAGTCTCCCTAATGTGAATTACTCACCTGAGGTCACCCAGCTAACTAGTGAGTGGCACAGCTGGGACACAAATTAGACCGGTCTAGCCCCAGAGTTCATGCTCTCAATGACCACACCAAGCAACACTCTTAATTTACAAAAATTACGGAAGAGTTGTTGACTCGGGCCAAATCTCCTACTGATACACAGAGAACTTACAGAAGGTGATATTAATCAGTACTAACAAAGATACAGCTGAATTAGCAAGCATTCATGATGGCCCAGGTGTTCTGAGCATCTATATGCATCAGCTCTATGAAGGCTCAAAGTAACTTAATGATGTACTTATAATCTGAGGCATAAAGATGGATGTGGGCTGAATAGTTGTGGCCCCCAAATTCATATGTTGAAATCTTAATTCCCAAAGGTGACGGTATTAGTAAGTGGGGTCTCTGGGAGGTGCTTAAGTCATGAAGATGGGGCTCTCCCCAACAGGGTTAGTACCTTCCTGTAAGAGACTCCAGAGAGACCCCCAGTCTCTTCCTCCACGTGAGGACACAACGAGATGTCTACGACCCAGAGGAGGGTCCTCACCCTCCCATGCTGGCATCCCCCCTGATCTCAGACTTCCAGCCTCTGGAACTGTGAGCAATAAATTTCTGTTGCTTATAAACTATCTGGTTGGTGGTATTTTGTTGCAGCAGCCCTAATGGGCTGAGATGAGATAAGGATAAAAACCTGAAGACTTTGAAAGATTCTAAGGATGTCTGAAATGTTTAAAGGGTAATTAACAGTGCAACAAAAAGCAGTTCCTTGGGGCTATTTTTTCCCCAAAGATTTTATTTATTTAAAAATGAGAGAGAAAGAGAACAAGCAGTGGGGAGGGTTGGGGGCGGGGAGTGAAGCAGACTCTCCACTGAGCAGACAGCCTGATGTAGGGCTCAATCCCAGGACCTGAAGATCATGATCTGAGCCAAAGGCAGATGCTTAACCAACTGAGCCACCCGGGTGTCCCTCTTTGGGACTATTTTTAAAAATATTAAAGCAGTGCCTATGGAGTGCTGGCCCTCCAATTACAGCTTTATCACCGCAGGTTCCCTTGCCATAGAATTTAATGGAATGTTTGTCTCAAGAAGAGCTAGGATAACCGAGGAAGGGGGTCTGCTTTTCTTGTCTTCAGCAGCAGAGGGGGTGGAACTGAGAGATAAGGCCTTTCTCCTGTTTCTTGCTTCCAAAGATACAAAACAATGAGAATCACACCTCTTCCACTGGGGATGAACCCTCAGACCACTCACCCTATTTGCTTTCAGAGCCAGTCTGGAATTCTACCCTCTTGGCTGTGCAAAGAAGATTGAGTAGGAAGCTCGTTGCCTTGAGCTGGAGCATGAGCTTATGCAAAGGAGTCCCTGGACTCCAGCTAATCCATGAAAGAAGTTATGAATTTTGTTCACAGAACTCAGGATCTGACTAAATCAGCCTGCCAAACCACAGGCACAAAAATGCAAGGACATTTTGGAATTACAAAGTTCAGTAACCAGGGACAGCTTGTTATAATAACAGGAGACTACATCTGCCTAATAAGGGTGTCATTTTCATCTGCCTAATAAGGGTGTCATTTTTTCACATCTATGGGAAGTCTACACACTGAGTATTGATTCATAGGATGCCATTTCATATGTACGCAGAACGAATGTGGCCAAACACAGTTATCTGCCCAATGGAACTCAAAAATATTTCTCAATTTAATTTTAAACAGACCTTGATGTGAAGGAAATTTAATTAGGTAAGTAATATAGAACACAATGAAATGTCCGTCAAAACTGCTTCCAAAGGTTTAAAATGTTTTCCTTTTCAGACAATGTAGTTAAAACAGCTGAGATATCTATGTAAGTACAATGTCTTGAAAAGTGGGGCTCAGAAATCAATGGAATCACCTCTCTGAATTAAGTATGCACAAATGAGAGCAACTGAGATCCATATAAATCAGCTCAAGTAGCCCTCTGTGTACCAGACCATTAGGGGACAGGCAGAGAAGAGGGAAGATGCAAATAAACACATTATCTGGGGCATACTCACTAATGGAAGGCATCTCTTAACACCCGCATTAAGAATCAAGACAAAACTGTCCGGTATTTTTAACATTGCCTGTGTCTTAAAAAATAATGCCCCAGATGTAGAACCTAAGGTTAAAAACAAATAAAGAAAAACAAACCTTAGACATTCTCAGAGTCACAAATGAGCAAATCTTTTGATCTTTTGGATATCATCTCCAAATTGCTTCCATATTTATTGGCAAACTCTAAGCAAAGTGTTTGCGTTGTTTGGATTTTGCTGGCACAGAATTAACAGAGACCTAAATTGAATGCCTTAACTTCTATAGGCATCAGCTATTCGGTGATTATTTCAGTGGAAAAAAAGAGAAAAAATGGAAAATAAAGCCTTATTTAAAAATACATGTAGAGGGGCATCTGGGTGGCTCAGTCTTTGGGCATCTGCCTTTGGCTTGGGTCATGATCCCAGGATCCTGGGATAGAGCCCCGCATCGGGCTCCCTGCTCAGCGGGGAGCCTGCGTCTCCCTCTCCCGCTCCCCCTGCTTGTGTTCCCTCTCTCACTGTCTCTCTGTCAAAAAATAAATAAAATCTTTAAAACAATTTTTAAAAAATACATGTAGAATGCACGTGGTCAGCTGGAGGGGACCTTCTGTTAGGACACTAGAGCTGTGTGACCCTGGGGATCATATGGCATTTTGTATTTACAGGGTGCCAACTACATGGTAGGCCCTGCACTAGCGCTAAATGGAAGATGAAGAAAAGCAAAGCTCAGGAGGCCTGCCTGCTATGATTTAGAAGAGCAGATCAGGCATGTCCACAAATGGACTTAGTACAAAGAAATATGGCTCCCATCAAGTTGGCCATTTTGTATAAAATATAAAATAACAAAGTATATTGAAATATTTCCGTATTTATTATTTGTTGCCAAATTTCTTATCCTATCCTATCCCTACCATAGAATGGCTTCTTGCAAAATTAAAAGCGAGCTAAAATATATGGTATTAAGTAGACTGCAGAATAAAAAAGTTTCAGTTCACCCTTCCCTGTACTCATGCTCCTTGCCATGTAACCTTGTAGCACCCTTCCACTGTCTCTGGTGACATGCTCTCACCAATGCTATGTCATTGCTTGCACTTTCCCCTTTGCCACTGCATGCAACAGGCATGCACAAACCACTACAGTGGCCCCAGAAAAGGATGGGAAGCATGTGGAGTAGACCCCCCAAAGCCACATGATCAAGCCAACTGAACCAAAGATGCATGAGCAAGCCTAGCAGGGACTGCCTAGAGCAACTGAATCCTGCAAATTTGTGAGAGAAAAAAATGTTTATTGTTGAATGCTGAATTTTGGGGATGGTTTGTTACTTGGCATTGTTAATGGCAACGGGTAACTGATACATAGCATATAATAGAATTTCAGTAAAATCTGTACTTTATTTCCTCTCTCTCCCCCTCTCCAACACTCAAAGTCACCTCTCCCTTGGGTCACCACTCTAAGTAAGTGATTCTCTGGGGAAGTCCTGAAGATAGCCCAGCAGCCTGTTACCTGACAACTACTTTATACAGATCATCTCTAATATTCACATCTGTTCTCCAAGGTGGACATATTATTCACATTTTATAAAGGAGGAAACAGAGACTAAGAGCAGTTAGGTTAGAGCTAGTAAATGGCAGAGTTAGAAGCAAAGACCATTCATTTTACTGTACTAACCTGCTGCTACTTTTGTAGCTGGGTGAAGGGGTGGTGAGGAAGGAATTTTTGGTGCCTCCAACCCCTTCCCAGCAGCCCAGGAGAGAAGGATCTGGGTTGTGTAGATACGGCTCCCAGGACCTGCTGTTGACTCCCACTCTTCTTAGCTTGGGGCTCAGATAGGGATATACCTATCCCAGGGAATTTCAGAGCTCTAAAGAGGCAGAACACTTGGGCTCTGGAGTTGGTATAGCTTTTAGCAGAAAAGTCCACCTATTTCTCCTGTTGATTTTCCCTCCCTTTCCCCTCCAATTCAATCACCTACCTACTTCCCACTCTGCCCTTATCAACTGAATTTCCAGCATCTGCTTAGGGAAGCCCGAGTCAAAATCTCCAGGTGGAAAACTGGTCAGGGAGGGGTGAGCTCAGCAGTTCTGTATCTGCTGGATCCAACATGATTCATCTGGGTGGATGGCAGAGGAGGAGGCTGAGGTCCCAGGCATAAGAGAAAAAAAGGAGAGTGTGTAGTCTTTGGTGCTAGGTGACGGTGTCCCAGCTAGAGAAGAGGCTGGCCCCTACTGGGGGTCTTCAGACAGTCCCCAGAGCTGCCTCCTGCTCTTCTCAACCTGTCTATCTTCGGAAACTTGGTTGGGCTATGCAAGGCGCATGAATGACAGTCACTTAAGTCAACTGCTTACTGAGAATACCTAATGATCCTGCAGACCAAAAATGCATGCAATTAAAAGCATCAGGAAAGAAAAAGTCTGGGATGTTTTAATGTTAACACTAAATTCTATTCATATATCCTTGGTCTTCTTAGTTTGTTACTCATGTAACACGGATATGAAAAAAAAGTAACTGTAAAATAGATAAAACATCTCAAGGCAATAAATAAATCCCACCTAAGATGGATAGCAAATTCTCTTGGTTTCAATTTCTCACTAAAGTTGAGATAACCACAAAAGCTCTTTTCGTTCAACCCTATATGGATATTACAAAGGTAAATGAGGATTTCTCCACTTAAATCTTAAAAATCCAGTAAAGTGAAAGGTTAAAAAAAATAGTCAATTTTTCCCATTCCTAACTACTTAGTTCGGTACCGTATAGGCAGAACAGGTACGTTGGAAAGTTTTTGAACTGCTGGGTTGCAAAAATCTCAGGTAATTTTGTTTATGGACACATTTGCCAGAGGATAAGGAAATGAGAAAGGAAAAGAATAAACTTGAGATTATAAAAATGTTGACCTCTGGCTTTTTTCTTTATTTTTTTATTATTATTTTTTAAGATTTTATTTATTCATTTGACACAGAGAGAGAGATTACAAGTAGGCAGAGAGGCAGGCAGAGAGAGAGGAGAAAGCAGGCTCCCTGCTGAGCAGAGAGCCCGATGTGGGCCTCGATCCCAGGACCCTGGGATCATGACCTGAGCCGAAGGCAGCGGCTTTAACCCACTGAGCCACCCAGGCGCCCGGCTTTTTTCTTTATATGTAAATTTAAGCCAATAATCTAAGAATTTGTAGTATGTGGAGTAATGGCCATTTAAATGCAAATTTACTGGTAACTAAAATGATTTAAAAGAAGACAGCAGTCCCTCTGATTTGCTGATGTGTTTGCAGGCATCAGTGTTCTAAAATGTTCGGTTTTGTGTAGAAGCAGAATAGCCTTTGTTATTAACTGGCCATCATGAGCACCGTTTTCTCCATACTAAGCTTATCTCTCATTTCAGGTTGACATAAGAATTTATTTTTGGGTATGGAAGCAAGAATTTCTGTCAATGATCAAAACATGTATAGAAAAGAATATTCCTTTTTGAAGAGCAGAGGCTGGAGAAGAAAGCCAGATATAAGTCAACATGCACCTATTCCTTGCAAGAGTGACTGAAATTAGGGGAATTCATAAAAACAGGCGAGAGTCTCTCAAAGGTCTCACTTGAAAAAAAAATGCCTAATGGGGTCAGCTGTGAACCAGTAGCTGTGGGATGTAATATATAATATATCTCCTCTCCAGAGTCATAGGGAGACATAGGAGAGGTCTAGGGAGTGGCGTAAGACCACAGTTCAGAAGCTGCTCTGTACTTTGGAATGGAGGATTGCAGCCAGGGTTCAGGAAAGAAAGAGAAAAGAATGGGCTACAGTAGGATGGGAACATCCAAAGGAGGAAGACCTGAGCTGGCCAGGAAGGGAGAGAGACAGGAAGTAAGGCAGGGAGGGAGGGAGGAAAAGAGTGTGCAAAAAGACATGGTCATGGCAAAAAAGATGATGTATGAGCAGAGTAGCAAGGAAAGACTACCTGATCAGAACAGGTTACCTTGGGGTACTAGAGTCAACTGGTTAAAATGGGTTCCTATTCTAGTGTCTAGTAATTGTCATTTTACCTCCCTCACCTCTTTGATGATCATCTGAAGCTTTGGATAAGATTTAACCCCACTTCAAGATTCCCTTTAAAACTCACACATATTGGGGCGCCTGGGTGCCTCAGGGGGTTAAAGCCTCTGCCTTCGGCTCAGGTCATGATCTCAGGGTCCTGGGATCGAGCCCCGCATTGGGCTCCCTGCTTGGCGGGGAGCCTGCTTCCTCCTCTCTCTCTCTGCCTGCCTCTCTGCCTACTTGCGATCTCTCTCTGTCAAATAAATAAATAAGATCTTAAAAAAAAAACCTCACGCATATCTATAGTATCTTAGCTGAGGAGGAAAATGACATTGGTGAGAATTTAATATTGTGAAATATGAAATACTGCTCTGAAACAATGCACCAACACTGATGATTCTTTTTAAATGCCATTGACTTGGGACACCTGGGTGGCTCATTCAGTTAAGCATCTGCCTTCGGCTCAGGTCATGATCTCAGAGTCCTGGGATTGAGTCCCGCATCAGGCTCCTTGCTCATCAGGAAGCCTGCTTCTCCCTCTGCCTGCTGCACCCCTTGCTTGAGCTATCTTTCTCTGACAAATAAAAAGTAAAGTCTAAAAAAAAATTTTTTTTAAGATTTTATTTATTCATTTGACACAGAGAGAGAGATTACAAGTAGGCAGAGAGGCAGGCAGAGAGAGAGGAGAGAGGAGGAAGCAGGCTCCCTGCTGAGCAGAGAGCCCGATGTGGGCCTCGATCCCAGGACCCTGGGATCATGACCTGAGCCGAAGGCAGCGGCTTTAACCCACTGAGCCACCCAGGCGCCCGAGAAACCACTTTTTAACNAAATTTTTTTTAAATGCTATCTACTAACTTGGGGGAGTAAAGTGGGAAGAAACAATGTCATACCAAAGAAAAGTATTTATTAATTTATTCACAGATCCTTATTGGCTGCCTATTGTATAATATTTCTAACCTTTGCTCTTGTGGAACTTAGAATCTTTGGCAGGAAGACACTGACAAATTAGTAGGTGATACCTGTTTATGTTCTATGTGCAATGGGAAGAGTTGTCCAAGGACATCCCAATTTAGGAAACTAGAGAAGACTTCCTAGAGGCAAGGACATCTAAGCCAAAATCTGAAACTGAGCTCAAGTTAGTTGAGTAAGGAAAAAAGCCCCCTAGGCTAAAGGAATGGCCTGATGTGTTTGGTGAGCTGACAGTAGTGTAGCAAGGCTGGAGCAAAGTGAAGAGGTAGTGATGTGAGATGAGGCTGAACGTGTCAGGGGTCAATCCATATACGGACTGGCACACACAGCTTAGGGATCTGGAACTTCACCCAATGGTCACAGGTCGCTAACAAAGAGTTTTAAATAATGGTGTAATGTGATCATATTCGGGTTCCAGAAAAATCACTCTGGCTTAAGGTTGGAAAATGGATGGGAGAAGTCAAGACTGAAGACAGGCAGACCAGTCAGGAGTCTGTTGAAGTTGGGATGGCTCCAACTAGGGCAGCAGCACAGGGAATGGAGAGACATAGACAGATATTTAGCAGGTAAAATCCATATGACTAGTATGTTCGACTCAAGGGGAAAGAGGAAAAGGGAAGAGTCCGAATTGACTTCCCAGTTTATGGTGTGTACGAAGGGCTATTACTGAAAGAGAGAGGGAATAAAAGAAGAGACTCACATACGTTGGTAGTGGTGAAGGGGTCAGAGTGAGGCAAGAACATGAGCTCCCTTTGAGGGAAACTGAATTTGAGGGCATTCAGGCAAAGATGTTCAGATGCAGAAGGAAATAAGGACCTGGAGCTAGGAGAGACATCAGGGCTGGAGAGAGAGACTGAGAAGACCTCAGCTTGGAGAGATAGTAACTGAATGGATGAGATCTTCCAGTGTGAGTATGCTGAGCGTAAAAATCAAATGGCCTTGGCCAGAATGCTGAGCTGGATGGACAGAGCAAGAGGAGTCCAGAAAGGAGACAGACAAGGAGTGGCCAGAAGACTAACAATAAGAAGAAGAGGGAGAATACTATTTCCGAAGTCAAGGGAAGAAAGGGTTTCAAAGTGTTGGGTGGTCAGCAGTGTGTCAAATGGCGAGAAGAGGCCACGTTTAAAATGAAAACTGAGAAGCGTCCACTGGATTTGGCTATGAAAACCTCAATGGTGACACCAGTAAGAGCTGGTTTAGTAAACAGGAGTGGCTGGAAGCAGCCTGCAGAGGGCTGGGCCTGAGGGGGGAAGCAAGGAACAGGCATGGAGTTAAGGCAACCCCAGAGGTGAAGAGAGGGAAGACATGAAGTGAGAACAGATGTTGGGGTAGGGGTGTATATTTTTAAAAAATAAGAGAAACTGGAACACAAAAAATGTGGATGGGAAAAAGGTAATGGAGATGGAGAGGTTAAAAGCCCAGGGAAGGCTGGGGTCCTGAGAAGGCTGGAGAGGCAAGGGCCCAAAATCAACTTGAGAAATTGGCCTTCATCAGAAAAGCAGTCTCTTCCTTTTCAGAAGAATGAAACAGAAAGGAAGAAAGGTTGCACACTGAGATGAATACAGAATCCACTCTTGTGCCTTGAACATGAACTGAAGTGAATTCTGCTACACATTAGGAGATAACTGAATCCAAGATTTATTTTTTTATTTTTATTTTTATTTATTTATTTTTAAAGATTTTATTTATTTATTTCACAGAGGGTGAGAGATCACAAGGAGGCAGAGAGGCAGGCAGAGAGAGGGGGGGGTAAGCAGGCTCCCTGCTGAGCAGAGAGCCCGATGTGGGCCTCGATCCCAGGACCCTGAGATCATGACCTGAGCCGAAAGCAGAGGCTTTAACCCACTGAGCCACCCGGGCACCCTGAATCCAAGATTAAAAAAAAAAAACAAAAAACCTTAGATTTAGGAATCTGTCATACTCTTTCAGAAAAGCGAAAAGTCCTTTACTACACTCATTTTTTTAGTATTTGGAATCAAAGAAGACCAGAAGCCCTGTTCATATTGAAGTCTTGTTGAAATATCTTTTGATATGCACAGACTTCTCTAGAAAAGAGATGCATTTAGGTGACAAGTCCTTGCAGAGTGCACTGACTGACTTTAATGAGATGCACTGATACATACAAAATAGACTAAAAAAAGGCTTTGCTTACTGTCAAATCCATGTTTTACTGGAAAAGGTTTTGATGGCGTAACCCAACAACTGCTAAGAAATGCATGTCTGCAAATTCAAAGATTATACAGCTTAAAGAAACTGCTTTACTCAGTGTTTATCAAATAGATTTAAAATCAGTTTTTAGAGCTGATTTAAATATCTTCCTGCTCATTTCTCAGGCAAAATTTTAGGCACTTAGACAAAGAAAATTATTTTCTTTTTAATACTGGCAGTGAATGCTCTCTCACATTTGTTTTGTTTGGGCTGTATTTTCATTCTTTTCATCCGAGAGACACTTGGAATTTAAAGATGAATTGTCATAGGGAGGACAATCTCATCTATCATGTCCTCGACTTTCTTTTAAAGTGGACTCACTTGTCTGTTCCTGTGTCTTATCTCCCTGAGAACCACTTTAGCAATAAATTAGGCTTGAACTAAAATTCCTTAAAATAAAGCAAAAGTTTTACATTCTAATTAGCTTTGGGAGGGGCTCCTTGGTGGCTCAGTTGGTTGAGTGCCTGGCTCTTACTTTCGGCTCAGGTCATGATCTCAGGGTTGTGGGATTGAGCACTGCATCAGGCTCCATGGTTAGCATGGAGTCCACTTGAGATTCTCTCCCTCTCCCTCCTCCTCTGCCCCTGCCCCCTTTCTAAAATAAAATAAAATCTCTTATTAGCTTTGGGAAGTCAAGGGCCATCTTACCAGAAACCCAAAGAGATAGGACTTTTGCAGACCAAAAGAACCCACCTGTCTCTTTTCTCTGGAATAAAACCACAAATAAAACAGAGCAACTGACTAAAAATGGTCAGAATCAGGGGTCCGTGCCTAACCTTGGCTCTCACCCTGACTAGGCCCACCTGACTCCACTGTGTGGCCTGGAGGAAGTGACTCCACCCTTCACCCACAGAAGTGGTACAGAGGTTCTTAAAGAGAGCCCATTAAAGATGAGTCTCAAGAATCAAACCCAGGTTCAAGATTTATTGGAGGTAGTGATGCCCCTTAGTTGGCTTTCCCTGCAACATTACTGCCGATACAATGTGAGAATATTGTTTAATATAATGAAAACCATGTTTTCAAAAGTCCGCTTGTAAGTGTGTGTGTGTGGGGGGCAAGCATCCATTTGTGTTAAACCTTGAAGGGAAATCCAAATCTAAAATATCGTGTTAAGAGTGGCGATCAGCATCTGCACGAGGTAGTAACAGGGAGTAAAACAGTTCAATCCCTCGGCCCCCCAACAGAGGTAATGCTCTTCCTCTTCCGAAGGAAAGGGTTGTTTAGCATCTTTTGTCCTCTCACTCGGCATCGCCTCCTCTCCCCCTATGATCGTTGACCTCACACAGAGAACGGAAGCCATGGGGCGCCAGAGGAAAATCGGAGGCCCTGTTCTGTCTGGCGCGCTGAGATCTGGAGAGCTGGAGCTACTGATCAGGGTCCTGCCCGGATTTAACCCGAGTAGAGGGTCCATCTTCCTTCTCTGGGTTGAGATGGAAACGCGCTCAGAGCGCAGTCCAAGCGCGCAGACTCCGGGGCGCTCCGGGGCGCTGTTCGTGGTGCTGAAGCCCGCGCCGGGGAGCGAAGGCGGCAACCCACCCACAGGCGCTAGGCAGCCAGGGGCTCTAGGCCGAGATCGATGTGAGGAGAGTCTGGAAAAAGCTGCCGCCCACAGACCTACAGCTAGCTCCACAGTTTGGCTCCAAATCTAGCTCATTGGCTTACTTCTCTGCAATTGCAAAACGGCTGGTTCACTTTTTCTCATCCCAGGGAATTTCACAGGGCCCACCTCTGGCTCGCTGATCTGGCATATCTCTTTCCTGATGTCGTCCCTTGCCAATACTAATTCTCTTCCACCCCCTCTCCTTTGTACAATACATTACCTTTGCAGAGCACCTTACAGCTGGCACAGCTCTCACTGGAACCATCAACTGAGCCGTTTCTCCTACACACATAACCGTTCCTCTTCTCTCCCACAGATATTTTTTGCCTTCTCCACCCTTTCTCTCCCAAGCAGGAGACTATCACCTCAACGTGCAGGGTGGGAAGTCACCTCACCCACCACAGCAGACCCACTGATTTCTCTTTGGTGATGAAAGCAAGAGGTGAGGCAGAGGCTAGAGTCCCAATGGACAAGGAAAAAGTTCCTCAAGAAAATGTTGGTCGTGGTCTGGAGACTGGAAATGGGGACACATACTAGAAGCAAAGTAAAGGAAGGGGCTTGGGCCTCATGGGAGGTGCAAGGCTTAGTATTGTTAGAAAACTCCCGGAAAGTGGCACTCTAGCTCAAGGTGCTCTCCACAGAAGCCCTGACCTTGCTGGGGCTCCACCTGGAACCTTAGTTCTGCTAAACAACTCCCCCAGTGCAGCCCAGCCATGTTTGCAGGTCTATCTTCATCTTGATCTAAGCACTCACCCAGACTATATTCCTGCTAATAAGCACCGTTTGTGCAATTCTACTTACTGGAATGCACAATGAACAAAACATAAATAGAAAAGAGAGGGTTAGTGGGAGGATTTTTTTTTCCCCCTGGGGTGATGGATGGTGCTCAGATCAGAACTGTTTAATCATCAATAACATGATTCAGCAATTGGGAAATGTAAACAAATTGTGCAACTGCTTGCTGCGGTCAAAGCCCTAAAGGGGCCTACAGCACTGGGCCAAGCGTGGGGAGGGCAATGCCAGCAGAATGTCCCCTCCCTCCCACCAGGGCAGAGCTGCCTATGCCTACAGCCTGACTGGCGTGACCTTTGGCTTTTGCAGCACACACACGATTGGGCTGGGGTTAATGGCACTTTGCAGGGAGCTCCAATTGAGTAAACAAAAAATGCCTTGCCCTGTTCTAATGGAGCACATTATTAGGAGGCCTAAGCCTTCATCCAGGCCCCTGCAGCTGCTCTGCAGGTCAGTGCTACCAATAAAGCAATTAGCCAATGAGAAAACTCTTCTTCCCCGAGGGGGACTGTGAGGGTTTTGTTGCAGTTGCTGTGCTTTGCTTTGGGTTTTTAAACAGGCAATCCAAGTTGATCTGAGCCTCTTACATCAGACTCCAGGATGAGGACAGTGAAATTGTGTGTTTGCTGAGTGTGATATTTTAAGGGACTGGACCCTTGCTCAACATAGCCTGGAGAGCTCACTGCTTCCTGTTCAATTAACCTGAACCATAGCTGAACTCTGCCCTTTGAACTCACTCAGCAGATAAATACATTAGCTCACCTAAGGAATCATTAATATTTTTCAATCACAGAAAACAAACATGAATGTCCGAACACAACCCAAGAGATAGCCAATTAGGAAGAATGCATGTACCATGTTGAAAAAAAAATCACAAATGGATGTTATTTACAGAACAAAAAAGGGTCAAGGAAGAAATGAAATGGATCATGCCAACAGTTCTGGAAACAAAGGGGACTTTCATTTTCATATCTGCAAACATGAGGGATACCGGGGAATATTTAGCAATTCCTATCCCATCTACATTGCTCTTTAAACAAATGTTTTAAAAAAGTTGTCCCTTCTGTTGGCCTGGTTTCTATCTACTTCCATCAGAACACAAAACTCTAAGCCCTCTCTCTTCTGGAGTGACTACAGTATCCATGTTCAAATACATAATCCAAAATGTTGCATTTCTGGGGACAGTTCTATTCTATTCCTGATTTGCTACAAATGAACCAAAATAATTTTAATGGAAGTATTAACTGCTTTTAAGTACCAGTTTGAATGAACCAAGCTAGTGGCTTGATTGAATTCATTTTATAGTAGAAAATGATGTTCCTGAGACATTGCTACTCTAGCATATAAACAGATTTTCTTTTGTGGAAAAAAGGAGAGAGAGAGAGAGAGAGAGAGGGAGAGAGGGAGGGGGGAGAGAGAGAGAGAGAGAGATGCTAAATGCATCTATTTTGTTCTTAACCCTGCATGTCATCTGAGAAGAATGAGAAAAAACATCTCCAACAGAGTCATTACACATTTCAGTTTGATTCAATTTCACTTCCCACAATTCTGCCTCCTGACCCCTCCCCTCCAACCCCCCCTACTTTTCATTTTTGTTTGGTTTGGAGTGTGGGCTTAATGCCCAGCTATCCTAGATGAGAACACTTAAAGGAATATCACAAGCACGAAGGGTAAATCTATTGAACGAGGGTCTTTAACTATGTGGTTTCCTTAAAGGGAAAGGTTGGATCAATAGGATCAATATGAAAGGTTTCCCTGGCCCTGCATAAAAGGGTAAGGGCTTCTCTTTTCACTGGTTTAACTTTACTCTCTGACAAATGCAAATCAATGGATCTGTGTTTACAACAGATTCCCTAACAGACTCAACTTGGGTAAAGCCCAGAGCCTCGCCCTGGGGGTGGGGAGCCCGGGCTTGGTCCAGGAGGATGCTCTAGGGCAGAGCTTCACGCTCAAGACCCTCCGGGTAGAGTCCGGAGTGAGCTGCCAATAGCTACCATTCCCTGTTAAAGATAGGGCTCCTGGCCCACTGAGATCCTGATGCTGCTGCCTGTGGAACCTCCAAGAACGTCTCAACCCTAGGATAGAGCCCAAATTCCTAGGATCTCCTGAGCCACTCAACGTTGTTTCCTACTTATGCAGATTTGTGGGGTCAACTCTACAGAGGAAGCGGGACTATCTAAAACTGGAGCAGCCCTTTCTTAGGTAGTAACTGGCTCTCTTAGCAGCGGCAAGGCAAACCACTAAACCCGTGGGTTCTTTTCCTCTTAATTTTACATTTCCCTTTAAAAATGTGATGCTTTCCAGAGATTACATGACTTCAAGTCAATACCAGTTACAGAGAAATTATTTTTCTTCCTGCAGGAGAAAGTATATGTATATTTGATTATACGAACCAAAGTCCAATGCTGATTAAATTACATTGGAGGTGTGCTTCCAACCCAAACAAAGTCTGCATTCTACAGAAGAGTAATGGATCTTCGAATGGCAATGGAGGCACCAAGGTGGAATGCAGAGCTTCCCTTCCCTCTGGGGCAATTTGCGTGGGGATGGCTTTTCATAAAAAATGTCTACAACTTCTAGGAATCCTGCTCCCCAAGTAAGATTATCTCTGTATGCATGTCGACAGCCTGCCTTTGTGCTTTGCCCATCCTGCACCTTGTCAGGCACCAGATGGGCTGGATTAACCAATAAGTTTCCCTTCCTCCCCTCTCCCTGCACCTATGAGAACCTACACACATTTCCCAGAGTTGTTGGCTTGAGTGAGACTTGGAAAACAAAAAGCCCTTCCCAAAGGCAATGAAGTGGGGTAGGGGGACAGAGTGGGTGAAGAGGGGTGCTGATGGGCCTCCAGCCCACCTGGAGCAGGCTCTGTACATGATGGCCTAAATGACCCCCTTAGGCTTCTTCATAATGTTCTCTCCCCACCCAGAAAAGTATGCTCTGGAGAAAGTGACTTTCCCCAGGTCAAGAAAAAAAGAATAATAAAGTGTCTCTGAGATGGTCAGGGTTGAGGGTAATCTGGAGAGTCTGTAGGTAAAATTTAAGGCCCATGGTGCCTCCATACTCACCCTTTCCCCCAGGGCCCTTTATCCAGGCAATTATTTCTATTTATTCTCTTCTCATTTCCCTTCCTCTGGCAAGAACCCAGAAATTAAATCTCTCTCCTTCTCCTTTGAGGTTTTCATTCCTCCAGGGATCCCCCTACATGATACTACTCTTCCCGAAGACAATTTCTGCCAACATCAGCCACCAGCTGCAGTGTGGTGGGGATCAGTACTTTCTTCCTTCTACCTCTTTCCTCTGATATTCCTTTAGAAATTGATTCTAAAGGCCAGAAAATCAAGAGGTGATAAAAGGAGGAGAGGCAGGCTCTCCTTCCCTCCAGGTTCAGGTTTGGAGCTTGGGACCTGCCCAGAGCCGCGTTCCCTCTAGACCTGGCTCTAGAAGGAAGCAAAAACATTTCTCCTCTTGGATACAAAATCTGGGGAGTCAGTTACCCCTCTGCCCCACCCTCCCAATTCACCAGAATCCCTGCCCTATTTTGGGACTCTAAGATGGGTATGGAGGAGAGTCTAAGCTCACTCACCCCTCCCAGAACCTGGGAGGTCTTCCAGTGGGGGCTGGGCAGGAGGACAGTTGTCTTCCTGACCTGAAGGACACCACCCACTCTTCTTGGTTTCTGTTTCTGGTCACCTGACCCAGGTAACTGTAGTTTTCGGTAGGGGGCTTGGGTGTATTCGGACTAGAAATCAAGCTGCATCAAAGCTCCCTTCTTTAAGAAGTCTGCTGTTGGGGGCGCCTGGGTGGCTCAATAGGTTAAGCCTCTGCCTTCAGCTCAGGTCATAATCTCAGGGTCCTGGGATCGAGTCCCACATAGGGCTCTCTGCTTCCTCCTCTCTCTCTGCCTGCCTCTCTGCCTACTTGTGATCTCTCTCTCTCTCTCTGTGTCAAATGAATAAATAAAATAAAATAAAAAAAGAAGTCTGCTGTTGGGAAGATGAACCCCATCTCTGGGAATGACAGGAAGAAATACCAGTTCACCCTTTGGCACATCTCAAAGCAGAGCCATGAAAGATTTTTCTTCTTCTCTCTCCGTCCTTTTTTCATTTTATTCTTGGAGAAGAAAGGAAAACACTCCTTTCCTTACGGATTGAGACCTCCTCTTGAAGGAAAAGCTTAGTTTTCACCGATTGCAGGATTCAGAGTTTCAAAAAGCCAGAACAAGTTAATTCTCATCCCACCCCCACTACCGCCTCAGCTCTTTCATTCTTTTCAGTAAAATTCACCTTAGTGTTCCTTCTGGAAGAGTAAGCCACCATTTAGCAAGGGGAGCCAGTGGGCCACGGTGTGGACCTTTCCCCCAGGAGAAGGAAGGAAGAGCTCAAAAGTTCTTTCTTCTCCAGTCAATGCACCTGCCTTAGTGAAAACCTCCCATCCGGGGTCTCAGAGCATAAGTTCTCTCCAGCTGGTGGGAAGGGGTGGGTGGGGGGTTCCCCAGTTTGGTTTTCTTACCTTACTGCACCCCCGCCCCTATAGAAAACAAGATTCTGCCCTGGTTGACCCAATTAGCCCAGAGCAGACCGTTCTGAGAGATGAAGCCCAGGCCTTTGTCACTGGGGCGGCGTTTAATTGCCCACATAAGGCCGTGTAGGAAGTCTGCGAATGCGAACACTGGTGTGAATGATTCCTTTTAATGAAAACAAGGAAAGGCGCGAGGGGATCCGAGGATCCGGAAGCTGCGCGGTTATCATGGCAGCTCGAGAGAGGCGTTTCCAAGTGGCTTTCGGTCGTCCCCGCAAATCGAGCGGTAGGTCACATTTCCTGGGTGGTTCGGGAGAAGGGAAGAGGTTGCCACGGACCCTGTTTGACAAGACGAGGGCCATGGGGACCGGGAGCGACGGTCCCCGGAGAACGAGCGAGTTGGGAGGACTCCGGCGCCGTCCGGGCAGCCCCTTCGCGGACTCAGCCCGCCGCCGAGCCCCCCGCGGGGAGCGCAGGACGCGGCGCGCGCGCGCGCGCGCGGGTACAGCGGCGACGGCCAG